>OZ007595.1:211498541-212248284 GCA_963931845.1 Maratus michaelseni
TTAATTGGCCAAAAATACTGAAAAAATGAAGAAAATTTAACAAGAGAGAGAGAAAAAAAAAATAATAATAATTTGGAGTTGCTATCAAGTGAATACAAATGGATTAAGAAATGAAATATGAACCATATACAATGGAAAATTGGACAACAAGAGAATTAAATCAGAATTGGATATGAAAAAACACATGTAGCTATAATCATCAGCCTGGATGTACCCACATGTGTTTTAAAAAATAATTCAGTATTTCATAATTCTACTGGCATATATGCTAAGATCAGTAGAATCACCCAGGTATACTGAATTATTACCAGAAAACAATTGGAAATATTAAAATTTGAAATAATAAAATTGGAAATAAAAAACCCGTAAAGAATAGATAAAATATTTTACTCTCAATAATTATCCAGAATCCTTAAACATCACAATTTCTCCATGATACCACACGTCCACATGGCACACATCATGAAATATCTCATACTTGTTGACATAGTCGAGTTGAGAGAAATTATTTGAAAGACAAGTTGAGAGCACATCTTTTGAAATATTACCCTAACTATGACATCCCAACACAAATTGATTCAAAAACACACAAATTTATTCTTGTGATAATACACTAATAACAAAATTATATCCGTGAATATACAAATACTCCACACTGTAAAAAATTATTGTCAAATTCACTGCATTTATTCCAGTAAATCGCAACGTAATATTTCCGTATGTAAAAATACCGCAAATATAACAGTAGATTTAACCAGCGTTTTCGCTTTCAAAATCCTTTCATGCGAACAACCAATCAGATCACATCATTCATTTTCTAATCGGCGCCTGCGCGCAAAGACATTTTACTAGCATGATCTGCGCAAGGAACTTCTATTCAAAAGTACGTGCTCTTTCCCGGGCGACGGCGAAAGCGAGCAAAATGGTGTGTTTCTTGACTTACGCTTAGGAGCCTGCATTGTTTATATATCAGTGTTTAATTACAAATGGTATTTTATCTTTGTATTAGATAAACGTAAGCTTGTAATTCTAGTCCAATTATCTAATATATATATATATATATATATATATATATATATATATATATATATATATATATATATATATTATCTAAATTCTTCTCGCCCTTCAGAATTGAAGTGTTTCTTTTTTTAGTACTACAAATATATTCTCTCTATATATAATGTATTTACACATAGTATTATAATGAATATTTGATGTCTCAGTTTTGCCACATTAAAAAAATTCCTATTAATAAATTCTGAATTCTTATATATATCATATACAAAGCAGTAAAGAAATGTTTTATATGGGATTGAATTTCTATACATAAAATAATGAATTTCAATGTTTTTCAAACAAGCGATGAACTTTATGACTATTCTAATAGTCATCTAAAAATGAAAGTTGATTAAAATGAATGATTTTAAAAAAAATATGGCTTTTAAAATTACAGCAGCTATTGTGATACTTTGTACGGAAATAGGACTGTTAAAATTACAGAACTTTTTGTGGTAATTTGTACGGAAAAATGGCTGTGAAATTTACTACATTTATAACCGTTGAAATGACGGAAAATATGCGATAAAATTTACATCGATTTTTACTGCTATTTTTACGTAAAAACTGCTGGCAACATTGCTGCCTGCAGTTTTTGCCGTAAATTTGACGGATTTTTTTTTACAGTGCATTCAATTTTAATCCCTAAAAGTAAAATAAATATACAAGCGATAGCGCCCTCTATAGGTAAATTAAATATAATATTAACAATATTATCAACATCTACCTGACAAGTAAGGTGCCTCCAACTACTGGTATGATAATTATTCAAAATTAAGATTGAGTTACATATCCACTATATTAGATTTAATTATATATATAAACATTAAAAAACAATACTCCTTGTAGTTTTACATTAAAATCGTACAAAATCCCACTATATGAATAAATTTACCCAGAATTAAATCCATCCTACACAGCATTTCAAATATTCTTAACAAGAGTATGTATTATGTAAAAGAGATATTTTTAATACAAAGTGCTGGTGCTGCCATCTGTGTTAATCCACTTATATATATATATATTATAGAATTTATATAAAATAATTAATGTTTTATTTTACTTCTACTTAAATATATTATAGAATTTAGAGATTGATTTAAATATCAAATTAAATATATCATAAACAATTTAAAATATCTCAAAATTTATTTAAAAAAAAAATTAAATTAATAGTATTACTACTGTGTTTCAATCTTTATAATGCAATGCAGTATTTAAAAGACTTATTAAAATTAAACTTTAAAAAAAACCACTATATATATATATATATTGCATATAGATATGTTTGTGATTTATAATCATCAATGTTATCCATGTATAATTTATATATGTTTTAAAACTGAACATCAGAAACACTTAAAACAGAGCTGATCGGCTAAACGCACTATCACAGACTATATAAAGTGTATATAATGTTCAATCAATTAATAAATGTCCTTATATGTTTTAATTGTATTTATGTATGTTATAATTGTAATTTGCTATATCTTTTGTTATATGTTATCGCACACTAAAACAATATTTTTTTGTTATATGTTATCGCACACTAAAACAATAAATGTTATTTAAAAGAGTTGATGATTGAATTTATCATAAAAATTGGATAACCAAATATTTTTGCTTGATCTCGAATAAATCTAATATTTTTGTTTTTATTTATATCTGAGCATAGGTATTTTATACGATGAAGATAATTGAT
This sequence comes from Maratus michaelseni, assembly GCA_963931845.1. Taxonomy (NCBI): domain Eukaryota; kingdom Metazoa; phylum Arthropoda; class Arachnida; order Araneae; family Salticidae; genus Maratus; species Maratus michaelseni. The sequence goes on from OZ007595.1 coordinate 211,501,303, forward strand.
AATTATATTTTTATAAACTGATTTATGTAAACATGAAGCAAAATTTGTAAAAATATTTACTTTAAATGGAAAATCAAATCTCTTATCATAAATATCAAAAATTTATTTATAATTATCATTAATATTAATTTTTAAGTCAAGAAAATTTATATTATTATTAATTAAATCATTTTCGCTTAATTTAAGCTGATTAGGATAAAAATTGAGTGGTGATGTGCAATTTTTATCATTGAAATAAAATATGATAATGTCATCAATATAGCGATAAAACACATAATCATTGTTCGGACTAATATTTCTTTCATAATAATATAAGTAAAGGTCAGAGAGAATACTAGAAGCGGTCCCGCCCTGCGGAATTCCCTGGCATTGTTTATAAATAATATTGTCATATATGATGTAATTATTATGCAATGTAAAATTTAGTAAAGTTTTAAAAAAATTACGGAAATATGTTCTTTTAATTTTAATTGAGATTTAAATTCTTTAAATAATATACACATTGTTTTATGTAAGTCTTTTATATCAATGTTATTAAATAAATCATTAAAATCCAATGTTTTTATGAATTTTACCGGATTGATATTATGTATTTTATTAATAAGTTGAAAACAGTTTTTTAGGCAATGTTGGTTATTATGTTTTAACGTTATATCATATATCTGCTTTAAAATATTAAGTAGTAAATTGCTTGCATTATTATTATATGTGTTACACCCGATTGTAACTGTGCGAAATTTAATTGGATTTTTATGAAATTTTGGAATTATAACAAGATAAGGATAATTTAAATTATTACATTTGATTTTTAGTAATTTGTGATAATTTAATAATTTTCTGTTATTAATTTCAATATTTAATTTTGTTTTATTAAAAATATTACTTGTGTTAATTGCATTGTGAATTAACACTTTATAGTACTCTTTACAAATGATAGCATAATTATTTGGAGATTTATCTACATAAGTAATTATAAATTTGTTTTGTAATTCTGATATATGTTTATGTTTTTAAAAGCCTGCATGTGTAATATGTTGATAATTTTTTATAGTTTCATTTTTTAATTTATCTATTACAGAAAATCTCCATTCACTAAAATACTCGATTGGTTTATTGTAATCAATAGCAATTTTATATATAAATAAATCAATATTGATGGTGAGAAATACCACCATCTAGATCTAAACTAGCACACACTATAAAAAAAAAAAGTATTTGGTTTTTTTTCTGCATATTAACAGAGTATTTGGTATCATTTTAATCAGTGAACAGTGAACAATACAAATTAATGATCCATTTTAGGATCAGCGCATACAGATAGATAATTGTGGAACAAAGTGAACCACGGCAGTCAAGGAAATATTTGGTTTTCCGTTCCCCCGAATGATTTAACTACACCTAATAAAAATGTCATGGAGAAAATTGTCAGAACAATAATATGACACATTTATTTATGAGAGCTTAAATAGGCACGAAGACCACACAAGTCAAAGCATCTTTACCTCCCAGACACAGCACGGCGTCAAGAGGAATCGCTATTGTACCGACGGACCTATGAAACACTCAAGGGGAGTACCAAATTTCTCCCGCATGCCAATGGGCATCTCTCTAAAATCAGAGGTATGGCCGAAACATGCAAATTTTCAAGAAGTTAAAACGTATAAGGCCTTAATTTTATGTGAAAAGGGAAAAATGGTTCCATCCCTTTTTTTTTGCTCCACGAAAAGAATGTGATTTTTCTTGAGAGTTCAGATTCAAAAAAGATGGAAAAGTAGAAGGTTGACTGCTCTCTAACTAAAAAAACAGATTTTGAGTGTGTGTGCCAATAGATGGAAATGTACGCGCTAAGAAAAAGCGAAAACGCGTCAGCCATTACCTCCTGCTGTCAACGTTATCTAGTAATATAAGGTAACAAACAATCCTCCTTCACCATTGTTCCATTTTATTTAATTAAGCTATATTCTTTTAATAATACGAATTTAAGTGTGTATGAAGATCCTACCCCGATCTAAACATAAAAAGGCTAATCAAAGAAATACTTCTAGGGTATGGAACCCTGCCTTTCAAAATCGAATTTTTTTAATTCAGTAAGACAAACTGTAATTCTCAGAAAATAAATGTTGAGAATACAGTTCTCAACTAGGATTGAATATTTTATTTTATTTTTTTTAAACATTTATGTTTGTTTTTAATCATATGCTTATAATTACCTTGTAAATAAACTCAATTTTATATTCAATTAATTTTAGTCAGTTTTCCTTTTGTTTACTTAATTTATTGAATTAATATTAAGTCTTTTATTTTAGGAAATGTTTTCTTTAATATTACAATCTAGGTTTTAAAATAAGCCATTATATATTTAATGTTACATAACTCTCTGCAGGTAACCTTTGATGATTGTAATTGGCTCAAAGAGGATCCGAACTTCAAAAATAATTCACAACGCAACTTTTTCTTTTCTATAATTAATTGATAATTTGTCTAATAAAATTTTCTAAGTATAAATTATCATATCAGATCCTTAGAGTCATAGGTGCAAAATAAATACTATACGTCTCGGATAATTTAAAATACTCATATTAGTCAATTAACAGCAATATAGTGGTAAATCCTATGCAGTCAGACTTAAATTCAAATAATTTAATTGATCACTCTGTAGCATTCCATCATAGGGTTTACCGGATTAGAAGTGGTACCGTTACCTCTTTCTAAATTATTTTAATATATTAATTTAATTTTAGAAATAGAACTTTAGGTTATTGTATAATTTTTTAAATATAAAAATATATATGCAATATTAAGACTAAAAAAAAAAAAAAAAAAAAAAAAAAAAAAAAAAAAAAAAAAAATTTAAGCATTCATTGGGGAATCTTCATACACTCTGTAACATGCATATACCTGGCAATTCTTTTTGGGTACCTCACTAAATATATAATGATATATTAAATAATAATAAATGTTATTGGATTGATTTGTATTAACAAAGAATTGAAAATATGACTTGTGTTACATATACTGCAACAGCAGCAAATATAAAATAAATACATAATAATGCTCAAATATTGAAATGGTATATGTTATATATAATTAATTTCTCGAACAGTGCATAACAATTCACCATTGGGTATCTTTTATTTTATGTTAAACAATTTTTTTTTTTTTGCTCTCTCTCTATTTTATGATTTTTGTACTTTAATTGGATGAATAAGCGTAAAAGTCAAAGAATTAGTAGAATAGATACTGGTGTCAAAACTAGACAACAATTACGCGAATTAAATAATCAAACTGTAGACACTAATATTATTTGTAATAATAGTAATAATAATAATAAGAAAAAAAAGAAAGAGAAGAAAATTATAAATTCTGAAAAAGCTACTCCTAAAATTACTACAATGGACACCCCAAATGCAGATAGCCTAATTAATCTGATTCCATACTATGATGGAAAAAAGGAAGCAAATATTAACCATTTTTTCTTACAATTTGACAATCTCATCAATAAAACTGAATTGAATAATGATTCTAAATTAACTATATTAAAGGCGAAAATTGTAGGACCTGCTAAAGATAAATTGATGAGGGATCAAAATTTGTTCGTGGAACAGAACTTAGAAACCTTTAAAACAAAGTTAAAACAATTATTCGAACCCAAAACCACATTTCTAGAAGCGCAAAAGAAATTTTGCAATCTCAAACAAAAACCGGAACAAAACATGAACGAATTTATATTAGAGTTTAATGCGGCAGCAGACCTTTATCTAAAAAAAAGTGGGCAAGATATAGGAGCTAACAACAGCTCTACATTCATGGAAATGATCAAATTATCTCAGTTTTTGGAATCAATTCGTAGTGATTTAAGTCTGGAAGTAAGAAAAAACTCTCCGCCGGACTTTAAAACAGCGTGCAACATAGCCTTAAAATTAGAGGAGGCTTATTCACATGTCAATTTAAAGGACATCAACAACATTTCCAAAACTAAAGATTCTGATTTGTTAAATGAACTGCTTAAACTCAATGTAGAAAGTGCAGAGAATATAAAATTATTAACCGCGGAATTAAATAACATAAAATTAAAGGTAAATGCCACTAACAATGATACAACTAGGTTTTGCAAGTACTGTAAATCCACATCCCATACGAACCCACATTGTTGGTTTTACAAGGGCAACGAACAAAACAGCAGTAATTACGTGGACGAAAATAAAAAAATTCCTGAGAATATTCAAATCGAAAAACCAAATTTTTATCAAGGGGGAAACCAACAAGCTCAGGGAAACTTTCAGCAAACCCCAAATTACACGCACCAAAACTTCAACCCTATGCAATATTCTGCTCCTCAGTACATGTACTATGCACCACCCCCACCCCACCAACAATTTATGCCGATATCATATCCCAGTTTCGGAAATTATGGAGGCAATTTCAACGAACAGAGATCATATGACCAGCGAAGAAATTATAGAGGGCATAGAGGGGGCTACAAGCAAAATAATTATAAAAAACATGATTATACAAAAAAAAATAATTCACAGCAGACATTTGAAAACAATAAACAAGATAAAGATCATGATCAGAATTCTAGTAACAATAAGGGAAACTAAAGTCGGGACTTACATTCTCAAATACAAGGCACCCGCGTAAGTCTCACTGCGGGTCTAAAAAAAATAACAAAATTATTGCTAGTGTCAAAAGTAATGACAATTCTCAACTTCCGATTATTACTTTTGAAATTAATGGTGTTAAGATTAATGCTTTGACAGACAGTGGGGCGGCAGTAACTTTGGCATCACCTATATTGTTCGAACAATTAAAGAATGCACACGTAAAATATAAAAATCTCTGTAACCAGGTAAAAATTCAAACATTAACAAATTCGACAATCTCTTTTAAGCAATGCATTAAATTAACTTTCAAATTGGAAAACGTTTTTGTATCGGGGGCATTCTATGTTACAACTCAAGATTTTGGTCGGAACTACAATATGCTATTGGGATTCGATTTCCTCAAAACAAATAATATTATCCTAGATTTTGAAGATAAAACCATGAAATTAAAAAACAAAAACATTGCACTTCAATTTCTAGAAAATGAACCTCAAAGTCTGATAAGTAACTTAACTGCTAACTCTAATGAGAATCAAAATAAAGAAACAATACGCAAAAAGAAAAAAAAAACGTATCTCGCACAAAAATTTTGTTACAGCAAAACTAACACACACAACGGAGTTACTACCAGGCGAAAAAAAAATTGTTGCATTACTATTAGATCCAGATAAATTCGCAACTACAAATACAATACTCTTGGAACCGATTAAACATAATATGAAAATTTATTATAAAACATCAATTCACGAAATTGCCAAGGATAATAAAATTCATATAATAATCACTAACAAATCACAACAAAAATTAATCTTAACAGAGGGAATGAACATTGGCAAAATTTCTAAACATTTTGAAATAAAATCAGTTGACACTGAGGGTCAAGAAGTAACGAAGCAGGTAGTGCACATTAATAATCTGAATTTAGAGCAAGTTCGTGAACGGAGAAAAGCAGAACTTAGATCAGACGACTTTAATTTACAACATTTAGACTCGGACACAGCAGAAAAATTAAAAAAAATACTTCTAAATAATGCACATGCCTTTTCTAAGAATTACGATACACTCGGACAATCTTCATTAGTCGTCCCAAGATTTAATTTAATACATAATTATCCTCTGCAGACTAAACCATACAAAACTGCACACAATGTTAAGGAGTATGCTAAAAAAGAAATTGAAAAACTTTTGAGAGCAAATATCATTCGTAAATCCAACTCTGATTACGCTTTCCCTGTTATTTTCGTTAAAAAAAAATCTTTGCAGAAAAACGAACAGGCTAATGAAGTTAAATATCGTATGGCGGTCGATTATAGACTTTTAAATGAAATACTTCAAAATTATGCGTACCCCATACCCGAAATTAAAGAGATTCTGCGGAGAATGAGTGGAAAAAAATATTATACAGTACTGGATCTACACAGTGCGTTTTTCCAAATAAATTTACGTGAAGAAGACACTGAAAAATTAGCTTTCATAACGGAGCACGGTAAATTCTCCTTTTTAAGATTGCCGTTCGGAACGCGACTCAGTACTGCGGTGTTTGCAGAATTAATTGATAAAGTGTTGGGCCACTTTAATGAAGATCAAGTCGCTTATTTTATTGACGATGTGATCCTAGCAAGCGACTCACTCGAAGAAATGTTAGATCTGTTAGACAAAGTCCTTAAAGCTTTTATTGAAAATAATTTAACTATTGAGCCTACTAAAATACAAGTCTGTATGTCAGAAATCGAATTTCTCGGTTTCACCCTAAACAGCGAAGGATACTCTCCTTCAAAAAGAAACATAGATAAAATTCAAAATTTAGTTAAACCTAAAAATAAGAAGGGAGTTAAATCTCTACTTGGTCTTTCGAATTATTTTAGATCGCTTATTAAAGACTATTCTAAAATAGTTGACCCATTAATTAATCTTACTAAAGACAAAGTGAAATTTAAATGGTCTGACATAGAAGAAAATGCTTTCAAAGAAATCCAAGCAGCGATAGTTAAAAATCCCACATTAAAACCCCCGGATTTCTCAAAAGATTTCATTTTAATCACAGACGCTTCTAAAACAGCTATTTCTGGAATTTTAGCACAAGAATACGACGGAGAACAGCTGCCAATTGAACATTTTGGGCGAAAATTAAGGGATCCCGAAAAGAACTACCCCAGTTTCAAACTCGAACTACTGGCGGTTCATGAAGCGGTGATGTATTTCAAGCATATTCTCGCAGGGAGAAAATTTAATATTTATACAGACTCCAAAGCGCTAACGTATTTTTTAAATTTGGAAAAGCAACCAGACATTGTAGCAAGGTGGTTGGACAATTTGTCCCCTTTTAACTACTCTTTTCAGCATATCGAGGGATCTAAAAATCCTGCTGATTATGTTTCGAGGAACATTAATAATATAATTTCAAGAGAAAAATTGCAAAATTCATTGTTTACGGTAAACAAAGCTCTATCAGATGAAAACATTAAACTACAACAATTAGAAGACGAAAAATTAAATAAAATAATAAACAAAATTAAAACTGACAAACAAAACAAAACCACAAAAAAATTCACTCTCAATCAAAAAGAAATATTAATATTAAAGCCAGGCTCTGATACAAATGAACTGTTAATTGCTCCGGATAAACTTAAAGCTGAAATAATACAGGAAGCTCATAAACCACATTTCGGATTTTTTTAAAACTTATCAAATAATAAAAGCTAGATTCTACTGGTACGGGATGTACAGGGATGTAAAGAATTATTGTACTAAATGTATACCATGTAACACGACTAAACAACATCAAACTATTAAAGTTCCCACACAAAAAATAATCAAAGATAAAGAAATCGGATCAGTTTTGCATATAGATTTAATTGGTTTGCTTCCAATGACGCTACGCAAAAATAAATTTGTATTTATGATTATTGATTCCACATCAAGATTCTTGGAGGCTGTACCGGTTCGCAATTGTGAATCACAAACACTTCTAAACGTATTGAATCGCTACTTTAGTAATTTCGGTTTGGCGCGATCCATAAAATTGGATAATGGCCGGTATTTTCACTCTGATTTATTCAAAGAATACATGGATTCTCTTAACATAGACCTAGATTTTACATCCGTGAATAATCCACGCAGTAATGGGCTCTGTGAAATCAGTAATAAAATATTAAAAAATTCAATTGTGGCTATGTGTAAAAACTCTTTAGAATGGGATACCAGGATTGATTTTTTTAAAATTAATTATAACAGTACGCCGCACAGAGCTACGGGATTTTCTCCGGCACTTCTATTTTTCGGTAGAGAAATAAGAACTCCTTTTTCCATACACTTGCCCGACCAAGACATAATTGTCAAAACCTACGTTAAAAATAGAGTCCAACATATTGAGGAAATAAAGAAATTAGCCTTACAAAACCAAAAAAAAATGATGGCGGAGTACATCGACAGTACTCCAGTCCAAAAAGTAAAATTTCTACAAACGGGACAAGAATGCTACTTAAAAGTCGTGGGTAAACCAGGTGTACTTCAGCCAAAATTCTTGGGACCATTCGAGGTGGTAAGGAAGCTTAGGAATAACAATTACCTATTAAAGGAAATTGCATTCCCAGATAAAGCGACTATTAAACGCCACATAAATAAATTATTCTCACCAACGAAAGTGGAATCACAGACTATACACATAAATTCCTAGATAGGGAAGCGAGAAATTTTTTTTCTCTTTTATTGCTCTCGAGGCAATATGTATATATTTATTTTAAATTTTTATCGTTTATAGATGTCTTATTTTTCTTTAGTTTAGTACACATTTTATAATTTTCCATTATTGTTTATTTACAGTACATTGAGGACAGGTTACTATTTAAAAAAAAAAAAAAAAAAAAAAAAAAAAAAGATCATTTAGGGAGGATACTGCAAGTTTTTTTTCTTTGCTACACAGTGTACTACTGAGGGATTTGGCTCGTCAGAGGGAGTTATGAACAAACATGCACGTTAAATACAAAATAATAATAATTACGGTAAAAATAAAAACAGAGGCAGCCTTGCCAGGGTATCACCCTTTCAAACCCATTTTATACTAATTTATATAACAAAACAAAAAAAATTTTTTATTATATAACCTTACCCCCTCTACTAAAAGTGAAAATAAAAATCTTGATATGTAGCACAAAACATATAACTAATCGATTTAAAATTACAAGTCAACATCTATTCACTCGGCGACACAAATATAAATAATAATAATACAACATTTTATATTGACCAATATTTATAATAATTCATCCTTTGCTTAAAGCCACGGATTGACGAATCCACTTGAATTATTATAACAAAAAAAAAATCGGTCAGATTTTACAAAATTATTTTAGTTTAATATTTGATATAATCTATAACTGGGTTAGAACAACGCGTTTCAATTTTAATTTTAGAATAATCGTACGATTTCATATTATAAAACAAACAAGTAAAAAAAAAAAAAAAAAAAAATTTTATTAGTTGTCCCTAAGGATTAACATTTCAGATAATTTAATTACAAAAAAAAATAATAAATAAAAAAAAATACCATTGAACGTTTCAATTATTACAAAACATAAATTGGATGTTTAATTTATACCTTAAATATTTAGGTAAATTATTTCATACTTAAAAAATAATAATGATAAAAAGGTGTTGGATACATGTCAATGATCATTTCAGCAATTTATTGGATGTTAAAGTCTCGTTTTTGCAGGCGAAATTGAGACTATCTGCGCAGAGCATCTAATAATGCATTTAGCTGAGATATTTCTAATTAACTAAATTTCCAAACTTTACCAAAAAAAAAGAATTTGTTTAATCTTTTTTTTTTTCTAACTATTATATGTAATATTTTATAAAACAAAAAATAATAAAAGAAAAGAAAAGCGAACGCTCGCTTTCCATTCCTTAAATATGTATATTTACACGTTAATATATTTTAAAATAATAATAATAAGAAGAAGAATAAATAATTAGATAAACATTTTTTTGCATGCACATTTTCGTTTGTGCAAAGCAACGCTCGCTTGTTCTCGCTAACTTAAATTGTAACTAGAAAATCAATATTATATTAAAAAAATATATATATTATAATACATTACGTTTTTATACACAATATAAATAAATAAGTAAATATATAAATTGACGAGAAGATAGTGCGATGCAAACGGATTTGACCACGTTACACGTGTACCGATTTTTTTTTTTTTATTTTATAGAAAATATTAAGCAGATATACAGATTTAAACATACCTCTTTTTTTTTTTTTAAATCCAAGCCGGGTATACACGACTTTTTTTTATTTTAATCACACAGTAATCTTATTTCAGCAATAAAATACAGATAGCTGAATTTTGGCGAGTAATCCAAAATCTCCACAGACACACGTGCAATCAAATCGTTTCACTGATTTTTTTTTTTCCCACTGTCAGTAATCCAGGAGTTTAGTAATCATACACCTGAGGGATAGCAACGATCGCTAGTACATGCATTTCGCAAATCTTCCCTTGTGTACACCTGGATACGAATGTAAAAAAAAAAAAAAAAAAGGATGAGTCATTGTCCACAGGTAGGGTCATCTAGCTGTCATTCTCTATCCTTCCGCTTAGCGGTGATGGATTAGAGGGAGAAAAGATTACTGTTTTTTTTCTTTTTCTTCTTCTGCCTTGTTTTTTTTTTTTTTCCCAACCCCGTCCATTCCAAGGCAGGCAGTTTAAAAGGGTATTGTGTTTGACTTTATAGATGGATATTTAAATTTTTGGTATCGAAAGAAGAAAACAAATTTTCATTTTTTCGATCTGTTTCTTTTATGAAAATATATTATTATTGAGAATATCTTTCATTCAGAAAAGTAGCCTTTTCACATATTCCAAAACAATTGTTTTAGTAAGAATGATAAGATTTTTTTTTTTAACATAACATTTTCTTTATATATATATAAATAAAAATAAAGAAGTTTTCCTTTCCGCTCAAGAGAAAATAATTCATGTGAGAATTAGATTATAATGTTTATAATACAGATTGTAGTACAACAGACATGTGATTATATAGATGTGTTTTCTCTCAATGTTTTTCATATATTATATAATTTTTTTTTTAATTGTATGGTATTCATTATCAATGCATACAGCTTACTGATTATATTGAGTATTTGTTTTAAATGATTCTGTATATTGTGTTTCAACGTATGGGTACCTAATTAGCCTGTAATAATTAAAATAAAAGATTTGCCAATTTATATGTATGTAATAACTAAAAATATAAGAGTGGAAAAGAAAATTAATTTTTTTTTCTTTCTTCTCTCGGGCATTTTATTTTATTATTTGGCTTATTCAAATTTTCCTACTTTATTTGGATTTGGACCTATTAAAACTCAAAATTTTAATAAATGTTTTTGGAACAATGGAAATTGAAACCAACTACACATGATAACTTGCTGAAGAAGTCATGTCTTTCATCAGATTTTTCAACAGTGAACTTTTGATTACGCTTTATTTCACCAATGTGTAAAACTTTTTTCTGGTGTTGCAAACCTACTTACACTCCAAACCTAGTGACACCCCAACTTATCCCAAGTTCCTAGACTTTTCCATGTGAACATTTTCAGTTTTGATCTTCAATATAATACGACGATGGACTTTCATCGAGTACTTTGTGGCTATATATATATATAAAAAAAAAAGATACTGTGGACCTTTTTTTTTCTAATGTCGGGGGAAGAGATGATGGTGAGAAATACCACCATCTAGATCTAAACTAGCACACACTATAAAAAAAAAAAGTATTTGGTTTTTTTTCTGCATATTAACAGAGTATTTGGTATCATTTTAATCAGTGAACAGTGAACAATACAAATTAATGATCCATTTTAGGATCAGCGCATACAGATAGATAATTGTGGAACAAAGTGAACCACGGCAGTCAAGGAAATATTTGGTTTTCCGTTCCCACGAATGATTTAACTACACCTAATAAAAATGTCATGGAGAAAATTGTCAGAACAATAATATGACACATTTATTTATGAGAGCTTAAATAGGCACGAAGACCTCACAAGTCAAAGCATCTTTACCTCCCAGACACAGCACGGCGTCAAGAGGAATCGCTATTGTACCGACGGACCTATGAAACACTCAAGGGGAGTACCAAATTTCTCCCGCATGCCAATGGGCATCTCTCTAAAATCAGAGGTATGGCCGAAACATGCAAATTTTCAAGAAGTTAAAACGTATAAGGCCTTAATTTTATGTGAAAAGGGAAAAATGGTTCCATCCCTTTTTTTTTGCTCCACGAAAAGAATGTGATTTTTCTTGAGAGTTCAGATTCAAAAAAGATGGAAAAGTAGAAGGTTGACTGCTCTCTAACTAAAAAAACAGATTTTGAGTGTGTGTGCCAATAGATGGAAATGTACGCGCTAAGAAAAAGCGAAAACGCGTCAGCCATTACCTCCTGCTGTCAACGTTATCTAGTAATATAAGGTAACAAACAATCCTCCTTCACCATTGTTCCATTTTATTTAATTAAGCTATATTCTTTTAATAATACGAATTTAAGTGTGTATGAAGATCCTACCCCGATCTAAACATAAAAAGGCTAATCAAAGAAATACTTCTAGGGTATGGAACCCTGCCTTTCAAAATCGAATTTTTTTAATTCAGTAAGACAAACTGTAATTCTCAGAAAATAAATGTTGAGAATACAGTTCTCAACTAGGATTGAATATTTTATTTTATTTTTTTTAAACATTTATGTTTGTTTTTAATCATATGCTTATAATTACCTTGTAAATAAACTCAATTTTATATTCAATTAATTTTAGTCAGTTTTCCTTTTGTTTACTTAATTTATTGAATTAATATTAAGTCTTTTATTTTAGGAAATGTTTTCTTTAATATTACAATCTAGGTTTTAAAATAAGCCATTATATATTTAATGTTACATAACTCTCTGCAGGTAACCTTTGATGATTGTAATTGGCTCAAAGAGGATCCGAACTTCAAAAATAATTCACAACGCAACTTTTTCTTTTCTATAATTAATTGATAATTTGTCTAATAAAATTTTCTAAGTATAAATTATCATATCAGATCCTTAGAGTCATAGGTGCAAAATAAATACTATACGTCTCGGATAATTTAAAATACTCATATTAGTCAATTAACAGCAATATAGTGGTAAATCCTATGCAGTCAGACTTAAATTCAAATAATTTAATTGATCACTCTGTAGCATTCCATCATAGGGTTTACCGGATTAGAAGTGGTACCGTTACCTCTTTCTAAATTATTTTAATATATTAATTTAATTTTAGAAATAGAACTTTAGGTTATTGTATAATTTTTTAAATATAAAAATATATATGCAATATTAAGACTAAAAAAAAAAAAAAAAAAAAAAAAAAAAAAAAAAAAAAAAAAAAAAAAATTTAAGCATTCATTGGGGAATCTTCATACACTCTGTAACATGCATATACCTGGCAATTCTTTTTGGGTACCTCACTAAATATATAATGATATATTAAATAATAATAAGTGTTATTGGATTGATTTGTATTAACAAAGAATTGAAAATATGACTTGTGTTACATATACTGCAACAGCAGCAAATATAAAATAAATACATAATAATGCTCAAATATTGAAATGATATATGTTATATATAATTAATTTCTCGAACAGTGCATAACAATTCACCATTGGGTATCTTTTATTTTATGTTAAACAATTTTTTTTTTTGCTCTCTCTCTATTTTATGATTTTTGTACTTTAATTGGATGAATAAGCGTAAAAGTCAAAGAATTAGTAGAATAGATACTGGTGTCAAAACTAGACAACAATTACGCGAATTAAATAATCAAACTGTAGACACTAATATTATTTGTAATAATAGTAATAATAATAATAAGAAAAAAAAGAAAGAGAAGAAAATTATAAATTCTGAAAAAGCTACTCCTAAAATTACTACAATGGACACCCCAAATGCAGATAGCCTAATTAATCTGATTCCATACTATGATGGAAAAAAGGAAGCAAATATTAACCATTTTTTCTTACAATTTGACAATCTCATCAATAAAACTGAATTGAATAATGATTCTAAATTAACTATATTAAAGGCGAAAATTGTAGGACCTGCTAAAGATAAATTGATGAGGGATCAAAATTTGTTCGTGGAACAGAACTTAGAAACCTTTAAAACAAAGTTAAAACAATTATTCGAACCCAAAACCACATTTCTAGAAGCGCAAAAGAAATTTTGCAATCTCAAACAAAAACCGGAACAAAACATGAACGAATTTATATTAGAGTTTAATGCGGCAGCAGACCTTTATCTAAAAAAAAGTGGGCAAGATATAGGAGCTAACAACAGCTCTACATTCATGGAAATGATCAAATTATCTCAGTTTTTGGAATCAATTCGTAGTGATTTAAGTCTGGAAGTAAGAAAAAACTCTCCGCCGGACTTTAAAACAGCGTGCAACATAGCCTTAAAATTAGAGGAGGCTTATTCACATGTCAATTTAAAGGACATCAACAACATTTCCAAAACTAAAGATTCTGATTTGTTAAATGAACTGCTTAAACTCAATGTAGAAAGTGCAGAGAATATAAAATTATTAACCGCGGAATTAAATAACATAAAATTAAAGGTAAATGCCACTAACAATGATACAACTAGGTTTTGCAAGTACTGTAAATCCACATCCCATACGAACCCACATTGTTGGTTTTACAAGGGCAACGAACAAAACAGCAGTAATTACGTGGACGAAAATAAAAAAATTCCTGAGAATATTCAAATCGAAAAACCAAATTTTTATCAAGGGGGAAACCAACAAGCTCAGGGAAACTTTCAGCAAACCCCAAATTACACGCACCAAAACTTCAACCCTATGCAATATTCTGCTCCTCAGTACATGTACTATGCACCACCCCCACCCCACCAACAATTTATGCCGATATCATATCCCAGTTTCGGAAATTATGGAGGCAATTTCAACGAACAGAGATCATATGACCAGCGAAGAAATTATAGAGGGCATAGAGGGGGCTACAAGCAAAATAATTATAAAAAACATGATTATACAAAAAAAAATAATTCACAGCAGACATTTGAAAACAATAAACAAGATAAAGATCATGATCAGAATTCTAGTAACAATAAGGGAAACTAAAGTCGGGACTTACATTCTCAAATACAAGGCACCCGCGTAAGTCTCACTGCGGGTCTAAAAAAAATAACAAAATTATTGCTAGTGTCAAAAGTAATGACAATTCTCAACTTCCGATTATTACTTTTGAAATTAATGGTGTTAAGATTAATGCTTTGACAGACAGTGGGGCGGCAGTAACTTTGGCATCACCTATATTGTTCGAACAATTAAAGAATGCACACGTAAAATATAAAAATCTCTGTAACCAGGTAAAAATTCAAACATTAACAAATTCGACAATCTCTTTTAAGCAATGCATTAAATTAACTTTCAAATTGGAAAACGTTTTTGTATCGGGGGCATTCTATGTTACAACTCAAGATTTTGGTCGGAACTACAATATGCTATTGGGATTCGATTTCCTCAAAACAAATAATATTATCCTAGATTTTGAAGATAAAACCATGAAATTAAAAAACAAAAACATTGCACTTCAATTTCTAGAAAATGAACCTCAAAGTCTGATAAGTAACTTAACTGCTAACTCTAATGAGAATCAAAATAAAGAAACAATACGCAAAAAGAAAAAAAAAACGTATCTCGCACAAAAATTTTGTTACAGCAAAACTAACACACACAACGGAGTTACTACCAGGCGAAAAAAAAATTGTTGCATTACTATTAGATCCAGATAAATTCGCAACTACAAATACAATACTCTTGGAACCGATTAAACATAATATGAAAATTTATTATAAAACATCAATTCACGAAATTGCCAAGGATAATAAAATTCATATAATAATCACTAACAAATCACAACAAAAATTAATCTTAACAGAGGGAATGAACATTGGCAAAATTTCTAAACATTTTGAAATAAAATCAGTTGACACTGAGGGTCAAGAAGTAACGAAGCAGGTAGTGCACATTAATAATCTGAATTTAGAGCAAGTTCGTGAACGGAGAAAAGCAGAACTTAGATCAGACGACTTTAATTTACAACATTTAGACTCGGACACAGCAGAAAAATTAAAAAAAATACTTCTAAATAATGCACATGCCTTTTCTAAGAATTACGATACACTCGGACAATCTTCATTAGTCGTCCCAAGATTTAATTTAATACATAATTATCCTCTGCAGACTAAACCATACAAAACTGCACACAATGTTAAGGAGTATGCTAAAAAAGAAATTGAAAAACTTTTGAGAGCAAATATCATTCGTAAATCCAACTCTGATTACGCTTTCCCAGTTATTTTCGTTAAAAAAAAATCTTTGCAGAAAAACGAACAGGCTAATGAAGTTAAATATCGTATGGCGGTCGATTATAGACTTTTAAATGAAATACTTCAAAATTATGCGTACCCCATACCCGAAATTAAAGAGATTCTGCGGAGAATGAGTGGAAAAAAATATTATACAGTACTGGATCTACACAGTGCGTTTTTCCAAATAAATTTACGTGAAGAAGACACTGAAAAATTAGCTTTCATAACGGAGCACGGTAAATTCTCCTTTTTAAGATTGCCGTTCGGAACGCGACTCAGTACTGCGGTGTTTGCAGAATTAATTGATAAAGTGTTGGGCCACTTTAATGAAGATCAAGTCGCTTATTTTATTGACGATGTGATCCTAGCAAGCGACTCACTCGAAGAAATGTTAGATCTGTTAGACAAAGTCCTTAAAGCTTTTATTGAAAATAATTTAACTATTGAGCCTACTAAAATACAAGTCTGTATGTCAGAAATCGAATTTCTCGGTTTCACCCTAAACAGCGAAGGATACTCTCCTTCAAAAAGAAACATAGATAAAATTCAAAATTTAGTTAAACCTAAAAATAAGAAGGGAGTTAAATCTCTACTTGGTCTTTCGAATTATTTTAGATCGCTTATTAAAGACTATTCTAAAATAGTTGACCCATTAATTAATCTTACTAAAGACAAAGTGAAATTTAAATGGTCTGACATAGAAGAAAATGCTTTCAAAGAAATCCAAGCAGCGATAGTTAAAAATCCCACATTAAAACCCCCGGATTTCTCAAAAGATTTCATTTTAATCACAGACGCTTCTAAAACAGCTATTTCTGGAATTTTAGCACAAGAATACGACGGAGAACAGCTGCCAATTGAACATTTTGGGCGAAAATTAAGGGATCCCGAAAAGAACTACCCCAGTTTCAAACTCGAACTACTGGCGGTTCATGAAGCGGTGATGTATTTCAAGCATATTCTCGCAGGGAGAAAATTTAATATTTATACAGACTCCAAAGCGCTAACGTATTTTTTAAATTTGGAAAAGCAACCAGACATTGTAGCAAGGTGGTTGGACAATTTGTCCCCTTTTAACTACTCTTTTCAGCATATCGAGGGATCTAAAAATCCTGCTGATTATGTTTCGAGGAACATTAATAATATAATTTCAAGAGAAAAATTGCAAAATTCATTGTTTACGGTAAACAAAGCTCTATCAGATGAAAACATTAAACTACAACAATTAGAAGACGAAAAATTAAATAAAATAATAAACAAAATTAAAACTGACAAACAAAACAAAACCACAAAAAAATTCACTCTCAATCAAAAAGAAATATTAATATTAAAGCCAGGCTCTGATACAAATGAACTGTTAATTGCTCCGGATAAACTTAAAGCTGAAATAATACAGGAAGCTCATAAACCACATTTCGGATTTTTTTAAAACTTATCAAATAATAAAAGCTAGATTCTACTGGTACGGGATGTACAGGGATGTAAAGAATTATTGTACTAAATGTATACCATGTAACACGACTAAACAACATCAAACTATTAAAGTTCCCACACAAAAAATAATCAAAGATAAAGAAATCGGATCAGTTTTGCATATAGATTTAATTGGTTTGCTTCCAATGACGCTACGCAAAAATAAATTTGTATTTATGATTATTGATTCCACATCAAGATTCTTGGAGGCTGTACCGGTTCGCAATTGTGAATCACAAACACTTCTAAACGTATTGAATCGCTACTTTAGTAATTTCGGTTTGGCGCGATCCATAAAATTGGATAATGGCCGGTATTTTCACTCTGATTTATTCAAAGAATACATGGATTCTCTTAACATAGACCTAGATTTTACATCCGTGAATAATCCACGCAGTAATGGGCTCTGTGAAATCAGTAATAAAATATTAAAAAATTCAATTGTGGCTATGTGTAAAAACTCTTTAGAATGGGATACCAGGATTGATTTTTTTAAAATTAATTATAACAGTACGCCGCACAGAGCTACGGGATTTTCTCCGGCACTTCTATTTTTCGGTAGAGAAATAAGAACTCCTTTTTCCATACACTTGCCCGACCAAGACATAATTGTCAAAACCTACGTTAAAAATAGAGTCCAACATATTGAGGAAATAAAGAAATTAGCCTTACAAAACCAAAAAAAAATGATGGCGGAGTACATCGACAGTACTCCAGTCCAAAAAGTAAAATTTCTACAAACGGGACAAGAATGCTACTTAAAAGTCGTGGGTAAACCAGGTGTACTTCAGCCAAAATTCTTGGGACCATTCGAGGTGGTAAGGAAGCTTAGGAATAACAATTACCTATTAAAGGAAATTGCATTCCCAGATAAAGCGACTATTAAACGCCACATAAATAAATTATTATCACCAACGAAAGTGGAATCACAGACTATACACATAAATTCTTAGATAGGGAAGCGAGAAATTTTTTTTCTCTTTTATTGCTCTCGAGGCAATATGTATATATTTATTTTAAATTTTTATCGTTTATAGATGTCTTATTTTTCTTTAGTTTAGTACACATTTTATAATTTTCCATTATTGTTTATTTACAGTACATTGAGGACAGGTTACTATTTAAAAAAAAAAAAAAAAAAAAAAAAAAAAAAAAAAAAAAAAAAGATCATTTAGGGAGGATACTGCAAGTTTTTTTTCTTTGCTACACAGTGTACTACTGAGGGATTTGGCTCGTCAGAGGGAGTTATGAACAAACATGCACGTTAAATACAAAATAATAATAATTACGGTAAAAATAAAAACAGAGGCAGCCTTGCCAGGGTATCACCCTTTCAAACCCATTTTATACTAATTTATATAACAAAACAAAAAAATTTTTTTATTATATAACCTTACCCCCTCTACTAAAAGTGAAAATAAAAATCTTGATATGTAGCACAAAACATATAACTAATCGATTTAAAATTACAAGTCAACATCTATTCACTCGGCGACACAAATATAAATAATAATAATACAACATTTTATATTGACCAATATTTATAATAATTCATCCTTTGCTTAAAGCCACGGATTGACGAATCCACTTGAATTATTATAACAAAAAAAAATCGGTCAGATTTTACAAAATTATTTTAGTTTAATATTTGATATAATCTATAACTGGGTTAGAACAACGCGTTTCAATTTTAATTTTAGAATAATCGTACGATTTCATATTATAAAACAAACAAGTAAAAAAAAAAAAAAAAAAAAAAATTTATTAGTTGTCCCTAAGGATTAACATTTCAGATAATTTAATTACAAAAAAAAATAATAAATAAAAAAAAATACCATTGAACGTTTCAATTATTACAAAACATAAATTGGATGTTTAATTTATACCTTAAATATTTAGGTAAATTATTTCATACTTAAAAAATAATAATGATAAAAAGGTGTTGGATACATGTCAATGATCATTTCAGCAATTTATTGGATGTTAAAGTCTCGTTTTTGCAGGCGAAATTGAGACTATCTGCGCAGAGCATCTAATAATGCATTTAGCTGAGATATTTCTAATTAACTAAATTTCCAAACTTTACCAAAAAAAAAAGAATTTGTTTAATCTTTTTTTTTTTCTAACTATTATATGTAATATTTTATAAAACAAAAAATAATAAAAGAAAAGAAAAGCGAACGCTCGCTTTCCATTCCTTAAATATGTATATTTACACGTTAATATATTTTAAAATAATAATAATAATAAGAAGAATAAATAATTAGATAAACATTTTTTTGCATGCACATTTTCGTTTGTGCAAAGCAACGCTCGCTTGTTCTCGCTAACTTAAATTGTAACTAGAAAATCAATATTATATTAAAAAAATATATATATTATAATACATTACGTTTTTATACACAATATAAATAAATAAGTAAATATATAAATTGACGAGAAGATAGTGCGATGCAAACGGATTTGACCACGTTACACGTGTACCGATTTTTTTTTTTTTATTTTATAGAAAATATTAAGCAGATATACAGATTTAAACATACCTCATTTTTTTTTTTTAAATCCAAGCCGGGTATACACGACTTTTTTTTATTTTAATCACACAGTAATCTTATTTCAGCAATAAAATACAGATAGCTGAATTTTGGCGAGTAATCCAAAATCTCCACAGACACACGTGCAATCAAATCGTTTCACTGATTTTTTTTTTTTCCCACTGTCAGTAATCCAGGAGTTTAGTAATCATACACCTGAGGGATAGCAACGATCGCTAGTACATGCATTTCGCAAATCTTCCCTTGTGTACACCTGGATACGAATGTAAAAAAAAAAAAAAAAAGGATGAGTCATTGTCCACAGGTAGGGTCATCTAGCTGTCATTCTCTATCCTTCCGCTTAGCGGTGATGGATTAGAGGGAGAAAAGATTACTGTTTTTTTTCTTTTTCTTCTTCTGCCTTGTTTTTTTTTTTTTTCCAACCCCGTCCATTCCAAGGCAGGCAGTTTAAAAGGGTATTGTGTTTGACTTTATAGATGGATATTTAAATTTTTGGTATCGAAAGAAGAAAACAAATTTTCATTTTTTCGATCTGTTTCTTTTATGAAAATATATTATTATTGAGAATATCTTTCATTCAGAAAAGTAGCCTTTTCACATATTCCAAAACAATTGTTTTAGTAAGAATGATAAGATTTTTTTTTTTAACATAACATTTTCTTTATATATATATAAATAAAAATAAAGAAGTTTTCCTTTCCGCTCAAGAGAAAATAATTCATGTGAGAATTAGATTATAATGTTTATAATACAGATTGTAGTACAACAGACATGTGATTATATAGATGTGTTTTCTCTCAATGTTTTTCATATATTATATAATTTTTTTTTTAATTGTATGGTATTCATTATCAATGCATACAGCTTACTGATTATATTGAGTATTTGTTTTAAATGATTCTGTATATTGTGTTTCAACGTATGGGTACCTAATTAGCCTGTAATAATTAAAATAAAAGATTTGCCAATTTATATGTATGTAATAACTAAAAATATAAGAGTGGAAAAGAAAATTAATTTTTTTTTCTTTCTTCTCTCGGGCATTTTATTTTATTATTTGGCTTATTCAAATTTTCCTACTTTATTTGGATTTGGACCTATTAAAACTCAAAATTTTAATAAATGTTTTTGGAACAATGGAAATTGAAACCAACTACACATGATAACTTGCTGAAGAAGTCATGTCTTTCATCAGATTTTTCAACAGTGAACTTTTGATTACGCTTTATTTCACCAATGTGTAAAACTTTTTTCTGGTGTTGCAAACCTACTTACACTCCAAACCTAGTGACACCCCAACTTATCCCAAGTTCCTAGACTTTTCCATGTGAACATTTTCAGTTTTGATCTTCAATATAATACGACGATGGACTTTCATCGAGTACTTTGTGGCTATATATATATATAAAAAAAAAAAGATACTGTGGACCTTTTTTTTTCTAATGTCGGGGGAAGAGATGATGGTGAGAAATACCACCATCTAGATCTAAACTAGCACACACTATAAAAAAAAAAAGTATTTGGTTTTTTTTCTGCATATTAACAGAGTATTTGGTATCATTTTAATCAGTGAACAGTGAACAATACAAATTAATGATCCATTTTAGGATCAGCGCATACAGATAGATAATTGTGGAACAAAGTGAACCACGGCAGTCAAGGAAATATTTGGTTTTCCGTTCCCACGAATGATTTAACTACACCTAATAAAAATGTCATGGAGAAAATTGTCAGAACAATAATATGACACATTTATTTATGAGAGCTTAAATAGGCACGAAGACCTCACAAGTCAAAGCATCTTTACCTCCCAGACACAGCACGGCGTCAAGAGGAATCGCTATTGTACCGACGGACCTATGAAACACTCAAGGGGAGTACCAAATTTCTCCCGCATGCCAATGGGCATCTCTCTAAAATCAGAGGTATGGCCGAAACATGCAAATTTTCAAGAAGTTAAAACGTATAAGGCCTTAATTTTATGTGAAAAGGGAAAAATGGTTCCATCCCTTTTTTTTTGCTCCACGAAAAGAATGTGATTTTTCTTGAGAGTTCAGATTCAAAAAAGATGGAAAAGTAGAAGGTTGACTGCTCTCTAACTAAAAAAACAGATTTTGAGTGTGTGTGCCAATAGATGGAAATGTACGCGCTAAGAAAAAGCGAAAACGCGTCAGCCATTACCTCCTGCTGTCAACGTTATCTAGTAATATAAGGTAACAAACAATCCTCCTTCACCATTGTTCCATTTTATTTAATTAAGCTATATTCTTTTAATAATACGAATTTAAGTGTGTATGAAGATCCTACCCCGATCTAAACATAAAAAGGCTAATCAAAGAAATACTTCTAGGGTATGGAACCCTGCCTTTCAAAATCGAATTTTTTTAATTCAGTAAGACAAACTGTAATTCTCAGAAAATAAATGTTGAGAATACAGTTCTCAACTAGGATTGAATATTTTATTTTATTTTTTTTAAACATTTATGTTTGTTTTTAATCATATGCTTATAATTACCTTGTAAATAAACTCAATTTTATATTCAATTAATTTTAGTCAGTTTTCCTTTTGTTTACTTAATTTATTGAATTAATATTAAGTCTTTTATTTTAGGAAATGTTTTCTTTAATATTACAATCTAGGTTTTAAAATAAGCCATTATATATTTAATGTTACATAACTCTCTGCAGGTAACCTTTGATGATTGTAATTGGCTCAAAGAGGATCCGAACTTCAAAAATAATTCACAACGCAACTTTTTTTTTTCTATAATTAATTGATAATTTGTCTAATAAAATTTTCTAAGTATAAATTATCATATCAGATCCTTAGAGTCATAGGTGCAAAATAAATACTATACGTCTCGGATAATTTAAAATACTCATATTAGTCAATTAACAGCAATATAGTGGTAAATCCTATGCAGTCAGACTTAAATTCAAATAATTTAATTGATCACTCTGTAGCATTCCATCAAATATCTTGAATAAACTGCAATATTATGGATTTGATATTACACCTATATGGAAGGCGAAATTTTGTTCCATTATGCATTAAGTTTTGTAGAATAGGTTCTACAATATTAAGATCACCAGTAAGGATATGACCATGTGTTGTATTTATGTACTTTTGAAATTTTGGGTCATTACAATAACAAGGGTAATTATTTGAAGAGACCAATTGTTTTGCAAAAGAATTGTAATTAAAAATTTTACGTCCAAGTGTGCGATTATATTTATATGTCTTGTGAATGGTAAAATTTTTTATTGGAAAATTATTAGTAGTGTTGTTTATGATATTGTGTAAATTGATATTATTAAATACATGATTGGAAAAATTTATAATTAGTTGTGTATTATTAGTTTTATATTTAGGTTTATTAGAAAGACTTGTATTTAATATATTTGCTCTATAATGAAGAATATCATAAAAGATATCACAAAAATGTGGAGAATATTGATTCTTTTTAAATACCTTGAAGTATTGGTTTAAATATTTCTTTTTAATACTAAAAACATGTTTTCAGATAGCAAGCCAACAATAATCATTACAAAATTGTGCCTCAAGATCATTAAGCTCCTGTTGTATCACAATATCATCAGTGTATTTTTTGTTATTATGTTTACCTCTACCAGATCTTGAAGTTTTTTTTTATGTTTGAAAAATTTTATCCTGAATAAAGATTTTTATAATTTTCATATTTAGTTAAATCTGAAAATACAGGATGTTATTTTTTGTATACTAATTGATTTAATCCATAGGGATAGGTAGTATTAAAATGTCTTATATATTTAGATTCTAGAAAAAGTCGTTCAGTAAAATTTTTTTGTATTTTAAGTATTTTAATAGTAATATTTTTAAAATCATGATTTTTGAAATGAGTATATTCAATATTATGAGTAGTTTGAAATTTAGATTTTTAAAATTTATAAATATGAGAACGATGTAAATTTAGCCGCTTATGTAATTTTTGACAAAACTGTCCAATATATTCCATATTACACGAATTGCATTTCAATGAATAGATTACATTCTATGCTTTGCAAAATTTTACCAAATTAAGATTGTGATTATTTGAAATCTGGGACTTATCAGCTAAAGGACATGTAAGGCAACGCTTAGATTCACACTCTCGAAAACATAGTACAGGCTTGGGACAATAGAATAGGTTATCTGATAACGATCCAGGAAGATCCCTAATAATCTTCCTGTACCGAGCATTAGTCCTGGATCCACCAAGGCCTAAATTGCCAGTATCTAACATTTTACTTATAACTGCCATATTGTTTGAAAGCAATAAAAATTGCAAAAGATACATATAATTATAACATATATTAATAAATTTTGTTTGAAACAACCTCATTTTTATAAAGTACTTGAATAACCCTAAAAGAAAAAATAATAATAGGATTAATGATTGTTTAACTATAATTATATATTGTTTAAATATAATAAAACTATATACATATATACATAAAGTCCCATTAAGCAAACTAACATCAAAAGACAACAATATAAAATCCCCTAGCCGTCATAAGTCAATACAAAAATAATGTTGGCAAAAAAAAAAAAAAAAAAAAACCAAAAGAACCTGAATAAGATGTTATAAAGATGCATTTGAAAATTCAATAGATGAACAAATGATACCAAGAAATAATAGTAATATTATATAATTATTATTATTAAATTATTATTAAATACACCATTAAAAGCGCAATGCAGCTATAATAACTATGTATTCCAAACAGAAGTTAATCAAAGTGATTTATGAGCCAAATAGGCTAAATATGGTATCATATGAAAATCAATAATTTCATCTAGACAATTATTGAAAAGAATATGTAAAAACCATTCTATACCAATTTGCGCAATGCAGCATAATTTTATAGAATGTAAAATAATTATAATATCTATGAATTTCAAAAAACATATGAAGTTCTTGTATCATTCTACTTAAATCTCCAAAGAGATAATTAATGATAATGTGTAGACAGAATACCACATAGCTAATAGATTAACACGTGCAATCATAATATTACCATAGCTTGTGCTTCAATGGTAATTGGCCAAAAATCCTGAAAACATGAAAAAAATTTAAAAAGAGAGAGAGAAAAGAAAAATAATAATTTGGAGTTGCTATCAAGTGAATACAAACGGATTAAGAAATGAAATATGAACCATATACATTGGAAAATTGGACAACAAGAGAATTAAATCAGAATTGGATATGAAAAAACACATGTAGATGTAATCATCAGCCTGGATGTTCCCACATGTGTTTTAAAAAATAATTCAGTATTTCATAATTCTACTGGCATATATGCTAAGATCAGTAGAATCACCCAGGTATACTGAATTATTACCAGAAAACAATTGGAAATATTAAAATTTGAAATAATAAAATTTGAAATAAAAAACCCGTAAAGAATAAATAAAATATTTTACTCTCAATAATTATCCAGAATCCTTAAACATCACAATTTCTCCATGATACCACACGTCCACATGGCACACATCATGAAATATCTCATACTTGTTGACATAGTCGAGTTGAGAGAAATTATTTGAAAGACAAGTTGAGAGCACATCTTTTGAAATATTACCCTAACTATGACACGCCAACACAAATTGATTCAAAAACACACAAATTTATTCTTGTGATAATACACTAATAACAAAATTATATCCGTGAATATACAAATTCTCCATTCAATTTTAATCCCTAAAAGTAAAATAAATATACAAGCGATAGCGCCCTCTATAGGTAAATTAAATATAATATTAACAATATTATCAACATCTACCTGACAAGTAAGGTGCCTCCAACTATTGGTATGATAATTATTCAAAATTAAGATTGAGTTACATATCCACTATATTAGATTTAATTATATATATAAACATTAAAAAACAATACTCCTTGTAGTTTTACATTAAAATCGTACAAAATCCCACTATATGAGTAAATTTACCCAGAATTAAATCCATCTGTCGGATTCCACTTCTCCGTCCACACAACTTCGAAATAAATCCGGTCTTTTGATATGCTGCCACCACCGATATGAAAACGTGATATCGGGCACGATACTTGATGTATATTCAAGAAAAACCTAACTCTTTCAATTAAAGTTAAAGTAACAATTTATTAACAATATTTACACCTAAACTGGGATGTAAATTATCCGGTTTAACACTAAAT
Source organism: Maratus michaelseni (assembly GCA_963931845.1). Classification (NCBI taxonomy): domain Eukaryota; kingdom Metazoa; phylum Arthropoda; class Arachnida; order Araneae; family Salticidae; genus Maratus; species Maratus michaelseni. The sequence goes on from OZ007595.1 coordinate 211,527,559, forward strand.
CAAAACAATTACAGAAAACGCTCTACGTGTACCGTTAGGCTACGTTGATTCACTCAGAACCGAGATTTCTCTTAATCTCACACACGCTATCTCTCTTCCTTTCGAGAGATCCCGTTCCATACACGTGCTCAGAGCTATTTCAATTTAATTTAAATTCTACACAAATTTGCCTTCCTCATTTACTATCAATATTTCAAACTTAAAGCAAACAATATCACTTAATTTAAATATTACTTTAATAATAATTTAAATTTAAGAAATTTCAATTATTCCTTCCAACTATTAACACAATGCATTAATTTTAATCATTAATCTTATCCGTTTAAAACAATTAGAAAATCACTTCTAGTAATTAATATAAGATCCTTTTCGTTAAACAATAGTGTAAAATGGTTGTTAATATCTCATTTGATTTAGACCAATTATTATATTGCACATAAATTAACCACAACATTAACTTAAATTACCATCAATTATACACAATAAAAAACAGTAGGTTCGAGAATGTCAGTAGAGTAAAATGATCAAAACACCTTACCTCGTACTTTATTCGCTGGGCAATTCTCTGCTCACTTTTCCACAGGGTAAATTTTGCACTCTCGGGCCACAATCACTGCACCTTGCTTCACAATGCACAAAAAACACTACGCACAACACTACACTAACACAGCACCACCACTAATTCACTTCACTGTGATGACGATAGGCTAGCTGGCACTGGTCTACGACGATAGAGCCCAAACACTTCCGCTAGACGATCCGGCACAAACTCTCAGTAACACGGCTAACTGGCACTGGTCTTCGGTGATTCAATCCCGTCGCTGCCAACATTGTCGGATTCCACTTCTCCGTCCACACAACTTCGAAATAAATCCGGTCTTTTGATATGCTTCCACCACCGATATGAAAACGTGATATCGGGCACGATACTTGATGTATATTCAAGAAAAACCTAACTCTTTCAATAAAAGTTAAAGTAACAATTTATTAACAATATTTACACTTAAACTCGGATGTAAATTATCCGGTTTAACACTAAATCGAAACAATTACAGAAAACGCTCTACGTGTACCGTTAGGCTACGTTGATTCACTCAGAACCGAGATTTCTCTTAATCTCACACACGCTATCTCTCTTCCTTTCGAGAGATCCCGTTCCATACACGTGCTCAGAGCTGCTCTCTGAAAACCAACCTACACCTTCCCTCCCACGTTCGAACTAACTTCACCTCTGCTCAACGCTCATTCCCCGAGCAACCTTCACACTTCGCTGCTACGTCCGAACTAACTTTCTCTCTCTTGTAAACTGCAGAGTACCCTCCTTTCTACGGGGTTTCTCCTCTGTTTCCAAGGGTCCTTGACAACCCTTCCTCCCTCTTGACGGATCTGTCTTCCTAAACAAAAGGGTGCACTCTCTTTCTTATCTATCAAAGACCACATTGCAATGGAAATACCTCTTTCATTATGTTCAACTCGCCACCCTTCGGATTAAGATTTTCTAAAGGACGCCTTTAACGGTACACAATAGATACATATACAATACATACAATATGCTAATCCCTTAAGAATAGCTTTCAACTCTTGCAGCTGTAAGAGAACCTGACACCCCCCACCTTAGAGGAAAATATGCCTTTTAGGGGCTAATTTTCCTCAAACTATGTAAGGTCTGAGAAGAGTTCAACAGTTCCTTGATAGGTTTCTTCATTACTACAATTACATAAATATTTCAAGGTGTCTGAAAATTTAACTACTGACATATCTAACGAACCATATACTAAGGTGATAACTACAGAAAAAAATTACACAATATGCTAATACACTGTTATAAACACAAGATGTACATACAATTATAAATACACAAAAAAAATAAAATTACACTAGTATTATGTCATTTTAATGTCAGTCCTTAGGCTGAGATTGCTGGAGGCGGAACTTTTTCCTTCCAGTGCTTCCTCGTTAACTTAATTGGTACATCCCTTTCCGCAATGCACCCGCTTGAATGGCTAAGTTCTGCCTCTGATGTCCCAATTAAATCTTCCTCTAACCAATCAGGCACTTGCCTGTCCAAGTCCTCTTTGTACGTAATAAAGACATTGTACAATTTCTGCCTTATCTTACCCCTCTCCGGTTTACGACCAATCCGATTTTTCTCCATTTCTACCAGTTCGATAGGACCCATAAATAATTCCTTATTTTTCCATAAGATTGATTTTATGTCCCCAACTTGAATATTTGTTAACCCTTTTATCTCAAATCCCTTCCTGTCTTTATTTTCCGGTTGTTCTCGGTCTAACAACAGATATTTCCTACAGCCTTCAAACTCCCCGTCACAATCCAAGACAATATCGACTACTTTATTTTTAGCCATAAATGCTCTCATTTCATCTTGATACACTAGTTTCTTACTTCCGTCCCCTAACTCAACTATAACTGCAGGTCGACATATTTCTTCTTTCTCCTTATTACTCACCTTCATTTCCCTCGTTAATCGACATTCTATACATGATTCACAATAGATTTTAGTTTCCTTCGCCATATTTTCCCAATAAAATGAATGATCGATTCTTTCTAACATTTTCTTAACCGTCTGATGTTCTCCATATAAGGAGGTATGCGCTAGTTTTAGAATTTCCTCCCTTCTAATTTTAGGTATTACTAATTGAGCTACCGTTTCATCTACCAATTTCTCTTTATGATATAATAACCCATTAACAAGATAGTAAGACCCTTTATCATTTTCAGCTAATTCCCAAGCTTTCTCTAAATCTTTACAATTCATTTGGGATTCCTGAAATACATTTAGACTACTTTCCGTAACTTGATTAATCTTACTTTTCTCTACCTCGGCTTTTTCCTTCTCCTGACTTTGTAAATGTTCCGATCTCGTGTCTACGACATAACGATTATTATTACCATTTCTAATCCTTTCCCCTTCTTTCACTTTATTCCTACTATCTTCCTTCCATTCCCTTTCTACCGATTCTCTTAATGATTTCTCGTTGTTTAACCCTGACAATTCATTAGCCACGTCAGGATGTAAAATTACCTGTTCCTTACTATTTTCAATTATCGCGCAAAGTACATCCTGATGAATTAGATTAGTTTCTCCGCGTTTTGGAATAGCTAAAGGTAACTGAATTAATGGCGATTTCACTGCCTTACCAAATATCCCTTGTAAATATATGCTACCAGCCCCTCTTAATTTTTCTGCAGGTACTAAATCTTTATGAACGACGCTAATTTGGCAACCAGAATCCACCAATCCTTTTGTTATCTTCCCATTTACACTAACTTCCACTTTCTCGAGATTATTTAACTTCTCTCCAATAACTTTAGCTCTCCAATTCCCTCTTGCTCCGATTCTTGCCATACTCGCTCCCCTTGGTAATTCTCTAATTCCTCGCACTGAGACATTATTGATACTAGCCCTTGGTTCTTGTCGGTTATTAATTTGATTACTTCCCTCATTATTTCCTTTTGTACAAAATCGCTGAACATGTCCTCGTTGAGAACACTTGAAACAGATAGGCGTCGTATCATTATGTTTCTTATATTCCGGTTTTCTACCAAAAAATGGACTAACTTCATTATTCCCATTTTGTCTCCAATTACTACTAAATCCCTCATCTTTTGCCCTTCTAGAATCTTCATTATTAACATACCTTTCTTTACCTTTATAACCCTTATAAGTTATCGCATAAGATTTTTGTTTAGCATCAAAGAAATTATCACATTCCTTAGCAATTTTAGAAACTTCTAACCAATTACTGTGCTGAGTTAATCCAATATGCGTCGCGGTTTCCTCATCTAGAGTAGTTAACAACTTATCCGTGACAATTAACTGATTAACCTTCTCATACGTATCTGCACCTCTAATCTTACAATAATTTTCCCATGTTGCTATTAAACGTGACACAAATAATACATGAGTTTCATTTTGATTCCTTCTAGCCTTCTTAAAATTTTCCAAACACGCCTTCGGTGTCGGCTCGTGTTCCCTTAGAACTAATTCCTTTAATTTCTCATAACTCTCAATTTGTTCCCTAGTAGTGTATATTAGCAAGTTATCGGCCTTATCTTCTAACATATTTAGCAGAATTTCGGCCTGCTGGGTTTCCGGTACATTTTTTGTTTGGAATGCCCGTTTTAAACTGCTAAAAAACAGATTCCATCCCTCAATCCCTTCTGGAACTTTGATAGACAAAGTTTTAACACTTTTAATCAATTTCTCTAGGCTACTCTCATTATTATATTCTCTAGACCCATTAGAATTATTTTCCGAACTTTGAATTTTTATCCTTTCCAACTCTAACTCATGTTCCAATCTCAATTTTTCAGACCTTTCTTCTCTATCTAACTTTTCTCGTTTTAACTTTTCCTCCCTTTCTACCTTTTCCCGTTCTAACCTCTCATCCCTTTCTACCTTTTCCCGTTCTAACCTCTCATTCCTTTCTAACTTTTCCCTTTGTAACTTTAAATTTTCCTCCCTTTCTAACTTTTCCCGTTGTAACTTTTCCTGTTGTAACTTTTCCTCCCTTTCTAACTTTTCCGTTCTACTACTAACGCTTCTTTTTCTAACCGTTCTGTAACAATAGTGCTAGATAATTCTATAACGGCCCCCTCTTTATATTCGTCGCTCTCCACTATCTTTTTTTTAAGCTTAAACCTGGTATCATCTTCCGAGACTTCAATCCCTAACTCTTCACATATCGCCTGAAGATCCACCCTTTTTATTTTTAGTAAGAAAGCCATACCTTCTACCGATAATTATTACCACCCTACAATAATACTTAAGCACAATATTAAATTACTACTTCCTCCAATCCTACCTTCATAAATTACCTCCACATATTATACTATTTAACATATTTCAAATAAGTAATAATAAAATGATAAATTTCCTTAAACAACGTTACCCCACAATTTTCTTCCAATAACCAAGTAACAATAATTTCAATTTGATTAGTATGCAATACAGATTTTAAATTTATCATAAATAACAAAATACAATTTACACAATAATACTGATACGTTGCAATTTGAATAAAACACTGCTGCCAATCACTACATAAAAATATCCACCTAACAAAAATTTGCATGAAATACATATAAATTCCTAAATTTAATCTCAATAAAATATTTCAATTTTCAAAATTTGTTTTCACATAAAAAAGTAAATCACAGCACTTTTTTTTTTCTCTGGGCCTTCAGTTCTTCCTTGAAGGTTATTTCAATTTAATTTAAATTCTACACAAATTTGCCTTCCTCATTTACTATCAATATTTCAAACTTAAAGCAAACAATATCACTTAATTTAAATATTACTTTAATAATAATTTAAATTTAAGAAATTTCAATTATTCCTTCCAACTATTAACACAATGCATTAATTTTAATCATTAATCTTATCCGTTTAAAACAATTAGAAAATCACTTCTAGTAATTAATATAAGATCCTTTTCGTTAAACAATAGTGTAAAATGGTTGTTAATATCTCATTTGATTTAGACCAATTATTATATTGCACATAAATTAACCACAACATTAACTTAAATTACCATCAATTATACACAATAAAAAACAGTAGGTTCGAGAATGTCAGTAGAGTAAAATGATCAAAACACCTTACCTCGTACTTTATTCGCTGGGCAATTCTCTGCTCACTTTTCCACAGGGTAAATTTTGCACTCTCGGGCCACAATCACTGCACCTTGCTTCACAATGCACAAAAAACACTACGCACAACACTACACTAACACAGCACCACCACTAATTCACTTCACTGTGATGACGATAGGCTAGCTGGCACTGGTCTACGACGATAGAGCCCAAACACTTCCGCTAGACGATCCGGCACAAACTCTCAGTAACACGGCTAACTGGCACTGGTCTTCGGTGATTCAATCCCGTCGCTGCCAACATTGTCGGATTCCACTTCTCCGTCCACACAACTTCGAAATAAATCCGGTCTTTTGATATGCTGCCACCACCGATATGAAAACGTGATATCGGGCACGATACTTGATGTATATTCAAGAAAAACCTAACTCTTTCAATAAAAGTTAAAGTAACAATTTATTAACAATATTTACACTTAAACTCGGATGTAAATTATCCGGTTTAACACTAATTCAAAACAATTACAGAAAACGCTCTACGTGTACCGTTAGGCTACGTTGATTCACTCAGAACCGAGATTTCTCTTAATCTCACACATGCTATCTCTCTTCCTTTCGAGAGATCCCGTTCCATACACGTGCTCAGAGCTGCTCTCTGAAAACCAACCTACACCTTCCCTCCCACGTTCGAACTAACTTCACCTCTGCTCAACGCTCATTCCCCGAGCAACCTTCACACTTCGCTGCTACGTCCGAACTAACTTTCTCTCTCTTGTAAACTGCAGAGCACCCTCCTTTCTACGGGGTTTCTCCTCTGTTTCCAAGTGTCCTTGACAACCCTTCCTCCCTCTTGACGGATCTGTCTTCCTAAACAAAAGGGTGCACTCTCTTTCTTATCTATCAAAGACCACATTGCAATGGAAATACCTCTTTCATTATGTTCAACTCGCCATCCTTCGGATTAAGATTTTCTAAAGGACGCCTTTAACGGTACACAATAGATACATATACAATACATACAATATGCTAATCCCTTAAGAATAGCTTTCAACTCTTGCAGCTGTGAGAGAACCTGACACCATCCTACACAGCATTTCAAATATTCTTAACAAGAGTATGTATTATGTAAAAGAGATATTTTTAATACAAAGTGCTGGTGCTGCCATCTGTGTTAATCCACTTATATATATATATTATAGAATTTATATAAAATAATTAATGTTTTATTTTACTTCTACTTAAATATATTATAGAATTTAGAGATTGATTTAAATATCAAATTAAATATATCATAAATAATTTAAAATATCTCAAAATTTATTTAAAAAAAATTAATTTAATAGTATTACTACTGTGTTTCAATCTTTATAATGCAATGCAGTATTTAAAAGAGTTATTAAAATTAAACTTTCAAAAAAAAAAAACACTATATATATATATATATATATATATATATATATATATTGCATATAGATATGTTTGTGATTTATAATCATCAATGTTATCCATGTATAATTTATATATGTTTTAAAACTGAACATCAGAAACACTTAAAACAGAGCTGATCGGCTAAACGCACTATCACAGACTATATAAAGTGTATATAATGTTCAATCAATTAATAAATGTCCTTATATGTTTTAATTGTATTTATGTATGTTATAATTGTAATTTGCGATATCTTTTGTTATATGTTATCGCACACTAAAACAATAATTTTTTGTTAAATGTTATCGCACACTAAAACAATAAATGTTATTTAAAAGAGTTGATGATTGAATTTATCATAAAAATTGGATAACCATATATTTTTGCTTGATCTCGAAAAAATCTAATATTTTTGTTTTTATTTATATCTGAGCATAGGTATTTTATACGATGAAGATAATTGATAATTATATTTTTATAAACTGATTTATGTAAACATGAAGCAACATTGGTAAGAATATTTACTTTAAATGGAAAATCAAATCTCTTATCATAAATATCAAAAATTAATTTATAATTATCATTAATATTAATTTTTAAGTCAAGAAACTTTATATTATTATTAATTAAATCATTTTCGCTTAATTTAAGCTGATTAGGATAAAAATTGAGTGGTGATGTGCAATTTTTATCATTGAAATAAAATATGATAATGTCATCAATATAGCGATAAAATACATAATCATTGTTCGGACTAATATTTCTTTCATAATAATATAAGTAAAGGTCAGAGAGAATACTAGAAGCGGTCCCGCCCTGCGGAATTCCCTGGCATTGTTTATAAATAATATTGTCATGTATGATGTAATTATTATGCAATGTAAAATTTAGTAAAGTTTTAAAAAAATTTACGGAAATATGTTCTTTTAATTTTAATTGAGATTTAAATTCTTTAAATAATATACACATTGTTTTACGTAAGTCTTTTATATATATATATATATATATATATATATATATATATATATATATATATATATATTACCGACAATGATTTGCTCATTGAGCATATTTAAGTGAATGGTTTTGATCACGTGCCTAAAATATATTTTCTAATTTGTTAAATAATTATATATTCCCGCTCCAACATTTCATTACAACTGTATTATTTTTAACACAATCAAACTGATTGACAACAAAATCATACGAATTGAAAATTTTCCAACTGAGTGAAAAGATTCGAGTTAACTCTCGGGCTCGACACTTTTTCACTCAGCTCGAAATAAAAAATCAATTTGTATTATTTCTCTTCCAGTTATTTGGCTGAGTTAAAAATAATAGCGTGTATCTAGGTTTCCATCGTTTAATGGTGTTCCAATACCTGCAATATTTTCTGTTGAACTGTCTAAATGTCAGACCAGATGCTATTGCCAATAATGTTATCTGAGTTGCCGTTTGTCGGTCCAAGTAGGTCCCGCGGCCTGGAATTTTTTTCACTCATTTAAAATTTTTTCAATTTGTATATGATTTTTTTGAAAATCAATTTGATTCAGTTAAAAATAATAGAGTTATAGATTATGTCTATATCTTAAGACTTGAATCTAAATATATTTATCGTTTCACTTACAGATAGATATTATGTATAGATAAACTGGGGAAAAAAAAAAAAAAAACTATATCTAATACTTTATTTTCATTTTTTTTAAATCAGGATTTTGCTAAAATATACACGTTTAGGCTCAGTCTTAAGATCAGTGGCGTAGAGTCAGGGGGGGGCACGATCATTTTACTACCAGTATAATTATATACTACATTTAGCCTTATATAATCCTTGAACTGCATGAATTAAATAAGGGCAAATATAGTATATAAAAATACTGGTAGTAAAGTGATCCGTGTCCCCCTTGACGCTACGCCTTTGCTTAAGATATAGATATAATCTATAAGTCCATGAAGATGGCATGCAAATATAGTAAGTGATTCAAGAGAAGTCCTGCAAGCAGTTTAAAGCAAGGATGAAAAAACATACATTCCGCATAGACTTTGAAACACAATCCACCACTAACAGAATATTTTTAAGAAATTTCATTTTCCCATACAATGAAATGAGATATCTAAATAAATCATTTAAAAAGTTACATAACGCAGTAAAATTCATTTTTTCCAAATGCTGTGTGTCCATATCCAGTATAACATGTTCGAATTTTTTCGTGTAGTCGTGTATGTGCTCAATAGAATTTATACACACCACTTAATATACTAAAAAATAATTAAGTTTAAAAATACATACGATAACTGAAAAAACGCGCTTCCAGTAATTATAGATCATAGTTCGTCCTGTAACCAAATTTTTAAGAACCTCTCTGTAAATGATCGACGAATGTTATATGTATGAAATATTCATTTTAAAGACTTAATTCTAGGACAATGCTATTTAATTTTTTTTTCACAAACTGAGTTGGGTCGGGCAAGGCAGGGCCTGATTTTATTTATTTTTTTCCCGTGAACAAGGCAATGGAAAATGAAAAAGTAAACGGACCCGGACCTACGAATTTCGACCCATGTAGACCTATAGCAAACGCCTAGAAATACTATTGGCTTTTTATATTAGAAATGTTTCCGAAGGAACGCCGATATTGTCAAACATTGTCTCTTTCTTTCTTTATTATTATTATTATTATTATTATTTATAAAAATTTAAATATTTTTACGATATTAAAAATAATAATAATTAAATAAAATCGATTACTCCTATTTAAGTGTGAGGCAATTGAAAAGTAAACATTACAGCATTTTTTTTTTATTATTATTGGTAGTAGTAGGATAGTGGGGGTTCAACGGCCACAGGAAGAGCGAAGAGATGCGCAATTGCGCAAATGCGCAATCAACGCTCAATCCATGATTAAAGTCACTCTTCGCTTTACTGCACGGTTCTGTTAATCACATTTTGCTGATATATCAGATATTTCGTTAGAAAAATTTGTATATAAGAATATGTTTTGAGAAGTATATAGATAATACATTTTATCATATGTAATTTTCTTTGTGTGTAATGTCTGTCTGTCGGTTTAGAACTATGTTTATATGTATTTGTGTATGTTTATGCATAAAATTTATAAGTTTTTATAAAAAATGTGTGATAATTTTAAAAAAATTAAAACTTAAATTTATAAAAAAGTTTAAAAAAAAAAAAAAAAAAAAAAAAAAAAAAAAGAAAGAAAGAAAAAGAAAAAAATTAAAATTAAGAATTAAAAAGTTAAAAAAATAATAATAAAAAGTAAAGTTAAAAAAAAAAATTAATTAAAAATTAAAAAGTAAAAAAAAAAAGTTTTGCAATATTTTAAAAAAATAATAAAAAATAAAAAATAAAAATGTTTTTATTCATTCTCGAACTAACAGAAAAAAAAAACGTTTTAAGAAAGTTATAAGTTAACAAAAATGTTATAAATCTATTAAAATTATTACTTTAATGTATTTCATAACTTATAAAAAAAATTTACTAAGCTTTTTGCACATGATTAACGCTTTAGATCGATTTAAAATCATTTTGTAATACTTTTAAACAAGATAAACTGTTTTTAAAACATGGTAAACCGTGTAAACCTCATTAGACGGTGTGTGTGTATGTGTGTGTGTGTGCGTGCATGCATACATACATACGTGTACGTGCATATAGATAATGTTTTATCAGAAATGATTGTATAAAAGTTTTAAATAAGTACACAAAAATATAATTAACGCTTTTTATTAAAACAAAGTAATTTACAGAAAAGGTTTATATACAGAAAGATATTTACAAATCAGCAATTTTCTTCTTCATTACAATCTTGATTAATTTCATAATGTCCATACGCTAAGCTCGATATTCCATTTTCTAAAATGTATCTCTTGTCATCAAAAGGACTTAGACTAATTTTATTTTGGGTTAATGTATATAAATTATGAGAATCCTGAGCGATCCTTATCTGTTTCTCCATGCTTGTTTTTTGTTGTTGGAGACACTCTAAGTAGTCTTCATGCTTGATTTTCTGTCGAACAATCTGCGTAGACACACCCTTTGCACGCTTTTTCTCGTCTTTAAAGGATTTTAGCGAGTACATTTTTGATTTCAGTCCGACAAACTCAAGGGCTAATTCACCATTAAGTTCATCCTTGAACTTGCCGAGAACTTTCTTATTATCCTCAGAGTATAAATCATGTGATTTCGGATACTCGGAGAAGTCAAACAAATTACGGTATTGTTCCATATCCTTATAAATATTGTTTGTTTGAATATGGTAAGTTAAGGAATCTGTATCAGTGAATAATAGGGTTGACCGATCTTTATATGTTTTCTTTATGAAGTTATAATGAAAATCATACATAACTAATTTAGAGAGTTCCAAAATAGCGAACCCAACATAGATAGGCCGATTCATTAAAATACTAGTTTTCAGTCGTTCTACAGCGGTTAAGTCTTCATCAAAGGTTTTAAATGATTTAAAAGTAGGCGAAGCTACTAATTTTTTGGCTCTTTTTTCACCATTACAAAGCACAATGTTTCTCCTTTTTTGAAGATTCTCCATTGTCTTCCCAAAAACAGAATTATTCATTAACTTAAAAAAGTCCTTTTCAAAAGAAGATTTAGCCTCTTTACGTTTCTCAGTATTGAAATTAATATATTTCTGAAGCCAGGGTGTCTGTTTGAATTTTAGGGCTTTATGTACAGCTGTAATTTTTAAACCAAGTTCTAAATAAAATTTAAGATTACGGTAATGGGTTATATAATTTCGCTTATTATTTAAATTAGGTATAAGTTTAGGGGTACCCACGAATTTTCTATTGTTAAGTAAGTTTCTTGCATGAGAAGACAACATAGATTCTTCTACAGTGATCCTCTCGGGAGCAACAGGATATTCATTGTGCAGAGGGTGTAAATGTTTTGGGTATAACAAGTTTACCTCGAAAAGGTACCCAATTTCAGAGCTATCAGATAGCGATAGAATCCACTCTTCTGTGATATGACTTGTTTCACTCCATTCAAAACCACCACAAGGTAAAAATTGGCTCATAGCCCACCCATATAAGTTATTGGCATCCCAGTACATGATGTAGCTGGGTGCCTCATTTTTCCTATAATCGGGTGTATCAGGTATGTTTGCTCGAGCGTATCTTTGACTAATCATACTGATACCCCCTCGTATACCATTTTCAACCATAAGCAGCATATCTATATCACTGAGTAACTCTAAAGATGTTTCAGACATCTTCAAACAAGCTTGCCATGCGAGTGAAGGTGCTGTGAACAGGTGAGCAGGGTCAATTTCATAATACTGCTGACATAATTTCCTAAAGTTTTGAAATACATCAGCAAGTAGCAGAACATCCGTCTTAACATAAAGGTTATGGTAATCACCGAGAGTCTTGATGTCAAATGTTTCCCATACGTTTTGGGCATGTTGATAATCTTTTTCATCTATTGGCTCATTGGTCAAACTATTAAAAAATGAAGAAGGTGGGGGAAGCTGTTTATCATTAAATTTATCGAAAGAAGTAAAATAATCATAGGGGTAAACCCCTTTACGTATAAGTAAAGATAAATTATTATTTTCTGGGAAATTTTCTTCAAGTATTGTGAATTGCTCAGGTTGAAGGTTTTTAACAAGTTTTTCCAATGACGTGGGCAAAAATTGAAAAGAATCGATAAAAACCATCTGAATAGAAGATGTAGGCTTTCTGATTTTAAAAATGATATAGTTTTCCATAGAAGTAGCAATCACATCGATTTCATGATCTTTAAATTTTCCAAGCTTTGTCATAATATGATGACCATCATAGTTTTTCAAGTTATGGAATATAACAGGAATTGTTTTACACTGCTTATAATTCAAGTTACATTCCACGTGTGCAGCTCCTCTGAACGCACCTGACAGGTGATCATGATCACGTGTGCGTTTCTCATCTAAAGTTTTCTTGCAAATATGACAAAACTCTGCTTCTCGAAATGTCTTTTCTTCCTCGGTAGAAAGCTTCATAGGTTTAATATTTAGTAACTTTTGTCCTAAAATTTCCTTCTCTTGCATCATTCTGTTTAAAAAATGTTCAACGCAGTTTCTACCACGATATACCTGTGCTTTCTTCACACATGTTCCATCGGGTCCGATAACCACATAGGCATATCCACACGGTAAGTGGTAGGTTGTTTTCTCGGTATAGGATGCTTTAGAAGAGGGCGGGGCTGATGAAATAGGTATAAGTAAACTCTCAAAGTCCGCATAAATCGTATAGGCAACAGGATGTTGTAGATGAATACCAGAAAACTTTAATATATTATCATTTTCATTAGGCATCTTGATAGCTTGCGCAACATGTCGAGAACAATATTCATTATGCCTATCCAATAGATCTTGTCTTGAAAATCGATGTAAACATCGATAACAATAGTAGGCAGCGGCTTTATGTTTGGTAAGATCACCTAAAAGTCTTGAAAAGCTTCTTATCAAACAATAGTGTTGCTTTTCACCATCACCAACCAATAACAAATTAATCACATCTTGATCCTTCTTTTCGGATATATACAGGGGGTAAACTTCATCCTCTTCATATCCGAACACATTAACCCGTAAATTGTTGAGTTGTTCAATAATAGATATCTTCTGAAGGGGTACAGGACATTCTACATTGCCTAATTTAATATCATGTTCATAAGGTCGATAATGTGAAACACGTTCAGGCTTTTTTGTAAAATCTAAGTTCAGTTTAAAAGCCAAAAGGCACCACACCAAACATTTATTGTCTTCGTTTTTTATATTCAACATTGCTTTTTTATCATCCAGTTTTTTAGATAGAGGAATGTAAGAACTCGCAGCAAGGGGATGATATTTAGCAATCTTGAGTTCTAAATAATGAATTTTCCTCAGTTTCCACCCAGAGCCTCTTTGTACAAATTCTTCAAAGGATTTAATAATCTTCGAAAATCCTTCTTCAATATGTTGCGAGATAGTATCTTCTGTAAGTTCTATCATACACGAACATCGAAAATAAGATTGAATTTCTTCAAACTCCTCATTATCAGTCAGACGTTCAAGTGCTATTTTCTCTATCATATACCATTTAATTGAACCTTTTTCATGAATTTCACTTATTAAACGTTCCTGTATTTCTGTTCGTAAATGTCTATGAAATACCTCTAAATCACTTTCCTCACGTTCATCTGGATGCAAAATCACTGTTTTAAACACATTAAGTGCATCAGAATGCTTTGTAGTTTTCGACTTTACATTAGATAAACTCATTTTACGTTTTACACTCGCAAGAGGTGTGTGAGAGTGCTGGGTGCGTACATGTTGTCTCAGTTCATAATTTCGTCCGAACACTTTATCACAATCACGGCAAGAGAATGTTGAATTCTGATGTGACTTTAGATGATTCTTCAAATTATCCTTTCGTGTAAAAACTTGGTTACACATGTTGCACTTTAATGTAGACTGTCCATCAGTATTATGAGTTTTCAAGTGTCTTATCAAGTTTGATTTCTGTCCAAATACCTTCTGACATATATTGCAAACATATAGCTTCTCTTGTGAATGTATCTTCATATGTCGCTTTAAGTTGAAAATGTTTGTTAAGACTTTGCCACAGGTGGGACAAACATGCTTCTTCTCAACATTCGCAGAGCTCACAGTCCTTTGAGAAATATCTTCTTCAGGTAATATCTCAAAATCCAAAGGACTTTGAGATAAATTGTCCTTTTCTGTAAAAACTTCAGTGAATCCATCATGCTCTAATGGTCTAACACTATCATATATCTTTAAATGTCTCTTCAAGTCGGATCTTCGTACAAAAGACTTCAGGCAAATGACACAAGTGTATAATTTCTCCCCAGAATGAGTTTTCATATGTTGGTTCAGATTAGAAATAGATGAAAATGTCTTATTACAACTAAGACAGGTAAACATCTTCTTAACAGGTGCAGGATCTTCCACAGACATGGCTTCGTCGATAGGCATGAAAATATCCATAATATAGAAACAATAAAAAACTTTAACTCTTAAAAGCAAACAACAAACAATCTTCTCAAACGAATCACGCTGATAAAAAGCGGGGGGCACTTTAAGACACGTCTAATCACTAGCAATATGTATCATCAAATGATGAAAATCATAATTTTCCCCCTCTATTTATACCAAACCATACACCCCCACGACTCGAAGTGAAAGTTGTAGTATTGTTTGATACGGCTGTTATCAAAACCTAACATATTATGTCACGCTCTACATGCTTTCTTCTAATTTTTGAAATATAACATAATTATTGCATAATCTCCAATGTATAAAAAATTAAATTATTTAAATTAAAATTATTTAATCTCACATAAGCAGTAAAACTTAATGTATAGTTCTGGGTCTTTTAAGGTCACTCCTTATCAACACTAACTAAACGAACCCACACTTCAGTGACGTCACAAGTCTTGTATAAACTCTCAATCAGGATAAAATTAACTGATAAGCATTCGTATTAATCAGGCATTGCTCTTCAAGACATCGCATGATACGGTTGTGTGTTCAAGAAGCTGCTGTGTAAGGTAGGAACAGTTTGTTTATTATAATATGATTTTAAATTTCTTGGGTAGATGTTAGAATTTGAGTATCTTAAAATGTTCATACTAAACGATGTGATTATGATATAATTATACTCATGTTTGTGGTAAATGCAAGTGTGATAACTTGTTTATCCTACTAAATCTATAAGAATGGTTAATCCAAAATAGTAATACTGCAACTTACAAAAATCATAATCTAAAATGAATTGACGAGAATTTATATAATTTTAATATTAAACTATAAAAATTTCTAAAGTGATTCAATAAAATACAAGTGAATTATCGAGGAAAAGTGCAAAGTTTATCAATTTACATGGGTGTTAAATACGTTTTCAAGCCTTATCATAGGTAACAGTTTAATTCATGTGGCCTATTTGATTTGTTATAGGTTTAACTGATCAAGATGATTGCACAAGATTTAAGATATTTATGAAAGGAATCATGTGATTTTTAATTTTGTCTGCTCAGTTTCAATCATATTGAAAAAGATAATGTTAACTTTTTGTGATTATCGTGTAATAGACAGCTTTCATTAAAAAGGATTTTCGATAATTTTAGAATTTTAATCTGTCAGGACACAAAGTCTATGTTGGAATTTTTCTGAGAACATGTCTGTGTTTGTATTTTTATGCCATTTTGAACTAGACGAGCTTTTGCTAAGTATGTGTTTCAATTTCAATGAAGAAATAAGTGATCAATCGACATTTTTAAGGGTGTGTTAATACAATCATGTGACTTTTTAAGTCAATAAATGTTAATATTTTAAGACGAGTGCCCCCCTTATCATTAAATATTCTATTAATACCATACTTCGCTATCGTTGTGAAAGGTTATGTTTTTCGGTTAAGTTAGCTTACATTTAACTAATTATGGAACAAGCCATACAATCTCATGCCTTAAGTGTTGGTGATGAAACCAGCTTAACGTATCAAACTATAAAATAAACGTATTCTTAATATTATTTTTATTCGAAATTAATATAATCTATCATTCTTATACAAAATATATTGTATTCTTAATACTATTTTCATTTTAAAAAAATCCATACTTCTATTCAAAAATAATATAATCGATCATTCTTATACAAAATATATTGAATAATATCACTTATTAAAAAGTTAAATCCGTACGGGTTTTGTAAATCACAATTTTTTATCCCAAGAAATATCTTTATATTTCTTCATTTAGCAATCAGATAAAAAAAAATATAGCTAATCCACATAATTAAACCAAATATGGTATAACAAAAGAATCTTACAGAAATTCCAGAAAATTCTATATACTTCTACATTAGAAAATCGTGAATATTCAAATCTTAATACTATAAAACATACAAAAATCCTTATCGGAGAGTATTTCCGGTAAAAATATCATATCAGGAAGACTCAAGTTAGAAACTTTACATGTGAGATCATTACCAACTGCCGACCGCAGAATGATGAAACTATGAATTTTAATTTAAAAAGTTACTTCTAAAACATCTCATAGATGGCGCTGATGAAAAAAATTAATACAAAACTTGTTTAAAACACTTTAACAATTTTAATCAAACTTCGAACTAACACCAACTAGTAGAACATTCACTTACAAATATTTTAAGATATTGATTACTTCTAAAAAAATCTCATAGATGGCGCTGCTAAATAATATTTTAAAACCTTTTTTAAAACACTTTAAAAAATTTAAATCTAACTTTAAATTAAATCCGAGTACTAAAACAATCACCTACAGTTATAAATAATTTAATATATTAGATAGTTCTAAAAAAATCTCATAGATGGCGCTGTTGAAAAATTTATTCAAAAAATTTTCTAAAACAGTTTATAAAATTTAAATCTAACTTCAAACTATTACCAAGTACTAAAACAATCATTTACAGTTATGAGTAATTTAATATATTTTTTACTTCTAAAACAGCTCACAGATGGCGCTACGGAGAAAAAAATTAATCGAAACTTATAAAAAATTAATTTAAAACTTGTTTAATACACTTGTACAAAAAAATTGAGTCAAAATACCAACTAACACGTAGTAGAGGGAAAAGGAGAGTTCAGTCGGACTCACTCCCTCCACCTCCACCACCTCATTGCTCCTTACTGGGCCTGAACTGTCTTTTTCCCTCTACTACGTGTTAGTTGGTATTTTGACTCAATTTTTTTGTACAAGTGTATTAAACAAGTTTTAAATTAATTTTTTATAAGTTTCGATTAATTTTTTTCTCCGTAGCGCCATCTGTGAGCTGTTTTAGAAGTAAAAAATATATTAAATTACTCATAACTGTAAATGATTGTTTTAGTACTTGGTAATAGTTTGAAGTTAGATTTAAATTTTATAAACTGTTTTAGAAAATTTTTTGAATAAATTTTTCAACAGCGCCATCTATGAGATTTTTTTAGAACTATCTAATATATTAAATTATTTATAACTGTAGGTGATTGTTTTAGTACTCGGATTTAATTTAAAGTTAGATTTAAATTTTTTAAAGTGTTTTAAAAAAGGTTTTAAAATATTATTTAGCAGCGCCATCTATGAGATTTTTTTAGAAGTAATCAATATCTTAAAATATTTGTAAGTGAATGTTCTACTAGTTGGTGTTAGTTCGAAGTTTGATTAAAATTGTTAAAGTGTTTTAAACAAGTTTTGTATTAATTTTTTTCATCAGCGCCATCTATGAGATGTTTTAGAAGTAACTTTTTAAATTAAAATTCTTAGTTTCATCATTCTGCGGTCGGCAGTTGGTAATGATCTCACATGTAAAGTTTCTAACTTGAGTCTTCCTGATATGATATTTTTACCGGAAATACTCTCCGATAAGGATTTTTGTATGTTTTATAGTATTAAGATTTGAATATTGACGATTTTCTAATGTAGAAGTATATAGAATTTTCTGGAATTTCTGTAAGATTCTTTTGTTATACCATATTTGGTTTAATTATGTGGATTAGCTATATTTTTTTTTTATCTGATTGCTAAATGAAGAAATATAAAGATATTTCTTGGGATAAAAAATTGTGATTTACAAAACCCGCGTACGGATTTAACTTTTTAATAAGTGATATTATTCAATATATTTTGTATAAGAATGATCGATTATATTATTTTTGAATAGAAGTATGGATTTTTTTAAAATGAAAATAGTATTAAGAATACAAGATATTTTGTATAAGAATGATAGATTATATTAATTTCGAATAAAAATAATATTAAGAATACGTTTATTTTATAGTTTGACACGTTAAGCTGGTTTCATCACCAACACTTAAGGCATGAGATTGTATGGCTTGTTCCATAATTAGTTAAATGTAAGCTAACTTAACCGAAAAACATAACCTTTCACAACGATAGCGAAGTATGGTATTAATAGAATATTTAATGATAAGGGGGGCACTCGTCTTAAAATATTAACATTTATTGACTTAAAAAGTCACATGATTGTATTAACACACCCTTAAAAATGTCGATTGATCACTTATTTCTTCATTGAAATTGAAACACATACTTAGCAAAAGCTCGTCTAGTTCAAAATGGCATAAAAATACAAACACAGACATGTTCTCAGAAAAATTCCAACATAGACTTTGTGTCCTGACAGATTAAAATTCTAAAATTATCGAAAATCCTTTTTAATGAAAGCTGTCTATTACACGATAATCACAAAAAGTTAACATTATCTTTTTCAATATGATTGAAACTGAGCAGACAAAATTAAAAATCACATGATTCATTTCATAAATATCTTAAATCTTGTGCAATCATCTTGATCAGTTAAACCTATAACAAATCAAATAGGCCACATGAATTAAACTGTTACCTATGATAAGGCTTGAAAACGTATTTAACACCCATGTAAATTGATAAACTTTGCACTTTTCCTCGATAATTCACTTGTATTTTATTGAATCACTTTAGAAATTTTTATAGTTTAATATTAAAATTATATAAATTCTCGTCAATTCATTTTAGATTATGATTTTTGTAAGTTGCAGTATTACTATTTTGGATTAACCATTCTTATAGATTTAGTAGGATAAACAAGTTATCACACTTGCATTTACCACAAACATGAGTATAATTATATCATAATCACATCGTTTAGTATGAACATTTTAAGATACTCAAATTCTAACATCTACCCAAGAAATTTAAAATCATATTATAATAAACAAACTGTTCCTACCTTACACAGCAGCTTCTTGAACACACAACCGTATCATGCGATGTCTTGAAGAGCAATGCCTGATTAATACGAATGCTTATCAGTTAATCTTATCCTGATTGAGAGTTTATACAAGACTTGTGACGTCACTGAAGTGTGGGTTCGTTTAGTTAGTGTTGATAAGGAGTGACCTTAAAAGACCCAGAACTATACATTAAGTTTTACTGCTTATGTGAGATTAAATAATTTTAATTTAAATAATTTAATTTTTTATACATTGGAGATTATGCAATAATTATGTTATATTTCAAAAATTAGAAGAAAGCATGTAGAGCGTGACATAATATGTTAGGTTTTGATAACAGCCGTATCAAACAATACTACAACTTTCACTTCGAGTCGTGGGGGTGGATGGTTTGGTATAAATAGAGGGGGAAAATTATGATTTTCATCATTTGATGATACATATTGCTAGTGATTAGACGTGTCTTAAAGTGCCCCCCGCTTTTTATCAGCGTGATTCGTTTGAGAAGATTGTTTGTTGTTTGCTTTTAAGAGTTAAAGTTTTTTATTGTTTCTATATTATGGATATTTTCATGCCTATCGACGAAGCCATGTCTGTGGAAGATCCTGCACCTGTTAAGAAGATGTTTACCTGTCTTAGTTGTAATAAGACATTTTCATCTATTTCTAATCTGAACCAACATATGAAAACTCATTCTGGGGAGAAATTATACACTTGTGTCATTTGCCTGAAGTCTTTTGTACGAAGATCCGACTTGAAGAGACATTTAAAGATATATGATAGTGTTAGACCATTAGAGCATGATGGATTCACTGAAGTTTTTACAGAAAAGGACAATTTATCTCAAAGTCCTTTGGATTTTGAGATATTACCTGAAGAAGATATTTCTCAAAGGACTGTGAGCTCTGCGAATGTTGAGAAGAAGCATGTTTGTCCCACCTGTGGCAAATTCTTAACAAACATTTTCAACTTAAAGCGACATATGAAGATACATTCACAAGAGAAGCTATATGTTTGCAATATATGTCAGAAGGTATTTGGACAGAAATCAAACTTGATAAGACACTTGAAAACTCATAATACTGATGGACAGTCTACATTAAAGTGCAACATGTGTAACCAAGTTTTTACACGAAAGGATAATTTGAAGAATCATCTAAAGTCACATCAGAATTCAACATTCTCTTGCCGTGATTGTGATAAAGTGTTCGGACGAAATTATGAACTGAGACAACATGTACGCACCCAGCACTCTCACACACCTCTTGCGAGTGTAAAACGTAAAATGAGTTTATCTAATGTAAAGTCGAAAACTACAAAGCATTCTGATGCACTTAATATGTTTAAAAGAGTGATTTTGCATCCAGATGAACGTGAGGAAAGTGATTTAGAGGTATTTCATAGACATTTACGAACAGAAATACAGGAACGTTTAATAAGTGAAATTCATGAAAAAGGTTCAATTAAATGGTATATGATAGAGAAAATAGCACTTGAACGTCTGACTGATAATGAGGAGTTTGAAGAAATTCAATCTTATTTTCGATGTTCGTGTATGATAGAACTTACAGAAGATACTATCTCGCAACATATTGAAGAAGGATTTTCGAAGATTATTAAATCCTTTGAAGAATTTGTACAAAGAGGCTCTGGGTGGAAACTGAGGAAAATTCATTATTTAGAACTCAAGATTGCTAAATATCATCCCCTTGCTGCGAGTTCTTACATTCCTCTATCTAAAAAACTGGATGATAAAAAAGCAGTGTTGAATATAAAAAACGAAGACAATAAATGTTTGGTGTGGTGATTTTTGGCTTTTAAACTGAACTTAGATTTTACAAAAAAGCCTGAACGTGTTTCACATTATCGACCTTATGAACATGATATTAAATTAGGCAATGTAGAATGTCCTGTACCCCTTCAGAAGATATCTATTATTGAACAACTCAACAATTTACGGGTTAATGTGTTCGGATATGAAGAGGATGAAGTTTATCCCCTGTATATATCCGAAAAGAAGGATCAAGATGTGATTAATTTGTTATTGGTTGGTGATGGTGAAAAGCAACACTATTGTTTGATAAGAAGCTTTTCAAGACTTTTAGGTGATCTTACCAAACATAAAGCCGCTGCCTACTATTGTTATCGATGTTTACATCGATTTTCAAGACAAGATCTATTGGATAGGCATAATGAATATTGTTCTCGACATGTTGCGCAAGCTATCAAGATGCCTAATGAAAATGATAATATATTAAAGTTTTCTGGTATTCATCTACAACATCCTGTTGCCTATACGATTTATGCGGACTTTGAGAGTTTACTTATACCTATTTCATCAGCCCCGCCCTCTTCTAAAGCATCCTATACCGAAAAAACAACCTACCACTTACCGTGTGGATATGCCTATGTGGTTATCGGACCCGATGGAACATGTGTGAAGAAAGCACAGGTATATCGTGGTAGAAACTGCGTTGAACATTTTTTAAACAGAATGATGCAAGAGAAGGAAATTTTAGGACAAAAGTTACTAAATATTAAACCTATGAAGCTTTCTACCGAGGAAGAAAAGGCATTTCGAGAAGCAGAGTTTTGTCATATTTGCAAGAAAACTTTAGATGAGAAACGCACACGTGATCATGATCACCTGTCAGGTGCGTTCAGAGGAGCTGCACGCGTGGAATGTAACTTGAATTATAAGCAGTGTAAAACAATTCCTGTTATATTCCATAACTTGAAAAACTATGATGGTCATCATATTATGACAAAGCTTGGAAAATTTAAAGATCATGAAATCGATGTGATTGCTACTTCTATGGAAAACTATATCACTTTTAAAATCAGAAAGCCTACATCTTCTATTCAGATGGTTTTTATCGATTCTTTTCAATTTTTGCCCACGTCATTGGAAAAACTTGTTAAAAACCTTCAACCTGAGCAATTCACAATACTTGAAGAAAATTTCCCAGAAAATAATAATTTATCTTTACTTATACGTAAAGGGGTTTACCCCTATGATTATTTTACTTCTTTCGATAAATTTAATGATAAACAGCTTCCCCCACCTTCTTCATTTTTTAATAGTTTGACCAATGAGCCAATAGATGAAAAAGATTATCAACATGCCCAAAACGTATGGGAAACATTTGACATCAAGACTCTCGGTGATTACCATAACCTTTATGTTAAGACGGATGTTCTGCTACTTGCTGATGTATTTCAAAACTTTAGGAAATTATGTCAGCAGTATTATGAAATTGACCCTGCTCACCTGTTCACAGCACCTTCACTCGCATAGCAAGCTTGTTTGAAGATGTCTGAAACATCTTTAGAGTTACTCAGTGATATAGATATGCTGCTTATGGTTGAAAATGGTATACGAGGGGGTATCAGTATGATTAGTCAAAGATACGCTCGAGCAAACATACCTGATACACCCGATTATAGGAAAAATGAGGCACCCAGCTACATCATGTACTGGGATGCCAATAACTTATATGGGTGGGCTATGAGCCAATTTTTACCTTGTGGTGGTTTTGAATGGAGTGAAACAAGTCATATCACAGAAGAGTGGATTCTATCGCTATCTGATAGCTCTGAAATTGGGTACCTTTTCGAGGTAGACTTGTTATACCCAAAACATTTACACCCTCTGCACAATGAATATCCTGTTGCTCCCGAGAGGATCACTGTAGAAGAATCTATGTTGTCTTCTCATGCAAGAAACTTACTTAACAATAGAAAATTCGTGGGTACCCCTAAACTTATACCTAATTTAAATAATAAGCGAAATTATATAACCCATTACCGTAATCTTAAATTTTATTTAGAACTTGGTTTAAAAATTACAGCTGTACATAAAGCCCTAAAATTCAAACAGACACCCTGGCTTCAGAAATATATTAATTTCAATACTGAGAAACGTAAAGAGGCTAAATCTTCTTTTGAAAAGGACTTTTTTAAGTTAATGAATAATTCTGTTTTTGGGAAGACAATGGAGAATCTTCGAAAAAGGAGAAACATTGTGCTTTGTAATGGTGAAAAAGAGCCAAAAAATTAGTAGCTTCGCCTACTTTTAAATCATTTAAAACCTTTGATGAAGACTTAAACGCTGTAGAACGACTGAAAACAAGTATTTTAATGAATCGGCCTATCTATGTTGGGTTCGCTATTTTGGAACTCTCTAAATTAGTTATGTATGATTTTCATTATAACTTCATAAAGAAAACATATAAAGATCGGTCAACCCTATTATTCACTGATACAGATTCCTTAACTTACCATATTCAAACAAACAATATTTATAAGGATATGGAACAATACCGTAATTTGTTTGACTTCTCCGAGTATCCGAAATCACATGATTTATACTCTGAGGATAATAAGAAAGTTCTCGGCAAGTTCAAGGATGAACTTAATGGTGAATTAGCCCTTGAGTTTGTCGGACTGAAATCAAAAATGTACTCGCTAAAATCCTTTAAAGACGAGAAAAAGCGTGCAAAGGGTGTGTCTACGCAGATTGTTCGACAGAAAATCAAGCATGAAGACTACTTAGAGTGTCTCCAACAACAAAAAACAAGCATGGAGAAACAGATAAGGATCGCTCAGGATTCTCATAATTTATATACATTAACCCAAAATAAAATTAGTCTAAGTCCTTTTGATGACAAGAGATACATTTTAGAAAATGGAATATCGAGCTTAGCGTATGGACATTATGAAATTAATCAAGATTGTAATGAAGAAGAAAATTGCTGATTTGTAAATATCTTTCTGTATATAAACCTTTTCTGTAAATTACTTTGTTTTAATAAAAAGCGTTAATTATATTTTTGTGTACTTATTTAAAACTTTTATACAATCATTTCTGATAAAACATTATCTATATGCACGTACACGTATGTATGTATGCATGCACGCACACACACACACATACACACACACCGTCTAATGAGGTTTACACGGTTTACCATGTTTTAAAAACAGTTTATCTTGTTTAAAAGTATTACAAAATGATTTTAAATCGATCTAAAGCGTTAATCATGTGCAAAAAGCTTAGTAAATTTTTTTTATAAGTTATGAAATACATTAAAGTAATAATTTTAATAGATTTATAACATTTTTGTTAACTTATAACTTTCTTAAAACGTTTTTTTTTCTGTTAGTTCGAGAATGAATAAAAACATTTTTATTTTTTATTTTTTATTATTTTTTTTAAAATATTGTAAAACTTTTTTTTTTTTACTTTTTAATTTTTAATTAATTTTTTTTTTTAACTTTACTTTTTATTATTATTTTTTTAACTTTTTAATTCTTAATTTTAATTTTTTTCTTTTTCTTTCTTTTTTTTTTTTAGTTTCAATTTTTTAAACTTTTTTATAAATTTAAGTTTTAATTTTTTTTAAATTATCACACATTTTTTATAAAAACTTATAAATTTTATGCATAAACATACACAAATACATATAAACATAGTTCTAAACCGACAGACAGACATTACACACAAAGAAAATTACATATGATAAAATGTATTATCTATATACTTCTCAAAACATATTCTTATATACAAATTTTTCTAACGAAATATCTGATATATCAGCAAAATGTGATTAACAGAACCGTGCAGTAAAGCGAAGAGTGACTTTAATCATGGATTGAGCGTTGATTGCGCATTTGCGCAATTGCGCATCTCTTCGCTCTTCCTGTGGCCGTTGATCCCCCACTATCCTACTACTATTGGTTTAAACTATTAGCTTATAAATTTATGATTTAAACTAAAATTTATAATTTTAGAAATTGTAATTTTAGAAAGTTAAATTTATAATTTTTCTTTAAACGTATAAAAATAATTTATGATATTTCTTTAATTTTATAAAAATAAAGTGTATAATTTTGAAAAGCTTATAACTTTTTCTTTAGTTTATATTTCTATAACTTAAACTGAATTAATGCATCCAAATTTGGACTTACCTATTACAAGATCACCACTCTCAAAATTGTCTCTAAAAATCTATATTTTTAGTTTTAATATTTTTACAACTACTCAGTTCAACAGTGTTGTTAAAAAAAAAAAAAAAAAAAAAAAAAAATCAACATATTTCCAATATAACAATTTCATTTATTATAAAAGTATTGTTTATTTACTTAAGTTAATTATAATAAGCAATACAGAAAATTTATTTAAACAGCATGTAGTAAATACTTCTGTTTAAATTAATTATTATCTTTATTGAAGTTAATATGTAGATCATCACACAAATAATTTAATCAATTTGAAAAGGTGAATGTTTCAAAATTGAAAAAAAAAAAAATTCTTGAAGCTTTTGTAAAAATAATAATAATTATTATTATTAAATAAATATATAAATAAATAATAATAATAAAGAATTGTTCCTCTTAATACGCAGTTATACGCATATAATACATAAAAAGCTGAAAATTATATTTTATAAGATCTGTTTATCAAATAATAAAGCAAAATATTTAAAATTCTAAAAAGAAAATAGGAAAAACATTGGAACTTAATTCGAAAAACGGAAATTTAATTGGAAAATTGAAATTGGAAAATTTAATATTTGAAAAAACGGTATTTTCGTATCTCCGTTATCAAGACGATGACCTGGTAAGGGGTAGGTTACTTGGTTCGAATCTCTTTGTGGTAATTGTTAGTAGCTTAGCTGAGAACTTACTTTCTCCCCATATGACGCAAGATTGTCCTTGAAAAGTGACTCTTTTTCTTCTGCCCTATAAAGGTTATTTTAACGAAATGAAAGTTTCTAAAAAATACAGAAGATATCTGTTATAAAAAGGAAATTTAAAAACGGATATTTCAGAAATCACGGAAAATTTCCTGGGATTTAAGGATTTTTTTTTTTCGTTATAGTTCTGGTATAATATCCGTATTTTAACAGTTTTCTTAAATCACCATTTTCCGCTTTCATATAAAAGTAACATTATTTTTACTTTTATAGAAAAACGGATAATACTTTGATTTCTTATAATCTGAATAACAATACATGAAAATTCTGTGTCTTTACCAGAAAAAATGATTTCGTGAATGCCTCAAAAAGTTAGCAAGTGTGGGAAATTATCTGTCAATTCTTAAATTGTCAAGTCTTAAACTGTCTAATATTAAAGCATGGAAGAACGAACAAACATCAACAACAAAGTAATCATTCCTAGTTCCATGTATTAAACCATGACCATAAAATGCAATCGTGATTTTTAAATTTCTCGTTAGAAAGTTTTTTCTTTTATTAACACCTTTCAACATGGTTGAAAAGTGTTTATGAATTCGGTTGTCTGTCCGCCCGTACTCTAACTCGCGTATACTCGAATTGCGATGTAATTGATATACGAGGGTGGTTTGATAAATTCTCGGCCTGACAGTGAAACCACAAGATTTTTGACATAATTTCATATTATTTTTCAATGTAGTCCCCTTTCAACTTAATACATTTAAGACACACTCTTGTGTGCGAATTCTTTAGTGCAGCCCTGTACGAGGGTGGTTCGAAAAGTTTGCGGCCTGGCAAAGAAAATACAAGATTTTTGACAATATTTCATTTTATGTTTTAACTTGCAACACAATACATTTCAAAAGACTCTTGAGAAATGTTAATTCTTTGGCGCTTTTGGTTGACGTTCAACAAACGCGGCACGCATCGAGTGGAATTCTTTTTCATACCCAAAACATCTTGTAAAATGTGGTAGACACGGTCTATCGAGATGTTTGCAATATCAGCAAGTTTGGGTATATCTTCAATCGACGATCATTCAATGAGGCATTGTGAATTTTTGAGACGTTTTCGTCGGTGGTAGCGGTTTTTGAGCATCCTGAGCGTTTATCATCGTGAATTGATTTCCTACCATGTTTAAAAACAGCAGCCTACTTTTTTATCGTCGAATATGAAGGACAAGAAGCTGGAATTTAACTCTTTTTGTAATGTCCGTGGAGGTTAAACCTTTTTTTAACAAAATATTTATGGCAGCTCGAACTTTAATTTTTTTTTAATTTTTAGAAAATGTAAAAATTTGTTTATTGACTTTATCGTCCAGCAATAACCAATAACTCACGCTTCAGAAACTCGGCAGCATGTCATTTAAAGGAGCCTACTTTACAAACATCATTGTCAGTTGATCATACTTGTTCCATCTCTGTGTCAGGCCGAGAACTTATCAAATTACCCTCGTATGTTATTGAGGTTTATCTACATGGCACCATGGGTGTTGAAAATGGACTGTGTAGTTTGTTTACAGGGCCACTCAGAAGAATTCCGTTTCATGGTCTTACATGGAAAATCGTTTGCGGTGTGCGTTAATGATGTTAGACTATATTTCAAGCATACTGAAATTGACATACATCACTCAGGTGGTACTATAAGTTCTTACTATAGAATATGCTGTATGCATAACGTTTATCAGCCATTTACAGAGACACATAGCGTAATTTGTACAATGAGCCATAGTTGCTGGAAATGTGGTTTCATTTGTGGTATGCGTTTTTAAATTTAACAAATTTTTCCATATTAATGGGGGCATATAAATTCTATAAATCATCTACAGGGTTGCACAAAATAATTCGAGTATATTTCCGCTTATTGACGTAAATTGTTTGTCAGGTTTCTCTCACAGGTGCAAGAGTTGAAAGCTATTCTTAAGGGATTAGCATATTGTATGTATTGTATATGTATCTATTGTGTACCGTTAGAGGCTGGTTTAAGAAGAATCTTAATCCGAAGGGTGGCGAGTTGAACAGAATGAAAGAAGTATTTCCATTGCAATGTGGTCTTTCATAGATAAGAAAAACTATTGCACCCTTTTGTTTAGGAAGACAGATCCGTCAAGAGGGAGGAAGGGTTGTCCAAGGACCCTTGGAAACAGAGGAGAAACCCCGTAGAAAGGAGGGTGCTCTGCAGTTTACCAGAGAGAGAAGGTTAGTTCTAACGTAGGAAGCGAAGGTGTAAGGGCGTTCAGAGTTGGAGCTCTGAGACCGGTGTTGAGTTCGGACGGAGCAGCGAAGTGTGAAGGTTGCTCGGGGAATGAGCGCTGAGAGCGGGTGTGAGATGAATAGAAATTTCAGTGTGGAATAAATGAACGTAGTCTAACGGTACACGTAGAGCGTTTTCTGTAATTGTTTTGATTTAGTGTTAAACCGGATAATTTACATCCGAGTTTAAGTGTAAATATTGTTAATAAATTGTTACTTTAAATTTAATTGAAAGAGTTAGGTTTTTCTTGAATATACATCAAGTATCGTGCCCGATATCACGTATTCATATCGGTGATGGCAGCATATCAAAAGACCGGATTTATTTCGAAATTGTGTGGACGGAGAAGTGGAATCCGACAATGTTGGCAGCGACGGGATCTGAATCACCGAAGACCAGTGCCAGTTAGCCGTGTTACAGAGAGTGTGTGCCGGATTGCCCAGCGGAAGTGTTCGTGCCCTATCGTTGTAGACTAGTGCCAGATAGCCGTGTTACAGAGAGTTTGTGCCGGATCGCCTAGCGGAAGTGTGTGTGCCCTATCATCGTAGACCAGTGCCAGCTAGCCTTGTTACAGAGTGCCTTGCCGGATCGTCCAGTGGAAGTGTTGGTGCGGTGGGTAGTGTTAGTTCCAGTGTTTGTGGACACACTGTTTCAAATTACAGTGATTGTGGCCCGAGAGTGCAAGATTTACCCTGTGGAAAAGTGAGCAGAGAATTGCCCCAGCGAATGAAGTACGAGGTAAGGTGTTTTGATCATTTTACTCTACTGACATTCTCGAACCTACTGTTTTTTATTGTGTATAATTGATGGTAATTTGGGTTAATGTTGTAGTTAATTTATGATAATTTATGTGCAATATAATAATTGGTCTAAATCAAATGAGATATTAACAACCATTTTACACTATTGTTTTAAGAAAAGGATCTTATATTAATTACTAGAAGTGATTTTCTAATTGTTTTAAACGGATAAGATTAATGATTAAAATTAATGCATTGTGTTAATAGTTGGAAGGAATAATTGAAATTTCTTAAATTTAAATTATTATTAAAGTAATATTTAAATTAAGTGATATTGTTTGCTTTAAGTTTGAAATATTGATAGTAAATGAGAAAAGCAAATTTGTGTAGAATTTAAATTAAATTGAAATAACCTTCAAGGAAGAACTGAAGGCCCAGAAAAAAAAAAAAAGTGCTGTGATTTACTTTTTAATGTGAGAACTAAATTTGAAATTGAAATATTTTATTGAGATTAAATTTAGGAATTTATGTGTATTTCATGCAAATGTTTGTTAGGTGGATATTTTTATGTAGTGATTGGCATCAGTGTTTTATTCAAATTGCAACGTATCAGTATTATTGTGTAAATTGTATTTTATTATTTAATGGTATAAATTTAAAATCTGTATTGCATAGTAACCAAATTGGAATTATTTTTTTTCTTTGTTATTGAAAGCAAATTGTGGGGTACCATTGTTTAAGGAATTTTATCAATTTATTACTATTTATTTGAAATATGTTAAATAGTATAATAACTGGAGGTAATTTATGAGGGTAGGATCTGTGGAAGTATTAAGTTGATATTGTGCTTAAGTATTATTGTAGGGTGGTAATAACTGTCGGTAGAAGGTATGGCTTTCTTACTAAAAATAAAAAGGGTGGATCTTCAGGCGATATGTGAAGAGTTAGGGATTGAAGTCTCGGAAGATGATACCAGGTTTAAGCTTAAGAAAAAGATAGTGGAGAGTGACGAATATGAAGAGGGGGCCGTTATGGAATTATCTAGCACTATTGTTACAGAACGGTTAGAAAAAGAAGCGTTAGTAGTAGAACGGGAAAAGTTAGAAAGGGAGGAAAAGTTACAACAGGAAAAGTTACAACGGGAAAAGTTAGAAAAGGAGGAAAAGTTACAACGGGAAAAGTTAGAAAAGGAGGAAAAGTTACAACGAGAAAAGTTAGAAAGAGAGGAAAATTTAAAGTTACAACGAGAAAAGTTAGAAAGGGAGGAGAGGTTAGAACGGGAAAAGTTAGAAAGGGAGTTAGACCGTGAGAAGTTAGATAGAGAAGAAAGGGCTGAAAAATTGAGATTAGAACATGAGTTAGAGTTGGAAAGGATAAAAATTCAGAGTTCGGCAAATAATTCTAATGGGACTAGAGAATCTAATCATGAGAGTAGCCTAGAGAAATTGATTAAAAGTGTTAAAACTTTGTCTATAAAGGTTCCAGAAGGGACTGAGGGATGGAATCTATTCTTTAGCAGTTTAGAACGAGCATTCCAAACAAAAAATGTGCCGGAAACCCAGCAGGCCGAAATTCTACTAAATATGTTAGGAGATAAGGCCGATAATTTGCTAATATACACGACTAGGGAACAAATTGAGAGTTATGAGAAGTTAAAGGAATTAGTTCTAAGGGAACACGAGCCGACACCGAAGGCGTGTTTGGAAAACTTTAAGAAGGCTAGAAGGAATCAAAATGAAACTCATGTATTATTTGTGTCACGTTTAATAGCAACGTGGGAAAATTACTGTAAGATTAGAGGTGCAGATACGTATGAGAAGGTTAATCAGTTAATTGTCACGGATAAGTTGTTAACTACGTTAGATGAGGAAACCGCGACGCATGTTGGATTAACTCAGCACAGTAATTGGTTAGAAGTTTCTAAAATTGCTAAGGAATGTGATAATTTCTTTGACGCTAGACAAAATCTTATGCGGTAACTTAAAAGGTAAAGAGGTTATAAAGGTAAAGAGAGGTACGTAAATAATGGAGATTCTAGAAGGGAAAAAGATGAGGGAGTTAGTAGCAATTGGAGACAAAATGGGAATAATGAAGTTAGTCCATTTTTGGGTAGAAAACCGGAATATAAGAAACCTAATGATACGACGCCTATCTGCTTCAAGTGTGGTCAACGAGGACATGTACAGCGATTTTGTACAAAAGGAAATAATGAGGGAAGTAATAACCGACAAGAACCAAGGGCTAGTATCAATAATGTCTCAGTACGAGGAATTAAAGAATTACCAAGGGGAGCGAGTATGGCAAGAATCGGAGCAAGAGGGAATTGGAGAGCTAAAGTTATTGGAGAGAAGTTAAATAATCTCGAGAAAGTGGAAGTTAGTGTAAATGGGAAGATAACAAAAGGATTGGTGGATTCTGGTTGCCAAATTAGCGTCGTTCATAAAGATTTAGTACCAGCAGAAAAATTAAGAGGGGCTGGGAGCATCTATTTACAAGGGATATTTGGTAAGGCAGTGAAATCGCCATTAATTCAATTACCTTTAGCTATTCCAAAACGCGGAGAAACTAATGTAATTCATCAGGATGTACTTTGCGCGATAATTGATAATAGTAAGGAACAGGTAATTTTACATCCTGACGTGGCTAATGAATTGTCAGGGTTAAACAACGAGAAATCATTAAGAGAATCGGTAGAAAGGGAATGTAAGGAAGATAGCAGGAATAAAGTGAAATAAGGGGAAAGGATTAGAAATAGTAATAATAATCGTTATGTCGTAGACGCGAGATCGGAAAATTTACAAAGTCAGGAGAAGGAAAAAGCCGAGGTAGAGAAAAGTAAGGTTGATAAAGTTACAGAGAGTAGTTCAAATGTATTTCAGGAATCCCAAACGAATTGTAAAGATTTAGAGAAAGCTTGGAAATTAGCTGAAAATGATAAAGGGTCTTACTATCTTGTTAATGGGATGTTATATCATAAAGAGAAATTAGGAGACGAAACGGTAGCTCAATTAGTAATACCTAAAATTAGAAGGGAGGAAATTCTAAAACTAGCGCATACCTCCTTATATGGAGAACATCACGCGGTTTAGAAAATGTTAGAAAGAATCAAGCATTCATTTTATTGGGAAAATATGGCGAAGGAAGCTAAAATATATTGCGAATCATGTGTAGAATGTCGATTAACGAGGGAAATGAATGTGAGTAATAAGGAGAAAGAGGAAATATGTCGACCTGCAGTTATAGTTTAGTTAGGGGACGGTAGTAAGAAACTGGTGTATCAAGATGAAATGAGAGCATTTATGGCTAAAAATAAAGTAGTCGATATTGTCTTGGATAGTGACGGGGAGTTTGAAGACTGTAGGAAATATCTGTTGTTAGACCGAGAACAACCGGAAAATAAAGACAGGAAGGGATTTGAGATAAAAGGGTTAACAAATATTCAACTTGGGGACATAAAATCAATCTTAAGGAAAAATAGGGAATTATTTATGGGTCCTATCGAACTGGTAGAAATGGAGAAAAATCGGATTGGTCGTAAACCGGAGAGGGGTAAGATAAGGCAGAAATTGTACAATGTCTTTATTACGTACAAAGAGGACTTGGACAGGCAAGTGCCTGATTGGTTAGAGGAAGATTTAATTGGGACATCAGAGGCAGAAGTTAGCCATTCAAGCGGGTGCATCACGAAAAGGGATGTACCAATTAAGTTAACGAGGAAGGACTGGAGGGAAAAGGTAGTACCGACCCCCCGCAATCTCAGCCTAAGGACTGACATTGAAATGACATAATACTAGTGTAACTTTATTTTTTTTGTGTATTTATAATTGTATGTACATCTTGTGTTTATAACAGTGTATTAGCATATTGTGTAATTTTTTTTCTGTATTTATCACATTAGTATATGGTTCATTAGAGATGTCAGTAGTTAAATTTTCAGACACCTTGAAATATTTATGTAATTGTAGTAATGAAGAAACCTATCAAGGAACTGTTGAACTCTTCTCAGACATTACATAGTTTGAGGAAAATAAGCCCCTAAAAGGCATATTTTCCGCTAAGTTGGGGGGTGTCAGGTTTCTCTCACAGGTGCAAGAGTTGAAAGCTATTCTTAAGGGATTAGCATATTGTATGTATTGTATATGTATCTATTGTGTACCGTTTGGTTTAAGAAGAATCTTAATCCGAAGGGTGGCGAGTTGAACAGAATGAAAGAAGTATTTCCATTGCAATGTGGTCTTTCATAGATAAGAAAAACTATTGCGCCCTTTTGTTTAGGAAGACAGATCCGTCAAGAGGGAGGAAGGGTTGTCCAAGGACCCTTGGAAACAGAGGAGAAACCCCGTAGAAAGGAGGGTGCTCTGCAGTTTACCAGAGAGAGAAGGTTAGTTCTAACGTAGGAAGCGAAGGTGTAAGGTCGTTCAGAGTTGGAGCTCTGAGACCGGTGTTGAGTTCGGACGGAGCAGCGAAGTGTGAAGTTTGCTCGGGGAATGAGCGCTGAGAGCGGGTGTGAGATGAATAGAAATCTCAGTGTGGAATAAATGAACGTAGTCTAACGGTACACGTAGAGCGTTTTCTGTAATTGTTTTGATTTAGTGTTAAACCGGATAATTTACATCCGAGTTTAAGTGTAAATATTGTTAATAAATTGTTACTTTAAATTTAATTGAAAGAGTTAGGTTTTTCTTGAATATACATCAAGTATCGTGCCCGATATCACGTATTCATATCGGTGGTGGCTGCATATCAAAAGACCGGATTTATTTCGAAGTTGTGTGGACGGAGAAGTGGAATCCGACATTGTTGAAGGGAGATTTCAACTGTGTTATGCGTTTCCTTAACGGAACTAATTTTTTTTTTATACTGTGTAGTGATACTTACCAATCTATAGATCATATACGGGGCTGCTCGAAAGAATTCGGATTTTTGTTTCCGACCACAGAATGGTCCGGGTTTTCAAATGTGGTATGCGTTTCACAAATTGTTTAGTTAGACATCATCTTTCACCTTTATTAAATGGTGAAGTTTTGTTATAGTATTTATTCTAAATGTGTTTGAAAGTGTTTTATAATCTATGCTCCACGCATGATTTTTTTTTGTTTTTTTTTTTGGGGGGGGGGGGAGTAGAGTTTTAAACAACATTTCTAAGAAACATCATTTGAAAAGAGCCTATACACAGAATAAAAAATGAAGAAAGAAAGAAATTTTCTTATGAGGAATCTGAATATATAACGAATGCATTTCAAGCCTGTTTAATATTGGAGAAGTGAGTTTGAGATTTGTCTGATAACGGGTTGTCATTTTCTTTTAATGTTCTAATGGAGATCTTTCCTTGACTATTTCTTCCCAAAATCCTTCTACTTTAAAGAGTAGAGAGAAAGAAAAAAAGAGAGGAGTTTGGAGAGAGAAACGCTGCTCGATTTCCTGTTATCTAATCCATCCTCCACTTCCCGGATTACAAAACATACTGCCCGGTGTACAGAACATGGGTAAAAATATTTTAAAATAGAAAACTCTAATAGATTGTTTACATGTAATATCCTGGGTCACCCGGGAAGTTCTGTGGTATACTTCTGTTGAGATAATATTGAAATAATTAATTGTCACACTGCAACAAATTGTGCAGTGCTACCGCGCTTAATACGCTACCGCGGATGCACGGCAGCGTATTAATGCTTATTTTACTGTTTATTACTGTTAATTTTTCGGTATAATACTGATAGCTGGGATGCCAGTATTATACTGTAAAATCAACACTTTTTTTTTTTTTTGCAGTACACCAGAATTTATATAAAAAGTATTTCAAAATGAGTAAAAGCACTTTCTTCACGTACATTATAAATCAAAGTTTTATTCCAAACTTCTGGTGGGAATGTGGAATTTATGGATTCAAAATATATGAAAAAACCGCAGAACTTTCGGATGACCTAATATTTTTTTGATTACCCACTAGGAACAATCACAAAGCATTTTTACTTGAAAAATATCAATTATGTATTCAAATAAAGTTCGAATAGCGATACTTTCGTAAAAATAAGTTTTTGATTGTGTCAAAAAGCTTCATTCTGATGAGCATCAGGAACAATAATAAAAAAATTAAAACATCCTTAATCAAGAAGGCAATGCAAAATGTACCTCGGAACTGTACGAATCAAATTGCGATTCAAACATTTCTCCAAGCAGCTGCGTCTATGAAATCTATGATTAATTTTTTTCTGTTATTTACCATTCGTTGCAGACGGGGCAAATGGCATGCCTTACTGACAAATTGGACCTAAAGAAATATTTCCCGCCAATCCGCATCGGGCAATTGATAGAACACAGAGATGAAGGGGATATAATTATGGGCCGGATATAAAGATGACTGTGCACCTGCATTCCATCTTCCAGCGTAACTCATCTAAAGGGTTGCGCAATCAAGCGCTCTTACAAGAGTTGTCCAGAGTAATTTGTTGAAAACTTATTTGATAGTTTTGCAAATTATCTGAATGGGACTGCTCCAAAAACAGCTTGTCGATAATGATGCCCTTTATTTGTTTTCGTGTGTCTGATGTTATTAATTTGGTATTAACGTAAAAGCTTGATGAATAGATTTGACGGTGTTAATGACAGAGTTTGGATTCGGAAATTGGGTTGGAGTTAATAAATGAAGTGAAGTCTTTTAAAGAAACCATATTATTAACACGTTCGTTACCGAGGACTCCAAAATTATGATTTCATACCGGAAATTTCGACAGAATTTTTTTTTTTTATTATTTAATGTAATCTCGAAATGTCTGTTATTAACCCTTTCAGGGGCAGTGGTACGTGTATGAAACCACTTAATTTTAATTCCCAAACGCCACAATGACACCAAAATTTTGCTAATTTCTTTTCCATTTAAAATGTATGTGAAATATTGCCTTTTTCTTATTTCCAAATAAATTTAAATATAAATTCTGGTGCCAGTCATTTATTTCAACATTTTAGTACTGAAAGTACTCTGCCCCTGAAAGGGTTAAATAAGGGAAATATTGCTATTAGTATTTTCTGGTATGAGTTAGGAATTTCTGAATAAAATAAAATTTCGTTAATTTTAACCCGGTAATGAACTTGTTAAAAATGTTTAATATGAGATCTTATGTTTATATTCAATGTTTGTCTGCGTTACTCTGTGTTAACCCCTTGGAGGGCAAGCACGTGGTCTAAAAATGCTAAATTTTGCGATGTTTCGACACCAGTAAATTTTAATAATGAATGTGTACCTTCTCAATCTGCAAACAACAATACTAAATATTTTTATTTAATAATACTGGTGGCAAAGTTATATATTAGAAAGTGGTATATATTATATACCGCTGCCCCTCAAGGGGTTAAGGAATTTTATGAAGCATTAAAAAAATTTAAAGCATAATTAGTTTTTAAAAAATTACAGATATAAAAGATAATACAGATACAGATACAGATTGTGTACAATATATAATTCAAATACACATAAAAAAAATACAGACACATATGCAAAACTTATGTGATAGTTTTGCAAATTATCTGCATGGACTGCCCAAAGAACAACCTGTCCGATAATGATGTTGTTTATTTGTAATCTTTTGTCTGATGTTATTAATTTGGTATTAAAGCAAAAGCTTGATGAATATATTTGACTGTGTTAATGTTTGGATTCAGAAATTGGGTTGGAGTTAATAAATGAAGTGAATTATTTTAAAGAAACCATAGATTAAAGATGTTTAATATGTGGTCTTATGTCTATATTCAATGTTTGTCTGCGTTACTCTGGGTTAAGGAATTTTATGAAGAATGCATTAAAAAGTTTGAAAGCATAATT
The DNA here is from genome assembly GCA_963931845.1 of Maratus michaelseni. Lineage (NCBI taxonomy): Eukaryota > Metazoa > Arthropoda > Arachnida > Araneae > Salticidae > Maratus > Maratus michaelseni. Next base: position 211,564,916 of record OZ007595.1, read on the forward strand.
AGTTTTAAAAAAATTACAAGAAAAGATAATACAGATACAGATACAGATACAGATTGTATACAATACAAATTGTATGTAAAACAAATACACATAAAATATATAGATACATATTGAAAACTTATTTGATAGTTTTGCAAATTATCTGAATGGGACTGCTCCAAAAACAACATGTCGATAATGATACCCTTTATTTGTATTCGTCTGTCTGATGTTATTAATTTGGTATTAACGTAAAAGTTTGATGAATATAGATTTGACAGGTGTTAATGACAGAGTTTGGATTTGAAAATTGCGGATGGTATTAATAAAGGAACTGAAGTCTTTTAAAGAATATATTGACACGTTCGCTACCGAGGACTCCAAAATTACGATTTCATACCGGAAATTTCGACAGATATTTTTTTATTTAATGTAATCACGAAATGTCTGTCATTAAATAAAGTCAAATATTGCTGTATTTTCTGGTATACGTTAGGAATTTCTGAATGAAATAAAATTTTGTTAATTCTAACCTGGTAGTGAACGTGTTAAAAATGTTTAATATGAGGTCTTATGTCTATATTCAATGTTTGCCCTCGCTACTTTAGATTAAGGAATTTTATGAAGCAATAAAAAAATTTAAAGCATAATTAGTTTAAAAAAAATTACAGATAGAAAAGATAATACAACAGATACAGATTGTATACAATATAAATGGTATATAATACAAAAACACATAAAAAAAATTACAGACACGTATTGAAAACTTATGTGATAGTTTTGAAAATTATCTGAATGGACTGCCCAAAGAACAGTTTGTCGATAATGATGCCGTTTATCTGTATTCGTTTGTCCTATTTTATTAATTTGGTATTAACATAAAAGTTGATGAATAGATTTGAGAGTGTTAATGAAAGAGTTTGGATTCGGAAATTGGGTTGGAATTAATAAATGTCGTGACTTTAAAGAAACCATATATTAAAGATGTTTAATATGGAGGTCTCATGGTCTATATTCAATGTTTGTCTGCGTTACTCTGGATTAAGGAATTTTATGAAGCATGCATAAAAAATATTGAAAATATAATTAGTTTAAAAAAAAATTACAGATTGAAAAGATAATACAAATACAGATACAGATTATATACGATACAAATACACATAAAAAAATACAGATACATATTGAAAACTTATGTGATAAGTTTTGCAAATTATCTAAATTGAACTGCTCCAAAAACAGCTTGTTGCCGTTTATTTGTATTCGTGTGTCTGATTATATTAATTTGGCATTAACGTAAAAGCTTGAGGAATATAGATTTGACAGTGTTAATGACAGAGTTGGTATTCGAAAATTTGGTGAGAGTTAATAAATGAAGCGAATTCTTAAAAAAAAAAACCCATATATTAAAGATGTTTAATATGAGGTCTTAATGTCTATATTCAATGTTTGTCTACATTAGACAAACACTTAATAGAGGGATATATAGAGATTTTTACTCTGGTTAAGGTATTTTCTGACACATCCGTTAAAAAAATGTTAAAACTTTTTTTTTTTTTATTATTCATAAGTTAAAGGAATCATTTATGATTTGCAGACTTAATTGTTTTTGCATTGCATGACAAGTATTCGGCTTCTCTTTTTATCGCCTTCAATGTTTCAAGATTAATTATGCTATCGCTTATGAGCTGTTCTTTTCATTAGGGTTTTGTTCATCTCACGAAAGCCTATTCGTCTCACTTCTCTGTCTGTCTATCTGTCTGCCCGTCCGTCCGTCACAGCGTTCGTACTCAGAAACTGGATAAGTTAGAGACTTGAAATTTTGTGTACTTACAGCTGAATACCTCCTGTCACACAACAGATAATAAAATTTTGAATACGACGGCAATTAACGGAGCTATTAATTAAAAACTCATTAAAAAACTTAAAAGTACATTCTTGTTTTGATTCGTAACCCTCCGTCGAGAGTATACCTAGATGTCTTCTTTTACCGCAACCTCAAGATAGGCTATCAATTTCACACTCAAAATAATAAAAACCACAAAAGAAATGGACAAACAGGGTTATTTCGGGCTCTATAAAATTATTAAAAATATTGCATTTACCAATTTGAAATTTACACATCAATGCATAGATTTGAATGCTGAATACAAATATCGATTTTTTTTTTAAATAAAAATTGGACGGTAATTACCAAAGATATTAATTAAAAATTAATATTTTTTCAAGTGAAAAAGGATTATTTTTATATACGTGTGCAGGTTGCAGACAATCAATACAGACAGTATGGAACAAATATTTTAACCACGGTTAAGATTACCAGTTCTGGGAGATTTTAAGGCACATTCAAATTTAAATATATATATGAAATACAGATTTGAAATTTGGTATTTATACGCAAAACATATGCCTATTAAGAATTTCGAAAAATCGAAAAAATCGACCTGTAACTTTTGATTTTACAAATATATATATGTATATATATATATATATATATATATAACCATTAATGAAACATTACCGAAACACCAACAAAAACTATAAAATTATGAATTAGTATGTAATAATTAATTGACAACAATAGTGTTCTCCAACACTCTGAATATAGATTCCATATACTTATTTAAAAGAAGAAGAAATTAAATTAAAAATTGAAAAAATGAAATTTGTGGAATTTAGACAGAATCTTCAGGTCCAAAATGCCTAAATACCTCAAATAAAATGTGTGGTTTCATCATCATATTAACCATAACATTGCTAAAGAATATGATTTTGGGACTACCACACCATAATAGAGAAAAAAAAAATCTGTGAAAAAATCATAAAGTTCAAAAAATAAAAACAATTTTAAAAACGAAAGAAACCTTACCCATAAAAAAGAGAAAAAACTGAGAAATTTAATCATAAAGTTCAAAATACAACAGGATTAAAAAGGATATAGGGAAAAGAACGCAACAGCTTCGAGCTATAAAGGAGTCATTACATAACACAGGCAATGAATTGCAGAAAATCATTACATGTTGCCAAAATAAGTTTTTAAAAGATTATTGACCATATATATTTATATATATACATAAGATACCATAATGCATAAGAAAATAGTTCAAAGTGAATTGTTGGAATTTAATATGAAAAGATATCATAATATTAAAACATCAAAAATGTCTTATATTCATAATTTAATGGTTATATATATATAATATTCTTTTACTTTCGGATACGAAAGATAAAATAATTAAATAAATAAGCAAGCAATGCTGATTATAATTAAATACCTCATTCACAAATTTTAATGCACGTTCAAATTTTTAAAACTTTGTATAAGATAGGGATTTAAAAATTGGTATATATGTCGTAAGGCTAATTACGAAATCCGGCTCTTTGCAAAGAGCCGGGCTAATTGGAGAATCATCTCCCTTTACTCAATCAGCCTGATGTTTTTCAGGCTTATTGCAAAGAGCCTAGAGAGAGTTAGGCTAATTGGAATATTGTCATTTATTTCTCAATCAGCCTGATTTTTTTAGGCTTATTGAAAAGAGCCTAGATAGTGTTAGGCTAATTGAAAAATGACCAGCTGCTTGTCCAAATATCGTGTTGTACCGGACCAGAACCTGAAAATTCCATTCAAAGTCAATCCAAACTCCTACCCGAACCCGACAGAAAAATTCCATCGAATCGTAACCCGATCCGAAAAGGACAAAATAATTTTAGTCGACACACAACCCGACCCGCACATGAAAATTTAACTTAACACAAAACCGGTCTCGAATACGACAAAAAAAATCCATCGCATCTTAACCCGATCCGAACCCAACAAAATAAATTCCTGCGTCACGCAACCCGATCCGAAGCTGAAAATTGAAGTTAATCCGAAACCCGACACGAACCCGACAAAAAATTCCATCGAACCGCAATCCGATACGAAGACGACAAAATTATTTCCGTCGACTTGCAACCCGGCCCGAACCTGAATTTTAAATTAACCCGAACCCAACAGAAAAAAGCCATCGAACCGTAACCCGACAAAATAAATTTGGCTGTGGGTTCACTTAAATTTTCAGGTTCCGGTCGGGTTGCAAGTCGAAAGAATTTATTTTGTCGAGTTTGGGTTCGGTTTCGGGTTAACTTCGATTTTCAGGTTCGGGTCGCCTCGCATTTTGACGGAAACATTTTTGTCGTCTTCGGATCGGATTGTGGTTCGATGGAATTTTTTGTCGAGTTCGGGTCGGATTTCGGGTTGAGTTGAATGTCGACGGAAATAATTTTGTCGTCTTCAGATCGTCTTCGGTTCGATGGAATTTTTTGTTGGGTTCGAGTCGAGTTTCGGGTTAACTTCAATTTTCAGGTTCAGATCGGGTTGCGAGACGAAGGAATTAATTTTGTCGGATTACGGTACGATGGATTTTTTTTATCGGGCACGGGTCGGGTTTCGGGGTTACTTTAATTTTCAGTTTGGGTCGGGTTGCGAGACGAAGGAATTTATTTTGTCGGGTTAAGATCGGGTTACGTTTCGATGGATTTTTTTTGTTGGGTTCGAGTCGGGTTTCGGGTTGGGTAGCATGTCGACGGAAATAATTTTGTCGTCTTCGGATCGGGTTGGGATTTTCGATGGGTTTTTGTGGGGTTCGGGTCATGTTGTGAGGCGAAGGAATTTATTTTGTCGGGTTCGGGTCGGGTTTCGGGTTAACTTAAATTTTCATGTTCGGGTGGGTTTGTGAGACGAAGGAATTTATTTCGTAGGGTTACGGTTTGATGGATTTTTTTGTCGCGTTCCATCAGTTTTCAGGTTAACTTAAATTTTCAGTTCGGGTTGGGTTGCGAGACGAAGGAATTTATTTTGTCGGGTTCCGATCGGTTTATGGTACGACGGCTTTTTTCGTCGGCTTCGGGTCGGGTCTCAGGTTAAATTTTAATTTTCAGATTCGGGTTGGATTTTGGTTCGATGGATTTGTTTTTTGGGGGTTGGGGTTGGGTTTCGGTTTAACTTCAATTTTCAGGCTCTGGTCAGATTGCGAGACGAAGGAATTTATTTTGTCGGGTTTGGATCGGGTTATGGTTCGATGGATTTTTTTTGTCGTGTTCGGGTCGGGTTTCATGTTAACTTAAATTTTCAAGTTCGGGTGGGGTTGTGAGACGAAGGAATTTATTTTGTAGGGTTATGGTTCGATGGATTTTTTTTGTCGGGTTCGAGTCGTGTTTCGGATTAAATTTAATTTTCATGTTCGGGTCGGGTTGGGAGAGGAAGGAATTTATTTTGTCGGGTTCGCATCGGGTTACGGTTCGATGGATTTTTGGGGGGATTTGAGTCGGGTTTTGGATTAACTTCAATTTTCAGGTTCGGGTTGCGTTGCATTTCGACGGAAACAATTTTGTCGTCTTCGGATCGGATTGCGGGATTCGATGGATTTTTTTTATGGGGTTCGGGTTTTGTTGAGAGACGAAGGAATTTATTTATTCGGGTTCGGATCGGGTTACGAATCGGTAGATTTTTTTTCTGGTTCTGGTCGGGTTTCGGGTTAACTTAAATTTTCAAGTTCTGGTCAGGTTGAGAGACGAAGGGATTTATTTTGTCGCGTTCGTAGAGGGTTACAGTTCAATGGATTTTTGGGGGGATTCAAATTGGGTTTTGGGTTAACTTCAATTTTCAGGTTCAGGTCGCGTTGCATTTCGACGGAAACAATTTTGTCGTCTTCGGATCGGATTGTGGTTCGATGGAAATTTTTTCGTGTTCGGTTCGTGTTTCGGGTTGGGTTGCATGTCGAATGAAATAATTTTGTCGTCTTCGGATTGGATTACGGTTCGATGGAATTTTTTTGTCGGGTTTGGGTCGGGTTTCGCGTTAACTTCAATTTTCAGGTTCGAGTTTGGATGCGTGTCGACTAAAATTATTTTGTCTTTTTCGGATCGTGTTACAGTTTGATGGAATTTTCCTGTCTCAAGTCGAATTTCGGGTATACTTCGAATGGAATTTTTAGGTTCGAGTCGGGTACAACACAATGTTTGGACAAACAGCTGATCATTTTCTAAATAGACATGGCCATTTTTCAATTAGCCTAGCGCTAATTGGTAACGCTAGGCTCTTTTTAATATGCATAAAAAATATCAGGCTGATTAAGAAATAAATAACCATATTCCAATTAGCCTAACGCTCTCTAGGCTCTTTGGAAAAGCTTGAAAAAGATCAGGCTGATGAGGAAAAGGGAGATGATTCTCCAATTAGACCGACTCTTTGCAATTAGCCTAGGTTCTTTTCAAAGAACCGGATTTCGCAGTTAGCCTACGACATATATATATATATATATATATATATATATAATTATATTGCATTAAAGAAATTCGAAAAATCGAAAAAAAAATTGACCAATAAATTTTTACTTTATAAAAAACCGGAATATATATATATATATATATATATATATATTTTTTTTTTTTTTTTTTTTTTTGAAATTGAAATTTATTTAGATTTATCAATTAAAGGGTAAAATTTTTTGAAAATAATATTAAACGAAACCCTTTGTGCGATCTTCGATCACACTTACCCCTCTCGTTTATTTATTTATTTTTATTTTAATAGCAGAAAATCGTGTATTTATATGCATGCTGCTTACCGTGAACCCTCAGAAAAAGCAAAGTGAAGCAATGTCGAGTGATCGCATTAGCCGTGTGATTGGATCGCCTCTGCTTACCAATCTGTTTGAAAAGTTTCATTTATATACTGAACGAACGAACAAACCCTTTTATATCTGAGCTTCCCAGAGTTCAGATAGAAAACTGGTTCTAAATCGAATTTTAATTATTAATTATTAAAATTCGATTTCGAACCGGTCGTCTTTTGGTTCTAAACCGAAAATGTTAAGGTCCAGAGTAGAAATCCAGGAGTGGATGTTCATCTCTGTTTTGTTTTATTCTATTATAGCGGCCATCTATTATCTGACCAGCCCAGCGTTGCCCGGACTGTGATATAATAACTTTAAATGTACATAAAATCAGTGTTGAGTGATTTTATATTTTTAGATGAAAATCTTTCCAAATGCACTTAATGTCGGGGACCTCGCCTTCAACAACGAACTTGTATGATTTTATATTTTTAAATGAAAATAAATCCAAAACAACCTAGAGTTGGGCCTCTCCGCTGCCTTCGGCAGTGTACACCGGGGTGATACGTTTAGGATTCGGTCTGTTTTGATTTTAGATTTTTAAACGAAAAACTTTTCAAATGAACCTAATGCTTGGAGCCCCTCTGCCTTCGGCAGCGTACACCGGATGTGTAAAGTGTGCTCCGGTAAAGGCGAAATGGTGTCGCGTCAATTCATCGCGCACAATTCGTCGCGGAACAATTCATCGTGCACAATTCGTCACGGCGTCAATTCGTCACGGGCTCAATTCGTCGCAGGCTCAATTCGTCGCGATGTCAATTCGTCGTGGTATCAATTCGCGACGAATTGAGCCCGCGATGAATTGACGCCGCGATGAATTGACGCCGCGACGAATTGTGCGCGATGAATTGTTCCGCGATGAATTGTGCGCGACGAAATGACGCAGAACCAGGCGAAATGATATTCATCTTCAAAGGTACTAAGAGAGAGAAAAATAATCTTTGTCAAATCCGTAAAACGACTTGAAGAAAAAAAATATATATTTTTTAATTGTGTGTGTATGTGTGTGTTTGTCGGCAGAAAGGAGATAGCATTTTATAACCGGAGAAAAAGCGGAACAGATGAAAACGAATGCGAATCGACCGCCTATGACAAAATTTATTATAATGGGTAAAAAGATTTTTGAATTTTTAGTAATTTTAAAGCGATTTTCAGCATTTATTCACGTTCCGAGGTGATCCTTTGTCATTCGTGAAAAAATTCTGGCTACAATGTTATAGTCTACCACATAGTAAATGTTGTCCTCTGCGATTTCTGAGTTTTTAGCAATTTTTAGACGATTTTTAGCGGTTTTCTTTTCTTTCTTTCTATCTTTTGCGGTGATTTTTTCACATTAGTGAAAGGAATCCGGATTCAATATTTCGGTCCTGTATGATAATTTTGTCATCTTCTCATTAAACCGTATTCGGAATTCGTACAGTGATTTTTGAATTTTTTGCATATTTTTTTATACGACTTTTGCAGTTTTTTTTTTATATTTGTAAGAAGAATTAGGTTTCAAACATTTAGACTAATATAATGAATTTTGTCGTCCGCAATTTTTAAAATTTAGCGATTTTCAATGTGATTTTAAATACGATTTTTAGCGTTTTTTCGCGTTCTGCAGAGCTTTTTTGACATTCGTGAAAGAATTCCGGCTACAATGTTTTAGCACACTATAGAAAATTTTGTACTCCGCGATTTTTGAATTTTGACGATTTTGTATGCGATTTTTATTGTTTTTTAACATTTTATGTCGATTTTTCGAACAATAGTAAAACGAATATTTTAGCCCAATGAGCCTAATATAATATATATTGAACTCCGTTATTTTTTCATTTTTAGCGATTTTAGAGGCGATTTTTAGTGTTTTTTCACGTTCCGCTGTGATTTTTTTGACATTCGTGAATGAATTTCGGTTACAATGTTTTATCCCACGCCAGCAAATTTTGTCCTCTGCAATTTTTGAAATTTTTAACGATTTGCATGCGATATTAGCGGTTTTTAGCGTTCCGTGGCGATTTTTCCACATTAATAAAAGTAATCAGGTTTCAATCTTTTCGCCAAATATAGTAAATGTTGTCCTCTTTTTAATTAATTTTGCAAACAAAGTAAATATTGTCCTATTTTTATCCTAAATTTTCGTACAGGAAGTTTGAATTTTTTTTTTCGATTTTTAATGGGATTTTTAGCGTTTTGCTGTGATTTTTTTTACATTTGTAAAAAAATATTCAATTTTCATTTCAATATTTTAGCCCATTATAAAATTTTGTATACATTTGAAGAAAGTTTATTCGGATTTCATACACCGATTTTCGAATTTTTTACAAAATGTTTTATGAGATTTTTACAGTTTTTTCGCGTTACGCGAGGATTTTTGTGACATGAGTAAAAGGAATCCGGTTTTAATGTTTTAGTCTACTATAGTAAACTTAAAATAAAGTTTATTGGTATACAGCGATTTTTGAATTTTTCACTAAATATTTTATACCAAATATGCATTTATTTTTTTATTTTTTATATATTATTTATTTTTTTATTTATTTTTTCGTTTTACAGCAATTTTTCGACTTTCGTATACATAAAATATTTCTTTTCTTTTTTAAATTTGGCGATTTTTTTCTCCATTTATGAGTTAGAGGTATTGAAAAGACATAATTGGCGGGTATAGCTTTTCTGTGGCCATAGTGGATCCCTATAGTGGAGCCATAGTGTGTGCAGAATTATTGCAACAGGTATTTGAAAAAGGTTTGCGGCATATAAAACTGTTTGTTTCTTTATTTCTAAAAAAGTTTAATATACTTTGTTTTGATACTTGTTAAAGAAATATTTATTTAGTAGCCATATGTAATAGCTGTCCTGAAACTGCTGGCCGCTGGCCGTCGAAGTCATTCACAGTAGTTAATATTCATTTATTTTATAACCGGAAAAGTTGTAAAAGTACATTCTAGAAAATTTTTAGAATTTTTTTTTTTTGTAGTAGAATATTTTATTTATAGAACTTTTCTAGAATTAACTGTATTTTAGAAATTTTTACAATGAAGAAAAAGAAAAGCGAATCGGTTTAAACACTTAATCACCCATACCCATAATGGTCAATCAAAAGAGGTTAAAAAGCATTAAAACTGTACAGTGTTGAATTCAGAGGGTGGCCTGGGGAGAACATCCCCCTCCCCCCCCCCCTTTCCACACACAGAGGATTGAAATGTCTCCCCCAGAAAGATGTGAGATTTTATGCTCTTATGGTCAAAAAGTGCAATTTTCCCTCCGGAACTCTATAATGCTCTCCCCCCCCCCCCCCCCCACACACACACCCGGAGCTACAGAAATCCCTCCCGGAGAATAATGTCTGAATTTAACGCTGCTTTAGTATGATGGCTTGGAGATCCTTTATTATCGCCTCCCCTCCCCTCCCCCTCCCCCATAACCCCTCCTCTCTTTTGGAATATTCTGAAAGACAGAAATTTTATATCAACGAAACTCGATTTAAGAATATACGATAAGATACATATATATATACATATATATATAAAGTGAATGCGACGAATTAAGTAGAATAATGCCTAACAATAAAACAATATCTAAAATTTCAAAAATACGATGCTTGATCGTAAAGAATAAAACAATATGAATTTAGAAAGACAGATAAATAACACATCATTTTATTCTTACAGTACATTGGAACGTAACGAATATTGATTACTCAGCTATATATTATCGAAAGCAAATTATGAAGAAAATAAAAGTTTTAAAAAAACAAAACAAAAGATCATCAACTGTTATTTCGTATACTCATAATTCTTTATAATATGCTAAGCTTAGAAGAGAGAGAGAGAAGAAAAAAGTAAAGTGGCTTAGCTATTAAAATATCGTAAAATGAATATCTATTATAGACTTGCATCCGCGTAGTAATCAAAAAAGATAAATAGACCCTACGAAATCTGTTTGAAAAGACAATAGCAGTGGCAGGGAAAAAGGAACCCTGTCTGACCTCAACGTTGTATTTTGAAAGGGTGGTACTTCACTATTTTCTCAAGCTTGTGGTTTTATTTATATATAAATATCCTGATATATAAACCGTCTATCCTCCAGCCACTTTCAGTCTATCTATCATTCACATGCACTCTAATTTACTGGCTATTCCTATCACGTGAAGGTATGCAGCTCCCACAAGTATAGCTGGTATAGATGTCTGGACCCCTGACCCCGCCCATTACGCAATGCCCAGATATTTAGGCGTGGTCTGATTGAAAGATAAATCAAAGTTCAGATTCAAGTAACCATGCTTATCTTCCGAAGACTCCGCCTTTTTCTCTTCGTATTGGTAGAAATAGAGCTCGCGCTCTCCACCTACGAGCTTGCTAAAGCAACCAATCATAAAAAGAGTGTGGGTTCAAGGAGCCCGGGCTCGGCATCCGGGTTCTGATCCCCGGGCAAAGCTGGTATGACGTCATATACTTCTAGGTTTCATCTGGTTGTCTTTTTATAGAGCTAAGTTAAACGGTCTGAAGCATTTTTTTGTTACAAAGTTATAAAGCTAATTAGTAATCTAGGAATGCTTGAAATATGTAGCGTAAAACACGTGGAACGTTGGATTGAGTGCGTTGTCTGGTGATAATTCATTCTTTAATTTAAAAACTAGTTTTTATTTCAATTTAAATGAAGGGGATTATCCTCAATTTTTTGCTGAATTTAATTATTAAAAGAGAAAGTGGGGATTCGTTTTTTAAATGTCTACGGAAAAATCATATTTATAGACCGTTTTATATCCCTTTCTAATCTTCGATGTTTCAAAACGACAGGAGATATAGTAATTCTGAATTATATATATCTTCAGTCTTCTATATTTTGAGCGTTTCTGTATGATATAATTCAAAAATTATTTCTATTCTAGTAATTTTAAGTACTGAAAATTAAAATTAAAAAAAATATATTTTCCTTGTCAGATTTTTTTTGCGTAAAGAAAAATCTTTATTTTCTTTGTTGCTTAAGACTTCTTTGCTGCTTCTTATGTTTTGAGATTTTCCGCAAGAATTATTCCGTTATTAGTTTCCGTTATTATCTATTAACTCGCATAACGCACTCATGAAGCTTTCAGTAAAACAAAGCTGTTTAGTATTTTTAAGTACATTTTTTAAAACAAATGGTTTAATTAAAGAGGTTAATTAAAGTTGAATTGTTCGTTTGCTGTCATTTGTTACAGACTGTAATAACTTAAATAAGAAATTGGTAATAGTATGCAGTTAGACATTTGTATCCAATTATTTACCTACGGTTGCTTACAGTTCTACCACAAATTTTGAATATGATTTTTCGCTTTATTTAATCGCAGAAAATATTTAGAAATTCTTCAATTAAATAAGACGCTTACAAATTTTGCGATTTAAAGATTAAATAGAAAATTTCTAAATTTAATAGTGCCACACTTCTTTTAAATTCTAAGGAGTGTACTCATCTTGGGTTACTTACCTGTAAAACTGTTTTCACTGTTGGGGTACTAACTTCACAGTTGAATCATTTCCAGGGGATTGCAATACAGCTTATATCTACCAGGTTGTCCCCAAAAGATTGAAACGCGCTTTAATTTTTTTACTTGTTATACATTGGCAGTGTAAACTTCATAAGTGTTCAAAATAATGTTTCAAGATCATATTAATAAAATAGTTCTCACATTAACTTTCAAAAAGTTATACTTCACTTTAAAAATTTTCGGTCAAAAATTACGGTACATATACTGGCAACTTTGTGACCAGTATATATACCGTAATTTAACTGGACGATATATGTACCGTAAAATATTTAAAGTATATGTACCGGCTGCACTCCCCCCCCCCTCCCCTCCTCAGGCCTGCAAGCATTACGTAACAAGAGCAAGAGCATAACTTCAGGTTTTGCCGTACACCAAAGCGGGGATACCAGCTTTTCTTTACTGAAAAATAATTATTATACGGTATAAATAGCGATTTTTTACTGAAAAACTATCATTTATCTATACAGTATATAAATACCGTTTTTAATCGAAATGGCACATATAGGGTTTTTTAACGCTTAATATACCTTAGAAGTACGGTACTCATGCCGTAAAGAGTGAAAACGGTACAAGAATTTACGGTACATCTACTGAAATTTTACTAAAATTTTTTACAGTGTTTGTAGTTTTTTTTATACACAGTGGCGGCTATTGACTGGCTTTATTTGGGACACTAAATGCATAGCTGCTAAATTTATTCTTTTCTTACCACTATTATTAAAAAGTAATATGTTATTTTATTTACTGGCAGAAAATTCTGCCATTAAACAAGAAAAATATTCTTTTGTAAAAAAGAATGGTACGAAAATAATATGTGTTATGTAAATAATATGTCAGGCATGCATTTTGTGCCCCCCCCCCCCCCAAAAAAAAAAAAGCCACCGCTGTTTATACGTACCTTGGGTCCTATACGTTTTATTTAAGTTTTTAGAAGCATTTTCTCCATGCTTTGACAAATAAAACAGTAAAAGTTCCAGTCTTCTAGGAACAAAACTCATGGAGTTATGATGATTTGAATTTTTATAAAATTTCGGATCTTTCGTATCTCAGGGATGAAATTTCTCCGACTTTTTGCATACCAGTATAATCTTACAGAATATGTTTTTTATTTACTTATTTATTTAATCGGGACATTCTGCGATTTAAGAGAACAACATTTTCTCTAATATTATGCTGGTATGCAAAAATTCGGAGAAATCTTATCCCTGGTATCTAAAAACGAACAGACAATTCTTTTAGTTATAATGAAAATTCGGATTTCGCTTGAAGTTTGGACACCCTGTATTTTTGCCTGAATATTTTTACATTATGACCTTAAGTGCTATGGCAAACATTGCTTGTCTTGCTGTGAATTATCAACCCATGCCCCCTTTTTTTTCTTGTAACAATTAATTGTTCGCGAGTACATTGTATAAAGCTTATCATTTATATTCCATTTACTCCAAAGATAAAACAAACATATTAATTCTTTGTCATCAATTCATGGTCTTACAACTACATCAAATTCTCCTTAATTCTTTTATTTACCAATAGCATATAATTAATAAGCTCAAATTACACGACCGTTATAAGTCAATAAGCACGATTGACGCCAATCGATTAAAGTAACTTTTAAGCGCTTACCACCAAGCGACTTTTCCAGATCAATTTGATAAGAAAATCCTCCCCTCCCCCCCGTCCTTAAGTTTCGAGTGTTCGATCACAATCGTCTGCAGAATTGGCTGCTGTAAAGCTACTGCAACTTTCTATATGTTTTGTTTTTCTTTTATTGCAGCCCTGAAGGCAACTGGGTGGTTGGTTTGCTTTCACCCGGACATGAGTTTGGGGCGTCGATCTCTCCATAAAAGAGGAGGGGGGGGAGGGGGGTAGATTAGAGAGGGTAGTGATTGGGAAGTTGATGAGACCGGAATGATTTATATTGTGATTAAAGTGTCGCGAGTAAAATGGCAACATACTATGGCGTAACAAAGCCGCCACTCTGTAGGCACTATCGTGCTCGTTTTGACGTTTTTCGATAAATCTATTGAGCAGTCAGTTATCTGTAAATGTCTGTAAGTGGGTTTGCGTGCTGACTCGTTGGGAAGCGCTCATAAAGTACTGATTATAATCTTTGCCATTTTCTTTCTCTCCAAAATTAGTTGTTTTCTTGAGAGATCATTTGTTTCTTTTGTTTTAACTTGTTTATTCTTGCGAACATGAAGGATAGATATCTGACAAGAATTTGCATTCATAAAAAATATATATAAAGAAATGCTACGCCCTTCACAAAAAAAAGAGAGTTCCCGGATCTTAACACGCAATTTCATTTTTTTTTAAGTTTATTTAGACTTCACTGAAAAGAAATGTATATTTTATATATACAGGGTGTCCCAAAAGTCCTTGACACATTTTAAAATTCAATAAAAGATCAAACAATTGGCGTACGAGAGTGCGGTTTGGACAAAAATGCTTCTTATGATCTGAATTTTTTTTAAGCTAATAAAAAAAATTAGTTCCAAAAATTTTTCATAGATGGTGCTGCTTCTGGGAAGTTATCGAACACGTAGAATGCCTTTATACATTACAATTGCGAAAGACACATATTGCGTATGCACAGTTTTTGTCTAAACTATGGCAAAGTTAACAATACTCGTTCAAAAGTTAACAATACTCGTCTATCCATCCTCACTCGTCTAAACGAACTCAGGAGGGCGAGTATTGTGAAGTTCTGGAATGTGAGTTGCCAGAGTTTGCACCAAAACTGTGCATACGCATTGTGCTGCGCCTTTCTCCATTGTTATGCATAAAGGCATTGTACCTATTCGATAGCAGCACCATCTATGAAAAATTTTTGGAACTAATTTTTTTATTTGCTTAAACAAAATTTCAGATCATAAGAAGCATTTTCGTCCAAAACTGCACTGTCTTACGCCAATTGCTCGATCTTTTATAGAATTTAAAATGTGTCAAGGACTTTTGGGACACTCTGTATATATATACAATCCAATGAGATATTTTAAAGGTTGAAATTTCTGCTTACCAGATTTTCTGAAATATATATTTTTTTTAAATAAAAACTTATTTTGAAGTTTGGTGTGCTAGAAAAGGACAAAGGTAAGAGGAATATTTTTTTTATTTTGAAGGAATTAACGCTAGAACGGCAGGGAATTTTATTCATGTTTTATAAAAAATATTTTAAACCAGGATTTTTATTTAAAACTAGCGTATTGCTGCATGTTGTATGGTTATTTTATTTCATTTACTTTATGAAGAAATTTCTGGTTCCAATCAAAATATATTTATCTGGTATTTTGCACACGGTACAGAGCGCAGTAGGTGAAATTATTTTAGGACCACTGTTATTTAAATACACATTGGTAGAAAGATAGGTAAGTAAAGATTCGCTTACCTTTTATTCGTGGGATCCACCACCGGTATGTCTGGTATATTCCATTTATACTCGGCGAGCACCACTGTTTTCATCATTCGATCCACCTAGAACATATTTCACATGAATCTACTGGGCCACACTAGTTAACTAAATGAAGAAAAATATTAATTATTTGTTATAATCTTAGAGATGTGTGGTTGCATTCCATTTTGAGAAGTACTCCAATTGTGAATCTTGAAATATATTTTAATACACTAGATTATTTATGATGCACTGGATTATATATATTTAAACGTATAGCATAACAAGCATCATGAACGGGCTAGAAAACTACCCGCATATAAGAATTATAACTACATAGTTTAAAGTCAACAGACGTAATAATAACAAAAAATACGTGTAGATATTAGCCGCAGACAGCGGAAAGAAAAAGCTGATGCACCGAAATTGCCCGCAGCTGTAAAAGAGTGATAGTTCAAAGTCTCGTTTAAATGAAAGTTTGTGTCAGGGTTTATACTGCACGACATGGCACAGGTCAATATCACAGTTCATGGCCGTTCTAGTGTTAAAATGGTTGTCATTAAATCTTTGTTGACCGATGACGAGCATGCTCACGTTTATAAAAATAAACGTTACTGTCTAAAGGCTTGTCCTGAATCCTTAATGTCACCTACACATTCTTTCTTTTATAAAATCTTGGTAAAATTTTATAATAAAGAATATGTTGTTTACATCATATACAGAGTGACCAGAAATAACGTAACGCTGATTAGAAGTAACGTCATAGTTGATGATTTTGTTATTACTCGATGCTCAGAGTTTTTTTTTTTTTTTCACTTATTGATCTTCGTTCAAACTCTAATTTTTTTAAGAGAATGACAAACAAACGGAACGCGAATTTGGAGCGTCATCGTCAAGGAAAGCATGTGTGTGAAATTGCTCAATTGCTTTAAGTGCCAAAGCAATCAAGAGATTCAAGGAGCTTGGCCATGAAGAAGACCGACAGGAAAAAGGCAGAATAAAATACTGTGAACACTTCCAGAAACCGATATTGATTAAGAAACGCGTTCCACGAAATCCTCAGGTGTCGATGAAAAAAAATAGTGAAGCAGACAGGAACTGCTCATGAATCAGTTTGACTTATGACCAAAGAGGAATCTAGATTTCATCCTTACAAGCTCAAACAAGCGCAACTTCTCAGTGATGAAAACAAACGAGTACGGATCGAAAGGTGAAAGAAGCTGATGAAGTGAACTGCAACTCCACACTGGGAGCAGATCCTGTTTTCTGACGAAGAGCTATTCTTGGTGGAACAACCGTACAATCGTTAGAATGATCGGATTTGGTCAACAACTTCTCCAGGAAAGTCTTCCATGGTTCATCATCGTCAAAATCCCAAATCTGTTATGGTGTGGGGTAGGAGATTGTGCTACAGGCAAAACTTCTTTCATTTTTATCAATTCTAGAGTCAAAATCATTGAACTGAAAAGAGGTTCTTGAGGATGTGGTACTTCCCTGGGCTCAAAAGCATTTTGGAAACGGGGTTTTGATGTTTCAGCAAGATTCCACGCCTTCTGATAGAACGAAAATTACACAGGACTGGTGTCGGGCCAATTTCCCAGAGTTCATCTCGGCTCAAGAATGGTCTCCATACTCGTGGACCTCAACTCCTTGGATTAGAGTTTGTGGTCGATTTTAGAGCAAAGGGCTTGTATCAAACCTCACAAAAGTTTGAAAACTCTGAATCGTTCGCTAATTCGAGAATGGAAGCGAATCACTCCGGCCGAGCTGTAGCCAGTTGCTGAAAATTTCGCACAACTTTTGCGTCTCAGCATCAAAGCAAAAGTAGGACACTTTGAGGCAAAGTGATTTTTTATTTCTCTAATACATTGTTGTTAGTAGATATAAAACACCGGTTCTACGCCAGCGCCGTTCCCGCCGTCGGCTCAAGGTTGAATGAAAGTCATATGATTGTACTCTAAGAGGAACGGTAGATAAGCTAAGCGAGTGGGGAGATAAGACTTATTAACTTTTTACTTATTACTAAGATTTACTTATTAACTATCCTGTATAAATTATTTTTGTCATGTATTACAATACTTGCTTATTCGCATTTTGAATGTATTAGATACACGAAAATGTAACTGAACTTATAAATTTTTTCAAGCCATATTAACTATCTTTCATAAATTATATTTATTAACTTATAACCTAAACTACTTTTTAAAATTTTGGTTATATTAGCTAAATTAAAAAGGTATATATTTCAACACCTGTGGATATTTATAAATCGCATACATATATACAGTGGTGGCCAAAAGTTTGGACATTTTTTGTAAGTTTCATGTTTTTCAACTTTGTGTGCTTGTAGAATATATTAATTTTCACTTAAATACAAACGTTTATACATCAAATTGAAGGTAATTTAATGTAGAATTTAATAATAAAAACAGTATTACAATATCTGTATTACAAAAAAGTTATGCAACTAATAGTAAGATCTATCTTAGATTTGCATTTTTTTAAAGTGATACTTACACAATCAATACTTAGTAGGATAACCCTTATTTTTTAAGACAGCTTCACAGCGTCTTTTCATCGAGTGAACGAGTGTTTGGAGTTCATCTTTCATAATCACATGGTGCCAAGAATCAATTATAGCTTCAATAAGTTGTCTTTTATTGGATGGACGTTTTTTTCGTACAAGAATTTTCGCCACAAATTTTCAATTCGATTGAGATCAGGACTGTTTTCTGGCCATGGTAATATATCTATGCCTTTATTTTGAAACCATGCTTTGCATACTTTTGCTATGTGGCATGGAGCTGAATCCTGCTGAAAAATAAATGGTGCGTTGTTGGGGAAGAGATCCCTGATGGAAGGTATCAATTTTGGTTCCAGGACAGTTTCGATGTATTTTTTGGCATTCAGGAAGCCATCAATCACTTGAACTCGGCCCACAACATCTGAAGACATACATGCCCAAATCATGACATTTGTTGGGTTTTTTGTAGTTGCTTCAATGCAATCAGGATGAAGTGCTTCTCCTACTCAACGTCTCACGTATTTTCTACCATCACTACCAAAGAGCGATATTTTACTCTCATCGCTCCAGATTACTTGCTTCCATTGATTTTCTGACCATTTAATCTGTTCTTTTGCCCAGTTAACTCGTTTTTCGCATTGCTTTTGATTTAAATATGGTTTTTTCCTTGGAATTCTAGCTTGTAGTCCAAATCCTGATAACCTTCTTTTTATTTGTTCTTGAACTTACTGCAATACCCGCTGCGCTGCATTCATGTCACATCTAATGGCATCTGATGAAATTTTTCTATCTTGAAGGCATAGCCGTTTAATTTTTCTATCGGCAGTAGCACTTGTGCATTTTTTTCGGCCTGATTTGGCCTTATTTTCCACTGATTTCGTTTTTTCATAACGTAAACAGAACTTTCGTACACCAAAACAAGTCACTGAACCACCAACTTGTCTTGCAATTTCAGCATGAGAGAGGCCATTTTCTTTTAATATGACAATTCGGCTTCTTTTTGTAGATGTCCAATTAGTTCTTCTTGTTGATGACATTGTTTAAAATTAATTTAATTTAAAAAAAAGGACTTTAAATATTCAAAAACAGCAATACTCTATTTAATTGTACTAATATGCATCATTCCGCAAAATATTTCCACAACAATAACTCTTTTACCATCCAAATAACCTAAACTATAGTTACAGACATTTGATTGGTCTTCAGAACAGTGTTTGTGATTGGCTAGTACGCTTTTATTACAAAACACGTCCTTATTCAAAACGATTTGTGTTTGTTTGTGCTACTAAAATGAGCATAACTTTTTTTGTAATACAGATATTGTAATACTGTTTTTATTATTAAATTCTACATTAAATTATCCTCAATTTGATATATAAACCTTTGTATTTAAGTGAAAATTAATATATTCTACAAGCACACAAAGTTGAAAAACATGAAACTTTCAAAAAATGTCCAAACTTTTGGCCACCACTGTATATATTTCCTGCATAAGACCAATAAAAATTTGTATAAAATATATTTAGTACAGAAACACAAATTATGCTTACCTAAAACGAACAGATATGTAAACACATGTTGACATCACGTCTTCATCAAAGGACTGGAGCAGGAGAAACATGCGTGCTACTCCTGTAATATCTTGGACTTGAATGATTTCAGTACAAGTCCTTATTAGCTAATCTTATCGTTAATCCATTACGTGGTATGTCACGTCACTGATAATGGGATTCAAGTCGATAAGGGGTAGATGTAAGACTACGTTCGATGTCTTAATGAATCGATATAAATATTTTAATTAATTTTAAAATACAAATTAACTATTCTATTTTTTTAAATCAAAGTTTCGAATAATGCATGAAACGTATTGTTCACATGGAAGTTAGTATATATTTTACTGAATCTATATAGGATGAAAAATTTATGAATCCCATAGTTTACAAAAGAAACTGAGAAAAACTTAGAATGTACCATTTTATTGACATGCTATTAATATTATCGTTTTGTAAGAAATTACTACACATAAAAAGTGTATATATTCACACATGAAAATTTTGTAAAGGGTCCTGTTTTGATATGAAAAGCGACTTAAGAACGATGTTAGGTAGCAGAATTAAATTGTAAAATAATTAATGAATGAAATATCTTAACGATGGGACTTAAGAAAATTTTGAGGGGAAATTTAAGATTGTCACTGAAAAGGTTTTCAAGTATTTTAGAAAAAAAAAATACATTTTTCAGCATAGAATATATTAATCAAATTTATAATCCTATTTTGAGATGAAAATTTTTGTGAAGGATCTTGTTTTGAAATGAAAAAAAATAGTGAGGAATCCTGTTAAAGGATCCAATTTCTTCCTAAACATATCCCTGACTACAAATAATGTAGTTTGTTTACATTTTGAAAAGGTGTGAATATATTTATACATCGCGCTGTAGTTTTTGAAATATTTTTTTCAAAGTTAGATTATATATATATATATATATATATATATATAATTATAATATCTATGAATTTCAAAAAACATATCAAGTTCTATTCTACTTAAATCTCCAAAGAGATAATCAATGATACTGTGTATACAGAATACCACATAGCTAATAATTAACATGTGCAAACATAATATTACCATAGCTGATGCTTCAATGGTAATTGGCCAAATTTTACTCATACCAAAAGAATATTGAAAAAAGAAATAGAGAGAAAGGGGAAAAAAAAAAAAAAAAAAAAAAAAAAATTATAAATTGGAGTTGCAATTAAGTAAACACAAATGGATTAACAAATTAAATATGAACCATACACAATGGAAAATTGGACCACATGAGAATTAAATATGAATTGGACATGATATATATATACTAAAATATGTTAAGTTTTAAAATGCTTCATTGAGTATTCAATGAAAAACTATAACTAAGAAATAAATTTAAAAGATTAATTAAGACATACCTTAATGATCGGGCTTAAAACATTTTTGGGGAAACAGATGGATTTTAATTAAATATGTTAATGAATCTAATCCAATACAAGTTTTGCTAAAATAGAGATTACAGTGAAAATACAGGGTCCTCTATAATACATATTAATTATACTGCATTAATGTGTTAACCCACACCTCTATTTTCACGGAAATATCTTCGATAAAATTTAGGCTAACAATACACACTTAAAAAAATACAGAGTGTCCACAAAAAGGGTACGAATGCATGAAGAATTTTAACGTAAATATAAAATAGGATCTACAGTAAGTGACAATAAATAAATAAATAAATAAATAAATAAGAAGGAAAAATCATGCGTCGTGATATACTTTATGAAACACTTTCCAATGCTATCGGACTATTCTTAAGAATTTGAAAAACTATATTCAAGTAAATCAAATAAGTCAATCTTCAATATGTTCTATGCTGAAAATGTTCTATGAGAAAATGTTGTTCTGTTAAATAGCAGAATGTTCCGATTAAATAAAAAACATTTTCTATAAGATTATACTGGTATGCAAAAATACGGAGAATTCTCATCCCTGAATATAAAACTGTCCCCTACGCAGAATCACTGAATTTTGTAAATAATACCTAAGTGGTATTTTTTTCTTTCAAATTATACATTTTAAAATATAAAATAATAATTAATAAAGAGTATGTTTTTATAGATTGGAATTTTGTGAAGGGCTGCTATTTCATTAAAAGGAATTTTGTGAAGGGCTCTATTTTATTAAATGTACTTTTGTGAAGGGACTGTAAATAGACTACAAAAATTTAACTCTAACGTGTTTTGAAATTTTACTTTCATATGGTTTTAAAGGGAAGTGTGAAATAGTATAAATCTTTATTTTGTTTCTTCTGTTAAAACATGTGTTAAATGAATAAGTGAAACTTTACACGCAAAATAGTTTTCTTCGACCCTTTAGAAATCTATTAAAATTATTAATATTTAAATATTATTATTATTTAAACATTGATCATTCTTTTCATGTATGGGAGATTGAAAAAGCTTGCAAAAGTACTTCTTTTATGTCGTAAGGAAATGTTATATATATTTGAACAGTTTATATATTTTAGTTACACACTAAATTGAAAAGTGTATAAAGTTTCAAATTTATTAGCTTTGTTCATACCTTTCAAAAGTGTCTCATCTGAAAACAGGATTCTTCACAAAAATGTTCTCTCTCCAAACTGTACCGTTCACAAATTTAATCATTTAAAAGTAAAGTCTGACTGTCACTATTGCATTAGATGGTAAAACTGAACTAAAAAATATATTTTATTCTTTATTTCATATAACATTTCGATAATGTTGGAAAGTGTTTCATAAACTCTACCGCGACGCATAATTTTTCTTTCTTGTTTATTTATTTCATTTTATTTATTATTATTATTTTGCTATTCACTATAGATACTATTTTGCATTAGCGTTGAAATTCTTCATTCATTAGTATCCTTTTTGTGGGTGCTCTGTATTTTTCGAAAGGTAACTTGTATTGTTAACCTGAGTTCTATTGAAGGGCCCTCTGGGACAAAGGGGGTGGGGGTGTTTTATCAATGTATTTATTCTCCTATAGAATTTTTGTGTGGCAGTCTGTATTTTTTGAAGGGACATTATATTTTTAGTCTAACTTTTATCAGAGGACACTGCTAAAATAAAAAAAGGGGAAGGGGTGCTTTATTGCAGTATGTTTAATAATCTTATAGGGTACCCTGTATTTTCATCAAGCTTTCTATTTTTCGCATAACTTTTAGCGAAGGGTCCTTTAGAAAAAAAAGTCGGGGGGGGGGGGGGGGGAGGGGAATTCGCCCCTAAAAATAATTTAGTAAAAGATTTATTTTTTGTGAAATCCGTTTAATCATTGAAAAATCTTTTCTCTAACACGTCTAAAAATTACCCTTCTGTAGCTCGTTTAATCATTAAAAAATTACCCCTCTTCTCTAACATAGCTAAAAAATAAAATCTTCCCTCAAAAAAAAAAAAATTCTAAGGAGCATTCCATGATTCATTAATCCTCCTCTTCCATTAATTAAACTACTCCCCTTCTACCATTAATTAAAATAATCACCCTCTTAGAATTGGTTATCTCCCCATTCCCTTATCTCTCCACTCACTTATCTCCCCATTCCCTTATCTCTCCACTCACTTATCTCCCCACGCGCTTATCTACCGCTCCTCTTAGAGTATAATCTTATCTCTTATCTCCGTGACGTACTTCTGCCGCGACGTACTTTTGGGCTGCACTGACCTTCATTCGACCTTGAGCCAACGGCGCGAACGGCGTTGGCGTAGAACCGGTGTTTTATATCTACTGTTGTTAATAAATTGTCAGAAATCTACAATCTTTCAATTCAACATGTTTCGTTGAGAAACCTTTGTTTGTGAAATATGTGTACTGTTTATATTGTACTTTTGTGAGAACGACAAAATAACATTATCTATGTGCATGTCCTAATCAAGAAAAAAACTTTAGTGTTAAGAGCAAACAATATGTGTCGCCACTAGACTTAGATTTAAAAAATATTAAAATAATTATAATTATAGAATAATTAGTTTCAAGTTCCAACAGATTGCAGCACCAGAACTTAAAACTTCTTTTCACAAACTTAATTCGCCAAAAACAATGGTTTTCTGCTGATCTTGCAACTATCCTTTATTAGACATTAAAAACCCTTGTTACTAACACTAAGGACTTCTTCACTTTGCGGCTGGACTTCAACCAAGACAGAAATCAAACAATTTAAATTTTATTTCTATTTTCTGAAAGCGTCTCGCTTTAGCAATGTTATTAACTACGTTTCAAGTTTAAAAAGCTGCTTAAAAATAGGATTTACTTTATTTGTTTAATCTCCATAATTATAAATTGTGCTGTAACAACGATCTTTAACTGGATTCATTCGTGTATATTATTTTACTTACAAATCGTGTTCTTTATAAACCAGATCAACGAATAACAGAAATATTGTCAAGAAGTGACGTGAATGTCTTTCTCATCGCTTCTACAAACACCTTCTTTTTGTAATAAAATATATATTACCAAATAATAATTTTACAACATGCTATCGTTCAGAAAGAAATGAACCAATAAGAGCTACGTTACCTGGAGATGATTACAGATAAGGACAATTCATTTTCTTTACTTGCAATTAATAAATGAATATATATAATTATGTATGATTTTTTTAACAAGGTTAATTTTAGCTAAATGCTGTCAAAACTCAAAGTCTCCTTCTGTTTATTTTTTTACAGATTATGAGACGTGAAATTAAGAGGAAAAATAAATTAATATAACCCAGTATTACTATGATGAATAAAAAATGAAAATGCACATATGTACAAATACTGAATGAAAGATAAATAAAATATCTATGAACATATATATTCACGAAAATAAGCAATTATAATTAATGTGCATATATATTCAGAGATTTTATATTGTATTATAATAACAGTAACATATGAATATTCAATTGATGATATAATAATATACTAAAGAAAGTTTTACGAAACTTCTGAAATTTCGTGCTATAATATATATATATATATATATATATATATACAGAGAGAGAGAGAGAGAGAGAGGGGTATAAATCGCTATTTCAGTAATGGCAGTATTATGCAAAGACCTCGGATCAATCGAAAAACTCAATAATACAAATTATGCAAATTGGGCCTCCAAGGAAGAAAATTTATTAATCAAAAATGATTTATTTAAATGTGTGGTTGATGACCCACCAACCATGCCCGATGATACATACTCAAAAAAGAGTGCCAGGGTTAAGGCAATAATTAACCTTTGCATTGAAGATACCCAAATAGTCCATGTCAAAAACTTACAGACCCCGAAAGAAATATGAGAGAAATTAAAATCCATTCACCAACGCGCAAAAATGTCATCGAAATTGTTTTTACATAAAAAAAATCTACTCCCAAAAATTATCAGAGGAGGAAAATTTAAATACTCACATAAATAACATCCTTTTAATAAGAGATAAGCTCTCCGCTATAGGAGAAGCAGTAAATGAATCTCATATTGTAGTAATTATGCTGTGCTCTTTGCCTCAATCATATGCACCATTAATTACGGCGCTTGAAACCAGAGATAAGGACGATTTAAAATTAGAATTTTTAAAGAATAAATTAATAGATGAGTACACGCACCGCTCTGAGAGCAGAAATGCTAGCTCGCATTCCGCAATGAAACAGCATATAAAGTAATAAACAAAACCAACAAAACGAAGAAATTTTGCATACTCTGCCGGCGTGACAACCACTATCGTTCCGACTGTTTCCAATTGAAAAACAAAATGAAAAATAATTTCCCGAAGAATGATTATAACAGAAACAAAACTTACAAAAACAACAACAGCTACAAAAATAATGTAAGCAACCACAAGAGTTATGAAAACAATAAAAATGACGCGTCAAATTTCTGCTTTAACAGCAAGACGAACACAATTGACGAGAAAAATGACTCGCCTGTTCCTCCTCTTGCCGTAGAGAATATTTTTGATAATGAATTATCAATTGCTAATCAAACACAAAAAATCCAAATACTTATGTAATCGATTCAGGCTGCGCACCAGACATGTAACATCTACACAAAATTTTTTTTACCATATTTACACCAGGAAATTTCGGGAATATAAACATTGCTAATGGGAAAAGACTAAACTCTCAGGGTTTAGGAGACGTGACATTAAACACGGGCTTGAAAAACAATGTAATCCTTAAAGACGTACTATACTGCCCAGAATTACAAAGTATAACCTCCTGTCAGTGAAAAAAGCCACCGATAACAACATCAAAGTAATATTTGACAAGGAAACAGGCTCATTCATTACAGATAATAACACCATCTTAACTGCCAAATTAAATAACAATCTGTATGAATTAGACCCCAAAGATGAATACGGTTACACTCTAAGTACACAGACATCCTGTAATAATACAAATTATATAACTATATGGCACAGAAGACTCGGGCATAAAAATTTCGCCGCGATTAAATATCTAGTCACCACAAATAGGCCGAAGGAATAGTGATCAACAATTGTAAACATGACACACATTGCACCAAAAGTATTGAGGGGAAACTCTCAGTTCTACCCTACCCCAAATTGGCTACAGATAGAAGCAAAGAAATCTGCTCCCTGATTCATTCAGATATTTGCGGGCCCATGGAGACAGAAACACTAGGAGGTAAGCGGTACTTTATGACATTCAAGGACGATTACAGTAGATTCACAATGCCATATATCTAATTGCACATAAGTCGGAAGCTGTCACAAAATTAAAAGAGTTCGTAGCACTAACAAAAAACAAATTCAGTAAATTAATAAAGGAAATTAGGTCTGATAATGCCAAAGAACGTCTTGGTGAGAATTTCGAGAACTACTTGACCGAAAACGGAATAGAGAGCCAGTTAAGTGTACCTTATTGCAGCCCACAAAACGGTGTCTTTATTTTTCTTTCAGGACCATAGTAGAAATGGCACGAACAATGTTATCGGATGCAAAACCCTAACACTTCTGGGGAGGGGGGGGAGCGGTCATGACAGCTACGTATCTAATTAATCGACTACCGACAAAAGCGAATGAAAACAATACGACACCTTATATGCTCTGGAATAAAAGGAAACCTAACCTCTCTAACATAAAAACATTTGGATATAAGGCATTCGTCTACATTGATAAGACCAAAAGAACTAAACTAGACAAGAAAGCAGTTGAGGGGGGTCATGTTAGGTTATGATTTAAGGAGTAAAGGGTACCGAATTTATACGGGGAACAATAACATGATGATTTCTAGCACTGTAAAATTTATTGAAGAGGAAATTAAAAATGAGGGAATTAAGGACATTAAAGAAAATCAAAACGACGCACAAATCCCTGCGGAAAGTATAAAAATCGATTTAAAAGATGACGATGAAGATCAAAACGTAGCCCCAACGCAAAATACCACCGAACCTCGAAGGTCGGAAAGGAACAACAGAGGTGTACCTCCAAGCCGTTTAGGAATCAGTGTAAAGGGTATAGTCAGGTTTCCTATTAAAATATGTCCTTGAGTCAACCAGATCGAGTCCTACATGAATCGATAGCCCTTCAATAGAGATGCATTTTTGCCAAGTTTGAAGCATATATCTCAAACCCATGGGCAATTATGTCTCTTTATGTGCGTTTTGGAAAAAAGTGCATGAGAAGAAAGTAGTGATCGAATTTCCCCGAAAAAAATCAGGGATGTGTAATATTAAAATAGAAATAGTGAATATTATTTTCAGATTATTTTCTGTAAAATAGCCAGTTTTATAAAAATTTTCTTGTTTTTAATTTAACTTTTTAATTAAGAAAATATCGAAATTTTGCAGTGACCACCTTCATGTTTTTATCAAAAATGCTACGAGATATGGTGCATATTTGGTGTGAGTTTAAACTCTCTACGCTGGGTGCATCATAGAAAAAAAATTAAAAATGTTTACCAGGGGTGAGGGGAGTTGCAAGTTGCATGCGCCAGTTCTATGTACAGTTTACGCATGTAGCTATGCTGTTGGTGGCAATCATCTGAAGGAAAGCATTTTGTTTTGTTAGTTGACAGTTGGCTGATTTTGTTTTTAGTTTTCTGCGCAATTTTACTTAAAACATTGCTTTTCGTCTTTTAAACATGAAACCCCGCCTATGGGTGTTACATCTGCTTTTTCCATTATTTAACAAAAATTTTTATCAACATGTGTTTCTATTATAAGAATATGTATGTAATAGTGGTATTTTTTCTAATCAAACTATTAATATGCATAGTATTCTAATTGTAAAAATGCGAATTTTGTGTATTTTCTTTGAGAAATAATGTAACATATGAAACACAAAAGCACCGCCCATGGGCTGAATTACAGATCTCCAAAAGACGTGAATTCATGTTTCCTGTTCAGAGCCTGATTACCAACGGAATAATCTTCCACCAGTAAAAATGAAGAGAAATTTCGTTCTTATTCAAGACAGTACATTTTTTTTTTTTTTTTTTTTTTTTTTTTTTTTTGTGACCAAAGCGGTTAAATAAGGCAAAAATGTCTACTAAAATTTACTGGTGGAAGTTTTCCCCGATTGTGTTTTCCTCAGTGTGTTAAAACTTTTCGATTAATCAACAACATTGTTAAGTCAAAGTGAGCCGAAAACTATTAAAAAAAAAATCCGTCTACTGTCAACTAACAAAACACTATTGTATCCTTCAAATGATTGCCACCAACAACATAACTACATACGTAAACTGTACATAGAACTGTGTATGAACTTGTGTATGAACACACGCAATTTGCAACTCCCCCACCCCCGGAACACATTTTTTATTCTTTTTCTATGTTGCACCCATCGTAGAGAGTTGAAACTCACACCAAATATACATCATACGTCGTAGTATTTTTGGTAAAAACATGAAGGTGGTCACTGAAAAATTTCGATGTATTCTTAATTAAAAAGTTAAATTAAAAACAAGAATTTTTTTTATAAAACTGGCTATTTTGCAGAAAATAATCTGAAAATAATATTCACTATTTTGTATTTTCATATTACACATCCTTGGTTTTTTCGGGAAAATTCGGTCGCTACTTTCTTCACAATGCACCTTTTTTCCAAAACGCACATAAAGAGTCATAACTGCCCATGGGTTTTAGATATATATGCTTCAAACTTGGCAAATACACATCTCTATATTAAAGGGCTATCGATTCATGTAGGACTCGATCTGGTTGACTCAAGGGCATATTTTAATAGGAAACCTGGCTATACCCTTTATGCCAAATTCAAGAACGTAAAACATGGGCAGATTTACAAAATATTAAAGACACGGAAATAAAAAATAAATGGCTAGAAGCGACAAACGAAGAGATAAAATTCCTAAACCAAAACAAAACGTGAAAGTTAATCAAACCGATCTCCGGGAAGCGCGTGATAGGATTCAAATGGACATTTAAAGCTAAACGAGGTGCTAATGGGTCAATACACTGCAAAAAATAATTGTTGATTTTGCAGTATAAAACTGGCACCCAGCTGCCAGTATTATACCGTAAAATTAACAGTATTAAACAGTAAAATAAGCAGTAATACGCTGCCGTGCAAGCAGTAATACGCTACCGCGCATGCGCGGTTGCGTATTACTGCATGCGCGGCAGCGTATTACTGCTTATTTTACTATTTAATACTGTTAATTTTACGGTATAATACTGGAAACTGGGGTGCCAGTTTTATACTGTAAAATCAACAGTTATTTTTTGCAGTGTACAGGCTGGACATATTATCCTTCTTTCTAGAATTCATAGCATGTACGTGAGTGCGAAAAATTTCATGCACACTTTATTCTCCTACTTGGGAAGAAACATTATTAGATTATGTCATTTAGATTATTAATTACTTCATATTCTTTCTATAAAACATTTAATATAGGTTTAATATTAATTATTTAATTATAATTTTAAAGCTGCAGAATTTGAGGAGACTAATAACTGCTCCTCTTAGTTTTAAAAACATTATTTCACTTTGTAGACCCTTATGGTCTGAAAGAGATATTAAGAGTGAGTGTTTTTCAGTCTATAAGATAAAGTTCTCATTTTACTGCCATATGCCGTGATAGTTCTTTATTTTGTTTTTGCTGAGAAAAACCAGGTCAACAGTAGGAATCTCCGATGAGCTCATAAAGATGATGCAAGGCTATTATCACTTTCGCTTTCGAAGAGTTCGAGGATTTGATGTTGCACTTTTGGATATTCGCAGTCATTAAGTTTGATTAAAGTATTTTCATATCATTATGTTCTCTTAATTGGGTGATTACGAGTGTGGGTTTACCAAGATTCTCCCTTAATCTCTCAATGGAGGAAAGTCTTGTAGTTTTAGTTTCTCTCTGGGTCGTAAAAAATCAGGTTTGGGTGCGGGCTTGGTAAGAATGTCTGCAATCATTTCGTTACTAGGGCAGTAATTTAATTCGATGATTCCTGATTTCTTTAGGTGCTTTATCACGTGATACTTCACATCTGTGTGCTTGCTTCTATTTGAATGTTCTCCAAACTCTACCTTTTTTTATACAGGATATGTTATCTTTACGTAATATGGTTGGGAACTTTTGTGATAGGTTCAAATCTTCAAGTAGTTTTACGATCCACACTATTTCTTGAATAGCGCTTGCTGCTGCTACGTACTCTGCTTCTACTGACGAATGGGCTATACATGTTTGTCTTTTAGAGTTCCATTGTATAGGGTTTCTGCCTAGTAGGAATACGGCCTTGGTAAACCTCCACCAATACATTTTTGCATTATTTAAACATCTTATTCATACATTACTAAGTATTCTGTATGAGCTTATTCATACAGAATTTCTGTCATAAATAATGCAAAAATATTATACTACTTTTTATTGGTGAAAGTTTTCCCCGTCGGTAATGAGGCCCTGGTAATTTACGGAAAAAATGTCATACCCATGGCTATATTCAACCAAATGAAAAAATAAACATCGTAAGCACTGCACTTGTAAGAAAGTGCTTAACCATATATAGCTGCCAACTTTAACGCTTTTCTGTCACCACTAAAAATTAATAGAAATTTTTGCCTTATTGAATCACGTGATTTCGTAGATTTAATAACCTAAAAATTTGCCATAAAATTTTAGGGGTAGAAAAAAAGCGCAAAAGTTGGCAGCTATGGCTTAACCCTTTGATTGCAGGACACAAAGCCATTAAATAATAAGCCCAGTCAGATAAATGGGAAACTTTTCGCAAGTTGAAAATAGCGCCATCTAGCGGTTGGGAGTGCTGTATTCGGCACCAAGAATATTTTAATAAAATTTTGCTTCTAAAATTAAAGCTTAAAATAAGGAGTTCATATTTTCTAAGAAAGTCGTTTGTAAATTCCGGTGTCAGTCAGTAATTTCACATTTTACGAACATAATTTGTCTGTGCCGGAAAGGGTTAATTGCATAGTGATGCAAATTTCCATCACTCTTTATTTAACTTTTAATAAATAAATCAACTTCTTCGCCACCACTATATTTATATAGAAATATTAATCCAGTAAATTTCCACCATTTTTTTTCATTATAGTTTTAGCTTTAATGTAAAAGATCCCAATAATTAGCAAGCTTTTAAAGGAAGTGCAAAAACTAAACATCGATAAAAATCGTATAAAATATCGATATAAATAAATCGTATCGTTTCTCTGCGACCCACTTCTGTTTTGTCCTCCTTCCGCAGCAGAGGTTTGGCGCTAGTGTATCGCTAACAAATTTAACACTATCTGACTGGGCTTATTATTTAATGGCTTTGGCAGGACAGGATGGGCGACTATTTTTATATTCAATCCTATTCACAATTCACAAAAAAAATTCTTTGTGATGGATTTCTTTTGAAACTGTCCTAGTATAAGTGTATATATGGCAGAAAATATTTTTCAAAGAGTGGTACGAACAGAATTTTAAAAAAATGGTCACTGCGGGACGTATATATCACGGCCAAGTCAAAGAGTTAAAAAAACAGTAAAAATTGTTAAGCATCACTATCAAACACTACATTTTCAAAGAAAACTTTGTCAAAACGTCTCAGGAAGTTACCGGAACATCCCTATGATTAGAAAATATATTTTTTTTTTCTATTTGAAGAAATTCCTTCTTTTGATTGAAGAATTTTAGTAAATTTTGAGCATATGTTTACGAATTTTTCGTGAATGCAGGAAAAAAGGACATACGAAAAGAATCCGTTTCTAATACAAAAAAGTTACTAAGCATCACAGTTGCCGGAACACCCTTGTGATTTGACGAAAATGCAGCTTTAGTTGGAGGAACATTAGTTTGGGGAATTTTCTGTACTTTGAAAAAAAAATGGACAAAACAAAGCGAAATGTTTCGTGTTTTAACGAAATAGAATCAAAGGAAAAAATCGTTCAATTCACGGATTTTTTTTTTTTTTTTTTTAGTGTGGTGTAAAAGGATGTGGCAAATGACGTTTATTCTATTTTCTTTAATTTTTAAGATGCATGTAGATTTTTATATCTAATTTACTTATTGAAGAGACATCAGTTGGTATTTAAAACTTTCCAGAGCGAAAAAAAAATTGTGTAAACACCGTTCTTAGAAATTTTCGATTTTTAAACTCACAAGCGCCGCGACGTTTTTCTTTATACATTTACAGAATGACAAAATGTGCATGCATAAGAATGCATCAGTATAAAAGCAAAAATGAAAAAAATGCAATGTTCATTGATATGTTATATCTTGCAACTTCATTACACATGGTGCGTATGGATAATTTTTGCCTAAATAAACGCACTCGTGTTAAAAAAATAAATTAATAAAAATTCACCAAGAATATAAAGAAAGCAACACATTGCACATACCTTGCACTAAATTCGTTAGTAAATATGCATGTAATACGTGCTTGTAGTAAATTTGAATCAAAATGGAAGACAAATAGTAAAAAAATATAGCAAGATTATCAAAACCTTAATTTTGAATATTTACTTTCAAAATTAAAGCATTTTGCTGACTTATTGGAATTCTTGTAGTTTTTAAACACAAGACGTTGCTATACATTTCTATGCATTTGGGGCTGGTCTTGTAAGATGTGAAATGTGTATGAGCCTGGAACATCTTAACCCTATACAGGTGACCATAAATTATTGTTGGGGTTTCCTTACCTCAAAACTTTTAATTTAAAAATATTATTACATATTCGTAAAGTATTGGGTTGTCCGAAAAGTTCGTGCTGTTTGAGAAAATCAATTCATACCGGAAAATTCTGTTATTTAATTATTAGACATTGATTCCGATATCTATAATGTCTAATCGTTCAACAGAGTTGGGCAAATTTGCAATCTGATTAATCTGTAATCTGATTACAATATAATTGCATGTAACAGATTATAATTTCAATTACATGTAATCATAATCTGAATTTGAAATTCAATTAGGATTGTAATTGTAATTATAATGCTATGATTATGATTACACAGAGTTGAGAAAAATCTGATTAATCTGTAATCTGATTACAATATAATTGCATGTAACAGATTATACTTTCAATTACATGTAATCATAATCTGAATTTGAAATTCAATTAGGATTGTAATTGTAATTATAATGCTATGATTATGATTACAGAGAGTTGAGAAAAATCTGATTAATCTGTAATCTGATTACAATATAATTGCATGTAACAGATTATAATTTCAATTACATGTAATCATAATCTGGATTTGAAATTTAATTAGGATTGTAATCATAACTATAATGCTATGATTATGATTATGGTGTAATTATAATTATAATTGAGAACTTATAGTTACAATTACGTGTAATTTCAATGGCACATTTACAATATGTACCATAAAAGACAATTTTTATCAGACACAGTAGAAATTTGATACAACAAGAACGAAAAATCATGCATCCGACATCGATTATAAAACACTTTCTAGCATGAACAGAATATTATTCAGAAATTTTAAATTTTATTAATTAATACCCGCAACCCTAAATATGTACGATGAAAGACAGTTTTTATCACACACAATAAGAACGAAAAATTACGCAGCTGGCATAGATTATGAAACACTTTCCCACATAAACAGAATATAAATCAGAAATTTTAAATTGTTATTAATACCCGCAACACTAAATATGTACCACAGAAGACAATTTTTATCACACACAGTAGAAATATGATACAACAAGATCGAAAAATCATGCATCCGACATATATTATGAAACATTTTCTACCAAGAACAGTATCCTTCTATATATAAAAAAAAGTAATGTTTTTGAAATGGAACAATGAAAATCTGCGTAGATACCGCAAAACGTATCTGATTGGTCAGAGCTTTATGACTTTTCTTAGGGGGAATTAACATGAAAGTAGAGAATTTAGATAGGATGGGCACTACTGAGGGGGGGGGGGGTTACCAAGGGATAGGGACCCGGGTCTGGCGCCAAGTTTGGCGCCAACTTGGCGATATAACGCCAAATTTGTCGGCCAAAATTAGCTGCCAACTTGGCGCTATTTTCAGTATTTCGCCAAATTTTTATAGACTCCCATTGAAACCCAATAGCTTTTACTTGCTTGCAAAAAATCAACAAATTGAGATACTGCAATGCAACAAAAATTAATATTAGCTTATGAATAGAGCTTAATTGAACTATTTATATTATTTTTAAGCACAAACACTAATTATTTACAATATTTGTAACACTATATATACAATTGGTACTTGTTAGTTATCCTGTCGACCAAATTACTGTCGCCAAATTCATATATATTAAACGAGCAATGGATTTTCCCGATTATTCGTATATATTAAACGAGCAAGGGATTTTCCCGAATATGAATGATATCGTAATCAACTGGGAAGATTTTCACGAGACTTGTCTCCTATACTAAATCTCGAGCACGAGAAAAAGATCTAGATAGGTTCCGAATACAAGAAAATTCGTTTTTACAGGGTAAAACAAACTCAGCGCTGAAAATGTTTTTTGTTATAAATGGAAAAATACTCAAACGATTTACACGAAACGTGTTGCCTATACTAATTCGAGCACGAGAAATCCATCTAGCTAGGTTTCGAATTCGGGAAAGGTCATTTTGATCTATTAAAACAAACTCAGCACTTGTTTTGTAAGTATTGTACAAATCTAGGACTATTCAAGATATTGAAATCTAATCATAAAGAAAAGTATTTGAAACTTATTTTGTAAATAAATTTCTTTTATTTCAATTTTTTTATCTTTTTCTTTCATAAATAATTGAGGTGATAGGCTGGATTTGTTTGGTGAAGGATGAAGCTGATTTTTAACACTTTCCAACCTAGTTGAAAAGTGTTTATGACTTCGGTGTGTCTGGCCGTCTACCCGTCTGCCGTCTGTCCGTGCTCTAACTCCCGTAAATATGCTCGGATTGACCTGCAATTTTTATATGTTATTGTCGTTATATACAGCATGTTCCGTATTTCATCTGAAGTGTGTAGCACTCATAGTTTTTTTACAGGGACACTCAAAAGAATTCTGTTACATTACGGTCTATGGGGAAAAATCATTTGCGGTTTATTTTAATGATGTTCCACAATTCCAAACACAGTGTAATTGATATATATCACTAAGGTGCATTACAAGAACCTTAATATGGAATATGGTGTGCATAACACTTATAGTTACAATACAGGGACAGTCAAAAGAAATCCGTTACATTACGTCTATGGAGAAAAATCGTTTGCGGTTTAATTAAATAATGTTTCACTATTTTAAACGCATTAAAATTTATATCTATCACTAAGGTGCATTACAAGAGGCTTACTACAGAATAGTGTGTGTATAGCAGTGATCGTTCATTTACAGGGACACACAAAAGAATTCTCTACTGTCTGTTAACAATAATTCCTGGAAGTGCGTTTTAAGTTGCTGAACGCGATTTTGAATTTAACTCACTTTTTGTCTATTATTTGGTGTTTATAAGTTCTGTAGATCATATACAGGGCAGCACAAAAGTTCGCGAACACATTTCCGTTTATTGACAGAAACTCCAGAAGGAGAATTTTAAACTGTGCTGCGCGTTTCCTAACTAAACTAAAATTTAGCATCCTATGCCGTATATATGCAAATCTATGGATCATATACAGGGATGAATAAAAGTATTCGGATATTTTTCCGAATATTGTATATGTTGGAAATTCCTAAAATTACGTTTTTAAATATGTTATGCGTTTTCCAAATTGTTTACTTAGATGTTATCTTTCAGCTTATTAAACGGTAATGATTTGTAAAATTATATTGGAATCGTTGAAAAGTGTTCATAATCTATGATTGACGCATGATTTTTCGTTCTTCTTATAATAAACTTAGGTTTCCTTTAAATTACAACAACAATTACGTAGTGGAATCTAAAAATTGAATGCATAGAAAATACAGGATCGTGAGGCGATCCAGAATGGAAGAAGCGAAACGCGAAACGATTACGTCTGGGTTTGGCTAGGGCACGATTACGCGGGGGGTTGGTGAGCGTAGCGAGCAGGGGGGCCGGGCCCCTCTAGTATTATTAAGAAATTTTAATTTTTTATTAATAACTGCAACCCTCTATATGTACCATAAAAGACAGTTTCTATCACACACAGTATAAATTTGATACAGAAATAATGAAAAATCATGCATCTGGCATAGACTATGAAACACTTTCCAACATGAACAGAATATTATTTCAGAATGCTATTTAACAGAATGCTATTTTTCTCTTAAGAGCGGTTCAGACGATTTGAACTAAATTTTGTATCCTACAGATTTTGGGCACGAGAAAGTCACATGCTCGAGAAAATCCGATTAGTGGGTCATTTTTGTGTCACTATGGTTCAAGCTATTTTTATCTAAAAAGCGTCTCAGACTATATTGACTAAATTTTATATCCTACGGGTTTCGAGAACGAGAAGACTATTGGGCTAGGTCACATGTTCGAGAAATTTCGATTGTTGGTCATGTTGGTTGATCATGTTGTTGATCATATTGGTGATTGATCATTATGGGTCAAGCTATTTTTATCTTAAAAAGTGTTGGCGACATTGGCGAGATTTGGCGGGAAAATTTACTTTTAAGATTACCAATGCCAAAACACTTGCTTGGCGCCAAATGGAAAAAAATCGCCAAATTTGGCAATTTTGGCGACATTTGGCAAAAAAAATAACTTTCAGAATTTGAAGGAATTTTCTGGAAATTCCCAATAGGAGACGAGATTCATGATTCAACCAATCAGAGTCCATAGAACGTTCTCGAAAACAGAATTAAACCAATCAGTGTACATAGAACTTTCTAAACACATGCTTGGCACTAAATGAAAGAATGTCGCCAAACTTGGCGATATTTTGGCGATATTAGGCGAAAAAGCTGGCTTTCAGAATCTGAAGGAATTTTCTAGAAATTCGCAATAGTAGCCGAGATACATGATCGAACCAATCAGAGTCCACAGAACGTTCTCGAAAACAGAATTCAACCAATCAATTTACATATGATAGGGGAAATTGACTTTTAAGTTTTTCAATGCCAAAACACATGCTTGGAGCCTCAAAGCTAATTTTGACCGAGCATAGCTAGGTCAACTGTATATGCAAGGCTGCGTAAAAGGGTTCGCATATTTTTCCGACTTGCTGAAAATGGGTTTTCAAATGCGATATGCGTTTTCCACATTGTTTACTTAAACATTTTTCTTTACCTTAGTTTTATACAGTGAAGTTTTGTTACAGTATTCTGAATGTCTTGGAAAGTGTTTCTCATCAAGTATCAGTGATGGTAGTTCAAGAATTCGAAGCAAATAATAATATTCTAGAACGTTTTCATGTTTTGACGACCACGCTTATACATTATGCATAACAATTAATAGTTCAGTATATTGGTTTGGTAAAAATTATGCGGTATGAGAGAAATATTCAAGCAATCCTTGTCAGTCAATTGAAAACGTCCTCTACAAGGCGTTAAAGTTAAGCAAGTTTAGTTAAAATTTGTTTTTTGTCAGTCGTAAAAAATAGTAATAACATAAACATTTAGAAGTTGCCATAGGGGACATTAAGTTCTTCGGATATCGCTTTTTAAGCCTGAATATGTGTAATATGTAACGTATATGAGAATGTCGACTACCAAAACACACTTCTCAGAATGATTTTCAGTATTCGATGAATCTGCATTACGCTTGATTTTGTGTTATTTTTAAATGATATGTCTTGTCCAGTGGTCAAATGTAGTGTGCTACAAGTGGCAAAACCACACTGGTTGCAATTTTCCACCTCAAAATTTGTAGTGTAGCATGCTATTTTTTGAAAAAAATTATGTAGCGAGTAGGGTGTCAACGATTTTAATCAGATGATTGAAATCAGTGATTAAATCATGACTTAAATCAATTGACTTTTTTTTTTAATAAAAATCATTGATTAAAATCCTAAATTTTGTACATGTTTAAAATTGCATAAAAAGTAATAAAATCTAAGTTGGACATAATTTGGAAAATTTCTGTGGGTATTTTTCCTTTATAAATAAACAACAAGAACGAAAAATCATGCGTCAAGCATAGATTATGTAACACTTTCCAACGCTTCCAAAATAATTTTACGAATCATACTCTTTTATAAGCTAAAAGATAACATCTAAGTAATCCGAATACTTTATTCAGCCCTGTATAGGATCTATAGATTTGTATATATACTACATAGGATGCTAAATTTTAGTTCAGTTAGGAAACACGTAGCACAGTTTAAAATTCTCCGTCTGAAGTTAAATAATACGGAAATGTGTTCCCGAACTTTTGTACTTCCCTGTATAGGATCTACAGAATTTATACACACCACGTAATATACAAAAAGCGATTTAAAATTAAAATCGCATTCAGTAACTTAAAACGCACTTCCAGGAATTATTGTTAACATACAGTAGAGAATTCTTTTGTGTGTCCCTGTAAATGAACGATAACTGCTATACACACAATATTCTGTAGTAAGTCTCTTGTAATGAACCTTATATAAATTTCAATGCGTTTAAAATAGTGAAACATTATTTAAATAAACCGCAGACGATTTTTCTCCATAGACGTAATGTAACGGAATTCTTTTGACTGTCCCTGTAAAGTAAGTATAAGTGCTATGCACACCCTATTCCATATTAAGCTTCTTCTAATGCACCTTAGTGATATATATAAATTTCAATGCGTTTAAAGTATTGAAACATTATTTAAATAAACCGCAAATGATTTTTCCCCATAGACCGCAATGTAACGGAATTCTTTTGAGTGTCCCTGTAAAAAAACTATAAGGGCTACACACTTCCGTTGAAATAGGGAACATGCTATAGATAACGATTATAACATATAAAATTTGCAGGGCAATCCGAGCATATTTACGGGAGTTAGAGCTCGGACAGACGGCAGACGGCAGACGGCAGACGGCCAGACGGCCAGACGGCAGACGGCCAGACGGCCAGACAAACCGAAGTCATAAACACTTTTCAACTAGGTTGGAAAGTGTTAAAAAAAGCATTATATAATTGTTTCTAATCTTAATTCCTTAGGCTTGTAAAAAATTAAAAAGTCCTTCCGGTTTATACCGGGAGGAAAAGGTAGCTTTCCAAATCTTCGTTTTAAAATTTTAGCTAATGTTACTCGAAAAAAGCAAGCTAAAATGCAAAGAAACCGTTTACAAAAGATTCGTTAATACTGAATTTGAATAAGAAATTCGCCAAATTATTGAGCTATAGCCAAATTGGCTTCATTTATGAAAACTTATTTTGGTCGCCAAATTTGGCGATATTTCGCCAAATGTCGCCAAGTTAGGCGAGAATATGGCGCTAACGGATATGAATATATAGTTTTATGCGTATGATTGGGGAAATTATTACAACAATGAAAGAAAATAATTTGCGAGTAATCGCATTAATGTGCTGTTTTGTTTCAAAATGTCAGCCACCCTAGAATTTCAAACTACTCTATCTCAGCCATTTTTTAAGATAGAGGTAAACCAAAAAATGCTCTGGAATCCTCGTATCAAGGCCTAACACTTAATTAAAAAATAAATTTGAATTTTTAAATTTTGTAGTATTATTTTAGTTTTAAATTTTTAAGTGGCCGCCATCTTGAAACAAAATGGCGGACCAAGCTGGCCAACGAACTCGGTCGAGACATTGGTGAGCTTAATACACACAATTAGTTTCATCAAAATTGATTTATAAATACGAGAGTTATCGTATGACATAGGTCAGATATATATATATATATATATATATATATATATATATATATATATGGATGTATCTATATATATAAATCAACATTTGAACGGACGGTGGTTTTGGGGTCTGGGTGTCATGATCGGTGAAAATATATCGAAATTTTCCGGAACTGCTTTCCTCCGAACGGCTGCAATAGGTAGCTTTATACTTTTAGGTAGCTTTCAATACAAAAAAGTATAAAGCTACCTATTGCAGCCGTTCGGAAGAAAGCAATTCCGGAAAATATCGATGAATTTTCACCGATCATGACCCCCAGACCCTAAAACCACCCGCCTTTCAAATGTTGATTTATATATATATGTATATATATATATATATATATCTGACCTATGTCATACGATAACACTCGTATTTATAAATCAATTTGGATGAAACTAATTGTGTGTATTAAGCTCACCAATGTCTCGACCGAGTTCGTTGGCCACCTTTGTCCGCCATTTTGTTTTAAGATGGCGCCCATTTAATGATTTAAAACTAAAATAAATATACAAAAAATTTAAAAAATCAAAATTTTTCCTTGAGTGTTAGGCCTGGATACAAGGATTCCGGAGTGTTTTATCTCTATCTTAAAAAACGGCTGAGATACAGCAGTTTGAAATTCTAGGGTGGCAGACATTTTGAGACAAGATAGCACATTACAAAAATCCAACGATTAATTTATGAGTTTTAGTGAACGCGACTTCTCGCAAATTATTATCTTTCATTGTTGTAATTATTTTCCCAATCATACGCATAAAACTATATGTTCATATCCGTTAGCGCCAAACTTGGCGACATTTGGCGAAATACCTCCAAATTTGGCGACCGAAATTAGTCTTTATAAATGAAGCCAACTTGGCTATAGTTGACTAATTTGGCAAATTTCTTATTCAAATGCAGTATTAACGAATGTTCTGTAATTGGGTTCTTTGCATTTTAGCTTGCTGTTTTCGTGTAACATTAGCTAAAATTTTAAAACGAAGACATAGGAAAGCTACCTTTTCCTCCCGGTACAGGCCGGAAGGACTTTTTTTTAAATTTCATTTTTACTGTTAAACTCATGTACACCAAATAAAAAAAAAATAGTTGGGGATTGAAAATAATGCAATACTTTCATTTTTTAACTTGAAAGACTGAATGTTAATAATCCCCACTGAGTGGTAATAATGCTGTTATTTAATATTTTGAGAATTTTAGATAAAGCTGGCTATTCTTATTAGGTAGCTTTCAATACAAAAAAGTATAAAGCTATTGCAGCCGTTCGGAGGAAAGCAGTTCCAGAAAATTTCGGTATATTTTCACCGATCATGATCCCCAGACCCCAAAACCACCCTCCGTTCAAATGTTGATTTATATTATATATATATATATATATATATATATATATATATATATCTGACCTATGTCAAACAATAACTCTCGTATTTATAAATCTATTTTGATGAAACTAATTGTGTGTATTAAGCTCACCAATGTCTCAACCGAGTTCGTTGGCCAGCTTGGTCCGCCATTTTATTTCAAGATGGCGGCCACTTAAAATTTTAAAACTAAAATAAATATACTCAAAAGTTAAAAATTCAAATTTATTTTTTAATTAAGTGTTAGGTCTTCATACAAGGATTCCAGAGCATTTTTTGGTTTACCTCTATCTTAAAAAATGGCTGAGATAGAGCAGTTTGAAATTCTAGGGTGGCTGACATTTTGAAACAAAACAGCACATAAACGCGATTACTCGCAAATTATTTTCTTTCATTGTTGTAATAATTTTCCCAATCATACGCATAAAACTATATATTCATATCCGTTAGCGCCATATTCTCGCCAAACTTGGCGACATTTGGCAAAATATCGCCAAATTTGGCGACCAAAATAAGTCTTGATAAATGAAGCCAATTTGGCTATTGTTCAATAATTTGGTAAATTTCTTATTCAAATTCAGTATTAACGAATCTTTTGTAAACGTTTTATTTGCATTTTAACTTGCTGTTTTCGTGTAACATTAGCTAAAATTTTAAAACGAAGATATAGGAAAGATACTTTTTCCTCCAGGTACAGGCCGGAAGGACATACTTTTGATCCTTTTTTAAGTAAAAACAGGTATATCGATGATACAAAAACGATTTTTCTATATGTGTAACCTGATAGAAAGAATAAACACACCAAGCCCATGAATTCTTTTTTTCTCCATGAAATTTTGTTTTGCAATCATAAAAACATTTAGTTGAGAATTTATACATACAAATTTTAAAGGTAAAGCTATGTACTCAAAAATCTGTCAATTTTGAATATTACACAAAAATCTGTGTTTTGTATATTACGCAGAAATGTGTGTAAGAACAGATTATCACACAGAAATCTGTGTATTTTACAAGTTACACAAAATATGTGTAGTTTGCATAATACACAAAAATATGTGTAATCACGGAATATTACACATTTGCATGTGTAAGAGTATTACACAGAAATATGTGTATTTTTGTGCAATTTACACATTAAAGTGTATATTTCAAGAGTTATCTGATCACTTTTATTCGCTTAGTGTTATCATCAAATTACATACTAAAATGTGTTTTTTTTTACACATTAGGCGTGTATTTTGGCAATTTACACAACATTTTACACACATAGACAAATCGTTTTTGTATCATCTATACACCTGTTTTTATGTGTAAATTTACATATATATATTTTTAGAGTGTAGTCAATATTATGTTTAACACAGATTAACAATTAACTAACTATAAAAAAAACTGTAGCATTCCTAATGTGAACAATCTCTGTGACTGATTGATCTAAATATGAATAAAAGACTCTTTAAACCTTTAAATGGATAGCATACTTTTTCTGCACCATCTGTAAAGGACTATTCTATCAAAATTCACCTTTTCCGAAGTCATTGCATATAGTACTATCAATCCAATGCAAAAAGAAATATCCCTAGTATCTAGTTAAAGTGATAGTCTCTATGAAAATCTAAACAAGTACGAATAATCATGTGTCATCAAGTATATATTATAAAACACTTTCCAACCCGTTCCAACACAACAAAACTTCAGAGTTTACTAAGTAAACTTATAAAATGCATAACACATTTAAAAACCCAATTTCTGCAATTACTACCTATAGTCAAAGAAAATATTCAAATTATTTTCTGCAGCCCTGTATATGATCTATGTATTCTATGGACACCATATTCAACAGTAAGAACCTTATAGGACACTTCATTGATAGGTAGCAATTTGAAAATGTTTAAAACAGTGTAACAGCATTAAAATACGCCGCAAACGATTTGTCCCCATAGACCTTAATGTAGCAGAATTTTCTTGAGTGTCCCTGTAAAGGAACGATACATTCTATGCACACGATATTTTACAGTAAGCGCCTTGTAGTGCACCTCAGTAATATGTGTCAATTTGAATCTGATTAAAATAGTGTAACATAATTAAAATACGACGCCGTAAACGATTTTCCCCATAGACCGTAGTGTAAAGGAATTCTTTTGAGTGTCCCTGTAAAAAAAAAAAAAAAAAAAAAAAAAAAAAAAAACATAAATTCTACATACTTAATTTTCAATACCAAAGATGAAATAGTAAACACCAATAATGAACTTATATATACATATATCAATTACAAGGCAATCCGAGCATATTTACGCGATGGACAGACGGCAGACCAACCGAATTTATAAACACTTTTCAACTATGTTGGAAAGTGTTAAAAAGCAGCTGTCTCTGAGACCATTAACAGTAGTTAAAGGTTAAAATGTCCGACTACAATCATCTTTTCACGTCTGTATATTCATAATTCAATAAAAGAAATATACCATCTCATCAAAAAGTCACTTGTAAAAAATGCAGCCAAGTCTCGTAACTCATTTACCGTAAAAAGTACTGAGATCGTATAAAGCCAAGTTTAACTATCTTATTAACTCTGAAATTTTCATTCACAAATCACTCCTAGTCCCTACATCTTTAGTTAATTATTATTTTGTGACTTGGCAATTACGTAGCACGAGAATGTGATGTATATAGTTAGTCTTAATCAAATAATACTATAACATAATTAAAGTGCAATAACTTCCCAGTGCGTAT
The DNA here is from genome assembly GCA_963931845.1 of Maratus michaelseni. Classification (NCBI taxonomy): domain Eukaryota; kingdom Metazoa; phylum Arthropoda; class Arachnida; order Araneae; family Salticidae; genus Maratus; species Maratus michaelseni. Next base: position 211,608,799 of record OZ007595.1, read on the forward strand.
ATAATTTGCCTTAATTAAATTATCCCATCCCATCCCATAACATAGTAAGGTGTAATAACTTCCCTGTGCTGCGTAATTGCCAAGTCACAAAATAATAATTAACTAAAGATGTAGAGACTAGTAGTGATTTGTGAATGAAAATTTCAGAGTTAATAAGATAGTTAAACTTGGCTTTATACGATCTCAGTACTTTTTACGGTAAATGAGTTACGAGACTTGGCTGCATTTTTTACAAGTGACTTTTTGATGAGATTTCACTTCTTTTTGTAAGTAATCCTCCTTTTCTTGATTTTGGGTTCTTTTTGGAGATTATCCACTGATTTTCACTAAGCCCACACTCTGTCCCTATTATTTACAGGTATAAAAAATTTGAAGCTTTAGTTTCGTTTGCAAAGTACTGTAGATAAAAAGAGATTTCAGGTTCCTAGGCAAGCACTAAGTTATGGGAGGGGGAGTGTCAAAAGTACTCTCAATTGCTTCCAGGATAGATGCTATCCGTCTGAGATATTACTCGCAGCCCTGGATACTTGATATTTATCATAAAAGAACTTTTTAGTATAAAAAGAAAGCCAAAATTAAAATTTCCGGAAATTTCCAATAAATTAAACTATATATTCCTTTTTTCGATGGGTTTTTTTTCGTTTTTTTTTAGTCTTTTTTTTATTATTTAAGGATTTTTTAATTTTTTCTTACTTTGTGTACTAAACCCTGCCTTTCTTCCAAATGTCAAGCTTCTAGGACTACAAAATCGAATTATTTTCAAATTTTCGACTTTTTATAAATTTATTGATTTTTCGATTTCAATTCTAAGTTACCTGATTGTCATGCCAATATAGTAATTATTTGATCCGTCTTCTTAGGATCATTTAGGTTCAATTTAGAGATAAATCAAGTGAATCTTAGAGTCACCATGATTTTATTTAGAAAGGACTATCAAGCCATAACCAGCCAGTAATGTCGGGAGGGTAGGGGGAGCTGTGAAAATTTTTGTGGGGCTAACATCATTTAACAATCCATATTTCATATGTGAAGTAAATAGAGTACAACCTATGAAAGAAAACAAACCTGTCTATAAAGAAATCGCCTATATCGTAGCCAGTCTATAGCGGAACTTTTCTATAACGAAATTCATAAACGAAAGAAAAGAAAACCATAATCCGGGGGAAATAACATAAAACAATTAGGGGCGTTGTACTTAGCTATTTGAATTTAGCTAGTCGAATTTAACGAATATTTTAATTGGCCCTTTTATTGAATAGTAAATACTACCTTTACACCAAGTTTTAAGTTTCCAAGACTACAAGATAAAATTATTTTCAATTTTTGATTTTTTTTCGAATTTTTTTTATAATTTTCTGGATTTTTTGATTTTTTCTTATTTTGTATCCTTTATTACAAATTTCAAGTTTCTAGCGCTACAAAATCGAATTATTTTGAAATTTCCGATCTTTTTCGAGTTTTTTATTTTATTTTCGAATTTATTGTGTTTTAATTTTCCCTTTTTCTGTATCCTAAACAATAAGTTTACGCCGAATTTTAAGTTCTAAAACTACAAAATGGAATTTTTTTCAATTTTTCGAATTTTTTGTTTCGAATTTTACAGATTTTTTATTTATTTCTTTTTTTGTATCCTAAATACTACCTTTATTCCAAATTTTAAGTTTCTAGCTTTACAAAATCGAATTATTTTCAAATTTTCGTTTTTTTTTTCCGATTTTTTTATTTTATTTTCAATTTTTGTTGAGTTTTTAATTTTTTCTTTTTCTGAATGCTAAACACTACCTTTACACCAAATTTTCAGTTTCTAAGACTACGAGATCATATTATTTTCAATTTCTCTCTTTTTCTTTCTTTCTTTTTTTTTCTTTTTCTTTTTTTTTCTTTTTTTTTTTTTTTTTTTTTTTTTTTTAATTATCCATATTTTTTTATGTTTCCTTATTTAGTATCTTAAATATTACCTTTATTCCAAATTTCAAGTTTCTAGCGCTATGAAATCGAATTATTTTCAAAATTTCCTTATTTTTCGATTTCTTTCGATTTTTTTATTTTATTTTCGAATTTTATTGCGTTTTTATTTTAACTTATTCTGAATCCTAAACACTATCTTTATCGCGAATTTTAAATTTCTAAGGCCAAAAGATCAAATTATTTTAATTTTTTTCATTTTTTTCGAATTTTTGATTTTTTTTTTTTTTTTTTTTTAATTTTCAAGATTTTTTAATTTTTCCTTATTTGGCATCCTAAATACTACCTTTATTCCGAATTCCAAGTTTCTAGCGCAACAAAATTGGATTATTTGAAATTTTTCGATTTTTTTTCGATTTTTCGATTTTATTTTCAATTTTTTTTGTGTGTGTTTTTGATGTTTTCTTTTTCTGAATTCTAAACACTACCTTCTAACCAAATTTTAAGTTTTTAAGACTACATCTACTGTAAGATCGTGTTATTTTCAATTTTCAATTTTGTTCGATTTTTTTGAATTTTCGAATGTTTTTTTTTTTTTTTTTTTTTTTTTTTTTTTTTGTGAGTGTGTGAGTGACAAAAAATCGAAACTTAGAGTTCATATATCGTCTGCACTAATTTATGGGTATTTTTTTAATTATCCATATTTTTTAATTTTTCCTTATTTAGTATCTTAAATATTACCTTTATTCCAAATTTCAAGTTTCTAGCGCTATGAAATCGAATTATTTTCAAATTTTCCTTATTTTTCGATTTTTTCGATTTTTTTATTTTATTTTCGAATTTCATTGCTTTTTTTATTTTAACTTATTCTGAATCCTAAACACTATATTTTCTGCGAATTTTAAGTTTCTAAGGCTAAAAAATCCAATTATTTTAATTTTTTCAATTTTTTTCGAATTTTTCGAATTTTTGAATTTTTTTTTTCGAATTTTCCGGAATTTTAATTTTTTTCTTATTTTGCATCCCAATTACTACCTTTATTCCGAATTCCAAGTTTCTAGCGCAACAAAATCGGATTATTTGAAATGTTTCAATTTTTTTCGGTTTTTCGATTTTTTCGATTTTGCTTTCGATTTTTTTGGTGTTTTTGATGTTTTCTTTTTCTGGATACTAATCACTACCTTCACACCGAATCTTAAGTTTCTAAGACTACAAGATCGTATTATTTTCAATTTTCAATTTTGATGGAATTTGTTGAATTTTCGAATGTTTTTTTTTCGAATTTTCCGGATTTTATAATTTTTCCTTTCTTTGTATCCTAGACACTACCTTTTTTCCAAATGTCAAGTTTCTAGGGCTACGGGATCTACCTAATCTTTTTGATGACGCGTGAACGAGTGAGTGAGTGAGTGACAAAAAATAGAATGTTTGAGTTCATATATCGTCTGAACTAGAAAAGACAGAAAGTTGTAATTTTAAATTTTGGTCCTGTGTGCCAAATACTCTAGAAAAACAAAGTTTCAAATTTTTGGGATACTCCAGCGTGGAGATATGGGGGGGGGGGGGTCAAAAGTGCCCTGAGTTGCTTCCAGAAAAGTATGCTTACGGGTGTCCTCTCTCGACTTGGCGGAGGCACTGCCCTGCCTCCAGATCTTGCCAAGGCTGTGGTTTTCCTATTAGACTTAATGTTAGCTATATGCTCCATTTTTCTGCAACTAAATTTCCTCATGCCAATATAGTAATTCATTGATCCGTTTTCTTAGGATCGTTTATGTTCAATTTAGAGATAAATCAAGAGAATCTTAGAATCACCATGATTTTATTTAGAAAGGACTATCAAGCCATAACCAACCAGTAATGTCGGGAGGGAGGGAGAGATGTGAAAATTTTTGTGCCACCAACATCTTTTAACAACAAATATTTCATATATAAATTAAATAGAGTAAAGCCTGTGAAAGGAAATGAACCTGTCTATAAAAAAAAAAAAAAAGGTCTATAACGTAGCCAGTCTATAGCGGAATTTTTCTATTACAAAATTCGTAAACAAAAGAAAAGAAAAGCATAATCCGGGGAAAATAACACAAAACAATAACGGAAGGTGTACTAGCTAATAGGACAATTATCTTAAAACCTATCTAAAACAAACTATCCCCATCCTGTGGGATTTGTTTTTCAATGTTTTACTTTATTTAATGCAAAACATAGATTGCATCCGACAACTCATAAAAAAGTCCTCCGGCCTGTACCGGCAGGAAAAGGTAGCTTTCCTATATCTTCGTTTTAAAATTTTAGCTAATGTTACTCGAAAACAGCAAGTTAAAATGCAAAGAAACCGTTTACAAAAGATTCGTTTACACTGAATCTGAATAAGAAATTCGCCAAATTATTGAGCTATAGCCAAGTTGGCTTCATTTATGAAGAATTATTTTTGTCGCCAAATTTGGCGAGATTTCGCCAATTGTCGCCAAGTTTGGCGAGAATTTGGCGCTAATGGATATGAATATATAGTTTTATGCGTATGATTGGGAAAATGATTACAACAATGAAAGAAAATAATTTGCGAGAAATCACGTTCACTAAAACTTGTAAATTTATATTAAAATCATTAAAATTACAGACATTACAATACACTTTCATAAAACATTAAAAACATATTAAAATTGGACGTTTCGGATTTACATGGAAAATCCCTCTGCAACAACAACATTTCACTTAGCGTAAATCATAGTTCAAAAATATCAACAAATAGAAAATGCAACGTATCAAAATTTCGAAGTCAAAGTTACAGTTATAATAACACGGAGTATTCATTCGGGATTGCACCTGCTTGACCATTATTGACCATAAATTTATCGTTGGTTTTTTGTAATGTGCTGTTTTGTTTCAAAATGTCAGCCACCCTAGAATTTCAAACTGCTCTATCTCAGCCAATTTTTAAGATAGAGGTAAAACAAAAAATGCTTTGGAATCCTTGTATTAAGTCCTAACACCTAATTAAAAAATAAACTTGAATTTTTAACTTTTTTGTATATTTATTTTAGTTTTAAAATTTTCCGTGGACGCCATCTTGAAACAAGATGGCGGACCAAGCTGGCCAACGAACTCGGTCGAGGCATTGGTGAGCTTAATACACACAATTAGTTTCATCCAAATTAATTTATAAATACGAGCGTTATCGTATCAAATTATTTTCATTTTTTCAATTTTTTTCGAATTTTTTTATTTTTTTTTCGAATTTTCTGGATTTTTTTTAATTTTTCTTTTTTTGTATCCTAAATACTACCTTTATTCCTAATTTGAATTTTCTAGCGCAACAAAATCGGACTGTCTTCAAATTTTCGGTTTTTTTCAATTTTTTCGATTTTTTCAATTTTGCTTTCGATTTTTTTGGTGTTTTTGATGTTTTCTTTTTCTGGATGTTAAACACTACCTTCACACCAAATCTTAAGTTTCCAAGACTACAAGATCGTATTATTTTCAATTTTCAATTTTGATCGAATTTGTTGAATTTTCGAATGTTTTTTTTTCGAATTTTCTGGATTTTATAATTTTTCCTTTCTTTGTATCCTAAACACTACCTTTTTTCCAAATGTCAAGTTTCTGGGGCTACGGGATCTACCCAATCTTTTTGATGACGCGTGAACGAGTGAGTAAGAAGTGACAAAAAATCGAATGTTTGAGTTCATATATCGCCTGAACTAGAAAAGACAGAAAGTTGTAATTTTAAAATTTGGTCCTGTGTGCCAAATACTCCCTATAATTGAAGTTTAAAATTTTTGGGATACTCCAGCGCGGAGATATGGGGGGGGTCAAAAGTGCCCTGAGTTGCTTCCAGAAAAGTATGCTTACGGCTGTGCTTTCTCGACTTGGCGGAGGCACTGCCGTGAATCCAGATGCCAAAAAATCGAGAAAAGGGATGAACAAGCCATCAAGGATCTTCAGGAAATAAGGTTAGTTTCAATGAAATCAAATAAAGTAAAGTGTGATCCTTTTTTAATTAAATCACTTTACTCTAACTTTAACTTCACCAGGAATTTATCATTAACTAAACCTGAGCAAACAATTAAATAATAATAATAAAAATATTTATTATAGTTACTAATTTGATAATGTGATATTTTCTCTTTTTCTATAATAAATAAATAAGTTTCGTAAGAGTTTTATATTGAAGCTTATTTGCATAGAAATTTCTTCACTTAGGAATAACTAAAAACCATAACCCACAAAACAGACTCGTTCAGGCAGCACTGGAATCGCACATGTTAATTAAACAAAGTAAACATTCTTCGTTTTAAAATGTAATTAAAATAAACCAGAGGGCCCGTGCGAGGATTTCGCACTGAAATCTAATATTTTTTAGGTACTGCTCTATTATCCCGTCGACCACTTTTCATAACAAAAAACTATCGCCAAACTGTAAGACTAAACACCAAAAATGCAGTCCCATTTACTTGATATCAGAAGCATTATACGTGTTTGTTACGTCATCAAGTGGTTTCTAACTCGACATTTGCGTGTATTTTTCATTATGTTTCACTGATTTATTAGTTATTTCATTAATTAAAATAACAATTGTGTCCTTAAATTCTTATATTTTATTTATTTATTCATTTATTTATTTCCAATGGCAACGTTCTCCCGTTTATTTGGCGATAGTTTTTTGTTATGAAAAGTGGTCGACGGGATAATAGAGAAGAACCATTTTTTATCAAGATGTAATTTTTCTTAGATGCAGGTTTAAACTTCTAAAGAAAAAGTAAGGATAAAAATATCTGCAAACATTTAGTTTTTAGTCAAGCCAGAATATCATCTAATTTATTCCATCAAAGTTATAGTAAAAACTGATCCAAGATTGCAAAATGCACGCGCGAGAAAAAAAAATAACAATCGTATTTTAACTGCATTATAGGATGACGTCATCCGCTTCAGGAAAAAAACATGGGACATAGAAATATAAATCTAAACATTTCAATTTCAATTTCGCTTTTTAATCATAATTATAGAATAAAACCGTGCGGTGTTTTTTATAATAATTGCTGAGCGTCATATAATGTGGTATTTTATTTTTTTTGGCAACAATATTTTGAGGAAAACCTTTCATTTCTTTTATGAAAACAATGCCGATTTAATGTTTAATTATCAGCAAATTTTAATCAAAAACATGTTTTAACGAAATGTTAAGTGTGCTATGTCAGAAGCCTGTTCAAAATCCTTTCATATGCTATCTCATTCGTCGTTCTGCGTTTTGTATTTTCTGAGAAAAAGGGATGTTGACAGGAGAAATAATATATATGATTAAGGAGTTTTTCCATTCTGAAAAAAATTTACATTTTAAAATTTAATCGAAATAATTATTATTATGAAAAGATTAAATATAAAGAAATATAACTAGTACATTTAGCCCAATCAGACTTTCGCCCTCCTCCTCCCTCTTTTCAAGTCAGGTTAGGAGCACATTTAGGATTATGCTAAACTTATAGTTACCTTAATAAAACCATGCAAATTGAAATTTCAGAGACATTGATATTTTATTTACAGTTACATTTAATCAATAACATTTCTAAATTTCATTCTGGAAAATAGACTTAATTAAACCACATAAAAAAAATTAAACCAATTTACAAAATTTAAAAAATGAAGCAGTAACATACTTTGTTTTAATGTTGAAGCAAACATTTTGCTTCTTAGATATAAAATAGTTTCTAGGTGTTTATGGACATTCTTCGTAATATTTAAGATTGGCTTTTAAAACTACTCGTTTTTCAAACATTTCGTCCGAAAGCCTATTAGCTTTACAATAATTCGTAATAGTTGCATAAGAAAATAATCTTTCTACAGATGCCGACGAGGGCAGCGTTGTATTGTATTTTATGAAGATGTTTTTAATCTCTTTATAAGAGTTCAATATACTTAGATTTTTCTTTTCCTCCAGACAGAAATGCGCATACAATAATGTGGCTTTTCTTTTAGGGTCTTGTTTTGCTTCTTCATGATCAGAATCAATGGTAAAAAAGTCATCTTTTTCTTCACTATCAACAGAACTCAGCACATCCAGATTTTCGTTTGTTCTGATTTCTTTTGTCAATTTGCTAATAAATAGCGTTTTAATTTTTGTATAAGCTGGTTCACTAATGCAAGACTGCCATTTAAATTTCACAAAACTCGGATGACATAAAGCTGCTATTGCAGCTTTTTCTGCTTGAAGTGATGAAATATTAAAGAACTCACTAAATCTATTTTCTATACTTTCTAAATAAACTTCGGCCAAAGGTCGACAATATATAAAGTCTTCATTCAATGATTTTCGTAATTTATGTCGTAATGACAACAAAGTTGGTAATAAAATACCAAAATAAGTTTCTTTTTCACTTTGAAGAATATCTAAAGCCCCGGCAATGTCTTTACTACATTTCACATATTCTTCTATATATGTAAAGTCCTGGTCTTTCAATGAAGTTATCAAATTCAGTTCCTTGCTCAAAATAGCCGATTTTTCTTTGATGGAGAGAAACTGTTTCATTGCATCAAATAAACTATTCCATCGTGTTTCATTTGGTCGACTAAGAGTATGTCCCAAAATGGAAATGATAATTTCTGAAGATTTAGGCCGACATGCTGCTTTCCACAAACTATTACATTTTTTTATCACTTGTTCGTGTATTTTTGAAATTTCTGTGTCATGGCCTTCCAGAATTTTGCTAGAGTCAGAAGTTACACACAAATTGAGTGTGTGAGATGCACACCTAAAGTGTAATGGTAAACAATCACTCGAATTAATTACATCTTCTACATCATCATTTATGCTAGACGCAGTGTCAGAATCATAATCACTACTAGATGAATTATATTTTGTATCTAAATCATCATCATCTTCTAAAATACATTTTTCTTCAATTCCAAATATTTTAAATGCTTTCACAAAATTCCTTGCATTATCAGTAATAGCAGCTATTACTTTATTGGAATTCAATCCGAATTTTTTTTGGATGTTCATAAGATTTTCAAAAATTTTGTCATAACTATGAATGCCTTTGAATCTTTCACAAGCCATAGCTCTAGACATTCTTTTTAATGTAACTGGATGAATCCAATGTGCTGTCACTCCTAGGAAACTTCTTCGTCGCCCTGACCATATGTCTGTGGTTATGCAAACAAAATCTATATCTTCCAAGTCACGTTTAATATTTGCTACTTGTTCATTGTAATATATTCCAATTTTTCGTCCAAGTGCCCTCCGACTCAAAGATTTTGTTCCGTTCAAAGATTTTGAACTAGAATTGAGGTTTTTCAGTATATTTTGGAAATATATATTATCAATGTTTCTTAGCGAAATCATAGAATCAATGAAATAGTTTACAATATCTTTGTCAAAATTGTGTTGCAAATATACTATGTTTTGACTTGATTGTCCAGAAATACTTGATTTTCGTTGTTTTTTTTGTTTCCTGTAAATAAGCACGATATTCTTCAAAATAAGTGTTTCCATGCTTCCTTTTAAGGTGGGTAACAAAATTGGAAGTGCAATTATTTGAGGCTTTTACCTCAATATTACACTTAGTGCATTTCGCTATAATTCTATCACACGAAGATTTATTTTCAATTTTCTCGAAAAAACGTCCATCTAAAATAGTCGGTTTCTTTTTACATGTAGTGCCGGAAGTACCAGCATGGTGAACAGTTTGTAAATCACTACTGTCTGATTGAAATGAACAAATTTCTTCCATAATTTATTACGAAGCACTAAGCTCTCATTCGATTTTTACAAATTTTATAACATAATTTAATAAAGTTCATTCACATGGATCAAAATTATAAAGACATTATATTATAACGTGGCTCATGAAAAGGTTCACGTAACTACCACTCGACAGAAATAATGTTTATAACTTGACAGCAGTAAATTGCATGTGAGTCACGTGATTTTGAAAACAGCGCTTTATTTGCATAAGTTGACAATTTGAACGGTGTTTTTCTAAATCTGATGCATCTTTTTTACTTGATTTCGGTAGATAAAATTTGGTGTTTTTATTTTGTTCCATTTCACACATTTTTTGCTGATAGAATTAATTAAATCAATTACATGATTTTTTGTTGATAATATTTATTTTAATTATTTCAAAGGAATGATATAAGAAAAGGGAGATAAGAAATAGTTGAAAATGACGTCACAAATAAACCATTGGAGGTACAATGTTGGAGGGCAGTTGCGATTGGTGCCGTGACGATAATGGGTGTTACTGGAGGTCGGACGCGCAGTTGCGATTGGCGGATTAGAAGATCATCAGTTGATTGCAGTCTCCCTATTAGACTGACAAAGTGTGTCGTTATATAGAGCAAATGGTCAAACAAACAAACTGTCATTAAAATACACTATTCGTCGCTAACATGTCACACTATCGAATGTGAAAAAATGCATTTTTCATATTCTGTGCCATTCTCTTACACTGTGCATGACATGTACACAAAAGAATTCAACACAAAAGAAAGTCAACACAAAAGAATTCGTAAGCATTACTTTGAAAGGGCGTGAATTGTTTAAAGATAGTTTTTAATTGAGTTATGTAATTTTGAGTTGAATTATATTTAGTACTCTAAGAGATGTTTGTAGAGTATAAATAAATTCATAATATACAGTGCTACGCAAGGAATTGGATACATTGCTGGCTATGGATAGTAATTTCTAGAAGTGTGTTTTTAATAGTGTAATGCGTTTCTTTGCTTCAATTAAATTTTACTATATTATGTGACATGTATAAAAATCTGTAAATAATATACAGGGCTGTACAAAATAATTCTAGTACACTTCAGTTTATTGTCAAAAATTGCTAAATGTAGACAGTGCCAACTGTGTTATGCTTTTTGTAACTAAACTAAATTTTCGCATACTATCTAGATTACATATACCAATCTATAGATCATTTACAAAGCTTCACAGATCCATTCGTCTATTTTTGGGCTATGGACGGTAATTGCTATGTAATAATTATTTTTATGAAATGCCTTTTACTAAATTACTTACTTAAATATCTTCTCTCACTTTATTAAATGCTAAAGTTTCGTTATAGTATTCTGGAATTGTTGGAAAGTATTGCGTAATCTATGCTTGACGCAAGATTTTCTGTAATGGTAGAAACTCGGGGATTCTAATGTTGCGAGAAAATAACAGAACCGATCTATAGGTTAGTTATAACAGGAAAATACAATTGACAAATAGCATGACTTTTGAAATATATCGTCGTTAAAATAATGCATTTTTAGTGGCTAAAATCTTCAGCATTTTTTCTATAATTGCATGAAAAGACACTTACTTTTCGAATGTTAATTTTGTGATTTTCATTTAATCTACCGTGTAAAAATAATTTCCCCTATAATATAACAATTTTAATGAAATTTATATTATTTTCTACTTTATTTTATGTTGTATTTTTTATTATTTAATAAACTTAGTAATGGACCATATTTATATTCCATCAAATTAAAAGTCGTCTGTGGTAGATACTGTTTTGCATCTCTAAAATAAGATTATTTTTTTCTTTTTGGTTGCGTAAAGTTAATTTTTCACGACTTCACTAAAACTAATAACTTAACAAGAAAGAACTAGTATGCTGTGGCCTTACATTTTCTTTATATAAATCAAATCGTCTGAAATCAAAGTTAAATGCAAACTGTTCGTTCTTAAGATATAGCTACTACGGAAACCGTGAAAAACAGAACCTAGCAGCGACACCTGTTGCACGGTATATAAACAAACTAATAAGGATCTATTTATGTCAAGGTCTACCCAGCTCGAAAAAGTTTGCAAAAAAAGTGCACAAAATCCGAGCGTATTTGGCACCTCGGCGTATGTATAAAAAGTGCAAAATTAATTGTGCATATAAAGTGCAAACAGAATTGTGCACAAAATGTATATAATCAGAGGTGCCAAATACGCTCAGATTTTGTGCACTTTTTCTGAATACCAAATAATCCCTAAATGTTGCACTTTTATACACAATCAGAGGTGCCAAATGCACTTAGATTTTGTGCACTTTTTCTGCATACCAAATAATCCCTAAATTGTGCACTTTTTATATACAATGTGAAGTGCCAAATACGCTCCGATTTTGTGCACTTTTTATTTTACACATTTTTTGCATACCAAATAATCCCTAAATTGTGCATTTTTTATGCATAATCAGAGCCTCTGATTACGCATAAAAATGCACAATTTAGGGATTTTTTGGTATGAAAAAAATGTGTAAAATAAAAAGTGCACAAAATCTGAGCGTATTTGGCACCTCAGATTTTGTGCATTTTTTAAAATAGCTTTTTGCATATCGAACATTTTAAGCATATATTTATATCAAGATTCAGCTTACTGTGAAATTTACAGTTATTATCACCATAGTAATAAACCCACTTTTGGAAAGATGCATAATTATAAATAGGATTATAAATAATAACTTTATCAGACATGGTACAAGTTCGCCAACATGGGGAAAAAGAAAATAAGCTTAAATTTAAATATGTAAATTTTATAATTAGAAATAACATTGCATACAGTAAAAAAAAACATGTTCAATATTGTTAAAACCCAATAAGAGAAAATTATTACACTTACTTGAAAAGAACTGCACTAAATTCTAGTTGTTGGTTGAAAATGTTTTAACTAATGTATTTGCAATAAACATTTGACATTTGATTAACATACATCTGACCTGTGTGCTTGGCATCAAGCGCCCGCTTATAAATCATGGTCAATGTATACAGGGACGAGATAGCACACAGAAGGAAATTTACAACACACAGAAATACACCCGGAAGCTCCACAAAGAGTGTGCAACGGAGCCCCCGGGATTCGAACCCGCTCCCACCTACACTCGCAAGCGATTAGTGGTGTGATGCCTTGACCACTCAGCTACGGTAGGCCCTATTTGCACTTAGAAAAAGGTATTAAAAAATCAACGTTACTTATTTTTTTTTTTTACAACACAAGTGCAATCAGCTTTTTCTCATCATTTCACTTCCAATGCAGTCATTGCAAATTTTAACCGTTGCAACCGGATACAATAATTCTTCTGACCGCAGAGGGCTTTGATGGACGACCGATGAAATCTAGCTGCTGTTGGGAAAAAGCGAAAGAAAACACGGCACACACACAAAAAAAAATGACCATTGCGGTACAGCCGCTGCGTTTATTTGAAATCACAACATAAATAATAAACTAATGGTACTTGTTCCGGTAATGTAATGTATCCACCAGTAAATGTTCGGGACTTGTAATGGTACTTGTTATATGTTATAAAATAAATATACTTGAAATTTTCTTGTATTTTCTGTAATAAATATATAGCATTTTCATTGTTGAGTTACAGTCAGTTTTACAATGTTCAAATAGATACTTTACTTAGATTGCGCTTCTGTATCTTTGGATGATTTTCTTTTACCAAATCAATTTCAAGCTGTATCCCGTTTGTTTCCTGTGTAAAAAAAATGAAAAAAAATTAAATCATGCAGAAATATGCAAACTGAACTACTTTACAGACATTACATAAATATAAAAATTCAATATTAGATTTTATTAAGTAGTTTGTTTTTCTACAGGAAAAAATAATAGTTAAAATTGATTCACTTATTTTCATGCGTAATATACGGCCAAACTGGCAAATGTTGTTCTTATAAACAATTTCCCAAATCTCAAACTTGAAATTTAGTATCTATACTATTAAAAATGCATACTGTATCTGAGCATATAAGAGAGCATACTGTATCTGATGCATACATAAGATTTGCGATGATCTTCGCAAAATCATAACTGCAACCTTGGTATAATTGTAACTGTTAGGGTCGATGTAACAAGAAAGTACCCAAATTTCTAAACAGCATAATTAAATTGGACGCTTTAAGGGGACACATATCCTTTAAAATTTTGAAAAAAATCGATTTTTTGTTTTTTAATTCATTTGATAGCTAATTTTTTTCTGAACAATTTGCCACAAACCGCATTAAAATATTCGTAAAATTACTCTCGTTATAGTAAAAAATGTAAATCAGCTTTGGTCCGTTTCACGCGAATTAAAGATCCACTTGAGTCAGCTGATTCTGTCATCATGGCGGTGTGTTTGATTACGTTTTAAAAGCTGCAGATTTTGCTTCTCCTCTTATCGCAAACTCCATGAATTATTAATTCTTTTGGAGAAACAGAATGACGGAAGCGTCTCTACTCCCGGCTTTCGTAATATCTGCAGTTGAAAGTTTATTTACATGTGCTTTTCAGCGTTATATTTCGATTCCGTTTCATTTGAGAGTAAGCTTTTTGTTCAGAGTGTATTTTACTAGTTTTATATTATTAATTTATTTTACTAGTTTATTTTCGTTCATTATTGTGTCCGAGAATGTGAAGAGAGAGTCTGGGACTCGTCCTAAAAAACGAAAGTTTTCTGGCAATCATTTTACTAATGTGAAAACTCATCAACACATTAGTGCATCAAACAAAAAATTAAAGTTGGATGTTTTACCTCCTGCACAACAAAGTGTTTTTAGAACACCTAATTTTGAAGGATACAGATTGTTTGATATAAATTTATTGATTAATTTTATACAACAAAACTTATCTTGTAAATTCTGTAAGGGTAATATTATGCTAAGTGAGTCGTCACTGTTTGGACTGTCATCTAAATTTGAAATGACATGTAAGTGTTCTGTAAAAACTTTCAGAAATTGCACAATGTTAGGCAGTAACAAAAATATTCCTGAAATCAATAGAAGGTTTACATATTCTATGAGAATGATTGGACAATGCAGAGCAGGAATGGAGACTTTTTACTGTGGCATGGATCTCCCACCACCTATTGCTCAAAAATCATACTTTGTCATTGTAAATAAAATATTGAAAGTGACATCAGAAACTGCAGAAATGTCGATGAAGAAAGTAGCCCAGACTGAAGCTATATTGTCAAATTCTTCTTTGTCCGTTACTGTAAGTGGTGATGGTACATGGAAGACTCGTGGTCATACATCACTTACAGGTGTGTGTACGATAATTGGAGCCTAAAGTGGGAAAGTATTTGACACTGAGGTGATGTCCTCGTATTGTAAAGAGTGTGAATATTCTGAAGAACACGAATGTAATCGAAACCATTTTGGTTCTGCAGGAAAGATGGAAGTTGACGGTATGGTCAGAATATTTTTAAGATCCGAAGAAACACGTGGTGTAAAATATTTGAAACACATCGGGGACGGTGACACAAAAACATTTCCTTCAGTGTGTAATGCAAAACCTTATGGGAATGTAACTATCGAAAAAAGTCGAATGTGTTGGACACGTTCAGAAGCGTATGGGGACCCGTCTAAGAAAGCTGAAGCAAGAAAAGAAAAAATTGAGTGATGGAAAAACACTGGGTGGTAAAGGGCGATTAACTGACAACCTTATTGATGAAATAACAAGCTACTATGGCAATGCCATCAGAGAACATAAAGATTCTTTGACTGAAATGCGTAAAGCAATTTGGGCGATATTTTATCACAAAATATCATCAAATGATAATCTAATTCATTATTTTTTCCCAAAAAATGTCTACACCTGGTGTAAGTACAATAAATCACGTTTAGAAGGCATTTCATACAATCATAAATCCCCTATCCCTTCTGTGGTAATGGAAGCAATCAAACCAGTGTTTAATGATCTGTCACAGCCGTCACTTTTAAAACGTTGTTTGGGAGGGCGAACACAAAACCCAAATGAAAGCTTGAATGCCATGATTTGGAAATTTTGCCCCAAAACTACAGGATCGGGGAAAACAATTGTACATATTGCAACAAACGAAGCTACAATATTGTTTAATGAAGATTTTCAAGGACGGCATGACACATAATGGATTCATTGCAATTACTTCGTAGCAATTTTTCGATTCATGGATTTGAAAGCATAGATAATAAACGTATAGCTTCTTCAGAGAGAAAAGCAAGTATGCAAACAAAAGAGCAAAGGAAATTGAGATAACGTTCTAAAACAGCAAAAGTCGAATCGCTAAAAAATATTGAAGGTGAAATGTATTCTGCAGGTAGATTTTAAAAATTAAGTAAGTAAGGTAAACAACAAATTGTAAGATATTCAACTTTCCAAGATAATTTAAATTTTAAAAAAGTTACCAGTGATTATTTATATCCTATAGTAATTTTAATACTTGTATAAGATTATATTACCAATATGAATAGTTCATTTACAAAAAGACAAAAAAGAAAAACGATAACTTTAACGATTACATTAAAAATATTGGTACTTTTCAGTTAGCCGGGCGCCAGTGATACATATACATGTATATATATACACATATACGATACACACACATTTATATATACACATATATGATATGTATACATACATCTATGTATATACACATATATGTATGTACATACATACATATTTATATATGTACATATATCACTGGCGCCTGGCTAACCGAAAAGTACCAAAATATTTTCACCTTTTTTTCCCCTAATATTAGACTTTTCAAGATTATTTATACTAATTTAAATTGTAAATGAGTTTTTAATATAACATTAATATTTAATTTGAATTTTCTCATGTTATATACCGACTAATAATTTCACGTTTTGGAGCTTATAATAAATTTTATACATGTGTAATGATCTTAATTATTTCATATGTTTATCCTACAACAATATAGAAATTTTAAATAGCAATAGCTGTATATACACAGTGGCGATATACAGAAATTTTAATACAGCCTTTATGTTTAAATTAATTTTCCTCAAAATCGTTATTTTTCTACTTACGCGCATAACTCCAAATGTATCAAAGGTAATGATTCGAAACTTTATATATATCTGTACTAGATCATTTTCTTCAAATTGAACTAAAATCTAAGAAATTTAACAAAAATTATTGAATGTATGGGCATTCAAGTGACAAAAATGATCAAAATTTTCATTTTTTTTTTAATCAAAAAACTTTAGAAATTTTTTGTTTATTTATTAGATTATAGTTCATTTTATTTTTGTAATGTTTTTAAACTTATATTAACAGTTTCAAAGTTGTAGAGTGTATAGATATTTTTAAATCATGCGCGCAAGTTGTATACTTTTGCATTAATTGAAAAATATCTTCATATTTGGAGCAGTTAATTTTGAAGTAAAAGGTTGTACTTTATTATTTTGCTATATTAATTTTAATATGAACAGAAATTATAATTTGTTTTAAAATAATATATATCTTGCAGTACTTTAAGTACAAAAGTAAGATTTAAATCGCAATCTCAAATGTTGTGCCGTTCTCGAGTTTTGTGAAATGTTTTTAAAATTTGAACGTGATATTAAATTTTAAACCTTGGTAATAAATCTAATTGTTACAAATATGTATTTTATAGGAATATATCAACATTAAATAACAGTATTTGAGTTGTTTATACCTTGAAAATGTTTTTAAATACAAAAGTAAAATTTAAGTAGCAATCTCAAATGTCGTGCCGTTCTCGAGTTTCGTGAAAATTTTTCAACATTTGAAGGTGATATTAAATTTTAAACATAGGTAATAAATATAATTCTTACAAATATGTATTTTATAGAAATATATCAACTTTAAAAAACAATATTTCAGTCTTTTATACCTTAAAAATGTTTTTAATGTAACATTAATATTTAATTTGAATTTTCTCATGTTATATACCGACTAATAATTTCACGTTTTGGAGCTCATAATAAATTTTATGCATATGTAATCATCTTAATTCCTGCACATGTTTATCCTACAACAATATAGAAATTTTAAATAACAATAGCTGCATTGTACGTGTTATTTAAGAATTTTTAATGCAACATTTATGTTTAAATTGATTTTCCTCGAAATCGATATTTTTTTACTTGCGCGCATAATAACTCGAAATGTATCAAAGGTAATGATTCGAAACTTTATATATATCTTTACTACATCATTTTCTTCAAATTGAACTAAAATCTAAGAAATTTAACAAAAATTATTGAATGTATGGGCATTCGAGTGACAAAAATGATAAAAAATTTCTTTTTTTTTTTTTAAATATAAAAAAAAAGATAGAAATTTTTTGTTTATTCATTAGATTTTAGTTCATTTTATTTTTGTAATGTTTTTAAACTTATATTAAAAGTTTCAAAGCTCTAGAGTGTATAGATCTTTTAAAATCATGCGCGCAAGCTATATACTTTTTCATTAATTAAAAAAAACAGACATTAAGGAATAATTATTATTAATTAATTATACAGTGTTTAATGCAAATTATATATTATATTGCATGGAGAAAGTATTACACTATTAAAAAAAACTGAGGTATTTAGTGTAAAAATGAGTTCATGGGGCCACTTTAAATATTTGTCTCCGAAATCAAATTTTTCATCTGTTTAAAGGGTATGTGCACCCTTAATAAAATATTTATAATGTAAAGCTTTATTAAATTATAAAATCATACTTACATGTGATGGACTGACTGTATTCAACCACATTTTTAGCTCGGCTTTCTTTTTTCTCATCTATCAGCTATTTGATATAAATCCGCAATTTTCACACTCTGGAAGAGATGTAATACAAAAAAATCAATAACAATCCAGTAAAAATTGGCTTATAATTGATTTCACTTAGGGCCTTTAAAATTGTTTCAGAGGGGGCTAAAATTTCAAGCTTCTAATGCTAACATTTAAAAAAAATTTTAAATAACTTGACTTGATTACATTGTGTGTAATGCTTTAACTTAACATGTTAATAGTAATATAAATTTATTTTATAAGCTTTTAAAATTTTCCAGATTACATTTTAAGAATTACAGATTACAAACATATTCTACAACATATGTTTCAACAATTATACATCCTACGAAGGAAATCCATATAGAGCGGTATTTTTCCCTATTCCTTTAGATTCCAGTTTCAGAGGTTTCATCGAATAAATATTTGACAAAGCTGATTACATAGTTCAATATTATGTATTTTATGATTATGTATTTTTAATTTTAAAATAAGGTGGCTATTAGAAACTTAAATTTATTTTGGGAAGAAGGAGGGGGAGGGGCATCAAAAACCATGTTTACTTCCTGTGAAGTTAGTTTTGGCCTCGAACGAGCGTTCATTCAGCAGAGTTCCCCCCCCCCCCAATTTTGACAAACAAAACCAAAGCATATTTTTGTATTTTTTAAAAAAAAATTTCATTTATTTTGAATTGTTTTTGTATGTTAATGAAATAAAAAATGAGTTTTTGTAAATTGATTGCACTTTTGAAATAGTTCAGAGAATGCTCTGTTAATTATAATCTAAATAATGTATTTTAATTTAACATAACAAGAATTACGATTGCGAAAAATGGCCACTAAGTTAAAAAAAAGTTTACCAATTTCTGGCTATAAAGTAGAAAATTCAATTTTCAAATTCAATTCTTTTAAAAATAAAAGAACATTTATTGAATTTTACTTTTAAAGAAATGAAATTGCATTTTGATATAAAAGGATATACGTACAAATAAAGTAAAACCTCCATAACGGACACTCCCGAATAGCGGACACCTCTATTTAACGGACATTTTTCAAATCCCCACTCCCAAAATCTAATTTTTTGTATGTTTAACCTCTGAATAGCGGACATTCCGAATAGCGGACAGTAGTTTTGGCGATCAAGGATCAAAAATTATTTTTTAACGAGAAAGAAAATGGAAAAAGAAAATTAAAAAGCCTAGAAATTTATCAAAGCAATGTGTCACAAATTTTTTGACCACAGATAAATGTAGAGGGTGGTCTCTAGAAATCACCAATGGCCTGGGGAATCCCCACAATATCATAATCGATTACTGTTTGATTCTTCAGATTTAATTGATATACAATATTCAAAGCTTCAAAATATGTTAAAACCATTCTTATCGTTTTCTGAATAGATTGAGTTCTGCGTATTCTGAATTTAGTGTTTTGTTTGCGATTAATGTTTCGAGAATGACCTCAAAACGAAAGCGATTAACTTTAAAAGAAAAATTTGAAATTGTAAATGTAAGTGAATCTGAAAAACAGAAATAGAGTTTACGGATACTTGTTTTAAAATATGTAAAACACAAGTGGGAGAGATTTTACGAAATAAAGAATTTGTGGATTATTAACTCTAACGAGAACATCAAAAATGTTAAATTGAGGTATACTGATTCCATTGAAATTAATTCTATATTCCTGAATTGGTTTGCTTCACTTCGTTCAAAAAAAATTCCTATCAGTGGGCCTTTGATTCAGCAAAAGGCTTTAAAAGTCGCCAAAGAACTCGGATTACATGGTTTTAAGGGTTTGGGTAGATGGCTGGAAAAGTTCCGGTCTTGGCACAACATCTCTTTCAAAACAATATGTGGAAAAGCAAAATTTATAGCTCTGAAAAAGGGGAGGTTTGGCATGAATAACTGCTATCAATTTGTGAAGGTTATGAGAGAATCATTTTTAATGTCGAGGAAAGCGGACTCTTTTTCAGAATTTTTTCGAATAAGATTTTGTGCTTTAAAAAGAATGGCTGTATCGGCGAAAAAATGACAAAAGAGCGAAGCATATTTTATTATGTTGCAATGTATTAGGGGAATTTTAGATTTCTGTTATAGATCAAAAATCTGTAATACCCATGTGTTTCTCAAAGAACATCCAAATAAAAAAATGGTTTTATAGATCGAATAAAAAAGCGTGAATAACCAGTTTTTTAGTGATTAAATGGTTAACTTCCTTAGATAATAGGATGTAAAAACAAAGAAAAGTTATCTTGTTTTTGGACAGTGCAACTTCTCATCCAAAACATTTTAAATTGGACAATGTTGAAACTGTGCCCCCCCCCCCCCCCCCCAAAAAAAAAAAAAAAAGACAACTTCCGTATGCCAGGCCCTTGATCAAGGCGTTATACACAATTGTAAAGCCTGGTAGAGAAAGCTTTTACTAAGCCATATTCTTTCGAAGTTTCATTCTATGAATACAGTTGAGAACAGCCTAAAATTAGTTAATGTTCCCGATGCTTTCAAATTCGGATTTCTTCAGCTGTAAAAAACATATAACCGGAATGCGTACGACAATGTTTCCGAAAAGCAGACTTTATATTAAAAGAAAATTAAACACTTATTTCCGATAGAAAATGAAGAACTATCGCAATAAATGAATTAATGAAATGGATCAGGAGTGAAGAAATGCCGAAATGCGATCAACATTGATGATGACCTACTGAAAAAGAATAAGTTGATGTAGGCGATTATATTCCTTCAGAATTTTCGACAAAAGCTGACTCTATTAGTGATATGAATCAGATACTGAAACCAGGGGATGTTTCCTGCAATATCAAGAATAGGCAAAACACAATGAGCATATTCACATATTTTTTTTTTCTTTTTCCAAAAAGAGATGATTCAGAAGGATTAAATCTACTGATAGCACTAAAACGTCGCATTGAAAAACTAACTACATGTAATCGCAAGCGAAAGCAAACTTTCGTAACAGATTTTTTCCTTAAAATGTAATAAACAGTGGAAAAATGTATGTACAATTTCATTTGAGTTCTATTGCTTAAAAAAAGTAATTTTAAATTCTTATTAATCATATAATAGAAGTTCGCGGACATTTAAAAGCCAATTAATGAAACTTTAAGCATTTCTTAGCGATTTTGTGAATCTCTGAAGTTTTCCCAATAGCGGACACCTCCGAATAGCGGACAATTTCTGCGCTCCCGAGGTGTCCGTTATTTAGAGGTTTTACTGTATTCGTTTTAACTTGTTTTTGTTATTATATATGTATTACTTTATGCAGTTTAACCCTTAACTCCTGTTACAAAAAGAGTCGCATACTATACTGTGAGTGGTTTCAGAGACCGCTTGATTGAAAGATGAATAAAAGGCTTGATTAACGCATAGGATACTGCATCTGTTACAAACTTTATGTACATGACTATTATAATTAAAATTTACCTATTCAGAAGTCTTTAGCAATAATACTAAGGCTTCAAACAAAACAAAATTTTACGAGTAACTATAGCAGGGTTCATACAGACTGGAGAAAAGAATCGAAGAAGTCAAGGAACATTCTAAGGAGAACAAGGATTTTAAAGAACTTAGCATATTTTTTCATGCATGCCATGCGTCGTACAACTTGCACACCCACCCTAATTTTTAATATCTCATTTAGGGAGAAAATGTATTTTATTCAAAGGAAATCTAATAACTAGTGCTAAAATTTTACAAAGTATTCATAATGCATTGCTTATTGGTTTCGTAAATTTGAATACAAAAGTGCCAGGGAACTATTTTATGAAGTGACCAATGGCCATATATATATATATATATATATATATATATATATATATATATATACAGGACAGTAAATCTCAAATTCTCATCATATATCACATGCACCTAGGTTTTAAAAGTAAATTTTGAATGGAAAAAACATGCAGTATATACAAACAAAACCAGACAAAACAAAAAAGATATACAATTTAATTTTTTAGAATGGCAGTAATTACTTGAACTTTACTTTTATAAACATGAGAAGACTTATTTTACTTCCTTTAATCATTATTCAACACTAAATTATATTTTGTTATAAGTTAAGAAGTATTTTGTTTTGTTTATTTAAGGAGTTCTAAGTATGGTTCTAAGACTAAGTTCTAAGACTGGTACACAGTGGACCACTTTTTCAGATAATTTTTTTTTCTCTTTAACGGACAAGCCGATCTGCATGAAAATATTTTTGAATATTCCTTAAACCTTTATGCATTCATCATAATTTTCTCAGAACATAGTTTCCAATACATTTAAAAACAAATAAAATTTATGGGCATCCAAAAAGTGGACCAGTGTGCCCCATAAATGGGGAACACTGGTCCACCCACTGGGGCACAGTGGACAGCTATTAGGTATTATCTGAAATGCAATATAAATCTATTTTTCATTAATCTAATTCTTCTTTGTTTCCCCTTTACCCGCAAAATAACATAGTAAAATAAATTTACAAGTAACATTTTGAAACAAAAAATTAATTATATTTTGAAAATAATAACAGATTAATACAGGAACAATTGCAATTTAGTTGAAGGCATTACTTAAGTACAAAAAAATCAGCGCATATTAAAATTTGCAAATGAAATTTCAAAATACTTATGAGTAAGATTGATCCAGGAATTTTCCTGAAATACTTTTGGGTCTGAGAGCAACATTATGAAATCATTGACATCAACAACGATTCATCTACAGTTTCGGGAAAAATAAACTGATATCTATTCAATTTGTGTCTCATGAATCTTACTTTAACAGAATCATCAACAATTAGACTTAGTTATATATATTTATCAAAGGCAGTAAATACAAAACAAAATATTTCTTATTATGTTAAATAAATTGTTATTTTTCTTTGTTTACTTTATTTTACAGTTAAATAACTACTTTAAAACAATAATTCTTTATAGAAAATAAGCAATTATTAAATATTTTGAACATTCTGCATTACTGGAGCAGAGTGGATTGTGGACCACTGTGCCCCAGGAGTGGGTGGTCCACTGTGCCCCATGTTAAAGTTCAATAAATAATCATATTAATATTGTTTATAGCTTTCTTTTAAACATATCAACTTTAAAGTTAAAAACAAGTATCTTAGCTTAGCAAAAAATGTGTTTT
Source organism: Maratus michaelseni (assembly GCA_963931845.1). Classification (NCBI taxonomy): domain Eukaryota; kingdom Metazoa; phylum Arthropoda; class Arachnida; order Araneae; family Salticidae; genus Maratus; species Maratus michaelseni. Next base: position 211,632,335 of record OZ007595.1, read on the forward strand.
ATCTTATTTATCTACAACCTTTAATTGCTAAAAATATGAAAATATGATGAAAAATTTTACTTTTAGAAGCTCAAAACAACCAATCAGGATAAAATAGTTCCATCTGAGCTAAACATATTTTCTGAAGGCTATAAATAATCAGTGCAGTGCTGTTGTCTATTAGGATAGAAGAGAAGCTTAAAAAAAAATAAAAATAATAAAATATTAGGGGGTGGTCTACTGTGCCCATAGGTCCAGTGTGTACCAGTCTCCCCTACTCCTTGCAAACTTTTTAATTTCTAAGGAGTTTCTAAGTAGTCTAAATAGTCTTTATGAACCCTGCTATAGTTAAAACTGAAAATAAAAAGTTACTGTGAAAATTGAAAAAAGAAGTGGTCTGCGAGACCGCTATATATAAGCAGCTAAGGACGTTAAATTTAAGTATTTTTTTAGTACGCTACATATTTATGTAACTGACGGCTAAAAATATTTAAAAGTAACGATTATCTTTTTTATAAAAGTATTTTTTATACATAAAAATTAGCTGAATTGAAATGGCAAGAGGAAACAAACTACTTGTTTTTTTTTCTCAATAGTCGAGTAAGCCTATCGTTATAACTACAATTAGGGTGGTTTTATACAAATCAATATTCATTTACAATACGTACGATATTTATTATAGAAACTTACAACATAAAATTGAATAACTTACCTATTTTCTGCTAAACAAAAATCATCAGTCGGTGAAAAAGATAAGTCTTCATAACTTCTTATTTATAAAAAAAATTGTTTACGCGGCCATCAACTTAATTATACTAACGACAACAGAGGGAAAGGACAGGCATCGCGCCATACCGCGCAGACGCAGACTAAATATATCCTCGGCACCTCTATTTATCATCGTGCCTGTCATCAAGGCAGTCACCGACCGTTCAAAAAATTAGCAGTGGTTAATCGTCTTCAAATGCGACTAATTATCGCATTTTAAAATTATAATAAATATATATGCTTTTTATAATTTAAATCATTTTGACTGTCTCTGGGAGATATAGAATATCTTACTTGTTCATTCGACAGGGGTAAAATTGTAAAATTTCAAATTAAATATTTTTTTTTTTTTTTTTTTTTTTTAATTTTTGAAAATTTACGGAGATGAAAATTTTGAGGTACTCCACCGTTAAGTTTGTAATTTTCAAAAAAAAAATAATTTTATCAATTTTTTTAAAAATAATTTACAGTAAAATATGTGTCTTAAAGCTATATTTTTCTTCATAATATCTATAAAATATGAACATATGTATATACGTCCAATTCTTCCAAACTCAACATACGTCCCGGGGGGGGGGAGGGTTACAACCTCCCTCCCCCTGGTTGCGCCGATGATGTTTGACGTGAACTATGAATATTAAACATTTATCTTGCATTTTGTTTTGCATTTTAAACATTTATTTGTAAATTTTAAGAACCTGTACATTTGGTTAGTAATTATTATTAAAAAATTTTGAGAAAAAATGTAATCTTATATTATTACAGTCAAATTTCAGGTCATAGAGCAACAGAAAGTGTGAAATATTTTTTACACTCTCCCCCCTCTCCTTCACATCCCTCAAAGGGTGAGGCGAAAATATTGGTGGAAGAGGGCACAATCTGTGACGTAGAAATGCACTTTTTAGGGAATATTGTGTTGTAATAGGAAAAACGTGCACATTTGAAAAAAATTACAGATTTTGAATTGGTAACATATGCATAGAATAATCAAAACTTGGAATATACAAAGTTTTACATCCATAAAAAATAAAGACTTTTGTGCATAAAAAATGCACACTTTTTGCGAACACGGAGTATGCAGTTATTTTATGCAAAAAATGTGCACACTTTCTGAAAACAAATAAGATGCATTTTTTTTGTATGTATAAAAAGTGCATATAATTTGCACACAAAGTGTACACTTTTTGAAATATTCAAAAATTTTCACTTTTTTTGCACAAATTGTGTACTATTGATACTTTTTTGCATAAAAAGTGCAAATATTTTCTATCTGGGTAACAGAATATGAAATTTTCGAAATTCCGTGAATTAATTCTTTAAGATATATCTATGGCAGAAAATTTGAAAAGTGCGCTATATAGAAGCGCCACCTGTTGGGCGATTTACACCAAACCTTAATCAGCAGCAACTTATGTCAACGTCTACGTATAACTGAATCTGATGTTTGATGAAAATCCGTGTATTAGTTCTTGAGATAGAGCTATTGCGGAAATCATGCAAAATAGGGCATAACAGCGCCACCTGTTGAGCGATTAATACAAAAATTAATGAACACCAATTTATAGAGGTCTAACTGAATCTGGAGTATGTTGACAATCCGTGAACTAGTTCTTGAGATATAGCTGTCGCGGAAAACATGAAAATTTAAGCATAACAGTGCCACCTGTCAAGCAATTTAGGCTAAAACTGATCAGCACCAATTTATATCAAGGTATAACTGAACCTGAAGTATGATGAAAATCCGTGCAATAGTTCTTGAGATATATAGCTATCTCGGAAATCATAAAAAATAAGGTATAACAGTGCCACCTGTTGGACGATTTACACCAACAACTAATCAGCGTTAACTTATATCAAGGTCTAACAGAATCTCAAATTTTAGTAAGTTTCGTGCTTTAGTTCTTAAGATAGAATTCCCAGAGCATTTTTGTCAAATACAGACACACAGACAGACATTTTGTAAAAGCAGTCAAATCGTGACATTCTAAAACGCATAAATCCTTCAAAAACGGAATTTGAGTTTTTTTACGAATCGAATACTTTCTTCTTTGCGTCAATCATGCTGCTAAACACTTTCCAGCACTAGAATATTTTAACAAAACTTCGCTATTTAATAAGGTAAATAAAACACCAAAGTAAACATCTTAGCAAACGCATTACACATAGAGTTGCAAAGGCTAGAAAAAAACCCGGTTTAAACCTGGGAATAAACCGAGTTTTTCAGGAATAAACTTGTTTTTTGGGAATAAACCAAGCCTTTTGGGAATAAACCTGGGAATAAACTGGGTCTATTGGAAATAAACCTGGGAATAAACCGAAATTTTGGAACTCTAATTACACATGAAAAACCAGATTTCAGGAATTATCCAACCATACCCGGGAAAAATACTCCAATTATGTTGTGTAACACTGTATTTGGTATGTATAATGTAGATTTGCATGTATCCTACATTGTACGCTAAAATTTAGTTTATTGAGAAAATGCATAATAGGTTGAAAATTCACATTCAGCAATTTCTAACAATAGATGAACACATGCCTGAATTATTTTGTACTATACTCGTGCTATACTAAAGTTAGTTTAACAAAAATAAGGGCTCGATAACAAAAAGAACTTATAACTGGAGTCTAAATTGTCGCAAGGTTCAATCACAAATTTCGTATGGTAAAAGTAATTGTTTTAGAAGTGGTGGGGTAGGGGGGATCTGTCGATTTTTTTTAAGCTTCCCATATTTTTGTGTATACCAAAAAATCTTTACAACTTAAAATACATATAACTCTTGTTTTAATTGCCGTAGCACGTAAAATTTATAAAGGGCTTGCTCATGAGGGGTCATGCCATTTCGGTTTGTCCCTGTAACTCAGACTGTAATCACCGTAAGCCCAACAAACGTTATACGGTTCAATATCATTATACATTATCAGGATATCCATTACCGTTTTTTTGTCATCACCTAATTTTTATAAAAAGCTGAATATAAGAGGATGTCAAAATTAAACTCGGATCCAAATTAAAGCAGCCACACAAATGTCTTACGTTAAACGTAATCATTTAGAGAGGATTTATCGATTTCTTATCAAACCCCTCAAATTTTAATATATCATAAGTACAAGTTGCCATGAATCAGTTATAATATGGGATGTATATGTCGCAGCGGTATTACATCTATAAAAATATCCGCAGAACCAACTCCCTTAAAATGTTTACGTTTACCATACGAAATTTGGTTGGACTGCGCAAATTTGTAGCAAGATCTATGTATTTGTGGTTATCATGGCATCATATTCGTGCTCTATTAAAATTTAGGGGTTCCTATTAAAAAACGGACATTTCCCCGCCTTTTATAAATATTACGTTTACCATATAAAATATGAGTGTTCTAGGACAAACACAGCTCGAATTATAAATGTTTAAAGTTTTCAGTACTTTATTTAGGTTTGCACTCGGTAGAAATTTCTTAAATCGGTTTATTATTTATGTAATATCGCGATTTAGAGATAAGGTGATTGAAAACCGATGTTACCTTTAAAATATGAAAACTTTTTTTTTTCTTGTTATATATATATATATATATACATATATAGTGACGTAATAAGGTCTTAGATTACCCCCTCCACTTGTATTGTATAGTATAAGTAGTTTTTAATTTTCCAAGTAACTTATATAAAATATAGATAATATATAACTTAGATAAAAAATATATATTAAGTATTAAAAAAATGTTTAAATGCCCAAAGACCCTCGGGATTTTGCATTTAAAAACTTAATTAGTTATTTTCAGGTTTCATACGGGGTCCTGGAATTTTCGTCAAGTTGTCCAAAATTTTCGTTCAATGTATGAAACATATGGCGAAGTTTTAATTCCTTTAAGGTTTTAGATTGTAATAAAATTGATTAACATAAATGCTGACATTCATATAGTAGATGGAGAAGGATTGAAAATGGGCGATATGAGCCTTGGATGAACCAGTTGCTGAAATTCATGACGTTTTTGTGACCATTGGCACCCTGTAGGACTAGTAATATATTATATCTGATTTTTAATGATCAGAAAAGGACAAAAAAGCGGAAAAGTGGAGATGCACAGAAAAAACTCATGAATGTGCCCCCACTCCCTAAAAAAATAAATCATCGCGAACAACGTCGAAATCAGATGCAAAATACGATCCATGCTAAACACTTTCCAGCACTAGAATATTTTAACAAAACTGCGCTGTTTAATAAGGTAAATAAAACACCAAAGTACACATCTTAGCAAACGCATTACACATGAAAAACCAGATTTCAGGAATTAACCAACCATACCCGGAAAAATATCCCAATTATGTTGTGTAGCACTGTATTTGGTATGTATAATGTAGATTTGTATGTATCCTACATTGTACGCTAAAATTTAGTTTAGTAAGAAAATGTATAATAGGTTGAAAATTCACATTCAGCAATTTCTAACAATAGATGAACACATACCTGAATTACTTTGTACTATACTCGTGCTATACTAAAGTTAGTATAATGAAAATAAGGGCTCGATAACAAAAAGCACTTATAACTGGAGTCTAAATTGTCGCAAGGTTCAATCACAAATTTCGTATGGTAAAAGTAATTGCTTTAGAGGTGGTGGGGGTGGGCGGGGGGGATCTGTCGATTTTTTTTAAGCTTCTCATATTTCTGTGTATACCAAAAAATCTTTACAACTTAAAATACATATAACTCTTGTTTTAATTGCCGTAGCACGTAAAATTTATAAAGGGCTTGCTCATGAGGGGTCATGCCATTTCGGTTTGTCCCTGTAACTCAGACTGTAATCACCATAAGCCCACCAAAAGTTGCACGGTTCAATATCATGAGTATACATTATCAGGATCCATTAGCGTTTTTTTTATCATCACCTAATTTTTATAAAAAGCTGAATATAAGAGGCTGAAAAAAATTAAATTATAACTCATGATTAAATTGTCACACCGCGCAAAAAATTTGTGTGTTTGAGCAACGTGACATAACTTTATATTAGACATTCTCTTTTTTTTTAATCGAAGTCTCCTAAATTGTAGTATATCATGAATGTAAGAGCCCGATAATCACAAACACATTTAACTCGGATACAAATTAAAGCTGCCCACAAAAATTTCTTACGTTAAACTCAATCATTTAGAGAGGATTTATCGATTTCTTATCAAACCCCTCAAATTTTAATATATCATAAGTACAAGGTGCCATGAACATTAATCAGTTATAATTTGGGCTGTATATGTTGCAGCGGTATGTTATCTATAAAAATATCCTCAGAACCAACTCCCTTAAAATGTTTACGTTTACCATACGAAATTTGTAGCAAGATCTAAGTGATTGTGGTTATCATGGCATCATATTCGCACTATATTAAAATTTAGGGGTTCCTATTAAAAAACGGACATTGGCCCGCCTTTTATAAATATTACGTTTACCATATAAAATATGAGTGTTCCAGGACGAACACAGCTCGAATTATAAACGATTGAAGTTTTCAGCACTTTATTTAGGTTTGCACTCGATAGAAATTTCTTAAATCGGTTTATTATTTATGTAATATCGCGATTTAGAGATAAGGTGACTTAAATCCGATGTTACCTTTAAAATATGAAAACCTTTTTTTTTTTTTTTTTTTTTGTTTGTTTGTTATATATATATATATATATATATATCTTAAATCACCCCCTCCACTTGTATTGTATAGTATAAGTAGTTTTTAATTTTCAAAGTAACTTACATAAAATATAGATAATACACTATATTTGCAATGATGACCGGTCACTTGCGATTTTAGACGTTTTGTTAAATATCTGGAAAGATACATGAGGAATTATACTCTAACTTCAGGAGTGTAAACAACATGATAAACGTCATATATTTCCACGAAGATTTTTTCCCGAAACCCCATAAGGGGTCGTCAACAAATTGAAGAAAAACGAATATCTTTTGGATAACCCTGTAAAAACTAATATTGCAAAAGCATTCAAACTGTAGATTATGATTAAGTGGCTTATTGTAATAATTTGGGTTCATTTTTATGAAGATAGCATGTATACTCGAAGAGAAATTCAGGTTTTTATAAAAACAGTCCCAAATTTTACCAAGTTTTTTGCTTATAATTTGCAGAGTTTTTAATATAAAAACAAGTTATTTTCAGAAAATATGACAAAAAAAATTGTACTCAATACCCTGCAATCAGAATTAAAAAATAATAAAAATTGTATGAAAAATGAGAAGGTTTACTAAATATTGTTTCACTGCAGATGCGCGAATTCAATCAAAATATACTGTGCATAATATATTAGCTAAATGTATAGACCAACTTTTGTGAAAGTCTCAAAAACATAGCTTGAAAATTCTCATAGTAATCGTCGATAGAATAAGCTCGAATTTCGCTGTTCTCAAAAGGAAGCAAAAAGATGAGGGGTTGTATCCAAATATACTAGCTTATAAAAGTTGACATAATAAGAATGAAGTGTCTCGCATTCTATATTTGATACAACCCCTCATCTTTTTGCTTCCTTTTGGGAACAGCGAATTTCGAGCTTATTCTATTGACGATTACTAACAGAATTTTCAAGCTATGTTTTTGAGACTTTCATAAAAGTTAGTCTATATATTTAGCTAATATATTATGTACAGTATATTTTGATTCAATTCGCGCATGCGCAGTGAAACAATATTTAGTAAACCTGCTCATTTTTCATACAATTTTTATTATTTTTTAATTCTGATTGCAGGGTATTGAGTACAATTTTTTTTGTCATATTTTCTGAAAATAACTTGTTTTTATATTAAAAACTCTGCAAATTATAAGCAAAAAACTTGGTAAAATTTGGGACTGTTTTTATAAAAACCTTAATTTCTCTTCGAGTATACATGCTATCTTTATAAAAATGAACCCAAATTATTACAATAAGCCACTTAATCATAATCTAAAGTTTGAATGCTTTTGCAATATTAGTTTTTACAAGGTTAGCCAAAAGATATTCGTTTTTCTTCAATTTGTTGATGTCCCTTTATGGGGTTTCGGGAAAAAATCTTCGCGGAAATATATGACGTCTATCACGTTGTTTACACTCCTGAAGTTTCAGGATAATTCCTCATGTATCTTTCCAGATATTTAACAAAACGTCTAAAATCGCAAGTGACCGGTCATCATTGCGAATATAGTGTATATAACTTAGATAACTTATTCTTCGGGTTGCGAGATGAAGGAATTTATTTATTCGGGTGCGGTTTAGTTTACGGTTCGATGAAATTTTTTCTTTGGCTTTCAGGTTCGGATCGGGTTGCGTGGTGACAGAATTTATTTTGTCGGGTTTGGATCGTGTTACGGACCGATAGATTTTATTTTGTCTGATTCGGGTTGGGTTTCGGATTAACTGAAATTTCAAGTTTGGTGTCGGGTTGCATTTCTACGGAAATTTTTTTGTCGTCTTCGGATCGGATTACGGTTCAATGGAATTCTTTGTTGGGTTTGGTTCGGGTTTCGGGTTAACTTCAATTTTCAGGTTCGGATCTCCGATACGGCTGCCGTGTCGACTAAAATTATTTTCTCCTTTTTGGATCGGATTATAGTTTGATAGAATTTTTCTGTCGGGTTGATTCCATTTGGATTTTTCAGGTTCTGGTCGGGTACAACACTATATTTGGACAAACAGCTGGTCCTTTTCTAAATAGCCTAAAATTTCATAGACTCATTTTAAGAGAAGACTAGATACTGTTAGAAAAATGAAATGAGCGCCAGAAATATCGATCTACTGTCAAATCCCCAGTTATAAAGATTCTCGATCAAATTTTCTGCGAATTGATTGATCAATTTTACTCTTTTTGCAGTATCTGTATGAGAATCGATTCTAGAACATCGATACTAGAATTTGAGAAAAGATTATTTTTTTATCGATGTTGCTTTTTACGACATCGATGTTTATCGATTCTCGATTATTTCAGAATCGCCCATCACTCGACCAGACGACGATTATATAGGTACTACATATTTATATAATTACGAACGCACCTAAAAAGGGCCAAACAATTATGGCACACAAAGCCTGATTTTAATAAGGTAAACGATTGAGTTTACCTAAAGAAATTAGTGTTGTCTACGACAGTTTATCAGTGCTTGAGGTTACGCAGTCCTTATATTTGTGCTATGCTAAAATTTAGCAGATTTCAGTCAAAAGAACCGACAATGTTCTTCTTTATAAAGATTACGTTTACTCTGCAAAATATTTGTGTTCTACTATAATTACAATTCAAGTTATAAGTGTTTTAAGTTGTCAGCATATTATATTTATAATTAGGACAGAACGATGTCAAAATTTATCATCAATCTAACATCGCGATCTAGTGATGAATAGATTTAACACTGATGTTACCTTATGGATATGGAACCTATTTTTTAATTTATAGTGACGAAATTAGGTCTTAAATCAACCCTTTCCCTGCTTTATATAGTTTACTATTTTTTTAATTTTCCAAGTAATTTTGAAAACGTATATATTTTGCGCATTAAAAAAATTGGATTGCCCAAACACACTTCGTTGTTTGCATTTTAAACTTAATGAACGAATTTAATCAATTTCATAAATTCATTCTTTAAAAAATGATATACAAGAAAACTATCTCATGGTGTCTGATTTCTGAAGGCTGCTACAATCTAAGTTAATTACGGGGTGCTCTCCACCAGCCCTCTTAAATTACACCCCAGTGCTAACAACATACAAACTGTTTTTACTGACACAGTATGAAAAGCTATTGAGGTAAAACAGAAGCAGATTCAATGAATTGAATGTTGAATTTAACCAGTCATTTGCGAAGATGAAAAAAGAAGTTGTGTGAAACAAACGAAAAAAAAAAGATAGGAAAAACAAGTGGATAAATGTGATCGAAGATCGCACAAAGTGTTTCGCTTAATATTCCTTTCAAAATACTTTATCATTTAATTAATAAATTCAAATAAATTTATTTTTCCAAAAAAAGTCATCTTTTATTATAAAGTAAAAATTTACCAGTCTATTTTTTCGTTTTTTTGAATATATGAACAGGTCCGACAGCGGGCGAATGATATTTGTCATTTGGACTAAATGCGATATATTTTTTGAAAAGTATACATAAAAATACATTTTCGCATTATTATTTACAGCATTGTCTATTAGCATTATATTTCTTTGTTTTATAAAAAAAAAAAAAAAAAAAAAAAAATCAGCATTTTATGATAAAATATAATTTCGGTTCTAATACTGTAATCTTTATAAAAATTAGATTTCGGGATTCACCGAAAAATATATGCATATATATACAAAATTTTCAAATTGGTAAATGCAATATTAAAAAAATCAGCGTTTTTTTCCCTCCCTTCATCAGTTGAGACGAAAAGGGAAGGGCCGGGATGTCTCGCTCATAAATGGCATAAGTCTTCCAATTTCACAACCAGCTGCAAATTTTCTTTTGATTCTGATAAAAATTAAATTCATTAACAAAAAATTAATTCGTAATTTCCGTTCTAATCACGCCAACTTTATAAAAAATAGATTTCTGTCTTCGCAGTAAAAAAAAAAAATGTATAGATGTATTAATTTCAATTCGATAAATGCAATAATAAAAAAAATCTATAGAGCCTGAAAAATGCATAGTCCGCCATCTTTGATCTGCGTGAACAGGTGTCGGATTGTTCGTCTGTGGTTTTCCAATGGAAGGAAATTAAGCGAATTTATTCAAATCGATTTTGAATCTGGAGGCACGGCAGTGCCTTCGCCAAGTCCAGAGAGGACAGCGGTAAGCATACTTTTCTGGAAGCAACTCAGGGCACTTTTGACCCCCTCATATCTCCGCGCTGGAGTATCCCAAAAATTTGAAACTTCGTTTTTCTAGAGTATTTGGCACACAGGACCAAAATTTAAAATTAAAACTTTCTATCTTTTCTAGTTCAGACGATATATGAACTCAAACATTCGATTTTTTGTCACTCACTCACTCACTCGTTCACGCGTCATCAAAAAGATTAGGTAGATCCCGTAGCCCTAGAAACTTGACATTTGGAAAAAAGGTAGTGTCTAGGATACAAAGAAAGGAAAAATTATAAAATCCGGAAAATTCGAAAAAAAAAACATTCGAAAATTCAACAAATTCCATCAAAATTGAAAATTGAAAATAATACGATCTTGTAGTCTTAGGAACTTAAGATTCGGTGTGAAGATAGTGTTTATCATCCAGAAAAAGAAAACATCAAAAACACCAAAAAAATCGAAAGCAAAATTGAAAAAATCAAAAATCGAAAAATTTCAAATAATCCGATTTTGTTGCGCTAGAAACTTGGAATTCGGAATAAAGGTAGTATTTAGGATGCAAAATAAGGAAAAATTAAAAATTCCGGAAAATTTGAAAAAAAAAATCAAAAATTCGAAAAATTCGAAAAACATTGAAAAAATTAAAATAATTTGATCTTTTAGCCTTAGAAACTTAAAATTCGCAGTAAAGATAGTGTTTAGGATTCAGAATAAGTTAAAATAAAAAAAACCAAATAAAATTCGAAAATAAAACAAAAAAATCGAAAAAATCGGAAAAATCGAAAAATAAGGAAAATTTGAAAATAATTCGATTTCATAGCGCTAGAAACTTGAAATTTGGAATAAATGTAATATTTAAGATACTAAATAAGGAAAAATTCAAAAATATGGATAATTAAAAAATACCCATAAATTAGTGCAGACGATATATGAACTCAAAGTTTCGATTTTTTGTCACTCACACACTCACTCACTCTCGCGTCATCAAAAAGATTGGGTATATCCCACAGCCACAGAAACTGAAAATTTGGAATAAAGGTAGGATACAAAGAAAGGAAAAAATATAAAATCCGGAAAATTAAAAAAAACAACATTCGAAAATTAAAAAAAATCGAACAAAATTGAAATTTGAAAATAACACGATCTTGTAGTCTTAAAAACTTAAAATTTGGTGTGAAGGTAGTGTTTAGAATTCAGAAAAAGAAAACATCAAAAACACACAAAAAAAATTGAAAATAAAATCGAAAAATCGAAAAAAATCGAAAAATTTCAAATAATCCAATTCTGTTGCGCTAGAATCTTGGAATTCGGAATAAAGGTAGTATTTAGGATGCAAAATAAATAAAAATTAAAAAATCCAGAAAACTCGAAAAAAATCAAAAATTCGAAAAATTCGAAAAAAAATTAAATAATTTGATCTTTTGGCCTTAGAAACTTAAAATTCGCGGTAAAGATAGTGTTTGGGATTCAGAACAAGTTAAAATAAAAAGGCAATAAAATTCGAAAATAAAATAAAAAAATCCAAAAAGATCGGAAATTTTAAAATAATTCGATTTTGTAGGTCTAGAAACTTAAAATTTGTAATAAAGGATACAAAATAAGAAAAAATTATAAAATCCAGAAAATTATATAAAAAAAAAAAATGCGAAAAAATCAAAAATTGAAAATATTTTTATCTTGTAGTCTTAGAAACTTAAAACTTGGTGTAAAGGTAGTATTTACTATTCAATAAAAGGAACAATTAAAAAATTTGAAAATAAAATCGAAAAATCGAAATATGTTTAAGAAATCGAAAATTCGAAAACAATTTGATTTTGTACTGCTAGAAACATTAGTTATAAGATAATTATCCTATTAGCTAGTACAACGCCCCTAATTGTTTCATGTTATTTCCCCCGGATTATGGTTTTCTTTTCTTTCGTTTACGAATTTCGTTATAGAAAAGTTCCGCTATAGACTGGCTACGATATAGGCGATTTCTTTATAGACAGGTTTGTTTTCTTTCACATGTTGTACTCTATTTACTTCACATATGAAATATGGATTGTTAAATGATGTTAGCCCCACAAAAATTTTCACAGCTCCCCCTACCCTCCCGACATTACTGGCTGGTTATGGCTTGATAGTCCTTTCTAAATAAAATCATAGTGACTCTAAGATTCACTTGATTTATCTCTAAATTGAACCTAAATGATCCTAAGAAGACGGATCAAATAATTACTATATAAGCATGACAATCAGGTAACTTAGAATTAAAATCGAAAAATCAATAAATTCATAAAAAGTCGAAAATTTGAAAATAATTCGATTTTGTAGTCCTAGAAGATTGACATTTGGCAGAAAGGCAGGGTTTTGTACACAAAGTAAGGAAAAATTAAAAAATCCGTAAATAATAAAAAAAAGTCTAAAAAAAAAACGAAAAAAAAACCATCGAAAAAAGGAATATAGTTTGATTTATTGGAAATTTCCGGAAATTTTAATTTTGGCTTTCTTTTTATACTAAAAAGTTCTTTTATGTTAAATATCAAGTATCTAGGGCTGCGAGTTATATCTCAGATGCATAGCGCCTATCCTGGAAGCAATTGAGAGTACTTTTGACACTCCCCCTCCCATAATTTAGTGCTTGCCTAGGAACCTGAAATCTCTTTTTATCTACAGTACTTTGCAAACGAAACTAAAGCTTCAATTTTTTGATACCTGTGAATAATAGGGACAGAGTGTGGGCTTAGCGAAAATCAGTGGATAATCTCCAAAAAGAACCCAAAATCAAGAAAAGGAGGATTACTTACAAAAAGAAGTGAAATCTCATCAAAAACGTCACCTGTAAAAAATACAGCCAAGTCTCGTGACTCTTTTTCCGTAAGAAGTTCTGAGATCGTGTAAAGCCAAGTTTAACTATCTTATTAACTCTGAAATTTTCCTTCACAAATCACTCCTAGTCTCTACATCTTTAGTTAAATATTATTTTGTGACTTGGCAATTACGCAGCACAGGGAAGTTATTACACCTTACTATGTTATGGGATGGGATGGGATAATTTAACTAAAGCAAATTATATACGCACAGGGAAGTTATTACACCTTAATATGTTATAGTATTATTTGATTAAGACTAACTATATACATCACATTCTCGTGCTAAGTAATTGCCAAGTCACAAAATAATAATTAACTAAAGATGTAGAGACTAGGAGTGATTTGTGAATGAAAATTTCAGAGTTAATAAGATAGTTAAACTTGGCTTTATACGATCTCAGAACTTTTTACGGAAAAAGAGTCACGAGACTTGGCTGTATTTTTTACAGGTGACGTTTTTGATGAGATTGTTATTTACACTTCTAATGGGCGTAATTAAAATATTTTTAGAAATTCTGAAAGCTAATTTTGTGTGTGTGTGTGTCAGAAATTTCACGTTCCCAGGTGGAATAGTTTATGTGAGATAGAGGTATCTTTGAAAACGTTCAATCTGTTATCGCCATTGAAGTGCAATGACCATGGCAACCCTTTCCCCTCTTCTGGAGTTTCCGATTGCGGTTTGATTAAATTCAACGCTTTAGTTGATTTTTTTTTCATTAATGAGGGGGTTTTTAGGGTTTTAATTAATATATTGTGTTAATGAAGATATTTTCAAAGTTTTATGATTATCAGTGTGACAGTAAGTATTCAGCTGTAGGTACAGACAATTTGAAGTCTCTAACTTATACGGTTTCTGATAACGGACACTCTGACGGACAGACAGAGAACCGAGAAGAATAGGGTTTCGTGAGATGAACGAAACCCTAAACACGTGGGTAAGTTGTGATCGAAGATCGCACAAAGAGTTTCGTTTAATATTCCTTTCAAAACACTTTATCCTTTCTTTAATAAATCCAAATAAATTTTATTTAGCAACAGCAACAAAAAAAGTCATGTTTTTTATAAAGTAAAAATTTACTGGTCTATTTTTCTCGTTTTTTCGAATATCTAAACCGGCCCGATAGCGGGCGAAGCCCGCTATTACACTCTGTCATAATAATATCTGTCATGTGGACTAAATGTGATATATATATAAAAACAATTATATAAAATAGATATTTAAACCTATTGCGTAATCCTCTGTAATCCAGGTCCTACTGCCAAATTGCGTATTTTAGAAAGTGAGACTTTTCATGACAGTTCTTTAAAAGTATCTACATTGATTTTAAATTATATTGTTGCTAGCAAACGTCCATGTTTGGAGCTAACCTTGCCCACAGATTACGGAAGATTAGTTATTTTATATTTTACTAGCTGTTACCCCTGACGTCGTTCACGTAACATTAAAAGAAAAATAAATGCATTAATTAAGAAAAATGTTTCACCCTCGATAATTAAAACATATGTAACTCCCTTTATAACAAACTCCGTTTTTTCAAATATCTGAACAGGCCCTATAGCGGGCAAAGCCCGCTATTATACTCTGTCATAATAATATCTGTCCTGTGGACTAAATGCGACATTTAAAAATAATAATAATTTCAAAATTAAACATGTTGTACACCTTTAAAATGATAAAATATTCGAATATTTCCATAATCTGGTTTTTATCATGATTCAATACGTTCGTCAAACTCATATATTTACTATTTTATATTACTCATGTTGATACTCGCTTTGTATTATTCTCAAACATTTGGAAAATCAGTTAAACTTCCAATAGGACGTCAGATTAATTTTCTTTTTAATTCTGTAATGACGTGATATTAATCTGCTCTCTGTACATACACATACTCATACTCCTTGTATTATTGAGAAATCTTTGAAAATTTCCCTTTTATTACCAATATGACGTCATATTGATATTTTTTACAATTAGTGAAACTTTTTATTTCATTTTCATTTACACGTGGAAATCTTTCAGTAGAAAATTAATTACAGTAGAAAGAATTTTAGTGTGGATTTTTAACTGTTGACAACTGCTATAACGAAAACTGATTAAATTTAATAAGAAAAGGCTGTTAATTTTTTTTTATCTCTCTATAATAAAGTAATACGATTTTTTCAGATTTTATTATTTTGAGCTTCATAGTAGGCATTTAGCTATAAGTACACAAATTGTCATGCCTGTAAGTTATATAGCTTCTGAGAACGGCTCTGTGACGGACAGACAACGGAGCGGGAGTAATAGGGTTTCGTGAGATGAACGAAACCCTAAAAAAAGATGGATGAACTATATGGCACAGTTTTTTTTTCTTTTCAGGTTTTAGATTAGAATAAATCTTGTTTAACATAAATGCTGACATTCATATAGTGGAGAAGGGTTAAATGTATGAGCTTCGAAGCAACCTATTTTTAAAATTCATAAACTTTTTGTGACCGTTGACACCAGGGGTGTAAAAACTGGGTGCCAATGGGCCAATTACCACCACTAAATTTCTTAGTATTCTTCGCCTAAATTTTATTAGTATACTTCGCCTAAATTTTCTCTTTTTATTAGGCGAATAATACTAAAAATTTAGTGACGGCAATCGGTCCATTGGCACCTACATTTTGCACTTCTGGTTGGCACCCTGTAGAATTAGTAATAAAATATAGCAAAATTTAAATAATCGGAAAATGACAAAATAAAAGGAAAAGTGCGCAGTTAAACTCATGGCATTGAGCTCACAAGCTCTTCACACTAATTGTATTTTATATTCTTATTTCAAAGAATAATACCTCTCGGAAAATAAAGAAATCGAGAATAAATTGAGGGGGATTAGCCCCCCTACGTTCCTCCCTTTATACTTAACCAATGAACCCCCAAAACTAATCAGGGAAGCGCCTTATCACAATGGAACTATATACAAAATTTGAAATAAATTGGATAATTCTGCATGGAAAACTCATTTATCAAATTAAGGGGGGGATTAGCCACCGTTACCCCCTTTATACTTAACCAATGAACCCCCAAAACTAAGCAGGGAAGCGCCTTATCACAATAAAACTACTATGTACAAAATTTGAAGCACAACGGATAATTCTGTATGAAAAACACATTTATCTAAATTAATGGGGGATTAGCCCCCGTTCCCCGCCCTTTATACTTAACCAATGAACCCCAAAACTAACTAAAGAAGCATCTTTTTACAATGAACCTATATGCAAAATTTGAAGCAAATCAGATAATTCTACATGAAAAACCCATTTATCTAAATTAAGAGACGGGGGATTAACCCCATTCCCCCTTTATACTTAATAACTGAACCCCCAAAATTAATTAGGAAGAGCCTTGTCACAATGAGCCTATATACAAAATTTGAAGCAAATCGGATATTTCTACCAAGAGTTATCGCGTTAAGTACATACATACGTACACACATACATGCAGAACCTGCGGGCACATTAGCTCTCAGGTTATGATAGCCTATGTTAGCTAAAAAAAGGAAAAGTGCCCAGTTAATGGCATTGATCTCACAGGCTGTTCACATTAAATGTATATTACACTCTTATTTCAAAGAATAATGCCCTCAAAAAATATAGAAATTGACAATAAATTATGGGGAGGATTAGCCTCAGTTCACCCCCTTTATACTTAACCAATGAATCCCAAAAACTAAACAGAGAGGAGCCTTATAACAATGAATCTATATACAGAATTTGAAGCAAATTGGATAATTCTGCATGAAAAACACATTTATCTAAATTAAGGGAGGATTAGCCCCCGCCCCCCCCTTTATACTTAACTAATGAATCCCCAAAACTAATCAGGAAAGCGCCTTATCACAATGAACGTACATACAAAATTTGAAGCAAATCGGATAATTCTGCATGAAAAACCAATTTATCTAAATTAAGGGGGCGATTTAGCCTCCCGTTCCCCTCTTTATACTTAAACAATGAACCCCCAAAACTATTTAATGAAGCGTCTTATCAGAATGAACGTATATACAACATTTGAAGTTAAATCGGATAAATCTGCACAAAAATCCCATTTATCTAAATTAAAAGTGGGTTAGCCCCCCCGTTTTCCCCCTTTATACTTAAACAATGAATCCCCAAAACTAATCAGGGAAGTGTCTTGTCAGAATGAACCTACTTTCAAAATTTGAAACAAATCCGATAATTCTGCATGAAAAACCAATTTATCTAAATTAAGGGGTGATTACTCCCCCGTGTCTCCCCCCTTTATACTTAACCAATGAACCCCCAAAACTAATCAGGGAAGCGCCTTATCAGAATCTTATCAATTATATACAAAATCGCCTTTCAGCGCCTTATCAATTATATACAAAATTTGAAGCAAATCGGATATTTCTATCAAGATTTATTGCGTTACCTGCATACATTTACGTACATACGGTACATACATACATGCATGCGTACATACATACGTACATACATACGTACATACAGAACCTGCGGGCACATTTACTCTCAGGCTTTGATAGCGTGTGGCTTTCCCCCAGCCCACTTCAATTCCGCTGTAGAAATCGGATTACCCGACCCAATGCAAAACTACGTTATAAGGTATTTTTAAGTAATTACAAAATAATGATTAATTAGAACTAAAATATTAAAATATTACTCAAACATACAAAAATTAATTTCAAAATAATGCAGAAAAATACATGCAGAAATTCGAAGAATTTGAATTTTAAATATAAAACTTTATTTTTTTCAACCATAAATACTGAATCACCTTGAATATATTCGTAATTGCAAGAAGTTTAAAATAAAAAATGCGCTGATAAAATATGTCTTCGTGGGCTGGGTGGAAATCTGATAACAAACCCGATGGATGACTTTAAACTATTTTAATCAATTAGAGAATAATAAATAAATGAACATATATATTCCAATATTACCCAAACAAGTGAAAAATTATTTTTCCATCAAAAGAATGCACGAAAACGTAAACAGAAATTCCATGAATTTCGATATTAAATATAAAACTTTTTTTAAACTATAAACACTAGATTAATTTCAAGAAAATATTACTAATTGCAAACAGGACCAAAAAAAAGCCCTTCCTCCTCCTTTTAAACGATTCCTTTTACCATATGAAATTTGTATGTTCTGCGACAATTTGGATCCTAGATGTAAGTGTGTATAGTTATCGGGCCCTTATATTTACGCTATACTAATAGTTAGGGGCTTCTGTTAAAAACACCAACAACGTCCCCCTCCCCGTTTTAAAGATTACGTTTACCATACAAAATATCAGTGTTCTACGATAATTACAGCTTAAGTTATAATTGTTTTAATTTGCCAGCACCTTATATTTTGGTACACCAAAATATGCGAGGGCTTCTATAAAAAAATCTATAGAGCACCCCCCCCCCCTTTTCTAAAACGGTTACGTTTATCATACGATATTTGTGTTGGTGTCGATACAGGTTTCGAGTTATATGTGTTTGTGATTATGGGGTACTTATATTCGCACTGTAGTAAAATTCACGTGGTTTTGGATAAAAAAAAAAAAAAAAAAAAAAGACAATGTCTTCTGTAAAATTATGTCACTTTGTGGGACTGAAATGGCACTGGGACCCAGATGTAAGGATCGAAGTGCTGCGACTTAAACACAAGACCAAAGTCTCGGAACCGAAATGTTGTATGTCCACGGGATGGATTAATTCAATATTCCTTCATTTTTAACATTGCATTCCCAATCGTTAGATTATCTATAAAAAATTAAATACATTATATTAATTAATTAAACCACAGATATTTAAGATCTATAGTTTAAGAATACTGTAAAATCGTTCTTTTGAGAGCGGTAAGTAGTTTTTAACATTTCATAATAGTTTAAAACTCATGTATTTACTTTTTGGGGGGTAAAAACCCTATATAAAAAAACCTATCTCTTTGTAAAATTATGGAGTATTTACAATAACGAACAGGCTGAAATCGGTATATCTGACTCAGTACAGAAGTTGGAAAATGCATAGCATATTTGAGAACCCAATTGCAGTAAATACCATTAATAATCGAAAAAATATCCGATTTTTTTTTCTGAAGCTCTGCATATTATTAATAGATTTGTATATATACTACATAGCAGTATGCTAAAATTTAATTCGGTTATTAACACTGTTGAAAATTCCCATTCGGGAGTTTCCGTCTATAAAAGTCAGTATACTAGAGATCTTTTGTGCAGTTCTGTATATGATTTATAGAATTTATACAAACCAAGCAATGTAAAAAAATAGTTACATTCAAAAACGCGTGCAACAACTGAAAAAAAACGTATTTCTAGCAATTATTGTTCATAGTCAGTACTGTAACCGAAATTTTTGTGTGTCTCTGTAAATGAACGGTGAATGCTATTATGTACTCCATAATTTTTAGTAAACATCTTGTAATGCACCTCAGCGATATAAATTAAATTCAATATGTTTGAAATACAGTAACATCATTAAAATACACCGCAAGCGATTTTTCCTAATAGGCTGTAATGTAAAAGAATTCTTTTGAGTGTCTCTGTAAATTACATGCTACATACTTCATTTTCTATACCAATCATACCACAGTAAACCTCAATAACATATATCAATTGCATGGAAATCCGAGTATATATACGCGCATTAGAGTACTGATAGACAGACAAACTAAATTCATAAACACTTTTCAACTTTGTTGGAAAGTGTTAAAAATGCAATTAGAATTAGCTCGTAATAGATTGCAGTTTAATTTAAATACATTTTATAGAATTTAATTAAGATTTAGTTGCATTACATTACACGTTAACCAAACTGTATTCTGAACATAACTGACATTAACTCGTAACACATTGCAATTTAATCTAAATTATATTCTTAAAAATGTAATTAGAATACACCTATAATCCATTACAGATTAATTGGATTATACAATTAAAAACGTAATCGGAATTTTCCTATAATGCATTACAGGTTAATTAGATTATACAATTAAAAACGTAATCGAAATTCACTTATAATCCATTACAGGTTAATTGGATTATACAACTAAAAACGTAATCGGAATCATCTTGTAATCCATTACAGGTTAATTGGATTATACAATTGAAAACGTAATCGGAAGTGTCTTGTAATCTAATTACAAATTAATCTAATTACAGATTAATCTAATTATATTTTAAAAGAGAAAATTAGAATTGTCTTGTAATCGATTACACGGTAATCAGATTATGCGATAATCAGATTATATTCAAATTATTTTGTAATGATTACATGATAATCGATTGCATAGTGAGGAGATTATAATATAATTTAATCTGTAATTTGATTACTTTGTAATCAGATTCTGCCCAACACTGTCGTTCAATATCATACATTTTACTCATCTACTGGGAGTTGTAGTTGTAAACAACTGGGTATCCCATTAAAGCAATAAACTGTTTCACTGTAATCTCTAATAATTTACGGGAAGAATTTTCCGGTGCGAATTGATTTTCCCAACCATTGCGAACTTTCCGGACAACCCAATGCAACTCAAAAAGTTTTATTGATAACATCTCAGAGATGTCAAGCTCTCACTAATCTTCCGTAATACGTGGGTTAATTTGACCAAGGTTTAATACGTTTAGCATCATAATTTTTTTAAGAAATGAAATTAAATATATTCTGTGTAGAAATCTGGAATTGAATAAATAAAGTATTCATCAAATAAATTTTCTGGTACGAAACTTTGTTAACCTGGGTCAAATTAATCCACATATTACGGTAGATTAGTGGGAGCTTAGAATCTCTGGATAACATAAACAAAATTACATATGCGAAAAGTTGCAACTCAGAACTTTATTAATGATTATAATCAAATAGTAAGTATTAAAAATTTATAAATTTTATCAAAAAGTTAGTAATGAATTACCAGCGCATTGTTAGATACATATAATTCATTAATAACTTTTTGATAATTTGATAAAATATTAATTTTAATTATTATTTGATTAATAACATTTTGAGTTGTACTATACAAATGTGTAAAAGCAGTTTTCGTCATGTTCTTAAATAAAAAATTATGAGATAAGGAAACGCAGACAATAATTTATGGGCACTCTGTATATTTTTTAGAAAGGTAGCAGGTGGTGTTTTTCCCTTGTGGATTATAAACTGCACAGGTTATATCTAAGAAACATTCGCCTATTACCATAGGAATTATAAACCGCAGTATAGTACCGCCTGTAACAGAACAAACTTGTCGTGAGAAGGAATTAATTCAAATTCAAACTCATCCCCTGGAAAATAAGTTAACTCGCGTACAAATTCATAGTTTGCATGATGAATCCATTCATTTCAAAACTCATTTCATATGAAGAACGAAATTCACCTTAAACACAATTTCTGCACTTTTGAAGAAAAAAATAATATTAGAATTTCTATTAATTATAATCCAGTAAAGATCCGGAGTCCTGTAATTGAACATAGAACCAAGTTTAACCTAATATAATAGTCATAAGACGGTACTTGTTGGAAACGGATATCTGTATGTCTTATTTTGGAGCAGAATCCTTCGTAGGATCAAGGGATTAGATGGCCAATGTAGTGACCCTGAAGTGGTATTTATTTTTAATGGTGTATGAAGGATTTCTTAAGAGCCTTACGCTAATCACGTGAAGAAACGCTCAAGCTATAATGTTAAGTCTATGGGAAGGTTCTTGGCAGATTTCTCGCTCGCACTTTAATATTTTTAAATGATGTTTTTTGCATAGGATAGCTGAGGTTGATCTCTAACGTTGTTAGTTTTACTTTTTTGATTTTGGTTACAGTTTTTTTTTTTTTTTTTTTTTTTTTTTTTTTTTTTTTTTTTATAAGCGGACATTTTCAATTTTGAAACCAGTTGGAACCGGTTCTGAAAGTGAAAGTACCCTTGTTTAAAAAAAACGGTAACCGAAATCAAAAAAGTAAAAACATGGAGCGTTACACTGTCATTTTCATGTGCAATTATTTTTTTACTGTATGTTTAAAGCGTTTACAAAAATACTGCATGGAAAAAATCTTTGTGACATGCTCAGCATCATAAAACTCAAAACTTTTTTAATGATTCTTTCTTCTTTTTTCTGCAGCAATATTCCTTCGTAGGATCAAGGGATTAGATGGCCAATGTAGTGACACTGAAGTGGTATTTATTTTTAATGGTGTATGAGTGGTTTCTTAAATCAATTTAAATCAACCATTTTGTGAGCGATACATTTTCTTCAATAGTGATTTTAGCTGAAAACTGAAACTGCTGCACAGTAGTCGGGAAAGCATTAATTGAATTTACTGTGCAACTCATAACAGTAAACAAAAATTGTATTTATGTATATATATTTTTTCTAAAATATAATTTATTCAAAATAATAATAAGAATAAGCTAGCATTAATAAGTCATTAGTTTTATAGTTCAAATATACGCTAAAAACAGGAACGCTACATTGTCATTTGCATGTGCATTAATTTTTTACCGTGAGTTTAAAGAGTTTACAGAAATACTGCATAAAAAAAAATCTTTGTGTTATGCTCTGCATCATAAAACTCAAAACTTTTTTAATGATTTTTTCTTCTTTTTTCTGCAGCAATATTCAGAGGAACCTAAGTAAATTTTGAGAATAAGAAGGAAAACTTTTATTGTTAAAAATGACATTTGCAAATGTTTTCACAAAATTGCCTTAATTATCTGAAAAGAAACACGATGCATCGTGACGAAACGCTTTTCTTTTCCTGTAAGAATTCGCGTGCAAAGTTGTATGTAACGAAACATATACTAAGATGCAAGCGGTGACAAATGCATGCAGAAGCGAGATAACTTAAATGCCCTTTAATAGCCATTTACGGAACGTGCATTAAAGAATTTTCACCACGCATGGCTTTGTTAAAACCGAAAGTCGCGCACCAATTCATTCCTCTTGAGGATGCTCGGGAAGAAAGAGATGAAAGTGCGGGGATAACTGGACGCGTTTTTCGTCCGAAAGGGTCAGTAGGCCAACAGATGGGAAAAGTTAGAGAGAGCAAAATCGCTCGGAGAAAGGGAGGCGCTCTTCGGCTCTCTCGAGCGGCCGATTGCCGATGAACCCACCCGTGATCCCGGAATGCCCGAGGCAGGGCCGGTGCCACGAGGCACGTTGATTGGGGACGAACCGAAGTGTTGTGTGTTCGCGAGCGAGCCGGCCGGTTTCCATCAAGATCGCATACTCGTGACTAAATGTTCCGGCTCAAGGGTCATGCCCAGTGCAGATTTTCCCACAGCATTTGCATCGGGGGGCTAATACACACGAAACAATGGGCTACTACCATTTCTCCCTTTTCTCCACAAGAAGCGACCCCCGGTCGCAACCTCGTAATCTTTATGTTCGGGGGCTGCCCATTTCGGTCTTTGTTTTTTAATGGGCGTGTGGAATGCACGGGTGTCCCGAGATGGAGCTATCGCTTCGACAAGAAAAAAAGAATCCTACGAGGTGGGGTGGTTGGAATGTTCTTAGCAATGTCTGCCCGCCTCCCGTGCCTTATTCCAACCTCAGATGCCGAGAAGCACCTTGCGTAATGAGATCGCCAATGCCTCGTTCGTTCTTTCTTTTCGCTTCCACCTCGCCTCCCCCCCCTTACTTGTAATCTTCATTCTCCAATGGCTTGTCCATTTCTTGTAGACCTATATGTACCGAGAAAATGGGCGTAAAGGAATTTCATTTCATTCGCCGCCGCTGGTACTTCTCCTGCAGGTGATTACCGACTACCGAAGTCGATTATTATTTATCAGCAACCATCTACGGGCAAGGGCAGCTTCCAGTCGTCTTTGTTATTCATAAAAGTCTCCAGCGGTTGAAAGCAGTTCATGTAAATTCATAAGAATGAGAGGAGAAAGTGTTTGGTGATGATTATAATGCAAAATGCATTCGATTTGGAATGAAGACCGGGAGGGGAGGAAGGGGGATAAGCATTATCATTATCATCATGATTACCAGAATAGTTCTGAAGGTTTTTATTCATAATATGATTTTTTCATTATTATTATTATTATAAAAGATTAGGTTATACTTAACTAGGGTTATAATTTTCGTATTCATCTCTTTTGAATGCCAAGAAACAGAATTTTTAAATTAATTTCAGTTTTGATTTAATTTTCAAAAATTGTTTTTTTTTTCTACTTTAACAATACATATGAGATATCTTTCAAGGTTATTAGAGTTTGATGCAAAATTCTGCTGTCTTTGTTGCGTATGTTTTTAATTAAAAATGGGAAATGCGGATTTATGCAAAGAAACTGCGCTTAGTTGTTTTAACGATACCATCTATTAAAATACTTGAAGAATTAATGTAAAATACCAAACAATACAATTAAAAATGAATAGCCAATTGTTGACTCATATTCGTAATTGTATTTAGCATTTAAGTTTATTTTATACAACAATTTAATCATTATGTAGGATATTATTTTAAATGCATTTATTTCACTAGTTTAAAAACAGTTTTAAAATTTTTTTTTTTTTAGTGATTACGATGCAAAACCCGTATAGTTGTAATTTAGATGATAACGAACATAAGCTATGCTCTATAACAATTTCTTTAAGATACTTGTAAACTCATTTCTATAGTGCTTATTCATGATTATAACATAAACTACATTCAGCCTTCAAATTTAAAAATGTGCATTATCTTAAATTGGGATTTTCCAAAATAAATACAGAAATAATTAGTTATTTTTCATTTCCTTATTTTCATTGTGTTACTTAAAATCCAGGTTCGGTTTGAATGAATAAATGGATTGCGACCTTAATTTTCTAAACAAAATTTATTTGTTGTTGTACGTTCTACCTCTTTGGTAATTTAATGAAAAGTTGTTCTGAATCATTCTTCATGATATGTTAAAAATAATTTATTAACCCTTTAAGCGTCCTAAACTGTGTTTTTCCGTCACGTAATTTTTTAATTCAAAGGCTGAATTAATTAACAAATTTTTTTTATTACAGTTAATTTTTTACAGTACATAATATAGATATATAATGTTATTAAACATAAATCCGCATACCAATGTTTTCATATCTATTATTTTATGAATCATTAAACATACATGAAAAATTCTGTCAGATGCTTAAAGGGTTAACATATATCTAATCATATAAAAATTATAATCTAACTGCTGAGTATACTGCAAGGTTTAAATACTTCAATAAGTTTAGAAAGTGTTCGATAACACTGCACAACGAATTTTAAATTAATTTTATTCTTTAAATATATTCAGGTGTTTATATTTAAATCTATAAATGAGTTGAATTCAAATATTGGAATTAGTTTTTACTGAATGATATCCTCAAACTTCAAACGATATTGCATTATTGAATAACAAATATGTCGATATTTTTCATAAGTTAAAAAAATGAAGTTAATACCACACTCTAAAAAAACTATTGATTTTATAATGAAAAACTGTCAGCCGGTAAAAAGACTGTTTATTTTACATACAAAAAAAAACACCCAATCGTTTATTTTACTGTAAAATCTGATAAAATAACAAAAAGCCCGTAATAAACACAGATTTTATTTCGAAGAAATCTGCGTAAACTGTTTATTTTGGGCAAAAATCTGTAAAAGTAACAAAAAGTTCGTAATAAAAGCTGATTTTTTACGTAAAATAAACAGCATTTTACTAGCGTTCTGGTTGACAGTCTTTTCTATAAAATCAACAAAATCTTTCATTGTGTTAAAAAAAGGGAATATTTATTTTATTTTATTTTATTTTTTGCCCTGTTGAGAAATGTTACAGATAATACTTTATAAAATAAATCAAACAGTCGAAAAATCATGGAAGATTCTACCTAAATATTTTAAAGAAAGCTTAAGACTAATTATATTTTTATTATTAACGTTTTGGCTGACAGTTTTTTTTTTTTTTTATATTGCATACATATATATTTATAGACACATAAAATACTTCGGAGGTTTCAGAAATTAGAAGCGTTTAATTAAACACGGTTTATGCAGTGATATTCTGAAAATCTTATGAACTTCTTATTCATGTAACTTTTTAGATAAAAAATATAAACTTGTATTAAAATAAATTCTTTATTTATGTCAATAGAATACAAAAATAGTTTATTTTGATAATAAAATATTGCAGCAAAATAGTGCGAGTTACTTGAATTTTATTATTTTGATATTCTTTGGAATATGGTTGCTAATCAATTAAAAAAGGAAAGAGCAAAGTAAAAATAAATGCATTTAAAAATTTGTAAAAAATATGAAAATAAAATGTTTTATATTTCCCGAACAGATGCAAAAAAATTTCCAATAATTTAAACAATTAATTTCTAAATTCTAATGAATGTATCAGCAAATTTTCAAAGCTATTGGATACATTTAAAATCTCCATATCGAAAATTTAGCATTGGTAATTTTACGTTTAAATCCATTATTCAAATATGCGATTTTCATTTCAGTTAAAAATGAAATTTGAAAATCGTCTGCATTCTCACAGGAAAGCATTATGAACTAAAAAGAAATGTTCTATATTTTTCGAACGAATGAACCAAATGTAACTAAAAACTATACAGCTAAGTCTGGGTACCTCAACAACATACGCACCAAAAATCAATCTAATAGGACGATTTTTACAGTAGTTATCGCGGAACAGACAGACAAACAAACGGAAACCAAAAACTTATCGCGTCTCCACAGTGAGTCTCAACTATGACGTTTCGGCAATAACATGCTAATCTGCAGAGCCGCAAAGGAGCAAGAGGGGAGAAAAAAATCCGTTTATGTCAGATTTTCCATCTTAGTAAGTACGTCATCGTTAACTCAATCGTAATTCTTTCCACCCTGCAACTTTTCTTTATAACTTCCCGTTACAATATCAACTGACTGCTATACGGTTAAAGCTCAAAGAATTTTGAAATTTTTTAAATCATATTACACTGAAAATATGATAAATGCATTAAAGTTTGCAATCTATATTTTAATAGAAAGTGAAGATGGTGGAATGAAACTGATTTGAGATTTGTAAATTTTAGCCAAAAATAGACTAAAAATATCCAATTTCATTTAGAGGACGCACAGAGTTGAGTTACAGTGCTCTTTTACCGCCAGGGTAGATGGGGCAGTTGCCCAGGAGCCCACAGATTTCAGTTTTCAAAAATGTTTTAGTCTTCAATAGTAATTTTGTTGAAAAACATATATTTGTAAGAAAAATTAAAAATTTGTCCTTTCATATATTAATATACTCCATTCATTATACAAATTTTGTAAACGGTTATAAACTGAGATTTTGCATGATTTTACAGAAATCTAACTTTTATAAAATCTTGTATATTTTTCTAACTAATAGAAATTAAAATAAATAAATAAATAAAATGGTTAAAATCCGCACAATTTTTTGTGTTACGTCATGTATAGTTGTGGATTTATCTGTATTGATTATTACTATTAGTTTAATAAGGGCTTTAATAACTACTGAAATATTTGTCAAAGTGACAGTTTTTGAAAAAAAAATATTTCTCAGGAAGGAAGGGAAAACAATATTAGAGCATGTACTTTTTATATTTAAAGGGCTCAGGTGTAAAACATTGGTAACTGACATATTAAAAAAAAAATCTGATCTCCATGTAAAATTATTTTTGAAATTCTTTATAAAATACAAAGTTTATTTATTACTCAATATATTCCATCATTATCAAAGATAAATTTGATATGTACAAATAGTTTTTGTAATTAGTTCAATAAAACAAAGAGTCTATCAAACTAAAAGTCCCTCACACAAGTTAACTGAAGGTGTCCCACATATAAGTTAATCTTAATAAAAAAGCAGCTTTTTTAGGGAAGAGCTAAGAGCTTTAGAGAACAAATTTGCTTGTAGTTCTCTCCAGGAAATTTGAAAATTGAATACCTCTAAACTTGTCTTTTGTTAAGTTACTTTGTTTTTACATCCGATCCCTTCATTTGCAAGGGTATTTTCTTGGGGCCCATTTTGTGAAGAGTGAAAGTTATTTTTGTGAATTGTATTATATTTTTGTAACGAAAGATGAAATTGAGTTTCTCAAATTCTTTATTAATAATAACTTCTTTATTAGTCCTTCTTCTAAAGTTTTCCTTTGTTGGTGAACTTGTTTTGTTTGCAAATTAAACATTTTAAAGCTAAAACCTATCAAAATAAAAATAATTAATAAAGCATTATGTTTCTATGGAATGAAATTTGTGAAGGAAAGCCTATTTTATTAAATGAATTTTGTGAAGGGGAAGAGGTTTCTGTTAAAGGGCTCTAAATAGGCCCCAACTTTTGCCTAGATAGACCCATGATTTATTAGTACTAATTTTGAAACATGTACAGAAAAAACAGGCTGTTATTCCTTTTCTTCTGAATTATAACTGAAATGATATCTTAAATGAATTATTTCTACTGAATTATTTAATTTTTTTTTTTTCAGAAATCAGCATTTTTAAGAACTTGCGGCTAAAAAGGGGGTAAGCGGTAAAATCTTATGGATTTGGCAAGAAAAGACTTCTCTATATAATGTCTATTATCCGTAAGTCTTTTTCTGTTATTCCAACTGGTCTATGAGACAAGGCGTATAGTCTTGAATTGGAGAAATGACAGTCATCCACACTGCAAATCCCGGCAACACAATACAGAACGCAAAACTAACACAAAAACGGGCCGACTTTTGCACGCATAAAATGCGTTCATAATGTGTTTCCAAGTGTTCTTGTGTGGTGAAACATGTTTTACTCCTGGTGCTAAATAATGTGTTCGTGAGGTGTAGTTTTAAACACTTTTTACACGCATCGCTTTTTTAAACACATTCACAACACATGTTTTTAAACACTTTAAAACACAATGTTATGCATTTTGGAATGCATTTGAAGCAGATAACGTGATGCGTATGCATCGGGAGGCATATTTTCTTTCTTTTCTCCCTAATTTCTTCTGGTTTTATTACCTTGGGTCGCTGCCCACAGTAAATTTATCCTTACAATTGTAGGCATATGCAGTCTCTAGGTACCCCCTTTTTTCAGCGTTTGCTCCGTTTCTTCCCGCAGCACCCCCCCCCCTCTCCTTTTATAGATATTCTTTTTCATTACATTCCACTTTTCTTCCGTTTCCTTTTTTTTTTCCGTTATCACAGCCTTGAGAGCTTAGACCCTCCTTACCCTTCCCTTATATATATTTTTAACATTATCTTTACCCTTCATTCCATTGTGTTTCTGGGGTATCCCAAACAAGTACCGTTTGGTTGTTCTCCTTAAATATGCTTTTATTTTTTCGATAGGGGTCTTAGTTTCTCAGATAATAAGGGCTTTTGCTCCTTATTTTCAAATTTACTCCCTTGACTCCTTTATATTTTTTTCTATGCTGTGTTTTTACCTTTTTAGGCTCATGGGCCTATGCCCTCTCTTTCCCTAAATTTGTTTCATTTGAACATCGTTTGTAAGCTTTAGCAGATTTTTGCCCCCACCACCATGTGGCACTTTTGTTATTTGTATGTTTGTACACATAGTGTTTCTTGTTTTCTATTTATGCAACTCTCATCTTTGTACCTGTAATCTTTTCTTCCTCCACATCACTTTACATCTTTTGCAGTAGCGGAAACTCATTCTTTCCTTTTTATTATCTTACCAGTATCTGGCCTTTTTTTGCTAGTTCTATTAGCATTTTGCATATTCCCCGGCAGAGGGCGCCCTCTTGCGCATTTTTAAAAAAACATTTAAGATCACATTTGTTTCTTACTTATTTTAATGATGTTTATTACTGTATGTTCTAAACCAACTGCGATCTTATTTATTGTTTTTTAAGCGCAAGAAAGAGAGCGCCCTCTAGCGGGCAGAATGATAACTAAAGTAAAGATGGGGGAGGGGGGGGGGATATGCAAAGTCAATAATGCCAGATGCAAGTAGAACAAGCAGGACAGATACTGGAAAGATAATAAAAAGGGAATACTGAGCGCCCTCTACTGCAGAAGATGGGAAGTAATGTGGAGGACGAAATGACTACAGATACAATGATGACAGCTGCATAAAAATTGGATAATTAGAAAACAAGAAATATTATGTGTACAAACAACATACAAATAACAAAAGTGCCACACGGTGGTGGGGGCAAAAATCTGCTAAAGCTTACAAATATTATCTAAATAAAACAGAAAATTAGGGAAAGATAGGGCATAGGACCATGAACCTAAAAAGGTAAAAACCCAGCATAGAAAAAAATATAAAGGAGGGAAAGGAGTAAATTTGAAAATAAGGAGCAAAAACCCTTCATATTTCAGAAGCTAAGACCCCCTATCGAAAAAGTAAAGGTACATTTAAGGAGGACAACCTAATGGTACTCATTTCAAATACCCCAGAAACAGAGTGGAGTGAAGAGTAAAGATAATGTGTATATAAGGGTAAGGAGGAGCTAAGCTGTCAGCGTCTTGGTAACGAAGAAAAGGAAAGAGGAGTGAGATGAAAAATAAAATCTATAGAAGTAAAGAGGGGGCTGCTGGAAGAAACGAAGCGAACGCTAAAAAAAGGGGGTACCTATAGAAAATGCATATACCTACAATATTGTCAATTGTCGGATAAATTCACTGTGTGTAGCGACCCAAGGTCATAAAACCAGAAGAAATTAGGGAGAAAAGAAAGAAAATAAAACCCATAAAGCTATAACTGTATTCAGAGACTATGCCTCCTGGTGCATATGCATCAGATTATCTGCTTTAAATGCAATCCAAAATGTATAACATTATGTGTTAAAGTGTATATAAACAGGAGCAGGAGGATAAACTGGAAAACTGCTGGAAGAAACTGTGCAAATGCTGATAAGAAAGGCATCTATAGAAAATGCATATGCATACAACTATAGGATAAATTCATTGTGGGCAGCCAATCCAGGGTGATAAAATCAGAGAAAGTTACAGATTAAAGGGAAAAACCCTCCAAAGCTAGAACTGTATCTCGAAAGCCCCTTTAGCCTGAATAATAAACACTCTGCTTCCTCATATTTTAGTTAATAACAAAAAAGATAGGAAAAGCCATTTCACTGAGAAATTATGACTTAAAATTAGAGAGAGAATAAGATAGGAGTAACAATTTATAGACTGGTATCATTGAGAAATAACTAACACACTCGAGATGTCCATACAATTGAGAGAAATGCTTCTTGAAAAGCATTCTTGTCATCGCACAACACTAAAGTGCATCATCTGTGTTGCAGAGATTTTTAAAATAGCCTGTACAATGTCATCAATTATCTATGGTTTCGCGTATCCTTTTAGTAACCTTATAAACTTTCAGCATTTTAGCTTTAAAGAAAATAATTCTAGCTGTAAAAAAAATCCTCAAAATGGCAAAAATCAGTAATATTTTATAGAAAATAAATAAAATGCTGAATTTGGTATTTAAAATATTTACGTGTGCTACTAAATTAAAATATATGAAATGTTTGAAAATATTCACACGTACTGCCAATAGAGGCATTTTTTCAAAGATTTTATTATGTATGTTTTCAAAATTTTGATAAAAATATATTTTATTAATAAAGCTCAATTATTACTACTAACACTTAATATATAAAATCCCATTAAATGTGCTTGTCTTATCAAGATTTTAAAAATATACCTTATTTAATTTTCCATACCTTTATAGAACCTAGGAATATTATTGGAAATTTTTGCTATGCCACAAATTTTACCTTCTGTTACATATATTCTCAAAATAAAAATGACAGAAACACTCAGAAATCTAACTTTTATTCGATTTAATCCAATATATATTGCTTATTTTTTATTTTTTAAGAAACAACTTTGATTGGAAATTTCTCCATTCACAATAGTTTTTACAATAAATCCTTTCAGACCTATTGTGCATTCTAATAACCTACTCTTTAATTATAAGTATTATACTACAGAGGAACATTTCTCTTTTATAAACAATAATATAATACTGAAGAATTTGAATATATTCATGCATAGTGTGGAACCAATAGATATGCAAAATTTAGTGAAAAAAAGTCAGGGATCAAACAATTAATTATTACCTTTCATTAAAACAATTCATTCATTCAAATTTTTTAATAGCACACGTTTAAAGTTATCAATAGTTCATTTTCCAAATATTTCTATAAATAAACTGCATTGGAAATTGAACAATTTGTTATTTACATGTTAATAATAACTAAATAAATTGTAGTGAAAATTTTAGATAAAAATAAATAAAAATACTTTGGAAAAGTCTATACTTTTTCTCAAGTTTTCTATATCTTTGCAAAAAGTCTCCATGTTTTTGTATTAATTCTAAAATTCCCAAAAGACTTAAATATTTTCTAATAGGTAAATACTTATGGTAATCTTAAGATTTTAATTTAAATTACAAAAGCATCGACTTTGGGTTTTCAGTCTCTCACATTCCTAAATTTTCCAATGCATTTTAGGCAAAACATAACATTTATTACAAAATACCTTGATCTAAATTTTTAAAAGTTGAGTAAAAGAAATGTTTTTTTTTTTTTTTTTTTTTTTTTAAATATGTGGTTGATTTAAATCATGATTAAGATCAAGCTGATTCCAAAAAAAAAAAAAAAAACCTTGCACTAAACAATGTTTCTAAGGGCTTTTTGTTTTAAAAAACACAAATCAAAATAACTAGTATTCTTTCAATTTAACTTGATTACATAAAATTTTACTGAAAGTACAAAAACATTGAACACCAATACAAATGGTGTGTTTGTATGGTAAATTTTTGGTGTACAAAATGTAAAACCAGATTGTAAAAGCATAGAAGTTTTAAATAAAAATTTAATTCAGATAGACATCTTTGTATTAAACTTCACAAACTTTGCTGATTTTTCCACAGAAGGTGTATTTCTAAATTTTTTATGCATAAATGAAGAGTTAGAAAATATTTACATTTGCTGCCAACAAATGCATTTTTCAAAGCTTTTATTAGTAAATATGTATATTCGCTATATTTTGATAAAAATAATTTTTACCCTCTGTAACATATAATTTTTATCAAAAAGATCTTTCATTATGGTAAATTCACATGGTGGAAACCTAAAAAGTAATACGAATGACAAGTAACGTCACATAGTGTTAAGCTTATAAAACAAGTAATAATGTTATCAGTAATATATTTTTAATATAACCTTATAAATGAAATGAACTTTATTTTTGCATTTATATCTAAAAGATTCCTTTTTTTTTTTGTTTCTTATATTTACCTTGGTGTGAAACAAAAGTAGTATTTCATGGTCTGTACTTTTATCATGACAAAATTTCTTGAAGAGACTCTCGCATTTGGAATTAAATATGATAGCAATGATATATTTTGTGATTTAATTTTAGCACCTCGTTTATACATGTGAAAAGTTTTGGGTGCTAATATCTTTGCATAATACAATCATAGCTGCCAACTGCTAAGATTTTTTTAGCATCACTATTTTATTTAAATATTCTTCATCTTATTGTATCACAGAATTCTACAATATGAACAGGGAGAAATTTCTGTCCGTAATTATTAGTGCCAAAGAATCAGAGCAGTTGGCAGCTATGAACACAATAAACAAGAATCATTTCTGGATAACTTTATTAATTTTAAGCAGTATTTTAAATATTATTATAATGCATTTTCTTCATTTCGAAGAAATATGTCTATTGTCTACCTCTTCCTTGTGCACTGTTTGCAATTGTTTCCTATGCAGCAAAAGGTCATGTCTGCTATAATGTATATTAGTGTCTGCCGTACACTAAATTTATAACTTTTCATATGAAAATCCTGATGTTTTTAGCACTAAATTTGTAATTGAGGAATCAAACAGAAATCCATGATCTGTGTCGAAACTGCATTTAATAGAATTTTTTGAGTATTTTGCCAAACATGAGCAGGGGCCGATGCAGGTTTTTTTTTTTTCTTGGGGCCCATTTTGTGAAAAATAAAGGTTATTTTCATGAAATTTATTATATTTTTGTGAAAAATAACATTTTGTAACGAAAGTTGAAATTGAGTTCATCAAATTCGAACCAAGCATTTATAAACAAAAACTTTTTAAAACCCTTTTGCCGAAGTTCTTCTCTCTGGTGAACTTGTTTGTTTACAAATTACACATTTTAAAACATCATAAAATAATAAATAGTAAGTTTTTATGGAATAGAATTTTGTGAAGGGGACAATTTTATCAAATTGATTTTTGTGAAGAGGCCCATTTTATTAAATAGATTTTTGTGAAGGGGCCCTAAATAGGCCCCAAATTTTTCCTGGATCGACCCCTGATGAGCATAAAAAATCTGTACGAAAAACTTCTTCATTTGAAAGAAATACAAATCATCTTAGGCTATGTTAAATTCTGATATACCTGAGCTACAAGTATACATATTAACAATTGCTTCTTTCTTCTTAATACTGGTACTTATAAATACCACTTCATAAAACATCTTAAAAGTAAAGTAAAAAAAAAAAAACATACTTAGCATTGCATATCACGCAGGAAAATGGAAACTAGAATGAGATACATAGGCAAGAAAATCTCATTTTTTCATTCACAGGACTATTTTTGTTATCTATCGATGTTAGAGTAAAGTATTTAAAATTGATCCTGAAACATACTGTAGGTAATGGATGAATCAAATAGTTTTTATAACATTATGATTCAATTTAAAAGGACTCTGAGCATAAAGGGTTAAAACAGTCAGTTTTAACCACCTGCATGTATGTGACATACACAGCACTCAGAATCCTGAAAACTTTTCATATTTAATCAAGAATAGTGAATAAATTAGACTTAGTGATTATATTTGTAATTACATTAGGCAAAATTTTCTTACCAAAATTACTGGTAATAAAAAATTCAAAATTCTGTAAAGGACGCTTGTCGCAAACATGTTAAATATGCACTTGAATAGTTTCATTTGTAAAAGTTTTTTTATCTAACATATTGCAGAATGAAAAGACATACAAGACTCATTAAATGCAAAGTCAAAAAAGTTGTCTAAGATCATTAAAATTATAGAGTAATTTTAATATACAAGTGTCTAAATGTTTTCATATAATTATTCTGGTAGTGATTGTATTTTGAACTTCTGAAGGTATACTTTCCAAAAATTGAATAAAAAACTTTTTTTTTTTTCATTTTATTTTTGAAATTTGAATGTAACATTTAGTTTTAGTCTACAACATTACTTTTACAAAATAACTAATAAGGGAATGGGAGTATAGCAAATATGGAATTGCCACCCTAAAAATTCAAATTACCCTCCTGCGTGTGTGTGGGGGGGAGGGGGGGGGGATGCCCCACATTAGGAACCACTGTTTTAGAGTAAAAATGGAGAATAAATTAAATAATTTCCAATATTTATGTTTTACTGTTTACACTCATAAAAAAAAAAAAGAAAAAAATATATATATCCAAATATAGTTATAAACAGTGTTTGATTTATGGCAGGGCATTCGGGACACGGGCCCCCAAATGCTACTGAAGATTTTTCAATTATTGGCTATAAAAGTTTTAACGGTTAAAAAACAAAATATCGAAAAATGTGTTTCTCAAAGATTATCTATGATTTGTCAAAGTAACTTTATTTTTTCCTGATTGTTTTTTAACAATTTATGTGCAAGAATGTACAGAACTCTGTCTGTGGGATCGCCATATTATTTCATTTTTATTTATTTTACCTGTTATGCCTCATGGTTAAAATGGACAAAGGCATGTGGTTCTGCTAGTTACTTTTATAAATTTAGTTTTTTTTTTTTTTTCAGTGAAATCTTGTATTTGAAAGAAAAAGTTATTTGATTAATAGGATATGCTAATATTTTAAATAATTATAGCTTGGTACTGCAGTAAATTTATTATTAGTTGCAGCATACTTTATCATTCCAGATATGTGGACTTGCATAGAGAAAGGTAATCAGCACCACACAATTTATTATAAAATTCAATTGAAATTTCATAATTATGAAATAATTATTTAAAAGTAAATTAATGATTATCAAATTAATTTTTTTTAAACTGATATTTTAAAGAAATTCTTAAAGTCAATAGTGATTATCTTAATAAGTATACTGCTTTCAATATAATATATATATTACTCAAGGCTGCTGTAAGCATTGGTGCAAGGGGGGGGGGGGGGGGCATACGCATCTGTGCCCAGGGTCCCCAAATTTGTAAATCCGTCCCTGGTTATAAAGAATAAACATACATTGCTTAAGTACAAATTAATGACAAAAAAAAAATATTTTATGATAATATTAGTTTTCTAGAAAAGAGAAAAATAAAAACCTGTAGTTTATTAGGAAACTTATTTAAGATATTGGCCATTTCAATATTTATTTTTTTGTTTGTTTATTTGTTTCCTTCAATAGTACAAAAAAGTCTCTAAGAATGGTTATTACTATTATTCAATATTTAAATAAATTTACACAATATTTTAAAATTTATTCATAAATTCAAAAAGGTATATTAAGAGCAAATTAAAAAAAAACATGGTGCAAGAACAGTTCTTAATTTTTTTCAACTCTTCAAAAGAAAAAAAAAAAAAGAAAGAAAGAAAAAGATATGCATTACACAATAAAATGCTAATCACTTACTATAAAGCTTAAAAGCAATATTTACATGTACAATATCAAGATTTGCATACTCTATTTAAAAAAAAATATATATATATATATATATCCAAATACAAGTTTTAAATATATCAAATCGTAACTGCCTTGTTTATTCATAGAATTTACAATATTTTTCTACAGTTAAAAAATTGTGGTATAACTGCGCGAACCCTGCATTATATAAAATAATGAATGTAAATTTAACTAATGATTGCAAAAACAGACTTTTTTTAATTCAATAAATAAGATGAATTTCTTAGATTACTGAAGCAAAACATTTTATTAAATCCAAAATTCTACAACAAGAATGAATTATATAACAAAATATTTAAAATAATAGTGATACAAATCCTAAGGTGCTTCAAAGGCCAATTTGTAGGATACTTCATTATATTCTGCAAATAGTCATTGCTATCTGAAATTAAAACCATAAGTAATCAATTAAATTGAAAACTCTCTACATGATAATAAACATGCAAATACTTTACATCCTAAAAAAAAAAAAGAGGGTATTTTTTTTAACATCTATTAAACAAAAACTACTACATTTAATTTTTTAGTTATTAAATTGTATACTTAATATCTTTCCTTACACATTCAATGTGTAAATTATGATACAAGATTGCCAGTGTTTTAATTTTAGATACTTTTATGTATTAGGGGCTGTACATATATAATGTTATAAAGCTATCTCCAGGAAGAAGTGAAACAATTCTCTTTGATATCTTTATTATTTTTTATCTAACCAAAATCTTTTTTTTTTTTACATCAAAAGAGTTTTATATATTTTTATTAAAATACAAAGTTATTATTTAAAGCCAATTATGATTACATTTATGATTTTAAAGTAATTTCATTACAAAATAGGGAATACCCCCAACATCCGGCATTCAAAAAAACTAAAAAAAAAAATTTGTAAAATAAAAAAGAATTTGTAGACATTGATAGTGACATCATTAAAGGAAGGGGGGGGGGGGTCTACAATTATCATACAGTCAAAAACATATATGCAATGTACTGCCACTTAACTCTATTTTATATAAACAAGATTGGATTTAAGTACAGACCTCATGACAACTAAAATTAGAGGGGGGGGGGGGGGGGTTAAAATTGAGAATATTCTTTTACTTTTGAAAAATTTTTAAATGCCTTGGGTGCGTTAGAAATAAAGGCGAGGTTAAATTTGGCAGGAAAAGCAAAGTTTTCAAAGTCACTTTCTGACAATCTTTATTCACATTTTTAAATCTCATCATATTGTTAAATCTTTATAAGTAGATTTAAGAGTTTTTTCCACAATCAGACTAAAGTCCATTCCTTATTCTAGTAATACATAAATCACAATTCCGAAAGAAAAAGGTATTTAAGAGCCATTGAACTAGTTTGCCTTGTGAACACATTTCTTCTTTTTGCAACATAGTACAGTAGACTCCCTCAAATCTGCACATCATTTCAGATTTAAACAATGTAACTTAAGATATAAACAATGAAGTTTTTTTTTTTAAATTTATAACATTCTGTACACATTTTAATATGGTATTCTAGTTAATATGATTGAACTCATGTTTTCTCATGAAGGAAGCATAAATTTATTTCTGAAGAATTTCAAGATAGTCCTGATATCAGTGGCGATATCTTTTTAACAAATACATTTATGTATTAATCAAGCTTTTTGGTTATTAAGTATGGCTAAACATGAAAGAAAACTTTGTTATTGTAAGATTTTGATGGGAATTATTAGTGTATATCTATAAGGAGAATTTCACTGAATGATTCAAGGAAAAAATATCTCATCACTATGCATATTTAGTTATGGATTATGAATTATTTACTTGACCTTTACTTTTAATATTTAAAAAATATAATAATTTTGTTAATTTTTATTATTTTACTTTATTGTAGGCATTTATTATAATTTTGAGTGCATTATTAAATTCAAATTACTGTTTAAAAATATAAACAAAACTGATCAGAAATCTGCAAAATTCTAAAATCTGTCCAATCTCTTGTTTTTAAGCTATGTGGATTTAAGAAGAGTCTACTGTATTTCCAGATATTTTTTCTCTAATATATAAGTTGCATATTATGATGAGTTTCACAGAGATTCTTTCAAATAGTAAAATGATTTTTTTGGGGAAGGGGGGGGGGGGAGTTTCTTTCATTGGTAAATTAAAAATAGTAAACATGTTTGAAATTTTAGAAATGTCAATTTTTTAATTTATCAGAGACAAATTTTGTGTGCAGGAGAAAAGCAAGCTAAGTGCAGATTAGAAAATTTGTTTCATTTTCATGATTGTTTATATTTGGTGCAAAATTGCACTTTCTTACGACTGAGTTATGCCAAGACACCTATAACAAAGAAGTACCTAATGTTCATTACAGATTTGATTACTACCAAGCCATTATTGCTACATGATCATACAATACATTTGGCATTTTTATAATAAACTGGTTAGGTCCTACACATCAGTCACCAGACATAAAACATTTATAATATGTGACAGACATTTCTTAGAAATTTACTTTACAAAATACACTTAGCTGAAAAAAAGAGGCCACACAAATACAGAGGCTGCAAACAGACCAAGTTGTTGCGACCAAAGAAAAAAAAAAAATCCGTTGAATAATATCACACTAGTTGACAAGTTTTTAAACGAAAAAGCATGAGGCTTGCAAGCATTATTAAAATGATTTGTAATTTAACAGTTTTTTTTATATATATTTCATTAAATTACAACTCAAGTTCTAAACGATTGTTGTTTCTTGACAAATGTTTTCCCTCTCCTATATTGTCGTATCCAAAATTCAATTCAAAACACTAACTCAAACATCCTTAATCATTTTTAAATTTAATATTGTTACTAAGAAATAATAGAGTACCTGCGTATTATCCGGGCCAGGAGATAGATTGCCAAAAATGGTTGTCAATCTTATTTATTGTTACCAATCATGTACAAAACAGTAATTTATTATTAGATACATAACATTGCAAAAAATGATAAATATAAAATAAATAAATAATTATAAATGAGCAATAATAAATTAATAACAAAAAAATATTACCGAGTGGACATGGACAGTATTTAGATGAAAGATGTTAGCTCAGATCAGCCATGAAGCCTTTATGCCAAATGTCATACTCTCTTCAGACTTTGCATTCTCCAGGGGCTTGGAAAATTAAACAAATGTAGCATACCAGTCTGTTTTAATTGCTTCCATCAGTCCTTTTAAAACTAGCTCATAACTTTTTCAAAGTGATCTGACACATAAATAAATAATAAAAGGCTTTACATAATGCACAGATATTAAAATTATTAAATATAAAATAACATGACTGAGAACAGCATTTTCAATTTGCTTGGATTTATACTTTGATTTGATGGATATTTAATTTCCCAATACAGGAACCTTGTTTTCTTTTTTTTAAAGCTTGGCACAATTTGGGTTACAGAAAGTAGGATTTGTTGCCAAATAATATAAACATATATAAAAACAAACTTGATTAACTTTTATGCTTGTTTATATATGTTTATGTACATATATATTAAATATTTTATACATATATAAATATATATATATTTATAAATTTTTATATATATATATACAATTTACGGTACTTTTCAATTAGCCGGGTGCCGGTGAAATATACATAGTATATGTATATACACATATATGTATATATATGTCCTTTTACTAAAGATGTAAAATTTCCAAAAATCTTACGGTGATGGAAGAAAAGCATCTTTTCTGCAAAAATTGATTAAGCTTTTTAGCATAATAAATTTTGTTCTAATATTTTTTTACAAAAAATAAAATAAAAAGTAACTTCAAAATTAATGCAAACTAGAATTTTTTTTTCACTTTAGATTAATATATTATAAATATAAATACAATATATATATATATATAAAATAATGATTTTCGTACACTTAAGGGTTATAGTGGCCCCCACAATTATGAATTATGCCAATATTGTAGTTATGATTTAGCCAAGTTCATCACAAAGTTTATATATATAACCAAACAATCATATATGTGCCATATATGAGGGGGTTAGAATGACAGTGGAGTAAGTAAAAAAAAAAAAAAAAAAAAATCTAGAAAACCATATTTTCTCTGAGCGTATATATTAATTTCTATTCAGTGTGACAGTCAAATAAGTCATAGTTAACATAGGGAGTCGCTATAGGGCAAAACAAGTTGGACCACTTAATGCAACGGCAATGCAAGAAGCTTCATAAAATCCTTCAATTCTCAAATGACTAAATATTGACTTACTCAACTGTCATTGTAACCCCCTCATATGTTATTATATAGGGTAGATGTGCCAATAATGGACCTCCTTCTAGTAATGGGCCACCTTCAACATTTTTGGTTTAAAAACAAAAAATAAAAATTCAGCTTTTTTAATTTCATTAATATGTTTTCTTTAAATTCTAGTTTTAAATACAATCATAATATCAATTACCTATTACTTTTTGTGGGGTGTCCATTACTGGAATTTAGGGTGTTTTGATTTATTTCTGTTATTTACAATTAAATTTCGATTCACATTGGGAAATGTGACTATGAGCATGGTTAAATAGTGTTGGTAGATTAATATAATATTATGAAATGTGGAATATAACAATTATAACTATTAATTAAAAAATATTTTTTAAAGAAATTCCTTAAGGGTGTCCATTACTGGCACATCTACCCTACATATTATTTTAAGTGCTGATCCAAGGGGTAGATCATGGGGATCATGACCCCCCATGCAAATAGAAAACATTTTATAGAACAATACATTTAAAAAATATATAAATAAGTGTTAAAGGTGTTTTCATTTTTTTCTTTTTTTACTGCTTAAAAAATCTAATCATTTTCATACTCTCATGGAGTTATTTTTTAATAAAGATGCATGAAAATTGCAGATATTGTTTAAGCACTAAAGAATCGAACATCTCTTTTAATTTTCCTATAAATGTGGTACATTTTGAATTGTATTTGATTTCTCCCTCAAGACTATGTTTTCAAGATTGTCAAGCCTGAAAAATTGCCGTAAAATGCAAACTTTGAGAAAACTGTCTATAAGATTCTTTGCATTTTTAAGAAAATGCGAAACTCTGATTTCTTGGTATGTGGATAAAACATGTAAATTTTACATATTTACTAATATGCCTGCAAATTTCATGCACTTATGAGAGAAAATTAATTCGGGTATATGTCAGAAAATAGTCCATTTGAATCTAAGCTAATGAAGATATATGCCCCCCTCCCCTCCTCTCTCACACACACACACATGCCGAAGAAAGAAGATATGATTCCCCTCTAAATTATAGGTGCAGATTATAGGTCACTGGCTCCTATACCCAAAAAATCCAGTGGTCACAATTGTAAAACAAACTCATAAAAACAATAGTGTTTATATGGGGTAAAAAACTAAAAAAACCCTCAGGAATTCAAAGTGTAAAGTAATTTATTTATATAAACACATGTACAACAAAATTTGAATATTAATTAAATCTTAAATCATGTACAGTCAGAAGATAAAGTTGGGCAAGATACGGTTTAAAAAAAATATGTATAAGCTAAGCAATCATGATAGCGGGGAATATCAGAAAAACAATATATCTTATTTTGATTTTGCCAGACAAAAGTACATATGAAAGGAAATATGAATTTGTGAGTTTATTTTGCACTATAAAAATCAAAACACACTTCAAACATTTTTTTTATATCTATGTATTTAAATCACAGTCTATGTAAAATTATCATATTCAAACTGTTACGAATAACATTGCTATTCGAATATATTTAATAGTTTGCTGTGTTAAACAGATCATTCTGAAATGTTATTAAAAAATAATAATAATGTTTGTTATGTGTTTTAGTCTTAATCTTTAAAAAATATATCAACATTTCACGATGGGGACTGAGAATACCAGAAATTGATTACTTTTAAATCACTTAGCGACTTAAACACCGAAAGTTAGTGGCCACAATAAAAAAATTTAGTCGCCACGTGGCGACTGGCGACCGTGAATCTGCACCTATACTCTAAATGGGGGAGTGGATCCTCCTGTGTATTATTTACGCCATATATACATCATATTTGACTATAACTGTATCATATGATTCACAAATTATATAATATATATCATATATTATTATAATGTCATATATGATTTATAATTTGGACATAAATCTTGGTCGCTTGGCGATTCATCCTCGGGGCCACTATAACCCAAAAGTACCATAATTTTTTTCTATTAAAAATTTAACCTTTCAGCATTATAATTTCCTCACTAGCTTTTCCTAAATTTAACATTATGGTTCCTAACATATCATTCAATTTAATAATCATTTCAATTGTATTTTTCATTTTCAATTGCCAAATATTAATTTATGAAAAAATTGTGAAATCTTACCTAGCTTCACCCAATGGTTCTCTATTATAGTTGAAAAGCAAATTTTAATTGTATTGTATATCAGTACAAAAACCCTTAACGGGTTAAAAGTTGTGACGCAGCACTTTCTTTTGGCTTTATGAATTTTAAATATGGGTCTTAAAAGCAATGATATCAAATTTAAGTGACGCTATGTTAATAATTATTTTTTTTAATCATAATTTTCTTTTTAGTTTTATTTATATTCACAGGTGCAATTATTATCTTAATATGAAAAAATATATAAAATTTATTCGCTGATGCTTTTTCATTCACATCTCTCATGAATTCAAAATATGGGTTTTAAAAGAAATGATATCAAAATTTGAGTGACACCTTGGCGTTAATTTAATAGGACTCTTTTAAAATTCAATTTAAATTATTTTTGGTTTGTCTTCTAAAGTATATTTACACATACAAACAATACTTT
This sequence comes from Maratus michaelseni, assembly GCA_963931845.1. Lineage (NCBI taxonomy): Eukaryota > Metazoa > Arthropoda > Arachnida > Araneae > Salticidae > Maratus > Maratus michaelseni. The sequence continues at coordinate 211,676,205 of OZ007595.1, forward strand.
TAATTTTTCAATACACTTTTAAATAGATTACTTTCACTGAGCCTATATTATGTATTGAAATGTATTTATTTCAATAAATTGATTTATCTTCTGTGCCACGCTATCCAAAATCATAAGTAAAATTTATGTAAATGATTATTTTGCGTCATATTATCCACTTGAATACATTTCCCTTTGTTTGGATACTATGACGCAAAATAATCATTTACATAAATTTTACTTATGATTTTGGATAGCGTGGCACAGAAGATAAATCAATTTATTGAAATAAATACATTTCAATACATAATATAGGCTCAGTGAAAGTAATCTATTTAAAAGTGTATTGAAAAATTAAAAGTATTGTTTGTATGTGTAAATATACTTTAGAAGACAAACCAAAAATAATTTAAATTGAATTTTAAAAGAGTCCTATTAAATTAACGCCAAGGTGTCACTCAAATTTTGATATCATTTCTTTTAAAACCCATATTTTGAATTCATGAGAGATGTGAATGAAAAAGCATCAGCGAATAAATTTTATATATTTTTTCATATTAAGATAATAATTGCACCTGTGAATATAAATAAAACTAAAAAGAAAATTATGATTAAAAAAAATAATTATTAACATAGCGTCACTTAAATTTGATATCATTGCTTTTAAGACCCATATTTAAAATTCATAAAGCCAAAAGAAAGTGCTGCGTCACAACTTTTAACCCGTTAAGGGTTTTTGTACTGATATCATTACTTTTTTAAGGTTATTGATGAGAATGTCAATTAGTCGAAATTAAGCATAGGGTATAAATTAATCATTAAAATAAAATTTTAAAGAAATGCTAAAAAAGACCCCTTGGACCCCAATAAAATATGAGGGTGGTGGCCCAGGGAGAGGAATCCAAGACTCAACTTTTAAATTATACAGCGAGAGAGTAACACAATTAGAAGGATGAAAATGCATGGCAAAACCCGTTTGTTCCATCTTCCTCCGCCAAAGGACGCAACCTTTTCTATACAAACATAGCTGAAAATTTTCGGGCCGTCGATTCCGAGTCAAATGAGCCATACGTCGTCGTGATCGGTCCCATAGAACCCGATAGGAAAGTGCCCCCTGGTTGGTAAACTTGGAACTAAAATCGATATATCCTGTCGATGTCGAGTCGAATGAATCACACTGCATTGTGATGGGACCCATAGAACTCGAGATAGCTGCAAAATCCGTTAGTTCCATCTTCCACCACCAGGGGGCGGACTCTGTTCCATACAAACATAGCTGAAATCTTTGAGGCTGTCGATTTCGAGTCGAATGAGCCATACCTCGTCGTGATGGGGCACATAGAACACAAGATAGGAAAGCACACTCTGGTGGTGAAACTTGTAACTAAAATCGATATATCCTGCCGATGTCGAGTCGAACGAATCAAACTGCATTGTGATGGGACCCATAGAACTCGAGTTAGATGCAAAATCCGTTAGTTCCATATTCCACCACCAGGGAGCTCACTCTGTTCCATACAAACATGGCTGAAATCTTTGAGGCTGTCGATTTCGAGTTGAATGAGCCATACCGCGTCGTGATGGGGCGCATATGACCCGAGATAGGAAAGCGCCCCCTGGTGGTGAAACTTGTAACTAAAATCTATATATCCTGTCGATGTCCAGTTTAATAAATCAAACTGCATTGTGATGGGACCCATAGAACTCGAGTTAGCTGCAAAATCCATTAGTTCCATCTTCCACCACCAGGGGACGCACTCTGTTCTATACAAACATAGCTGAAATCTTTCAGGCTGTCGATTTCGAATCGAATGAGCCATACCTCACCGTAATCGGGCCCATAGAACACGAGATAGGATAGCGCCCCTGGTGGTGAAACTTGGAACTAAAATCGATGTATCCTATCGATGTCGAGCGAGCCAAATGAATCAAACTGCATTGTGATGGGACCCATAGAACTCAAGTTAGCTGCAAAATCTGTTAGTTCCATGTTCCACCACCAGGGGGCGCACTCTGTTCTATACAAACAGCTGAAATTTTTGAGGCTGTCGATTTCGAGTTGAGTGAGCCATACCTTGTCATGATCGGGGCCATAGAACCTAAGATGGGAATGCGCCCCCTGGTGGTCAAACTTGAAACAAGTTGAATGAATCAAACCATGTTGTGATGGGACCCATAGAACTTGAGTTAGCTCCAAAATCCATTAATTTCCCCTTCCACTGCCAGGGGCGCTCTCTGTTCTATATGAACATAACTGCCCCTGGTGGTGAAACTAAAATCAGTAAGTTCTATCGATGTCGAGTCGAATGAGCCAAACTGCATCATGATTAGGAATGCACAACCTGTGGCCCGTGATGGATAACTGGTGGCCCGCAGAGACCATACATGCCAACCTATCCAAAAATTTCGAATTTCCTTAATAATTCGTGAGAAAAATTTGCAAATTTTGTCCATAAATCGTAGGAAAATATGAATTTCATCGATCAGGCGCATAAAATCATGAATTGCATCGACTGGATGCGAATTTTGTCAAATGGGCATGGAAAAATCACAAATTTCGCCATTTTGTCGCTAGAAAAAAAAACGCAAATTTCAATAATCGGTCAACAGAAACCAGAGATGCCAAAATCAGTAATTCCGGAGTTGCAAATTTCGTCAATCACTCAAAAAAAAAAAAAAATCTTGAATTTTGTAAATCAATTGAAAAAACCTGCGAATTTTGTCGAAAAGGCACTTAAAATCGTGAATTTCATGGATCGAGCAGCGAATTTCCTCAAATGGCGTGGAAAGATCGAGAATTTCAACGAACAGTTGCAGGAAAAATTTGCAAATTGTCCATAGATCATAGGGAAACATTATGAATTTTGTCTATCGGTTCTGCAAAATTATGAATTTTGTCGATAGGCATGGAAAATCGCAAATTTCGACAACTGGGCTTGGAAAAATCAAGAATTCCATCGAATGTTTGTGAAAAAATTGTAAATTTCAACGAACGGTAAAAAAAAAAATAATAATTTGCGAATTTCGCCATTGTCTAGAGAAGAAAAATTGTGAATTTCATTAATTGGCCGATGGAAAGCATATCAGTTGAAAATCATGAATTTTGTCAATCAGGCACAGTAAAAACATGAATTTTGTGGATCGGGAGAAGGGAAATCATAAATTTTGTTGAACACATGCATAAAAAACATGAATTTTGTTTATCAGGCATGTAAAAATCATTAATTTCGTTAAACGGATGCATAAAAATCAAGAAAGTCATCAATTGGGTGCGTAAAAATCTTGAATTTCATCGATCAGGCGTGTAAAAAATCATGAATTTCATCGATAAAGTGCATAAAAATATAGGACAAAATTGCCATTCGCCAATCGGCGAGTAATACTGAAAATTTGCCGACTGACTTTACTGCCACCACTGGTCAAACTTAATAGTTCCAATTGCGATGATTCAATGGAAAAAGATTTTTTCCCCACTGTCGCTCGACAAATTTCAAAATCATTTGGCGAATTTCACGATTTTTTCAAAGAAATTATTTGGATTGTGATTTTTTTTCTTCTCGAAGCCATTCGACGATATTCGAAATTTTTTTCCCCTGAAACCAGTTGATAAATTTTGTGATTTTTCCACTATCAATGAATTTTGTGATTTTTCTGCTATCGATTGATGAATTTCGTGATTTATCGACTATCGATTAATGAATTTCACGACTTTTTCCATAAACGAACAAATTGTGCACTTTTTTTCCACTGCCATTCGACGAATTTTGCAATTCTGTTCCGCGATTGTTAGACAAATTTCACTATTTTTCTCCCGAGATCATTTGACGAATTTTGTGATTTTTAATTTTACTGACTGATTGATTTATATTTAATAATAAAAGTTAAAATGTTTTGATTTAAAAACAAGATGGCTAACTGAGGGTGAATCCCAAAACTTAGCCGCATCATCAATGAGTTAGCTAATCAAGCATTTAGCTCTTACAGTTTGTTTAAAAGGTGCACACAAAAGCAAAAAATATGAATTTTTTTTAATCCTTACCATCACTGTTGAAATCCTGAACCAATTAGAATCTAATTGTGACAGTGTATTTATCTTGCAAATATCATTGAGGAGTTTTTTATACAGGGTGTAACGATTTCATTAAATCTCTCACAGTCTGCTAATTAGGCAGAGTAATCAAAGATAGAAGTTCCCAAGAGTTGGAAAACTTTTCTCACGCTTAGCTGTTGTGTGACTAGAATGTCGTTTACTACAATAGGAAAAGATGAGCTTCGATCAATCTTGTGAAACTGAAATTGCTAGACAGCAAATATTTCTCTGATCTGACCGTCTATATGTGGGGTCTCAGATCGTGGGAAAATTTCCTGCGAGAACATTTAAAAGTTCAGTAAGACCTCCCTAAAAAAGGCTTTATCCAATGACGTAAACTAAAACTTTTTTGATTGGTGATCGGAGTATCTTTTGTTCGAGCAAGGGGACCGGAAAAGAGAATCGAGGGGAAGGTAGTTAGAGTTTTGGCAGGAGAACGAGTGTTGGTGGAAAACACTCTTCTCAGGACGATTTCCCAAACCAGTGGGGAAGGAAATGTTTTGCTGACACATTTTGAAGGGAAAAGATTTCTCTTAAGGCAACGGCAAGGTCATCGCTTGAAGTTTTTGTGACGAGTGCAAAAGAACTCATGTTAAGATTTCCAAACACTGTACAAGATTGGACCTTTCATTGTTTTATTAATTGATTATAAGTTGAAACGAAATTACGCTGAAAAAAATTGTTTATAATGATTTGTAATATTAAGAAACTCGAAAATGATTTTTAAATAAAAATCACTTAGTAGTACCTTATTGAAATTAATCCATATGAAAAGGCCACACGCTACCCCTTTACAAATTATAACATCATGGATTCATTATAAGGGACACGCAAAATCAAAACATCATCATGATAACATTCAAATTACTAAGCCAATTCAAACCTAATTATGCCAAAGTATCAATCGATGAATTCATTAATCAAATATGTTGGGCAAAATCCTAGAACAAGCAAAACATCCGATTTGGCTATTTTTTTTACGCACGTCAACCAAAAAAACGGCAACTTCCAAATTCTACCCAATCAGAACGCATGCTTTTTAAGCTTAAGCAAGCATATACTTACACACTGCTTACGGCAAGCTTTTTCACAAAATAAACAAATTTTATTTCGTTTTACAATTATTTACAAAGTTTCAGCAAGTTTTTCTTCACGATTTTTCTATTTTTACAAACTTTTAGCAATATTTCGTCTGGATATTTCAATTTTTACATACAAGCATTTAGCAATTTTTTCCTCCAGATTTTTCTATTTTTAATAATTTTTAGCTATTTTTTCCTCCTTGCTAAAACTTTGTAAATTGTCATAAAACGGAATAAAATCAATGTTTACTTCGTGAAAAATTTTTCATAGAAACTGTGTAAGTAGTGAATTCTCTGCTACAAAGAACACAGGTTATGATTGGGGAGAATCTAGAGAATTCTGATTTTTCAAATGCACGAAACTCATTCAAGCACCAGTTAGTAACATGTATATGTACTCTTTGCGTACATTAACAGAAAAAAAAAATCCTGGATGCATGAAACTCCCTGTGCAGCAATCTCTAGAATGCATGAAATTCATCCAAACAGCGGTTAATAATTGATATATATATATATATATATATATGTGTGTGTGAGTACGCTTCGCGTACATTAACTGAAAAAAAAAATCCTGGATGCACAAAACTTGCATTTCTCTGACTTCGGTTTTTCGAAATAGATAAAATGCTTCAGGGATTCAATCCAGCATCGCTGAAATGTTACATAATCATAGAAGATCACTAATTATAATTAAAATATAGATAAAATGCTGAAGTGATTACAAATTAATCACTGAAGCATTTTATCTATACTTCAAAACATATTTGTTTTGTTTCTCATTTCCAAAATAATTTTCATTCATATTTACTTATTATAAGCATGTTATTTAATTTTACTGACTGATTGATTTATATTTAATAATAAAAGTTAAAATGTTTTGATTTAAAAACAAGATGGCTAACTGAGGGTGAATCCCTAAACTTAGCCGCATCATCAATGAGTTAGCTAATCAAGCATTTAGCTCTTACAGTTTGTTTAAAAGGTACACACAAAAGCAAAAAATATGAATTTTTTTTAATCCTTACCATCACTGTTGAAATGCTGAACCAATTTGAATCTAATTGTGACAGTGTATTTATCTTGCAAATATCATTGAGGAGTTTTTTATACAGGGACATGCAAAATCAAAACGTCATCATGATAAGATTCAAATTACTAAGCCAATTCAAACCTAATTAAGCCAAAGTATCAATCGATGAATTCATTAATCAAATATATTGGGCAAAATCCTAGAACAAGCAAAACATCCGATTTGGCTATTTTTTTTACGCACGTCAACCAAAAAATCGGCAACCTCCAAATTCTACCCAATCAGAAAGAATGCTTTTTAAGCTTAAGCAAGCAGATACTTACACACTGCTTACGGCAAGCTTTATTATACAATTTTAACATAAATTTTATTTCGTTTTACAATTATTTACAAAGTTTCAGCAAGTTTTTCTTCACGATTTTCTATTTTTACAAACTTTTAGCAATATTTCGTCTGGATATTTCAATTTTTACATACAAACATTTAGCAATTTTTTCCTCCAGATTTTTCTATTTTTAATAATTTTTAGCTATTTTTTCCTCCTTGCTAAAACTTTGTAAATTGTCACAAAACGGAATAAAATCAATGTTTACTTCGTGAAAAAATGTTCATAGAAACTGTGTAAGTAGTGAATTCTCTGCTACAAAGAACACAGGTTACGATTGGGGAGAATCTAGAGATTTCTGATTTTTCAAAAGCACGAAACTCATTCAAGCACCAGTTAGTAACATATATATGTACACTTTGCGTACATAACAGAAAAAAAAAATCCTGGATGCATGAAACTCCCTGTGCAGCAATCTCTAGAATGCATGAAATTCATTCAAACAGCAGTTAATAATTTATATATATATATGTATATATGTGTATGCTTCGCGTACATTAACTGAAAAAAAAAAATCCTGGATGCACAAAAATTGCTATATTCCGCACTCCCTAGAATGCATGAAATCCATTCAAGCTGCGGTCAGTAATGTTCGCACAAAAATCGGTTTACAGCAATCTCTAAAGTGCTTAAAATATATCTTATCATATAAAATCAACAAAAATGCACTTACCGTTATTTCTCATCCTTCGTTTTTTTTTAATATTTCACAGGATTTATCCTTTATGACATAAAACACATTTCATAAACATAATTCAACAAATCTGACACACAACAAACCAACCCACAGACAATAGAACTCTATTATAGAATATTCTAATCTGTCAACCAACCAATCAAATCTAATTCCCTCAAAAACCAGCTCAATTTTCAGAACCATGCATTCTGCTCATGCTAGAACCAAGCACAAAAGGCGTGGAAAAAACGTAAGAAATAAACCGGTAACAAGAAAACTCATTTATCGCTTCGCTAAATTCGATGACGCCAAGCGTCTCGCTTGTTCTAGGATTTAACCTATTTTTCTTAATTATCTGTCTTAGTTTGTGAATAAATTTTTGTAATGTCAGTTGAAACTGATCTCTCGTACATAACGATGCATCACATTTTTTTAATGTTTTTTTTTTCTACACCATGATGTTGCTATTTAACAACATTATTTTAATTTTAAAAAGAAAACAAACAACTAATAAATCAGTAAATATGAACGTTTTGCACTCCTGAAACCCCCCCCCCCCCAAAAAAAAAAAAATATATATATATATATTGTTTTAATTTCAGGGTAACTGAAGAAAAAAAAATCCTTCTTTAGCGTTTCTATTTTTCCATGCGCTGTGAAGATTTTTTAACGGGTTCAAAAACAAATTTCACAAATACTTCTAACTTAATTAACAAATATTTCAAAAATATATTTTTAATTCCATGTTGTTTATGTATGAAGAAAGAAACAAAAGTTTGGTAAACTTCTATCTCTGTTTAAATAGTCTATTTCAAGAATAAAAACATTCGGTAGAATGCATAGCTTTGACAATACATAAACAAAAATGAAGAATACAGTACCTTTTTTTTTTTTTTTCAATTTCTTATATTTGGTGCAAGATACTACTGAATACTTTGCTACAAGATTTGTTTAAAGATATTACCCTCTCTCATGATTTTTAGGTTTCCAATGCCACGTCTACCATTGCCCCGAGAACTGACGACTGATTTCGTGATTTATTAAGTAAAATCTATATTTAACATTTGAAAATAAACTTTCACTAGAAAAAAAAAACAAAAAAAAACAATGGTAGAACTTTGCATTTCTCTGACTTAGGAAAATAAATATTAGAAGATAAATACATATTTCTTTATTATCTGTTTTTAAAATGCAAATTTAAGAAATGAAATTGAAAAAAAAAAGGTACTGTATTCTTCATTTGATTATATAGCTGATCAAATATACGCATTTCACTGAATGTTTGGATTCTTATACTATGAAACAGAAGCTTACAAACGTGTTTTTTATCGTACATAAACAACATGGAATTAAAAATATATTCATGAAGTATTTGTTAATAGAAGTTAGAAGTATTTGTGAAATTTGATTTTCAACACTTCAAAAAATGTTCATAGCAGCGAATCGCATCGCACACGAAGAAAACAAACTGATGATTGATTCATTTTGAATGATTCCTTGTTACGCAAATTAATTGATAAAAAAAAATCTTAATCTTTTTTTTTCCTTTAAAAAATCACAAATTAAATATAAATAACAATTAAATTGTATATGTATAATTATAAAATATTTCAATATTTTAATCAAGGAATCTAAATATTTTTCGACTTAATGAAGATTTTGATATAAGAAATTCTTTATTATAACAAAAAAGAAAAATATACAAACAATAATTTAATTTAATACATATATATTACATATTAAAAATTGCATTAAAAACTGTTTTCGTATTAAAAAAAAAAAAAATCTAAATAGTTCTTCAGCCAGATATGATTGCGAAATCGCCTTTAACTATAACCGTGATACCCATGAATATCCTGAGCGCGCAGGAATAAAAAAGGGTGAAAAGGCCGAAAATCTTTAATGTTAGTCTACCAGGAAAAGCATAAGAAAAGAGTCCGATTTTGAAGCTGGATTATATAAAAAACAAGAGTTTTCCTACGTTAGCTCAAAATCTTACTCTCTTCATCTAAAAGCGATTAATATAATATATTAATTTAAAAAAAATCGTTCGATCCATTTTCGAGATAACACCTCTGTGCCCATTACACCATTACATTTTCCATTTTCGCTTAAAAATTGGTTTCCAGATCTCAAAATCTACTGCATGTAGAAATCTATAAATTTCAGGATAGAGTTAGGCCATAGATATAAGACTAATGTGAAAAAATCGAAACGGTATGCCTCATATTTACTGAGATATTAAATGTCGGCGTTTCGATTTTCCTTTGATGTCCTGCTAGCTGTATATATGAGAGTGACGGAATCTTCGGTTTTGGGCTTACGGTTTTCGGTTTTTCGCTGCGTCACTCAAGAGACTACCGTCTCTTATGATTCTATCTATGCCTTTTAAACAATATAAACTAAGTAAAAAATATTGTTGGGATATATCACCATTAAAAATATAATATCATTAATTTCTATTTCTATTATAACAGAAAATAAATATTATGCAAAAAATAAATATTTAATTACATTCGTTATTTTTCATTTAATAAAAAAAAATTAAAGGGAAAAAAATTAATAGGAATTTTTAAATGAATTTCTATGATAAAATAACAAAAGCAATTATGGGTAAAGTGTTTGAAGGACAATCTCTAATTAACAAATAAATTGTAAACAGATTTTTTAGAAATTAAAACGAGTCAGAACGGCATTCTAGTTGGATAAATACATAAGCTAAAGAGAAAAAGAAATAGGTCTATATAATATTTTGATCATAAACATAGTTAAAAATCTAATATTAATTAATAACTGTTTAAAGTTTGCAAGAAATTAAAAATAAATAAATAACCATGCATATTATGTGTATTTATTATACCCTTATGTAAATATTAAGAACTTCAATAAATAATTAAATTTAAAAAAAACGTAGTCATCTTCAGCATGCATTTTTACACGTTTGACGATCAAATTTCAGTCAACATCAAAACATAAGTCACAAGGTGCAAAAAATAACACTATTTTATGTAAATCATAAATCATCTTTTTTACATCGGTTTATCAAAAAACAATAATCTAGAACTTTAATATCCATGCAAATGTAATTCCCACGACAAAAAATCTAAATAATATAGAAAAAACTTACTCTGCAAATGTTTTCCCGGGAAATTATCAAAACTTCTTGGCGCGACGGTTGACACTTCATGCACATGGCGATAGCAGATCAATGGCGGACCGGAAGTGAGCAGTGTTTGCAATCAGCTTGAATACCATAATAGTACGTGTGCGCATGCGTCTGAACTTAGCTAACTGGAGTCGTTTTTTATCAGTGGATTTTGTATGAGATTTTTTCTTTTTTAAAGGTGCTGTGCAATGTTGAATTCAGACACTTTTGTCTGGAAGGGATTTCTATGGCTCGGGGGGGGGGGGGCAATTGCACTTTTTAACCATTAAAAGCATACAATCTCAAATCTTCCGAGGGGGATATTTCAATCAGTGTTGAATTCAGACAGTTTTCTCCGGGAGGGATTTTTGTGGCTCCGAGGGGGCGGGGGGGGGGGGCATTATAGAAATCCGGGGGGGGGGGAGATTCCACTTTTTTACCACCATTGAAATAATAAAATCTCAAATCTTCCGGAGGGGGCATTTTAAAGCTCCGGGGTGGGAATATCCCCCCCGGGCCACCTCCTGAATTCAACACTGATTTCAATGTTCCGGGGGGCGCTGAATGCCCCCCGCCGGGGTACCCCTTGAATTCAACACGGATGATGGTTATCAGCACGAAAATATTAGTCCCCTCCTTAGACGATATTGAAAATTCTTATGCTATCATTTTTTTATGCAACAATATTTTGGCAACCGTCAGAAATTAGCGACCTATCACGAAGATTATTTATTTCGGGGAGGTTGACTGTGCGGCCTGCGCAACATAGCGCGGAGCCCTGGCAAAGCACTTTTAGCTATACTTAGCGAGAGCCAACGTTTCTCACTGCAACACTGCACTAATAACATTTATTTTTAAATTTTATATATCATAGTACATAAAATATAGATAACAATGTGGAAAAAAATATTTTTTCACATTTAATGTGAAAAATTATAATTTCCCAAAATCTTCTATTTTTTCCAATATTTTAAATATTTATTTTTTTAATTAACTTTTATTTTTAGGATTATCAAATGTATACATTCCCCGCCAATGACGTCATCTTTGGCTGTAAGAAATAAAGTTATTACGCACTTTTTCTCCACGTAGAAACATTTAAAACAAATATACAGCAAACATTTCAGATTTTTATTGTTTTGAAAGTGCAATTTCCTCCTGGAGTTTCATGAATCCTAGCCGAAGAAGAATGTCTGAATATAGCATTGAACATGTCGTTTAATGAAATGTGTTTTGAATGTGTTCTGTTATACGCATGTGTTTCGCTTTCCATTAAATCTTTACCAAAGTGACAGCCGAGTTTCGGTAAACGCATTTTACCACACATTTTCAAACACCTGAGAATGCCTTAAACAGATTGGAAACACATCTTGACACCTCAAGCGTTTATAATGCGTTGTATTTTGAGTAAAATGTGTTTCAGGGATTTGCAGTGCACAAATAAAAAGAACATATAGAAACGTGACACATTTTATTAAATAATTTTTTAGGCTTATTTAGTGAAATATTCTTGAAATCCATTGTATTTTTGCGTTACAATTAAATATTCGGAGGAGGCATAAGAATTTCTTGCCAGGAGTTTTGATTGTCGTATTAAAATATTGAATACACAAAGTTACTACATTCATATACTCCTAATATTCATATAGAGATTTCAAGAATTCTTATGATATGAGTATATTAGGGAAATAACTGTGAAACACCAGTGTATTCAATATTCTAAAAAAAGAATCAAACCCTTATATAGCAAGACATTCTTATACCTTTTGATTATGAGCTAGGACTGGCGACTATTTTTATATTCAGCAGTACCACAATTTACAAAAAAATGTCTTTGTAGTAGATTTCTCTTGAAAATATCCTCGTATAAGTGTATGGAAGAGATTGTTTTTCAAAAGGTGGTACGGATAAAATACAAAGAAAGCCCACTGGGTCGTATATCAGGGTGGCTAAGGTGGTCAGGGAAAAATACAGTAAAAAAAAAAAGCGAAAAAACACCAGTATATTCTTATGGAAAAATTTATGTTGATTATTTGATCGATTAAAAAGTCAAATTGATCAAATAATCAACATGAATTTTTCCATAAGAATATACTGGTGTTTGTTTACTTTTTTTTACTGTATTTTTCCCTGACCACTAGCCACTCTGTAATGTATCCCGACATGTCAAAGGACCCGATTACCAAAGGGGCAAACTTCTACCGGTAAAAAAATAATCGAAATTTTTACTTTATTTAAGACAGAAGTTTTCAAATAAGACGTTTAAATAAAGCGAAAATGTCTATTAAAATTTACTGGTGGAAGTTTGCCCTGACGGTAAGTTAGACCCAAAAGTACAGTGGATTCTAGGAATATTTCTCTAAATAAAGCCAGATAATTTATTTAATAAAATGTATCTTGTTTCTAAACGTTTTCTTTTTTGTTTGTAGCCTGTTTCTTCGTTTCTCCAATTTCAAAACTTTGTATCTCATAATGTTCCAATTGGTATTATAAAATGAAACTCGCAGATTATTAGGCATCATTTGGAGAGGTCTTTCTTTTATACCAAATCGCTTATGAGCATCGTTTATTATTTCCTTTTTTTGTGTTACAAGCTGTCAAAAGTGCTGATTTTTGAAATTTTTCACAATTTAAATTGTTATAATTAAGGAAAGAAAAGAGATAACGGCTTAGTTATTTATCTGGACTTCTTTGGAAATAGTAAAAACACAGATAATTCCTGTTGTTATTTTTATCCGTTCATGAGGTGTTACTTTTTTGAAAAACCTGGCATTTTGACCAATTTTTCAATAGTTTTTAAAACATTCAAAATTTTGAAATATAGATATAGCCACAATAATTGCATGGTCTAATACAAAAAATTGTGAAGATTTCAGGTGGCTTTAGAATTTTTTATCTATGTTTATTAGTTCAAAAATCATACAAGATTGTATAAACCTTTGAATTTTGTAAAAACGTGCAAAATTGCATTAAGTATACTTGCAGACGTTATTATATTAATAGATTGCTATCAATAACATTTTTATATGAAAATTTGTGGCAGAGTTAAGTTTGGGGCCGGTCATTTTTTTTTTCAGGGTTGTTATGCTTTTATTGTACAGTTTTTTGTAAGAGCGTAATAATTTACGATTAAGGCCCAAAATACTTTCTTTGCCCAAGGCCAAAATTTTTCATGATCATCCCTGAGCTCTGTTTAGTTATGTTATTTAGGCCTAAAGGAAGCTTTTTGTCATATAGTTTATTTTTTATTTAAAAAATATATTTAATGTTAATCGTGTTTACAGCATATTTAAAGTGCAAAATGGGTTTCTATGCTGCACTTATAAATAAATGAGAGGAGGACAACGACATCTTTCGTATTCAGAAAATAAGTCAAACTGAATGACTCACATAGCTTTGGAAAAATAATTTTCTGGGTTCAGAGAACTGCTAAAGTAATTCACATCTAGACCTTTGTGCTTGAAAATAATGGAAAAGAGAACGAATAACATTTTTGTTCTATAATGATTGATTATTCCACTGTGAAAGGTCATGAAAGTCATTAACAGCTTCGCAAAATCGACACAGTTTAACAGTTTAGATCACAATTATTGAGAAACAATTGAAAATCCCTTAATATTTTTGAGGTAAATAAATTTTCGGTAAACTATGATGGAAATCGTGCATGAGTTGACCCTCTCTCCATAAACAATACATTTATTAAATATAAGCTTCAAATAATTATAGTTTGTGTAATGCTTAAAATCCCTAGCATATAATTTTAAAACCGAAAATTTCGTTAAGTAGAATCTAAAGTAAACTAATAGACTATAATATTGGACCGATATATTTGGTTATTGAAGGATGTTGGTTTAAAAAATACATAATTAACCCTTAACTGACGTCGTGAAATTTTTGTGTGTTTAACTAACGTCAGGGTGCTATTCGTTCCCAGCTAATATTATAACGTGAAAAGAAAACAATAATAAAAAATCATGCATTACGCATAGATTATGAGATATTTTCCAACACTAACAGAGTATTATTACGAAATTTCTTTTTTTTTCAAAGGATGCAATAGTCCGTTCTGTAACCGAATACGTTTGTGCGTCTATGTAAATGAATATAAATCCTACGCACTCCCTAGTCCATTGAAAACATGGTTTAGTGCACCTCAGTGATCTTTTTAATTCCATTATGTTTGAAGTACCATAAACATCATTAAAATGCATAGCAAACGATTTTTTCTCATAGAATGTAATGCAATGTAATTTTTTGTGCGTCCCTATAAACGAACTATATGAATGCTGCTAATTCTATACTCCTAAAAATGCATGTTTTAGTCCACTTTAGTGATGCATATCAATTTCATTATGTTTGAAGTATTGTAACTCATTAAAATGCATCAAAAACGATTTTTCCCCGTGGACCAGAATGTAACGAACGGAATTCTTTTGTGCGTCCTTGTATATGAACTATAAATGCTACACCCTTCATTTTCAGAACCGGACATCCAATATTAAACCTCAATAGCATATATAATTTTCATGGCAATATGAGTATATTTACGAGAGTGAGTTAAAGTACGGACGAACGGCAGACGGCAGACAGACAAACAAATCGATTTCATAAACACTTTTTAACTATGTTGGAAGGTGTTAAAAAATTAATTTTTGTAAAAACAATGGTATTTTTACACGTGTTCTGTAATTTGTCAGTTGAATAAATCGGTAAGTTATATGACTTAGCAATTTATGATTTTTATCTGAATCTTACTCATTGATGAAGAAATTACGCAAGAAAAATACGTAGATACTAAATGGTACACAACACCAGGTAAGGGTTAACTTTGGGCGGGGGGGACCTTTGAAGTTTTATAGAATACTTGTTAAATATATTAAATTTTACAATATAAGTATTGGTGGAATTGCATATTTGAATTTAATACATGTATTGGAATTAATTCAATGTTGTTCAACTCTTTATACATAACAAAAAATGAAAGTTTCCTGTTTTCTTGATGCACTTGCTTACAAATGAAAATAGGTAAGAACCGAATTTTGTGGATTCGATTTATCGGTATACTTGGTAAAAAGGTCTCACGCAGTTTCGTTCACATTTCTTAGATCCAAAATACCTATGTGATATGGAAAAAAGACAGTCATTTTAAAAGTTGCGTGTGTAGTGCAGAAATCTACAATATCAAGCATTGGGCTTGTGTTGATGTAAGGTGCTTGGAAATTGACATTTTGAAAATACCAGCGAAGTATTTTGGAACCTGGTCGGTAAATCTATAGCGTGGTTCGTACATATGCATGACATGAATGGGTTCAAGATAACGTGCAATTAACAGAGATGAGCTTGTGCAACGCTGCCCTTCTCATGTGTCCATCATTGTTACTGCAAAACTTATACTGACCTCTAATACTTATTGCAATATTTGCTGCAGTCCAATACTTTACTGCAATATACTGAATATCTTCTTTTTATACTGTAACTACTTACTGACCAATGTATCACTTTGATACAAATCAGTCTTACAGGGTTAACCTTTTTGTTAAGACAATAGTTGAGACCATATCAGAAATATTTGCAATTGATTTCGTATTCCAGACAATATCTATGAATGATTTGTCTACCACGTTGCTCAAACATGAAACTAATTGAACACAAACTAAAGATAAAATCATAGAACGCCGCCACCCGTGCAAAAAAATCTGCATCTCGAAAAGCCAGACAATTCTCTTTAGAAAATTTCGAGCCGAGTGGTAAAGGGATCGCATACATGTCATAATGCTGCAAATAATCGAACTAAAGTGGTAAAAGGATCGCATATGTCATAATATGCATATGCTGCAATTAATCGAACTTAAGTGGTAAAGGGATCGCATACATGTCATAATGCTGCAAATAATCGAACTAAGTGGTAAAAGGATCGCATATGTCATAATATGCATATGCTGCAATTAATCGAACTTAAGTGGTAAAGGGATCGCATACATGTCATACGATGCATATGCTGCAATTAATCGAACTAAGTGGTAAAGGGATCGCATACATGTCATTCTATGCATATGCTGCAATTAATCGAACTTAAGTGGTAAAGGGATCGCATACATGTCATACGATGCATATGCTGCAATTAATCGAACTAAGTGGTAAAGGGATCGCATACATGTCATACTATGCATATGCTGCAATTAATCGAACTAAGTGTCTCCACACAATGTTAAATAAGGTTTTCCACGATTTTTGTCACTTAGTTTGACGCAGTGCAAAAAGAATATATATATATATAATTATTATTATTATTATTAAACGTTCTTATCCCTACACATATTCGATTTCGTTATGAGATAATAGACGGAAATATATACAATTTTAATAGTGGTAGTATTTTTATTAACACGTTCGCTATACCAAGGACGCATACGTGGCGTCGCTTTGGTCACTCATTTGATATTGCATTTTTAATCCAAAATTATGATCTCATACTGGAAATTTCGACAGAATTTTTTTTATTTTAAATAATCATAAACAGTGCCGAACAGTTGATGTCGTTTAAGGGGCTTCCGAGTTGCAGACAACTTTACACCCAGTCTATTTGTGAGTGGAGTGTCTTGTACTAAATTGAACCGTTGGGAAAAGTTAAGATTTAGTATTAACTACAAGATAAAAGAACAATTACAATGAAAAGGGTAAATGTAAAGTTAAGAAAAGAGATGATAACAAATATGCAATAAAAAGTAAAGCGACGGAGATTAAAGATAGAGTCTAAATAATTGGAAGAAAGTGAAATGGTATAACTGTAGTTATTACTATGTAATCACGACATGTCTGTCTTTAAATAAAGTAAATATTTTTATTAGTGTTTTCTGGTATGAGTTAGAAATTTCTGAATAAAATGAAATTTTGTTAATTTTAACGCGATAGTGAACACATTAAGGATCGTAGCCACATTACACATTACATTCTCGTCCAAAAGTTTCGGCAGAAGTTAAAATAAAGACGGGAAAACAGACTAGAATGTAATAATAATAATAATGATAATAATAATAATAACAATGATAATAATAATAATAATAACAATTATTATTATTATTATTATAAAATGAAAAATTGTGGTAGCAAAATTTGACAGGCAATTTCTGCGTGTAGTATTAGAAATATCTGTACGCTGTCCGTACAAAAAAAGATCGACACGTACAACCTTTTTCTGTATGTGTATTTTCATGTTATTTGAAAGTGAGGATGAAATTAATAATAATGATAAATTAGATGCACAGTCACAATATCACATGTAAAATATACACTGGAAAAAATTGGAAAATTCCGGCAGAAAAAATTGCTAGAAAATTACGGACATAATTACATAAGAGTATACATAAGAAATATACCTGTAAATACAGAAAAAGTTTGTATGCCAATCATTTTCTGTACGTACAGATACTTCTATAACATACCAAAATTGTATTGCAACTTTTCTGCCAGAATTTTTCTGTTTCATTTTTCTAATATTTACAGTGTGATATATGAAGAACATTGATGTATGAAATACTGATATATGATCAAATATTATCGAAATATAAATCAGCCAAAATATTTTCATATATGTTAAAAAGTATTAAAAATCTAAAAAAAAAAAAAAAAAAAAGTAATACTTTTAACAGTTTTTTTATTATCGAATTCAACAATGTTTAGATAATAAATTTTTCTTTTCTTTCATTGAATAATTTATAAAAAATACAAACAACTCATAATTCATTAATTTTAAATAACATAAAATAAAACAGACAGAGTGGGAGGTTATGTATAAAAAAACTAAAGAAAATTTCGCAAACTGCAACTTTAAATGAAAAAAGTGGGACAAACTTCTTAGACAAGATGACAGATTATGCTTCAGCAATCAATATTCTTCTCTATAATCCTTCTAATGTCCTCTTATTTATACCGAAGATCATCTAACCTATCATTAATACATGCTCTAGATTATTTATAAAACATGCAGCTCAATTAAAATATGTAAAAGAAATTACTTAATTAACAGCTAACTCCATCGGCTGACTTATCAGTAAGTCTCATAAATCTTACAATGTCAACCATTGAACACTTTTAATTGATATTCTTTTGCCAACAGAGATAAAACTAATTAGCAAAGTGGTGTACATCTAATTAAAAAAGAATCTAAAGCTGTTATGAACAAGGAAAACATCACACAGACATCAAACAAATGATTTACACCACACGTCGCACATAAATGCCCTTTAAACAAGTAATTTATCATTGTATGCGAACTGTTTTAAAAATCGATGTTAAGTGAATTAAGTTCGAATGTAGTATTCTCACGAAGGGGGTGGTTGTTAAACCAGTGGCAAGTTTTTTTTGCCGCCCCGTGACTGTGCGTCACGCATAAGGCATAAAGCTTCTTTTAAAACAGCACGTATAAGTTCACACCCCATATAAAAGTGTACATAGCTGGGATTCAGCAGTTCGTGATTTGTTTGCTTGTTAAAATCGAAACACGACAGAGCTCGTAAAAGTGTAACAATATTAAGCAAAAATGTCGTAAAAATGTCATCTTCTAATAATTAAGATGTGAAAATTCATTGGAAATGATTGAGCAATAAGTATTCATTCTTGGGAATGATACGAAGCGACGTAGCTTACACTGAAATGTTATTACTTTCGTCTATTTTTACACGAAGAAAGTACTGAATTGGTGAAAATTTTCGACCTCGAGTTTTTGACGGATTTATATGTTTTAGAAGGACCTGAACACGATTCGACTGTTTTTAGAAAATGTCTGTCCGTATGTGATAAAAATTTTGTGGGTACGCTATCTCAAGAACTAGAAGTACGGAATTTAATAAAATTTTAGATTCAGTTAGTCCTTGATATAATTTGGTACGGAGAGATTAGTTTTTGCTGTAAATCGTCAAACGCTGATATGCTGCATTTTGTTCGATTTCCTCATTTGCTCATATCTCAAAAACTAATGCATGGATTTTTATCAAATTTTAGATTCTGTTAGAACTTGACACAAATTGGTACTGATTAGTTTTTGGTGTAAATCGTCAAACAGGTTGTGCTGATATGCTGCATATTTTACGATTTCGTCAATAGCTCTTATCTTAAGAACTAATGCATGGATTTTCATCAAATTTCAGATTCAGTTAGATGTTGCATAAGTCGTTGCTAATTAGGTTTGTGTAAATCGCCCAACAGGTGCCCCACCTGTTTTTATTCTGCATTTTTTTAGGATTTACACGATTTTAATGATAATCACATCTCATCTCAAGAACTAATGCACGGAATTTCATCAAACTTCATATTCTTTCAGACCTTGACATAAGTTGGCGCAGATTAGGTTTTAGTGTAAATCATGTAACAGGTGGCGCTTCTATGCTGCATTTTTTTTATTCTAAAATGCATAATTAAACAAATACGCTTTTTCAAATATTAACATGTAATGACATATAGAAGAAAGTTTTGGAACTGGCACATCCGACTAATTTTCCTTTATGACTTTGCTATAAAATACGATTTCATTAATTAAAATAATCAAAGCAAAGTTTTAATAAGTCAATATAATCCAAGTCTGTTCTCAAATTCATTACCGTGATTACTTTCTGACACATTCTTGGATGTCTAAATGAGAATATCTGGACGTTTTATGCAAACATGTGGATGAAAATGCGTCTTCGTGAATATGTCAGAAAGCAGCGAGTTTCGATTTCAAGGCTCCCAAATGCTTTTGTGAATACCAGTATTTTCTAAAAAAAAAATTTCTTCTTAGATTTTAATTGCAAATTTTGCAGAAACTAAACACGAAAGTTATTTATACTGCAAATGTTGTTAGAGACCTACCACGAAAATTTTTATTATAGAAACCACTGATATTAAAAAAGACATTCTGTGTTATAAATACAGAACGTTTTTCGAAAAAAATTCGCAAACTGTTTATTTTTCTGGAAAAATCTGTTAAAAGCAAGAGAAATGTCGTAATAAATGCACATTTTCCCGCAAAATAAACAGTTTTTACTCTGGTATCATAAAAACCAATATTTAAAAATAATAACAATTTGATCTTTGTAAGGCTCTAAAGAGGAACAAATGCAATATCAATTTTGTTTCTGAGAAACAATTAAGAAACTGAGTAAAACATCAAATTTTATCAATCATCTTTCACATATTTGAATCGCGATTGTGTGCCTTAAAAAATCTTCTCAACGAAGTAGATAAAAAGTTAATACCAAGTTTTGAATACATATAACGGAAACCAACTTAAATAAAATAACTTTAAGCTATTGAAAAATTGGTGTGATAACAATAAAAGCATAAAACTTCTTAAAAACACAATAAAATAAGGATTGCTCTAAGCCTTTCGAAAGAACTCCGTGAGGCGCAAAGACGTGCTATTACTACTTGGAAGGCAGAAGCAAGACTGCTTAACGCAATCCTTATTTTATGGCGTTTTTAAGAAGTTTTAAACTTTTATTAAATGAAATAATTTTAAAATCGAATTTTCAAAGATACAAAACGAAACCAAACATTAATGAAATGATAAAAGAATATTCAACCATACACATTTTACAGACTTGAATTTCGATTCACTTTCGATTCGAAATGATTCGAAATCATAAATTCCTAGCACGTAAAGAAAAAAAAAAGAAAAGGAAAAAAAAAAAAAAAAAAAAAAAAGGTTGATTTTACGGTATAATACTAGCACCTTAGCCCAGCTGCTAGTATTATACTGTAAAATTAACATCAATAAACAGTAAAATAAGCAGTAATACGCTACTGCGCATAAATCAACATTTTTTTTTTCAATGTTGGGAGGTGAATTTAAAATCGAACTCTGGAAGTTTTTAAGATGAATGAGTGCTGTGTAAACTCTTACTCCATGAAAAAGTCATAAAGTGAAGTCAACAAGTCATAAAAGTATTCAACCACATTTCATAGGCTTTGAATTTTAATTGACTTTAGATTATGCGAATAAAAAGTAAACTAAGCGAGTTTTAAATACGTCACGTCAAAACAACCTAATACTAAGTGAATTTAAAATCAAACTCGGAAAGTTTTGAAGATAAATGAATGCTAATGTCAACTCTTTTATCATGGAACAAGTCAAAAACTGAATGAAACGTCAAAAAATATTCAAACCACTTTTCACAAATTTGAACCTCGCGATTCTTTTTCTCCGGTCAGAGGCATGTATCACGATTTGAACTCTGGGACGATGATTTTCATCGTGGATTCCTAAGAAAACATCGCAAGGCTTCTTTCAAAGTTTTCTGTCTAGAAATTGTGTATCTACAGCTCACCCACGGGGCGATCCTCTCTCGGGTCAGGTCGTCTAAACAGAAGCCACTTAGCATAATGGCAGCAGAAACTTTCACGCACAGTTTCGCCCCTTGACCGCAGAAACAGCTTCTTTGGATGCCGGACTCAGGCAGTACAACAACGGGGAATCTTTTTGAGCTCCCGTAAATTTGAATGGCTGAATACAAGCGCCCTACCTTTGCACGACTCGCTAGTAAAACGCTTGATATTATCTGGAAGATTGTTTTACCTTCGATGTATTGCGGTATTCTCAGCTTTGGACCAATTGTAAAATTATCTTGTATTCATAAAGATTACCAGAATTTTGAATCTGCAGAATGAAAAAAGATTAACCACATAGAATTAGTAAACGGTGGATGGAAACATACCGGTGATATAATAATTGTCTTTAACTTGCGGTAGAATAATTCGAAATCTATTATTCTAAAACATAAATTATTCCAAATGTACTATTCGTGACTGTTTTTAATCCTGTTCTGGTAATTCAAACTTAACTTTCTGATGCATTTGCAAAGTTATTTTCATCTGTAAATGCCTAAAAATTACAAATAGTCTTATTCAGATACCAATAAATTTAAAAACGTTTTAATTTTGCTATAAAAGCAAAGAGTAAATTTAAAATATGCTGCCAGTTATTTTTGGGACATGGTAGTTGTGGAACGATCTCATAAAAGAGTAATTGACTAATATAATTGAACATGTAGTACATTTATTTATATAAAAATGCGCAAGTAAAAGTGAAAAACGTTATACGATTAATTAATGCTTGAAAAGTAATATCATTATAAAAAAATATTCATTTACGCATAAAAATGACTTTGTAAGTGTATCAGAAATATTCGTGAAGAAACGAAATATTCGTGAAGATACGATTCCTTTCGTTGAAGGGTAAAATAAAATTAAGAATACTTTTAAAAGCAAATTTTCGTTGCTCATACACTGAAAAAAAAAAAAAAAAAAAAAAAAAAAAAATATATATATATATATATATATATATATTACGATACAATATTGGCACCCCAACTGACAGTATTACCGTAAAATTAACAATAATAAACAGTAAAATACAGGCCCTGACTATCGCACGGGCACCCGGGGCCCATGCCCTGGGCACAAAATTTCTGAGGAGCACGAAAATGTTCATAATTTTACCTAAATATCCATTAAAAAATTCATAATTGTGCCAATGTTTTTATTTCTTTTAGGACTTATGTTTGCACTTAGTCAGTATCAGTTTGGTTTTATCATTTAATATCAATAACATCATTAATAAGTAGACTTCTTATCATTATTTTCTGGTAATTGATTTACTGTATTTATCAAGTTATTCAATTTTATCATATTGCACATTTAATCGAAGAGTGGCGACACAACTGAAAAAATGTGATATTGGAGATACTAATACGATAAAATGACAAAAATATATATCAATCTATGGTTAAAAGCAAATTTCAATAAGTAATATAAAAAAATATTTTATTTTTAATCCTGTAACCGTTTTTCAATTTCCTGGAAAACGTAATTTTTTGAGTTGACACTTTTCGAATGAGCGTGAAAAATTGAAAAAAAAAATTAGTATCAGTAAATCAACCAATCTAAGGTTGCACGAAAAATTGAAAGTGCCCTGGGCACAAAAACTTGCTAGTCGGGCCCTGGTAAAATAAGCAGTCAAGAGAAAGAGATTACAAGAGACAAAGAGAAACCGAAATGTGGTCTTTGGGTTTTTGACTTTGTTTCATGTCTTTAAGGATGTAATTTTTGGTTTTTAATGACACTGATGATGTGAGTCCAAGTTACTCACGAAACGTTACGTCTGTTTTCATGGTGCTACAGTTTGATAATGTGTGTTTAAACGTTGGTTTTGAGCATTTCGAAGGTTTTTCCATGAACCATCCTATAACAGTATTTTTAATCTTTTTTGATCAGCGACACACCTTGATTTTATTAAAAAATCTGCAACACACCAGAACTATCTAACTTGAAATAGACGGTATGCAAGCAATTATAAATATTAATATAATATATAAATTATTATCGAAGAAAATTATAGAAGAAAATTATAAAATGATTAATAAATTTATAGAATAGTTTATTCACTTTAAAATGTACTTAAAAGTAATCGAATCCTAAAATGATACAATTGAGCTTATTGGTGATTTATTTTACAAAATAGAACTTTATTCGATTTGACACAATTTAAATTTATAACAACAAACTTTCATAATATCTTTTTAAATGTAGCTTACTAAAAAATGTAAAAACGACTTAGTAAATATGCAAAAAATATATAAATTTTTGACCTGCTCAACCACAGAGAGCTTAAAGATATGGTTTCAAAACGTCTAACCAAAAGTCTAATTATAAGAAAAATTATAGCAAAAGACTTTTAAAGCATTCAAAAATTTCGTGCACAGGTAGCCACATACAGCCTCCAGTTCATTTTTTTCTTTTTCTTTTTTTTTATTTGAAGGGCAATCTAACATATTTATACATGTTTTCCATCGACTAAAGTCGAAGATACTCGGAAGATTCACTTTCTGTATAATAAAAGGGATGAGGATATATAAAATATTAATCGAACATATAAAACTTTCGAAATCAGTTTTATATTTCAGGTGATTTTTCGCCATTCACCAAGAACCAGTAGAGGCTCATCAGTTTTATATTTCAGGTGATTTTTCGCCATTCACCAAGAACCAGTAGAGGCTCATCAGGGGGTTCACACACTGTAAAACATTTGGTGTAACGTTACTCCATAAAACTGGAGGCAGCATTGCTGCCTCCAATCTTATGGTGGTATTTAACTGATATAACTGGTGTAACATTACACAGCTCTTGTGTAAGTTTACACCATAATATTGTGAAACATATCACAATTTCTGTGTAAGGTTACACCACAATTGCGTGTAAGCTTTCACAGTAATTGTGTGTAAGGTTACACCACAATTGCGTGTAAGCTTTCACAGTAATTGTGTGTAAGGTTACACCACAATTGCGTGTAAGCTTTCACAGTAATTGTGTGTAAGGTTACACCACAATTGCGTGTAAGCTTTCACAGTAATTGTGTGTAAGGTTACACCACAGTTGCGTGTAAGCTTTCACAGTAATTGTGTGTAAGGTTACACCACAATTGCGTGTAAGCTTTCACAGTAATTGTGTGTAAGGTTACACCACAATTGCATGTAAGCTTTCACAGTAATTGTGTGTAAGGTTACACCACAATTGCGTGTAAGGTTACACCACAATTGCGTGTAAGGTTACACCACAATTGCGTGTAAGGTTACACCACAATTACTGTGAAAGCATACACACAATTGTGGTGTAACCTTACACACAATTACTGTGAAAGCTTACACTCAATTGTGGTGTAACCTTACACAGAAATTGTGATATGTTTCACAATATTATGGTGTAAACTTACACAAGAGCTGTGTAATGTTACACCAGTTATATCAGTTAAATACCACCGTAAGATTGGAGGCAGCAATGCTGCCTCCAGTTTCATGGAGTAACTTTACACCAAATGTTTTACAGTGTGTTCTATTTCAAGTCTTTAACAGGACCCACATAGTAATTTGATTCAATGTCAGACCATTTTCTGTGACATGGATGAGCACAAGTATTTTATATTTTAATTTATTATGTCCTATTTTCCCTTGCAATTAAATCACCAAAAAATATTAAGTTAACTTTTAGCTTTTACATCCTATAACTTCAAGATGTTCTTTATAATTCCTGAAGAGAGTTTCAGTAGATATTCAATAAACTCTGTAAAATCGAACGCCACTAAATTTTAGAACATTAGTATATATTTTCAAAAATGTTTGATGATCTAACTAACAATAAAAATACAATTTTTTTAGCTGGTCATATTGTATACCTAAGTTCTTTTAAGATACAAATTCCTTACAGCGACAGTTTTTTTTTTTTTTTTTTTGTCTGACAACTTATCCTATCATTTCTTTTTTACATTTTGCTTTCAGTCTTTAACCTGAAACTTCTTATTTCCATAAAATGGGGGCATATAGGATCCCTTTTCCTACCTGCAATCTTAGTGTTAAAAATCTTTTGAATTTGTCCTGCACTACATTCATTTCAACACAGTTATTCTAATTGGTAAATGAATCATTAATTGCAATTTCTAACTGGGTGAAAAAGGTCTGGGCCAGGATTCAAACACGGAATCTCTTGGCTGAAGCTTCCAATGTTCTGCCAGTTGAATTTGGATGACTTAATTGACCCAGCTAACCTTATTGATCATAACATCTGGTCAGCTCAACAGAATAAATCGCAGGTAAGGCTGGATACGTAATTACACTAGATTAAGTTTAACGCAATTATTCTAATTGGTAAATAAATCATATTAATTGTAATTTTCCATCTGGGCTAAAAATGTCTGAGCCCAGTTGGAAAATTACAATTTATACTACTCTGTACTTAAGGGGAATCTTCACTCACTTGAAAACACTCGCTCGCTAATGTTAAACCTATAAATAATTTTAAAATATTCAAATTTGAACGAGAAATTCTAAAATAACCTGCCCATAGGTTTAATATTAGTGAGCGGTTGTTTTCAAGTGAGTCAAGACTCACCTTAAGTACTTATGCTATCTACGGTTCAGTAAACAATAGTAACCTTTAAGTTTTTAATAATTGGTTCAAGTACTTTGCTTCATGTATAGTTAAATACTAGGTTTTTAGTACCTGTTAGTTGATGTTGAAAATAAGGAAATTCTTCTTTGTTTTGTATTTACTCTGGGATATCACTATTATCCCATTCAATGCATTCTCGCTTATCGCTTCAGTGAGTGTTTACGAAGAAAAACAAGCAAAGGATTATGTTGAAAATAAAAGAACATTTTTACAGTGTATAACATACACCTTTATTTTTTGTTTGATGTAAATAACATGTACACTTTTCAAGATTATTTTGATTTAGAGTATAGTTAACCATTACTAATGAAAAAAGTAAGTGTGATTTTAATCGTTTCTTTCTTTCTTTAAAAAAAAAAAAAAAAAATCAAGGGATTAAAATCAGCATACTTTGTGTTGGAGGAAAAAACACTTAATTCTTATGGCAATTACTGGAAAATGATTAAGCTTACAAGAAATTGCAGTTGCTTGTGCCAACAAATATTCCTTCTTGAAAGTTATATAATTTTTTTCATATGCTAAACAAATAAAAAGGTGTTTTGTATATTTGTAAGACATGTATTCCTGTACTTCTGTGTTTCAAATAGAGAAAATAATCTGGTATATTTCTTTTATTATTTATTTAAATTATATAAGATTAATAGGATGCCTAAGAAACTGTAGTTTCCTCTAAATGTCTTTAAAAAAAAGGCAAATTCAAAATTTTCTACATATTTTGGATTGTTTTTTCCTGTTAATTAACAGGTTCTCAGTCCACAGCCGACATATGGGCTGGCCGCCTAGTTAATAACAGATCATATTAAACTGGACTCAGGGTAAATAAAAAATGTTCATTTATAGTCTAGATGGTGGACTGTGAACCTGTTAAAAAAAAACATTGTACTAGGGACAGGTATGTCAAACACGTGGCCTGCCAACAATTATCTGTGGCCCACGAAGCCTTTGGAATTTTACCTGTTTTTAATTTAGCTGTTAGAACATGCATGCTGAAAACACACTTGCACTAATCGTGGCAAACATCAGAAAGATATGTATATCAGTGTTACCAGCTTGGCGGACTTTTTTTAAATTCAGAATGCTACCACTATTTATGAAATTCTGCCATTAAATACACTGTAAAAAAATATTCTAAAATAGAACAAAAAATGACCCAAATTGGGTTGTAAGATTGCTGGGTGCAGCAATGTTTCAAATTGGGAATGTTTCTTAGTGGTCCAAAATGGGTAAAAAATTGTGTCCACTTTGGGTCTATTGCAGAACCCAAATTGGAATTCAGAATTTAGCCAAAATGGGTAAAATTTCAACCCATTTTGGGTACATACACAACTCCAATTTGGGTACTGCAATAAACCTAAATTGGAATTCACAGTATACCCAAAACGGGATAAATTATTACCCATTTTGAGTCACAAAGAGACATTTCCCAATTTGGAACATTGTTGCACCCAGAAATCTTACAACCCAATTTGGGTCACTTTTTGTTCTGCCATAAATCCAAATTGGGCCCTTTCTTGTACCTGTTTCGATCAGAAAGAGAGAGACCTTTTCTGATTTGGAACATTGCTGCATTTAGATATCTTACAAACCAAATTGGTCATTTTTTGCGCTATTCAAAAAAATAGAAATCCATAAAACATTAAAAATTCTGAAAATTTTTTACATAAAGCTTTTATTTTTTAATCTCTTATGGGGAAATTTTTTTTTCACCTGTCTGAATAGAAAAAATCCATATATATATATTTTAATGTAAATGTCCAAAATTTTAGGAAATCCCTGAAATTTATAAGAAAATATACAATTAAATTAACAAAAGTTTGTGATTTTTCAGAAAAAAAAATCAAAAAGTTTGATTTTTTTAAAAATTCAAAATATAATTTTAAAATTACACATTTTAAAGTAAAATAATTTTATTAAATCATTATAATTAACAATTAGAAAAACTCATTTAAATTTGAACAGTTGCACTTGAACGGTTTCAATTGTAAAAGTTTCTTTATCTAACACATTGCAGAATGAAAAGGCATACAAGACTTGTTCCATACAAAGTAAAAAAAAAGTCTAAAATAAAAATTATAGACTAATTTTAAATATAAAAGTGTCTAAATGTCGTAAAAATGGTTTCATATAATTATTCTGGTAGTGATGGTATTTTGAACTTTTGAAGGAATACTTTTCAAAAATTGGATAAAAAACATTTTTCATTTTATTTTTTGAAATTTGAAAGTGTAACATTTATATATTACTTTTACAAAATAACTAATAAGGGAATGAGATTATAGCAAATATGGAATTGCCCCCCTATATATTCAAATTGCCCCCCTGTGGGGCGTACTTCTCGTCCCATATTGGGAACCATTGTTTTAGAGTGAAAATGGAGAATAAATTAAATTCCCAATATTTCTGTTTTACTGTTTACACTCACCGATCTATATATCCAAAAAAAAGTTTCAAATATAGTAATAAAGAATAAAAATATATTCCTTAAGTACAAATTAATGACAAATTTTTTTTTAACATTTTATGAAAATATTAGTTTTTTAGAAGAGAGGAAGGGAAAAATAAAAATATTAGGAAATAAGTTTATTAGGAAACTTATTCAAGATATTGGCCATTTCAATATTTGTTTGTTTGTTACCTTCAATACTGCAAAAAATGTCTCTAAGAATGGTTATTACTATTACTCAATATTTAAATAAATTTACACAATATTTTAAAACTTATTCATAAATTCAAAAAAGTATATTAAGAGTAAATTAAAACATGATTTGAGTGCACGAACAGTTCTTAATTTTTTACGAAAAAAAAATCGTGTGCATTACATAATAAAATGTTAATCACTTAAAATAATAGATATGTATATAAAGCTTAAATGGAATATTTACGTATACAATATCAAGGTTCGCACACTTCATTAAAAACTGCCTTGTTTATTCACAGAATTTACAGTATTTTTCTTAACAAAAAAAAAAAACTGTTAAAAAATTGTGGTATAACTGCGAGAACCCTTCATTATAATAAAATGAATGTAAATTTAATTAATAAGTGCAAAATAAAACTTTTTTATTCAATAAATCAGATAAATTTTGTAGATTACTAAAACAAAACATTTTATTAATCAAAAATTCTACAATAAGAATGAATTATATAACAAATTATTTAAAATAATAGTGATTACAAACAAATCCTAAGGTGCTTCAAAGGTAAATTTGTGAGATACTTCATTATATTCTGCAAATAGTCATTGCTATCTGAAATTAAAACCATAAGTAATCAATTAAATTGAAGACTCTCTACATGATGGGAAACATGCAAATACTTTACATCCTTAAAAAAATGGTAATTTTTTAAATATCAATTAAACAAAAAGGAATTTACTTAAAAAAAAAAAACTACTACATTTTATTTTTTAGTTATTAAATTGTATACTTCATGCCTTTCCTTACACATCCAATATGTAAATTATGATACAAGACTTCCAGTTTATATTTAATTTTAGATACTTTTTATGTATTAGTAGCTGCGCATTTATAAATTTAGGAAGGGGGGAAGTCTGGCCCTTAATATCATAAGCTATCTTCAGGAAGAGGTGGGGGTCTCTTTAATACCTTTATTATTTTTTATCTAACCAACATCTTATTTTTTGTGACTTTCTCTTTACATCAAAAGAGTTTTATCTATTTTTATGAAAATACAAAGTTATTAATAAGAATTAAGCCATTAAACGATTTCAAAGTAATTTTATTACAAAACAGGGCATACCCTCAACATCCAGCATTTAAAAAAAAAAACTGTAAAAAAAAAGAATTTTTAGACATTGATAACGATATCATTAAAGGAAAGGGGAGGGGGGGGGGGGGGCGTCTACAATTATCATAAAGTCAGAAACGTTATGTATGCAATGTACTGCCAATTAACTCTATTTCATATAAACAAAGATTGTATTTAGGTATGGACCATATGACAACTAAAATTAGAGGGGAAGTCAAATTCAGGATTGTAAGTCAAATTGAGAATATTCTCTTACTTGTGAAAATTTTTTTAATGGATTAAATGTTGGAACTAGTATTCAGTTACTTTGTTATAAAAGCCTTGGGTGTGTTACAAAAAAAGGCGAGGTTGAATATGGCAGGAAAAGCAAAATTTTCAAAAGGCACTTTCTGGCAATCTTTATTTACATTTTTAAATCTCATCAAATTGTTAAATCTTTATAAGTAGATTTAAGAGTTTTTTTGCACAATCAGATTGAAGTCAGTTCCTTACTCTAGTAATATATAAATCGCAATGCCCATTGAACTAGTTTGCCTTGTGAACACATTTCTTCTTTTTGCAACATAGTAGACTCCCTGAAATCCACACATCATTTCAGATGTAAACAATGCAGTTTTTTTTAAATTTTTATATTATTCTGTACACATTTTAATATCGAATTCTAGTTAATATGATTAAACTCATGTTTTCTCATGAAGGAAGCATAAATTTATTTCTGAAGAATTTCAAGGTACTTCTGATATAAGTGGCAATATCTTTTTAACAAATACATTTATGTATTAATCAAGCTTTTTGGTTATTAAGTATGGCTAAATATGAAATTAAACTTTTTTATTTTAAGTTATTTTTTGTTATTTGCATAAGTCTAAACTTACAACGTGCATGTGTATGCTAACCAACCCAAATAATTCATACATACACTTAATTCCCACATACACACAGAGTTTATATAATCTTGACCGCATAATGTCTCAAAAATATTAAATGTCAGCATTATTAACCATTCAATGGATAGTATTGGCAGTTTACTTCAAGAAAATTATTCGTACGGCCAATATAAAAGCTGAAATATCTGCACAAATCAGGTCTGGCATAAAAGCTAAAAGTTCAGCTTAGCCCAATTTAATTTCTACAAAATATGCCAATATTCAGAAGGAACATTATCTTATAATTAAAATTATTAAAAAAGCATATTTACTTGTGACGCAAGCATTGATTTTATTTATATATATATTTTTTATTCATGGAATACAGAATAACAACATTAATGCCTACTTAAACAATTACATACATCACACAGATTTTAAAAAATGAAATAGATAATTACAAACAAATGAAGATTCAGTACGAAAATCATTGCAGTTTAGAATGAAGTAAAAAAATGATAAAAGAAAATTATAATTTTAAAAGATCTACAAAAAGAAGAAAAATAAAGTAGATATTCAAATTTTTACTTAATTTATTAACTAAATTTCTAACAATTTTGGTAAACAAATAAGCATGGATGGTCACAAATATCTTATACAGTAGAGCGCCAGTAATCCGCGAACCTGTAATCCGCAATCAATTTATGAATGTAAACAAAGAAATTTAATTCTTGAAAAATGCTTCCATGGTGACAAAATTGAAATTTTTTTTCACCAATTTTAACATTTTTCTTATCTTTATGTATAGTATTAAATATCATATAACATTCTCCTTTATAGTTTAAAATGAAAGCACATTAAATTAGTATATTATTTTATATATTCATTTTTTCATACAATACTTGTAAAATACAATTTGAGCTTTTGTGATTTTTTTTTTTTTATGATAAAAAAATCCTTACTTAGACACTATATTTTATAATTTATTTATTGTTTCATTAAATCGTAATTATAAAATTGAAAAACACATAAAAAAATACATATATATTGCTTTTGAACTCTTACTTAAAGATAAAATTCAACACTATAAACCAGATGTCTTAAAACAGACAACAATTAATACCATATTTAAAAATATAAAAAATAAAAAATATGTTTTACATAGTTATTACTTTATATATTAAAATGTGTAATTTATTAATTTTTTAGTATTAGCAATCTAAATTTGTTCAAAATATGAATTAAAAAAAATGTAAACAAAGATTAAATAGACATGGGCCTGTAATCTGCAAAAAGCCTCCAATCTGCACAACACTTGGAACCAAGATTTGCGGATTAGTGGCTTTCTACTGTATTAAAATTTCCCGATATCTCCAGGTCAGCATTAAGATAAAATTTTCATAGATAATTCTTTTCAGAACACTATTCTGATTCATTATTTAGTGGATATTAATAAAACCACACTACAAGAAACTAGAATCAAACATATAAAAAAAATAATTTCCTTTTTCTAGGAAATTATACTTCAAATATCAATTTATTCAATTTTCAGGGAGACTTTCAATTTTGTCCGAAAAGTTTGTGCTGGTTGAGAAAATCAATTCATACTGGAAAGTTCTATCATTTAATTATTAGACATTGATTCCTATATCTAATGCCTAATAATTAACAGGAAGAATATTCCAGTATGAATTGATTTTCCCAACCGGCATGAACCTTCCAGACAACCTAATACTTCACATTAAAATTTTCTGATTATTTCAGCTTAGTACTAAAATTTTCATAATGATGCATATTTTGTTAAATATGCATATTGTATGCACTTTCATGCATACAGTCCTAATTTAGTAAAGTAGATATTTAAAACATGTTTTCTTAAGAGCAAAGTACAAATGATTTCACTTTTCAAACTGCATATAGTTTTAACTATATATTCTTTTAAATCAACAGCTAACCAAAAATGAAAATGTTTATTTTTATATATTGGATCTGTAAAAAGACATGAAGTTCTGCTGACTACTTTCAAAAAGAAAAATATTGTGGTCAACTTGAGAACGATATTCCAATTTTAAAGAAATCTGTCATTTTTTGTTTAATGAGAATACAAAAAAGCACAAGCAGACAACATTGAAATATAAATTTAACAATTATGGTGCAGCTTGCATATTTGCCTTGCCTGTAGTCCAACATTTTTTTTCTCCTTTTTTTATTTCTTGGTACAAAAAACTTGTTTTCACCAAGTAGTAATTGTCGCCAAGTGGTCATTTATAACCGTTTTAGGCTTACAAAAAAATTTTTAATTTTGGAAAATATAGAGATTAAAACATAAAAAAAAAGCAAATAAAACAAAATCAAGCAATTTTAAACAGAAATATAGGTATTACGAACATTACTTATAATGGAAAAAAAAGAAGGAGGGGAGTTTAACGCCCAAATAGTAAATTAAATACATAAATATACTGTGATTAAAAAATATAAATATTGATTTTTTTTCAAAAATAAGGTTTTTACTTGCTTGAATTATTGCCATAAATTTAGAGTTTAACAAAAAGACTATTAAAGCATAAAATAAACAGAAAGGTAGCAAACTCCATAAAATTATTGTTATAAATTTTCAAATTTCTAAAAAAAAAAGACGAGATTGTGGAGGGTGTTAACGAAAAACCGGTAAGACATAAAAATTCATATTATTTGATATTAAAGTATCAAAATAAAGCAAAAATTCGCATTTAAAAAGATAAAAGTTTAAAATCTTTCATTTTTTTTTTTAAGCATATAAGTGATAAAAGATGCTGTCCAAACAGTTAATGTGCATAAAACGAGCAAACGATAAAAATCTAAAAGTTCCGGGATTAAAATATTTAAAATTTTGAAAATAAAGCGAAAATTTGCATTTTAAAAGATAAATTATTAAATGACTCAAAAATAGAGTTTTTAAAAACACGCAAATGATAAAAAATGTCACCATGTGCTTAAGTATAAATTTAATATTTGAAAAAAAAATTGGGGGGGGGGGAGAAGGATCACAAAATATAAAAATATTAATGTATTTTTTAATACAAAATTAAAAATCAAATATCAATAAAAACACAGAAAGATACAACCTGATAGGTGAACACACAGCAAAGTAGAGAAATTGCTAACTACACATGTAGAAAATCTGAGGTTGCCAAAACACTAGAGTTGTCAAGGTCGCTACATCACCAACAAAAATCGCCAAAAAAATGACAGCTGTTCCTGGGCAAATACGGTAGGATAGACAAAATTATACTATTAAAAGCAGTATGTTACAAATAAATAAGAAAATTGGGTACTTTTTGGTTAGCTGGACGCCAGTGATATATGTACATATACAAATATATATGTGATATGCATATATGTATATATATGTATATGTGTAAATATATATGTATATATTTGTGTATATATACATGTAAATATCTCACTGGTGCCCGGCTAACCGAAAATTGTTTAGATTTGTTTAAAAAAATGGTACAACATAATATCCGGGACAGGATTCACTGTGCCAACAATAGCGTCGAAAATATTAATTACAGCAACCCTTATTTTTTTCTTCTTTATAAGTGCATAGTTAAAGACAGTTGCATAAGTATTTATATAGATATAACTATAATATGATATAGCAAAAGTATAAAATATTATATTCATTGATACAAAGTTTATTTATATTACGTAATATTTATACTGTATTCATTCTGATCTGGTGTGTATAACAAATCGCTGGAAATAAAATTACCATGGTTGATATCATTTATTGCTACAAACTCAATCTATTTTTATGTATTTAATAAAAGCATACTTCTAAATTATCATTTTGTATTATTTTAGTTTATATTTGTATTATATAACATTTTTAATGATTTTATATATTTATTACATGTACATTAAATTATTATTTTGAACACGATTGGGAACAATAACTAAATTGGTGATTGACAATCATTTGTGGCAATTTATCTGCCTGGCCCGGATAATATGTAAGTACCCAAAAAATTATTAGCCTTTAAATGCATCAAAATGAAATAATCTATCTTTGAAAACAAAATTGTTATCATATTACTTATTTACGTTATTTTAAGAATATATTTAACCACTGTTACATACCATCATGCTGTTTTCTAGGTAGTATAAACCATAAAGAACAGGGAGTGTTCATTTTTTCAAATTAAGAAAAAGATAATTTGCTATGACAGAGCCTAATAAATGATGGTACTTTTTGGCTAGCCGGGCGCCAGTGAAAATATATATATATAAATATATATATGTATTTCACTGGCGCCCAGCTAACCAAAAAGTATCCAAAATTTGCAGTTAAGAAGTAATCTTATAATCTTTGCTCCAAATATTATTGAACAAAAATAAAATTATTTTTTACGTAAATTTATTTGAATAAATAATATATATAATGGCACAAGATATTACACTGTTTGTATTATAAATGGCCAACAACTCTTTTCACACCCTATCTTAAAACAAACACCTGAAAAAAAAATACGGGGTACGAAATTCTTTAAGAGATGGCAAAGTTTAAAAACGTAACTATAATTTATTGAAAACATAAAAAAAGCTAAGAACTTCAATTCAGCTAAACATTCTCTCAGGTTTGTATTTTTGTGAAAACTTTTTGATGTTCTTGATACAGCAGAGTTGCATAGACAAGCAAGAAATAATGACTGTTTACAGGATGCAAAAAAAAAAAAAACTTCATCAAGAAAAAGGGAAAATTCTGAAGCAAAACACTATACAAGAAATTTTCAAAAGTTGTAATAAAAAATAATTTTGTATATTAAAATAATAATATGCAAGTAAATTAAAAGTATTCAAGTTTTGATTTGTTTAAATTGAATTATTACGTCTTCTTCTAAATGGACACAGGTAAGTTGAAAAAAAAATAATTTAATCCAGAAAACCAGAATCTGCAAAACTCTAAAATCCGCAAAATTCTAAAATCTGCATAGCCTCTGGTTCCAAGCTGTGCAGATTTTGGAGACTCTACTGTACTGTAAAGGCTGAATTAATCGGCATGTTCAGATTCAAATGTCCAGATAGCTGAATGCTACAAAATCTATATCTACTAAGGAAGGCATCGATGAAATAGTGAAGAAAGAAAACAAGTTTTTGCCTATTTTTCTGTGGCAGTCTCAAAAATTTCTGATTTTATTATTTTAAATTTACACTTGATGAACTTATTTTTGATAATTTAAAAATAAAGGTTAATTTTTTTTGTTTGAATATAGTTTCTAAGTTTATTTTTTAAAGTTGGGGAAGGGGGAGGAGGAGAAAAATGCCATTTGTGCTTATTTCAAGAAAGCTTGGGTCAATTTGTGTAAAAAAAAAAAAAAAAAAAAAAAAACAATAACAACAACAAACAAACAAAAAAAAATTTAAAGAAAAAACCAGTCTAATAACTGAATTGTCAGATAAAAAAAAATTTGCAACCAAAAGTGGAACCATATTTGCAATCCCTGGTTATGTAACATGTACCAATTAGATAAAGATCTCTAACTAATCAATTTGTTTAAACGTTTAGCAATTATTAGTACATTCAATTGATGGATAGATATATATTCAGGTACTTTTCCAATATAGGAGCCTTGGCGAGAGTAGGAAATTTTACAACATATTTCTTGGCAACCTATTCATTGTTTTCTATACACAAGTAATTTTTTCAATATTTTTACAATTTAATATAAAAAAGCCATTTTTCTATTTTTGTATAGACACAGAAGTGATATAATATAAAAAACAATACATATAAAATAAAAAGTTATATGTAAATATTTCAATATTAGATGATGCAAAAATATAAAAAAAATTTCATAACTGAAGTATACAATGTATTGGAATGAAAACAATACAAATTTCAATAATAAAAAAAAAATTAAAACTGGACAGAATTTAACTGTATTATAATTTTTTGATTTAAAATGTAAATGCAAGCCGCTGTGTCCCCACCTTGAATAAACCAAAAATAATTTGCATATATTTTTACACCTTCTTAAAGTAATATATATTATATATACACTATATACAACTATAAACAAGCATAAAAGTTTGGGGCTGTACATATATAATGTTATCAACTTTTTGATATTATATGTTTTTTCAAACTTTTCAGAGAAAAGGAAATCTTTAGTTAATTAAATTTAGAAATTCAGTAAGAGGCAATGCCCCAACCCCCCTCCGCATTCCTATTGGCACTCAAGGACAGTTCATTAGTTGCAATGTTGAACGAAATGTTAGTTGTAAAATAATATGGCTGATTTTTGTTTTTATAAACTTGGGCTCTTGGCCAGTGCTGATCGAAGGATGTTGCAAGCCAGGGAGGGAGAGAGGGGATGATCTGCCAGAACTATAAAGTGTGCCTTCCAGAACTTTTCAAATTTTAGAATTTTTTTTATTACTCTCAAAGTGCATTTTGAACCCCCTTCCCGACCCTTACGATATCATACATTAACATCCCTCGAAGAGCCCCCCAACCTCCTCATGATATGGCTATCAGTATCCATTTTTTTTTCAACTTTATTTTCCGTTTGCAGTTATATACAAATATGGTTATACATTTATTATTTGCATACTTTGCTTACTCAAATGGAGAGAATAAGTCAATAAAATATCACTATTATATATGAAATGAAATAACTTTATATCAAATAACACTTAAAAGAAATAGTTACTATTTAAAAGTATTTAAATAATATAGGTGTTTGTTACATAATGCATTCAACAGTAAGTAATAACTTTTTTTACACATGTCTCCTGCACGGGTAGGGGGCAAGCAGAACTTCTTATCAACAAAATAGATCAACAACATTATTTCTGTTTTCTTTACTATTAAACAAGTATCATTTACATCATATACACATTTACACATATGACAGAAGAATAGGGATGTCAAACGTAGGGGTATTCCATATTTTTTCAGGAACAAAAATGGTATAATCATTTTATGATTTTAATAACTTTGTAATTTCATAAAAACAGTTAACAGTACAAAAAAAAAAAAAAAAAAAGAATATTTTGATAGAAAGAAAAAGTTATTAAAAAAAATGAGAAAATTTTGGTTGGATAAAAAAATAATAACGATATCAAATACAACACCCCTCCCCCTCCTAAAGTGATAACGTTATATATGTACATGCCCTTTTTTAGGTTTGTTTTCATAGATGTTTAATATAATCTAGCAAGAAATCTCACTTTCTGAAGTTCGAATAGCACCAAGCTTTTCAAAATAACACCAAGGTCCCTAGACCTTTCTGTGAAAGAAAGTTTATTAAACAAAATATTAATAAGAGCAAAAAACAACCAAGAACTGGCAACCAGATAAATCAGTTAAACTTTGTAGCGCAAACTAAAAAGTCACCTAAGATTTCAGTGGCAGCCTTCGCCAATATTTTTAGCAAATGCTTGTCTTGGCTAAGGGGCCGCTGGATTGAACTAATCATAATTAAATTTGAAATACATACAATAGAAGAAATAAAATTACTTACCTTTTAATACTGAGCTATTTCCATCCTCGTTGACATTAAAATTATCGTGAAAATCAGAATTACGACACGACGCTTGTTTGTTGTTCCTCCCGCGTTTTGTTACGAGGCTGACAACGCATGCGCACGAGATTTGAACGGAAGTGGAAGTCACGTGCGCATCTTTCATCTTTGAACAGCGCATGCGTTAGATTTTTTTTTACTTACTTTTTGGAGAAAGAGGGATTTTGGAATGACACAATCTCAATCTAAATGGATGGTTGAAGATATTATTATGGTTTTATTAGTAACACGGTTTTATGGATTGTCTTTAAATGTTTTTCGGGTTAGATTTTCACTCTTTTGTGTCGGTTTATATTGAAAGTCCTTGAATATTTTTCAAATGAAAGAAAAATATATATCTAAATATTAAAAGTGTCTACATTTGTTCATTTTTATACAAAAAATATAAATTTTATTCATAATAGTATACTAAAATTTAGATTCATTTCAGTCACTTCAAATAGGCGTTTTTTTTTTTTTTTTTTTTTTTTTTTTTTTTTTTTTTTTTTTTTGGGGGGGGGGGGGTGGAGTTTCGGTTTGGATTGACTTTAAGCAAAAATTTTGAGTTTGGGGTTCTGGTCATGTACAGCCCGACACGTGCAAGACAGTATGCAGTGGCATAGGGTGGTCTATGAGCACCCCGGACGGGGAAATGGAAAGTATTGGGCCTCTGCTTTGAGACTATAGTAGATTCTTATGTTATATATATTTTTTATGCAGCAACATTATCTGTCTGACAACATGCGTTTGTCAAATAGTATAAATATAGTTTTCTTTATTTTACGTCAGGGATGCCGTCCCTCCCTAACCCCGTGTTTAGTATCATTTTTAAAAAATATGAACGTATTAAAAAAACAAAAAACAAAAAAAAACAGAACTAAAATTATCTTTTGCTAGGAGGGGGGGGCGGAGGAGACGTTCAGAGGAAATTTTCAGTTAATTAAATTTAGAAATCAAGTAAGAGCCACCCCCTCCCCCTTCCTGTCGGCTCCCACAGACAGTTCATTAGTTGCAATGGTGAACGAAATGTTAGCTGAAAAATAATATAGCTGATTTTTGCTTTTATAAACTTGGGCTCTTGGCCAGTGCTGATTTAAGGATGTGGCCAGCCCAGGAGGGGGAGAGGTGGGGGGTGATCCGCCAGAACGCTAAAGTGTGCCTTCCGAAGCTTTTCAAATTTTAGAAAATTTTTATTATTCTCAAAGCTGCAACCCCCCCCCCCCCCCGTCCATCCGAAATAAATGTCTTAATTCATCATTGAACATGCGTTTTCTGATTAGCGTTTTGAATGCGTTCGGTTAGAAGCATGTGTCTTGTTTGCTATTCAAAGTTATGCCCGAGATGCATTTTATAACATATTTTCAAACACCTGGGAACGCATTGAGCATATGAGAAACACATCTTGACACCTCAAGTGTTTTTAAATGTGTTGTATTATGAGTAAAATGTGTTTCAAGGATTTGCAGTGTACTAATGGCTATTTACAAAATTTCATTTATTTTTAAGGTTTTAAGACACGTGTCCTTTACTGCAGTGCTTAATTAGTCAATTTCCAGTAACGGACATGTGATTTTAATAATATTCATAATTCATAAAATCTTTTTCACTTAACTGAAAACCCAAGTAATCAAATTTAATTGTTAAACTGCACTTAGCAGTATGTAATAGCATCAAAATTTTTATAAATAGCTACTTTTAATTAATTTTGTGTGGTTAATAAAATTTTCAATATTTTAATAAAATTATTTTTTTTATAACTCTGCCTTGCATATTTTATAATCTGGAAATCAATAAAACAAATCAGGAAGAAGGAAATATTGTTTAAGGGCATAGAAAAAAGAGGGGCTCAATCCCTTTCTCCAAAAAAAAAAAAAAAAAAAAAAAAAAAAAAAAAAAGCTGTTAAAAATTTATTATTTTTTGTCTTAAATGTTTGCTTATTCACCTCCGACAGAAAAACAAAAAAAATGTAATTTTAATTAAATTTACAGTAACAATGAAACTAGTAAATCTGCAGATCAGTGGCCTCAAACGTCAGTTCAACAATTTTATTTAGAATTATTTTAGGTATTATTTAAAATATTCAATCCGCAGTATCATTTCTTTTATATTTGTAATACTAATTACTATATATAATATATCAAGTAGTTTCGGGTAGTTTAACTGTTAAAAATAGAGTGAATTATACGAATATATGTAAAACTATTCCAAAACTTTTTTTTTTCAAATTTTTTATACCTTTAACACTTCCCCCCCCCCCCCGTAAACACACACACACACACACACCCTCACACTCTCTTAATTTGATGAATCAATATTCAAAAATGGCGAGCAGTTGCAGCGTCCTTCACGTCTATCGTATTTATTTCTTCCTCGTTCATATTGCTTCTGACGATATTTATCATTGCGCATGCGTTAACATTGCGCTACGTCATCCGTCATGCATGAGGGAGGATGTTCCACAGCCTTTGTGGAAGATTACTCCAGCAATTTGAGTTTTTCAAACATCAGAACGGCTTACTCTAGAATTTGTGTAATGTTACACACAGAAACCATGGTAAACTTACACAAATGTTTTACAGTGCAGACATTTTACTACCAGAATTTTAATTTATAAAATTTGACCTTATTTAATCGAGGGATGTTCTACGATTAACCCCTTGGGGACGAGCGACACATATACGTGACGCATAAGATATGCTCAGAATCCTCGATTATTCCCACCAGTTACTTTTTATTGTAACCGTTGCCTTATCAAAGCTTAGCATTTCTGCGATTCAATTAGGCGAAAATTTCTGTTTTGAAAAACCGGTGGTAAAAGATTAATAATTCTGTAAAAGACGCTCGTCGCGAAGGGGTTAACCAAAGAGAAATTTTGTTTACGAAATTACTGGTAGTAAAGTGGCTCAATATGACTGTGTAAACTCCCTGACAAGCGCAACTGCTTAAAACTCTTTCAAAGCACACATGTTTCCCACGAAACACCGGTTGAGAAGGACTATTTTTAAACAAGTTTAACAAACGACTGCAGAATTAAACAATTGTTCAAGCAAATCCATCTCAGCAGCGAAAATTGTCTTTTTTTAATATTAACATAAAGGTTATGTTCTCTGAAAACAATGTTTTTTTTTTTTTTTTTTTTTTTTTAGGCACTTTTATGAGCGGCACAGTACTTCATCTAATCAACACCCGTGAAAAATGTTGAGATGTACGCATTGCAACGAAGAACTACATCCTTTAAATTTATGTCCCAGAACTGTCTTCCCCATCTAATTTCGAAATGTCCTCCTCCCCGGAGCAAATGGTCTTAAAGAAACACTGCTTGGAACGGTTGCTATGTCAAATTTTTAAGTGCGTTTGAATTATTATGTTCGATACCTGTAGCTGTGAATATTTTTCGTACTTCAGAAATAATACTCATTGTTGGTTAAAATAAATAATTTACATGTAGTCGCAGTAAGCACTTTATTAATCAGATTTTTGTTTTAAACTTAAGATGATTTTTATTATCGACTATTCGTCATCAAACATTCAAAATAAGCTTCAATGATAGTTTCTGAGTGTCACAAATCATAAGTAAGAAGATATAATCCACAGGACAGTTTCTGTGCTTGAGTCACAAGTTCAAGAATAAAATAAGCCACGGGACAGTTTCTGTTAAGTGACTGTGTTTCTGATCAAGACTCGCGTGTTTCCTCGTGTGGCCCGTATTTCTGTTCCAGAATAAAATAAGACACATAGAACAGTTTTTGTACTTGAGTCAGAAGTTACAGGTGTAAATAAACTATGGTGCAGTTTCTGTGCTTGAATCACAAGTTCAGGGATAAAATAAGCCACAAGACAGTTTCTGCGCTTGAGTCACAAGTTGAAGAATAAAATAATCCGCAGGACAGTTTGTAGGGTTGAGTCACAAGTTTAAGGAGAAAATAAGTAGCAGAACAGTTTCTATGGTTGAATCACAAGCTGAAGAATAAAATAAGCCACAGGACAGTTTCTATACAAGAGTCACAAGTTGGAAAATAAAATAAGCCATACAGGGACAGCTTCTGTACTTGAATCATGAGTAGAATTATAAAATATGCCACAGAACAGTTTTTGTACTTGAGTTACAAGCTGAAGAATAAAATAAGCCACAGGACAGTTTCTGTACAAGAGTCACAAGTTGGAGAATAAAATAAGCCATACAGAACATTTTCCGTACTTGAATCATGAGTATAATAATAAAATATGCCACAGAACAGTTTTGTACTTGAATCTCAAGTCGAAGAATAAAATAAGTCGCATGACAGTTTATGTGGTTGAGTCACAAATTGAAGAATAAAGTAAGCCACGAGACAGTTTCTGTGGTTGAGTCTCAAGTTGAAGAATAAAATAAGTCGCATGACAGTTTATGTGGTTGAGTCACAAATTGAAGAATAAAGTAAGCCACAAGATAGTTTCTGTGGTTGAGTCACAAATTGAAGAATAAAATAAGTCACAGGACAGTTTCTGTATTTGAGTCACAAGTTGAAGAATAAAATAAGTTTCAGAAAAGTTTCTGTGGTTGAGTCACAAGTTGAAGAATAAAATAAGCCACAGTTACTGCTTTATCACAATCGTGGTTACTCAACGCTGGTGTTTGTCCTCTGTGATTAGAAGATTCTGTTCGATTTTTCCATGAACCACTTTTTGACATTTTTGCCTATATTCTTCCTTCTCGGAGCCGCTAAAAGGAAAATAATAATGATACATCATGATATAAAACATTATGATACATATTATGTCTTGGGTATTTTTATGGATGTAAATAAAAGGTGCAAATATCAGAGTGCACGGTAAATTTTCAGAATAGTTTCACAATTTTTAACAGAATCTTAGGTTCTCAGCTACTTGAATTTTTACATAAGGTTAATTATTACCTGTAAATACTCAGTTATTTCACAGAAAAATTGTTACCAGTGAAGCTTCAGTAAATTTAATCTAAAATAATATTGGACAGTCATTAAGTTAGTTATAAAATAGTAAGAAACATACGTTGTTATATTTCAAATGCATCACTTAAACCTCTATAATGAAACCGTAAGTCATGTGACTGTCATCAACAGTTCCGGGATGCCCGCATCGCTTTTCATTATGCCAGGCGGCCATTTTTATTCAAAACTATTTTTCGAATAAAACTGCATAAAAGTTACATTTTTAGAAAGATCGTTCAAAATGAATTAATATTTGAGAGATGACTTATGTTCAATTATGTATATATTCTGCAATAACTTCATTTGAAATTAGCTTCGCAGTTCAAATTCTCTATATCCATGAAAGTAAAAAAAAAAAAAAAAAAAAAAAAAAAAAAAAAGATTCATTCGTCGTGAAGGTTTAAAATATTAAACCATTAAACCATGGAGATAATCGTTCGTAAAGTAAGTTTTCCATGAATGATATTTTGGAGCGCTGCCTGGTGTCAAAAAAATAATTCGCACCAGGACTGAGACAATTAAAGTTTACCATAATCCGTTTGATGAAGTGCTTATACAACTTAACTTCCTTCCGAATCTTTTCTAGACGTAAGTTGAATGTAAACAAATACAACTCATGTAATAATATTTAATGAATAAAATTTTGAAATGATCAGTTAATTTGGTATTTATGTATTATACGTGGCAGGAAGAGATATCACCGAAAATGATTGTTAATCGCTAATCATATTTACCATTGTTAATGACTAATCGCGTGCAAGAGAGTAATTTAATATACATTTATGAAATACATAATATTATTAAGTACTTTTATGTTATTTGGGCGCAAATCTCTCCAATAGCATTTTTAAAATTGCCAATACCAGCTTTTATTTTTCACGTGGGCAAATTAGAAACGATACTTTGATTTTGAAATCAAATGTTTTGATTTATGATATTATTTCTTATTTTTCTATTTTCCATTTTAAAATAAAAGTGTGAACGGCATGTATTTTAAATTCTAACAGCTGTCGCAGACGCTCTGGGGTTGGCACG
The DNA here is from genome assembly GCA_963931845.1 of Maratus michaelseni. Taxonomy (NCBI): domain Eukaryota; kingdom Metazoa; phylum Arthropoda; class Arachnida; order Araneae; family Salticidae; genus Maratus; species Maratus michaelseni. Next base: position 211,720,736 of record OZ007595.1, read on the forward strand.
ATTTTTGTTTTGCGCCATTTTGGCGAGAAAACCCCATTTTCAGGTACCTGTTAGAGATTGCTATTTTATAATAATAAAAACAAAATTACGGAAAATTACTTAATATGTTTAAGAATCTCTGCATTAGCGAACATATTGCAACTGATAAGCAAACGGGCATGAAGCATAAATGCTTAAATGGGATAAGCAGCTTTTGTCAAGAAAAATGAAATACATAGCAAAAAAAAAAAAAAAAAAAAAAAAAAAAATGCGAAATGCTACCGTGATAGCAAAAGTTCTTGACTTGTCTGTTAGAATCTTCCGATTTGGAGAAGGATTAAGGAAAAAAATTAAATTAGGAATGAAAGTAACGTGTTACAATGGTTAACATACATTTAAGAGAGACCAAACTGGTCGCCAGCGGCGGCTAGTATATATAAGGAAAATTTCGATAAATAGATTTTTGAAACAATCATAAAAAGATACATTTAATAATTTATATACACAATTCATTTTACAATGCTGAGATTTATTTTGGCTACATAAGAAAAATAAATAAATTAAAGAAATATCCAAATCGGTTGAGAAGTTGTTACTTATCAAAATGGAATAGATTTTTTCGATTATTCACTGAAATAAACATTATTAATATAAATTTTAAAGTGTATAAGTAACCTTTTTCTATAAAAGTGTATTGTAAAATTCGAGGTGGATGAATGTAATGAACTATACATATTCACAAACTACTATAAATTTATATCTATTAACTGTAAATTTAGTAAAATTGAATCCGGAGAAGTCAGCCAGAAATGCATTGTCTTCATTTTCTGTTTTGACATGCAAATGTGAAAAACCGTTACTGTGGATATATTTTAAAGCTGAAAGAATCTGAAGTAGCCATTTCTTCATCCTAAATGAAGCTGTTTGGACCTTTCTAAATTGTTTACTGTCAATTATGTCGGTCTAACGCTCGATCTAAAAGTGGCATGATATAAAGCTTAACGTTGAGTTTTTCTGCTTTAAAGACTTCGTAAACTTGTAGCACACTGGCCTCCAAAAGTTAAGGTACAACCAGTTTGTTGACGTTCACTATTTAAAGAATGAAAATAAAGGTAAAAAGTATGATTTATATATGAATGATCATAAGTAACTTCAATAAAACCTTATGGAACAATTAATTATGCCCATCTCTATTTTTTATAAAGAATTGAACATTTATATGGCAGTCTAGGGAAATTGAGAATATCCCACTTTGAGAATTTGTGTGAGATTTTTTTTTATGGTTGTTGATCTTGAATTGTTGGTACTAAAATAGTGTTGGCCATGTCTAGGAACTGTCGTTTACTTGATTCGTTAAGATGGCGGGTAATCGGATGAATGGAAATGGGGTATCACAAGCTGGTGCTGCTGGACGTCTTAATATGTCTCGTAGTGTGGCTCAAAGGCTCTGAGATCTATTTGAATCCGAAAATTCAGTATCAAGAAGACTTGTTCCAGACCACTCATGGATTACAACCCCTGTACAAGACCGCTTTCTAGCTCTTTTGGCCTGAAGGAGGATCATCACCACTGTGGTTCAGCTCATTTCAGATCATCGTAAAGCAACAGGGATGACAATACCTGCGATTACGATGCATAGACGTCTTCACAATTAAGGACTCTATGGAAGACGACCTGTTGTGTGCGTCCCTTTTATTCGACAACAAGCACGTTAGGCACGAAATGCCAAGAAAGCACGTTACCTGGAACAGACAACAATGGGCTTACGTATTACTCACAGACGAGTCCCGGTTTTCTTTGGAGAGTGATTCAGTTCGTGTGCTGATCTGGAGAGAACAAGGCATCAGATTCTACCTATGTAACATTGTTGAAAGACACAGGTATAGAGGAGGTGGAATCATGGTTTGGGCTGTAATATCTCCGGGGGTCACAATAACTTCCATGTATGCCATGGAAGAGCTCTGACTGCTGTGAAATATAGGGATGGATCCTTGCTCCGATTGTTACACCGTATGCTGGTGCTATTAAAGATGAATTAATGTTAATGGATGATAATGCCCGATCATATTGTGCTAGAGTTGTTGATGAATATCTTGAGGATCAAGATTTGTAGCTAATGGAATTTCCATCTCAATCTTCGGGCCTCAGTCCGATAGAGCATCTTTGGGACTATCTTGGAAGACCAGGTGATAGCCGTAAGTCCTCCTCCATAAACGTTAAATGAGTTGGAACAAGCGTTTCCCCATGTATGGTCTTCGTTTCCCATTCCAGTGTCCGACAATTTAATTGACAGTATGGGAAGTCGATGCCACAAATACATTACAAGTAGGGCCAGACACATGCTTTATTAAAATCCGTTTATTTTTTTTTTTTTTCACAAAAAACTGCCATTTACTTTATTTTATCAAATAGTTAGAGTTTTGCAAAAAATGTAATTTTTTATTTGTAAATCATGCTTGATGTTAAAATTAAATAAAATTCAAGAAATAACTGTTTAAAGCACAATTCCTCGAAATTTTATGTCTTTTTGTTCATTTGTTTTCAAATTAGACACAAAAAACTGGTTGTATACCTTAATCTTTGGAGGCCAGTGTATATTGAGATGATGGAATGACGGCCAGTACTGATCCTCAACTGGCCAGATTTCTTTTTCATTATTTTTACAGCTACGTCTCACACTGTAAAAAAAAAAAAAAAATGTTAATTTTACAGAAAAACTGTCAGTCAGGACTCCAATAAAAAACTGTTTTTTACAGAAATAGTCTGTAATTATTACAAACGTTCTGTTATTTTCAGAGATTTTGCCATAATATACAGATAGATATATAGATAAATACAGATTATTTCCGTAAAATAAACAGATTTTTTCTGGCATTCTATGGCTGATAATTTTTTTTGGTAAAATCAACAAATTTTTTTTTATAGTGCAAACGCAGTAATATAGTGAAAACGCAGTTATAGCAACATCAAGGACTGCGATCATGTCTGCAGATCTACCTCCACCAAGCAATCTTAACAATTTTTAATTTATTTCTTCTAACAGCTGGATGGCAGCTTTTAGCAGTTGTTTCCGATTCATATTATTTTTAAAGGTGAATTATCGGGAAATATACTGTGATAAACAGTTCAAGAAGAAAATTAATGACACTAAGAGATATTTGAAAGCTTTAAAACCTTTTTTTTTTTTTTTTTTTTTTTTCAAGCACTTTAAAAGTTTAATAACACTTGTAGACTATTTTTATCGAAATAACAATTGTATCCTTTGTATTATTTTGTATTATTTCTTAAACCGTTGTTGCAAAATTAACAATATAAAATTTAGTATGCATCCTCTGGTTAGATCAATCTTGTTAAAACGTAAATCAATGTTTACATCACCACATAGTATAAAACAAAGTCGCTTTTTCTGTCCCTATATCCCTATGTACGCTTAAATCTTTAAAACTACACAACGGATTTTGATGCGGTTTTTTTAATAGATAGAGTGATTCAAGAGGAAGGTTTATATGTATAACACGACGTTCTACGTAGATTAGTTATTGAATTATGATAGAAAGTTTTGTTATTTTGGCCGAAAAGGTTACCATTGCTATTTTTTTGGCGATCATTATTGTTGCAGAAAGAAATGAAAAGGCTATACATCTCCAAAAATAAAAGAAAAACTGTGTTAAATTAATTAAAAAAAAAAAAAAAAAAGAAAGAAAGAAAGAAAAAAGAGTTTTGATGAGAGAATATTATAAAACGAAAATATTTAATTTAAACATGATTGGGAATGTTCGCAATGCTTAAAAAATTATTCAAGGTGCAAGATTGCTATCGAAACAATATTTCGCGATTTATCTTTTGTTTTTGGCGATTTTGATTTTACTTTTGATCCTAAACAATTTGATTTTAAGCCAAAAGGTGTCTTTTTTTTTTTTTTTTTTTTTTTTTTTTTTTTTGATGCAGAAAGAATTGAAATGGCTATACAGCTGGAAAAATAAAAGAAAAAGCTGTTATTAATTTTATTTAAAAAAAAGAAAGGAATTATAGGGGAAATTCGAAAATCAGGTGATATTTTTTTTATCAAATATTAGCTTTTTCAGTATTTGATTCGGATTATGAAAGATTAGCCTTCTGAAAAAGTTCTACTGGACGTATTTTGATGAGAATTGTATTGTTAGTCAGATGCTATTTCAGGAATGGTTTTAATGTACTACATATTGTTCTACGCTGCTTAGTCAAACAGTTGTGTGAAGGTTATACAGTCAGGAGAGCCCGATTCCGAAAGATTAGCCTTTTTGAAAGTTTTTACTGGGCGTATTTTTTGCGACTTGCATTGTTAAGTAGATAATTTGTAAGGATGGTTTTAGTATATTTTATATTGTTCTGTTTTAAAATTACGTGGAAAAGTTCTATAATCAGATGAACCCGATTATAAAAGATTAGCCTTTATAAAAACTTCTACTGAATGGATTTTGTTAATTAGTTTGCATTGTTAGTTCGATAATTTTTAGTGATGGTTTTAGCATATTGCATATAGTTTTATCATTCTTTAGCAAACCTTAACTGTAAATGACCAAATAAAAGAGTTGGTCCTTAACAGCTAAAATTTTGACTGCACATTAGAAAATATAATAGCGCAATCACGTCATTTTTCAGTAATGTGGAAGGATATTCCAGGTAAATATACAGATTGCTTTCAAATACAAGGTCAAATTAAACGATATATTTTGTTTGCTTCAAGGTTCATTTGTAGAAACTGACCAGCGCAGCGGGCGTAGCTTGCTAGTTTTTCTATAAAAACAAAATTCCCTTAACATTGCCTCATTGTTGCCGTTATTAATGTAGGAGAAGTTATCTGGGTAAAGCGAACGGTATGCCAAAAGGACCAAAAGACAAGCTCCTTAGATAGAAGTTTAACCGAAATACAGATAGAATTTTTGTTCCGTTAACAAAATATTACAAATAATAAAAAGTCTTTAGAGGATTGATTTTCGGCTTCTATAAACAATTAATCTCATTATTTAATCTGTCATTAAATAAAGCGAATATTAATTATTATTCGAAAAATCTAATAGCGTTAGAAAGTTAAAAAAAAAAATAAATAAATAAATAAACGCCCAAATGGCAACACTGTGCTAGAATCATTCATCAATCATCAGTATTTATTTTTCCAACTTGAAGTTGCATCGTGCAAGGTAACGGATTTACAGGCGAGAACGTTATCTCCTCATGAGACATCGAATAAATCTGACAGAATTTGGTGATACAACGAAGCCCATTAATAACAATATGTCTATCTATAGTGACATTTCCTTTAGTTCTTATGTGAATTCCATTAATAACAGTGGATTTCGAACACTGCTATTTATTTACACATTTCATTACTTACAAAGCGACCTATAATGACAATTGTCGGATTTTTAATATTTCATTCTAACAAGTTAATTTTTTGTTCGCTGTGCTTGCAGAGTTCTTATTGGGCGAACTACATCTTCTGGTCTTACGACAATCATTATATTAGTTATGTTATAGCCATCTTTTTAGCTCTCAGGCTATCAAAGCCTGAGAAATAATCGTTTTGCTTAAAATTGTTTATAGATCCATTGTGATAAGATGCTTCCCTGATTAGTTTTGGGGGTTCATTGATTAAGTATAAAGACGGGGAACAGGGGGCTAACCCCGCTTAATTTAGATAAATGGGTTTTTCATACAGAATAATCCGATTTTCTTCAAATTTTGGTATATAGGTTCATTGTGATAAGGCGCTTCCCTGAATAGTTTTGGGGGCTCATTGGTTAAGTATAACGGGGGAAAGGGGGGCTAATCCCCCTTAATTTAGATAAATGGGTTTTTCATGCAGAATTATCCGATTTTCTTCATATTTTGTATGAAGGTACATTGTGATAAGGCGCTTATCTGATTAGTTTTGGGGGTTCATTAGTTAGGTATAAAGACAGTAACGGGGGGGCTAATTCTCCTCCTTTAATTTAGATAAATGGGTCTTTTATGCAAAATTATCTGATTTTCTTCAAATTTTGTATATAGGTTCATTGTGGTAAGGCGCTTCCCTGAATAATTTTGTGGGCTCATTGGTTAAGTATAAAGGGGGAAAGGGGGGATAATCCCCCCTTAATTTAGATAAATGGGTTTTTCATGTAGAATTATCCAATTTTCTTCAAATTCTGTATATAGGTTCATTGTGATAAGGCGCTTTCCTGATTAGTTTTGGGGGTTCATTAGTTAAGTATAAAGAGGGTAACGGGGGCCTAATCCTCCCTCTTAATTCAGATAAATGGGATTTTAATGCAGAATTATCCGATTTTCTTCAAATTTTGCATATAGGTTCATTGTGGTAAGGCGCTTCCCTCGATAGTTTTGGGGGGTCATTGGTTAAGTATAACGAGAGAAAGGGGGCTAATTCCCCTTAATTTAGATAAATGGGTTTTTCATCTAGAATTAACCAATTCTCTTCAAATTTTGTATATAGGTTCATTGTGATAAGGCGCTTTCCTGATTAGTTTTAGGGGTTCATTAGTTAAGTATAAAGAGGGTAACGGGAGGCTAATCCTCCCCCTTAATTTAGATAAATGGGTTTTTCACGCAGAATTATCCGATTTTCTTAAAATTTTGTACATAGGTTCATTGTGATAAGGCGCTTCCCTGAACAGTTTTGGGGGCTCATTGGTTAAGTATAACGGAGGAGAAGGGGGCTAATCCCTCCTTAATTTAGATAAATGGGTTTTTCATGCAGAATTATCTAATTTTCTTCAAATTTTGTATATAGGTTCATTGTGGTAAGGCTGTTCCCTGATTAGTTTTGGGGGTTCATTGTTTAAGTATAAAAAGGGATAAGGGGGCTAATACCCCCTTAATTTACATAAATGGGTTTTTCATGCAGAATTATCCTATTTGCTTCAAATTTTGTATATATGTTCATTTTAATAGGGCGCTTCCCTGGTTAGTTTTGGGGGTTGATTGGTTAATCATAGGGGGGAAAGGGAGGACGAACCCCCTTAATATATTGTCGATTTCATTATTTTTTGAGGGCTTATTTCAAATTATTTGAAATAAGAGTATAATATACAATTAGTGTGAATAGCCTGTGAGCTCAATGCCCTCAGTTTAACTGGGTAGTTTTATTTATTTTTATTTATTCTGATTATTTTAGTAGTTACTCCCTTGAAAGGCGATGGTACATTTTTATACGACTTAACTTTAATTCCCAAATCCCATACTGACTACTACTAGTATTTTGTAATATTTTTTTAAAATTTATAATATAACGTAAATAAAAACTTTTACTCATTTTCAAATAAATTTGTTCCTAAATTCTGGTGTCATTTAATCATTTCAATATTTTAGTAACAGAAGTATTTGGCCTTGTAAGGGTTAGGCGCTTATTTCGATTACATATTCATTAAATTCTTGTTTTATTTGTTATATTTATTTATTTATTTATTCATGAAGTTTTAAAATCGTTATATAATGTTAGACGGAAACAAATTCAGAATTATTTATAATGTTTTAAGTGCAAACGGGTTAATCATCCATAATCGGACAGCAACCGATAGAGATAGATTTTTTTTTTAAACATTGTACTTGGAAATTATTTTAAAAATCATTAAAACTCAGTGAATTGAGATACACTTTTCAAACTAATTTCATTGGAAAATGCATTTTTTTTCTATTTAACAGTGTAAAAATTGAAATCGTACAATGTTTAGAAATTATTAAATTTCCGATATGAGCAAACTGGATTGCTCACGTCGTTGCCACTATCGATATGACGTCAGCGTTACAAACGGACACGTTTTTGCGTTATAATAGAGGTTTTGTCAATCAAAAAACAAATCAACATCCTTTAAGAAGAGTATACAGAAAAAATGAAGTTAAAATTGTTACTTTTCTGATGAGAAAATTTAAAAATATGCATACATTCCAAAACCATTAGAGTTAACATTGGGGAAAAAAATTAACGGCACGGCTGTTTACGGTTTTAACCCATTCGCTGCCAACCACGAGTATACTCGTGGTGTTTCAATCTAAAATTACGAATTCGTTACGGAAATTTTGAAAGAAGAATTTTTATTTTATGTAATCACGAAATGTCTGTAATTAAATAAAGTATATATTGCTATTACACTAGTGTGCAAAACTTAAGCAACAAGCACAAAATGCTAATTTCTGAACACGTGAGTACTCAAAAGGAAATTCTGTAAAGAGCAAGTGTAGAAAATTGGTACTACTCTAACAAGCACAGTTAGTCGATGCGAAGTCTCTTTGACGTCCCACATGGTCACAAGTGTCACAGTCATTACAATGAACTGAAATGTGATATCATTCATTCGGCTCATTTATACGCTCATTTGGTCACTCCACTGAGAAGTCACCCTGACTGCTGCTTTTTGACGAGTCACCAGGTGACTTTACAATTAAGTCACCTGGTGACTCTCGTTTGACTGTCATTTGGACACTCCTTTGTAAATTTATCATGATTGCTGTTTTGTGACGAGTTCCCAAGTGACAGAAAATGAAATCATTTGGTGACTTTTCACAAAGGAACGCAATGATGACTTTCACAGTACAGTGTCGGTCACCTGAAAATCACTGTGCGTCTTCATTGTGGCATTAGTTGGTAACTCATCACAATGCAATGTTCACAATCACTTCAAAGTTGAGTCTTTAACTAACAGTCACGTGAAAATCACAAGGTGACTACATTGTAACGTCACCTAGTGACCCATCACAAAGCAACAGTCACAGTAACGTTTCAGTGGAGTCACCTTATACAACAATCATTTGAGAGTAATAATGAGACGAGTGAAAGATCTCATATTTTGATTCACCGTAGTGACTGTGACACTTGCAATCATGTGTGAAACCAATGAGACTTAACACCCACTGGCTGTGCTGTTAGGGTAGTACCTGTTTTATATTCTTGCTCTTTATAGTATTTCCTTTTGAGTACTCGCGTCTTCAGAAATTACTATTTTGTGTTTCTCACTTAAGTTTTGCACACTATTTTCTGGTATGAATTCGAACTTTCTCAGTAAAATAAAATTCCGGTAATTTTAACCCGGCAGTGAACGTGTTAAGCTATAATCAAAAGAAATACCTAAAACTCTTTTTTGCTTCAGATGAATGATGAATTTCTAGATACAGACATTTTTAGCAATAAATTCAAGTCATTATAATAATAAATAAAGATTTTTTTTTTTAAATGACGTTTCCTTTATTTTAATATTTTCATTTTTTTTTTTTTTTTTTAGATGTTGATTCTGCTATATATTCTGTAGTAATTTTTCAGAAGTCAGAAGAGAATAATCATTTTGACTAATTCGTCACGTTTCAAAAGCAGGAAACTGAGCCAAATAGGTATTTGAACTTTTCAGTATTGTCACGATTATAAAACAACTCGTTTCGACTTGTAGTTCTATGCATTTTCTTTTCTTTCTTTACTCCCTCTCCCTTCACACACACACACGCACATACACATCCCGATTTCTTTAAAAAAAATTATTTTTAACAAGCTGAAACTAGAAATAAAATTTACTCCAAGCAATCCCTTTTTTAAGGATTAAAAAGAAGTGTAATTTTCTTTATCAGATATAAATTATTTGCTTCTTATGCAGTGGATATTTTAAATCCGTATGTGAAAACAATTTCTTCTTTCTACAACTGTAATTATAAGATACCATCATAAAAAAAAAAAAAAAAAAAAAAAAAAAAAAACTATCTGATTAATTTTTTTAACACATGTTAGACAATTGCACCATGAAATATTATAAATAAGAATATATTCATAAACTAGTCGCTGTTGGCCACCATAATACTTACCCATCATGGATATGCATAATATAAAATATGAAAATAAAACATGTGTAAACTATTTAGATAATGCATCGCAATTCCAAAATAAAATTTGAACGGGTTTTTTAAAGATTTATTCATATAAATACTTATACAAATCTGTACACTTAAAAATAGAGTGTTTAAAATCGTGGCTTGATGACGTCATAAACTTTAAATTCTCTCTTACCGAAATGTGTAAAAGGAACATCCTTATTACTCCAAAAATGATATCATATTAAATAACAGTTTACTGCGTCGGATTAATCGTCCATCAATTACCTCCTCCTGAATGCTAGGCCTGCGCGCTGACAAAAATGGCGGCAGTCGCAGGCGGATTTTTTTTCAGCGTTAATACGACCCCTCAAACTTTAACACCAATAATATATAAAAGTTTTCTTTGACTTATTTGATCTCAGAAAAACTAGGCGAAGAAAACTTTTAGAAATTATTCGTATTGATGTTCGAGGGACCGTTCAAACGCTTAAAAAAAAATCCGCCTGAGACAGCCGCCATTTTTATCAGCGAGCAGGCCTAGTATTCAAGGGGCGGTGCATCAATGCTGAGTGACGTCAGTTTCGGCCTCGACTGAGCACCAATCACTGTCAGCATTCGAACTAAAATCAATCTGAATGCTGTTCTTTATATGTCATTAGTATTTCTCTTTTATAATATATTTACTTAATTTTATATTCAGCCTGATCAGTATTCAAAGAGTTTTCATTACTAGTATATGTTCATTTATTGACTTGTTTTTACATTTTGTGTAATTAACATTCAAAGAGTTTTCATTACCTATAGATGTTCATTTACTGTGTAATTTGTGTGTCATTAACATTCGAAGAGTTTCATTACCTATGAATGTTCATTTACTGTGTTATTATAAGATAACTTCTATTAAGTGTATCTGAATACTGATCACTATATCGCATTAGTATTTCTCTTTTATAATATATTTACTTAATTTTATATTCAGCGTCATCAGCATTCAAAAAGTTTTCATTACTTATCTATGTTCATTTATTGTATAATTGTAAGTTATCTTATAATCAGTGCATCCGAATGCGGATCACTCTATGTCATTTGTATTATTCTTTAATTATAAAATAAAATTTTCACCGAGAATCGTGGGGCGCCGACCGCTCTGGGTTCTCCGGGTTCCTTTGGCTCTCTAAAATTTTCACCAAGAAGCGGGGGGCGCCGACCACTCTGGGTTCTCTGGGTTCCTTTGGCCTCTCCATTGTCTTCTGGGCCCGATCTTGACTGTGGCCTAGATGGTGATGGATATGGTATTTCCCTCCGGGAGTTTTCAGCTCGAAGCCGGCAACGGTGGGTTGTCCAGGAGTGGGTGATTGTTGTTAGTAAAAATCTCCTGGTATCATACATAACCCTCCTGCAAAACTTTTTTTTTAAATATCTGTCACCGTTTGCAAGTTATTGAATTTTAAAATTCATCAGTTATTTTTGGGACGCCTTATTTGGATAACAAAGGCTGCTTGTATTAATTCTGATGAGGCGAAAATCAAAGTTCCTTTCTAATAACCCATTTGAAAGCAGGATCAGAGAATCACTCGAAATCATTGCACGTGAGCATAATGCCTGCAACGATAATTTGTTTTATAATCTCTCAAAAATATGGCATAACATTTTTAGAAGGTCTTGATTTTTATCTCCTTGCAATATTTAAAAAAAAAAAAATTCCCTTCTTTCACCATGAACTTGTTTCAACGCTAGTCCGTTTCCCTGGTCATAGACGATGACACTTGATGATCTTCAATCGAACTTTCGATTCCTCTACAACTTTTTTCGCTTTAATTTTTCTGGTGTACTCACTGGATGGCGCCTCTACAGTTTTCCCAATCATGTAATCGGTCAATGACTCAACAAATTGTCCCTCATGTAAAACTCTCTCTTTTCTGGACTTTTAGATCACTTCAACAGCATATTTTAACCGTTTTAGTGCTATGAAGCGTGATAGCGCCGCAATGTATCTGCGGATCAATTTTGTTTCAACCCAGAAATTTTATCTTATAAAATGTAACTCACTAGATCGCTGTAAATACTTAAAAATTAAATGATTTCAATTATTGAATAAAATTTCTGGGTTGAAACAAAATTGATCCGCAGATACATTCAAACAAATTGTGTTTCAACCCAGAAATTTTATCTTATAAAATGTAACTCACTGGATCGCTGTAAATACTTAAAAAATAAATGATTTCAATTATTGAATAAAATTTCTGGGTTGAAACACAATTTGTTTGATCCGCAGATACATTGCGGCGTAGCACTCAAACGGTTAAACAGGGTGTATCTGAAATGCTTCAACAAAATTAGGGGGATGATAGTACTTATCAAGACGAACAAAAAATACAATGGAACATGGGGTCGCAAATGGCGTTTAAAGGGTGAAAATCGCAAAACTAATAAAAATATCGAAATCTCGCATGCTGCTTTTCTGCAGAACTGGCTAGTAGCACGAAGCTGGTTTTCCTTTTACTTTTTTGCATATCCGGTCAGAAAGAGATAACAAAAAGGTGGAAGAAAGCCAAACAAATCTGTGAGCAGGAATCCACGTATGCAAATTTTCCATCTTCTTAGAAACAGACCAATAAATTCAACTTTGCAGCAAGCATGCGTTGTAAGTACATGAACCGCCAACGACGATAGGTATAGTATCATTGCGAAAACATTTTGTTTGTGTTTTTAGTAGGAATGGCTATCTATTCCAATAACGAAATGGCTGATATGCATATGGTGTATGGCGAAGATGCAGGAAATGGTCACTTAACTTATCGCAGAGGTTATAAGAGCGATTTCCGACAAGGCGTTGTCCTTATCATAGCACGTTCTCACGAATTAATCGATGCCTAAGGGAAACTGGGTTTTTCCCATGCAAGATCCTGCGATAGGGGACGAAACCACCATGTGCGCACTGCAGAAATTGAAGAATGAGTGCTGCAGTCGTTTACGGACTTGCCGACTACCAGTACGCGAGCAGTTTCAGCTGAACTGGATGTTTCGCACATGTCAGTGTGGAGAGTTCTACGCGATGAACGGATGCACCCTTTTCACATACAGAAGGTGCAAGCACCTGACGAAAGTGATTATCCTCGTCGGCTGGAATTTGTACGCTGGACAACGGATCAAATGAGGAATGATTCACAAATTACCTCCAAAATGCTTTTTACAGATGAGGCTACATTTAACCTAGATGGCATGTTTAACATGCACAATGCTCATATTTAGTCGACAGAGAATCCACACGCCATTGTCCCGCGAAATGCGCAACATCGGTTCCGTGTCAACATCTGATGCGGCATTCTCGGTGATAACCTGGTAGGCCCGTACTTTCTGCCTGACCGTCTCAATGGTCCAATTTACCTGAATTTTCTGCGGAATATCCTACCAGGTTTGCTTTCTGCTACACAAGCCGGCGTTCAGCAACAAATTTGGTACATGCACGATGGTGCTCCACCTCATTTTTCTGTGGACGTGCGTAACCACCTTGATGGAGTTTATCTGGCAAGGTTGATTGGACGTGGTGGCCCAGTTGCTTGACCTCCACGCTGGCCGGTCCTTAACCCTTCAAATTTCTTCTTCTGGGGACAGATGAAAGCTCTCATTTATGAGACGCCAGTAGAAAAGCCAGAAGAAGTAGTAGCGCGTATTGTGACCGCTGCAGGAGAAATCCAGGAAAATCCCGGAATCTTCGAGCATGTCCGCCAGTTGTTCCTCCGTAGATGTATTCTGTGTAATAATTGCCGCGGTCGACACTTTGAACAATTGTTGTAAAATATTTGTTTTCTCTGGACATCACCAGCTGTTTTGTACCTATTCTGTGCAATAAATAATTTTATGGAGTGTTTCTTTCTTGGCTCAGTTTTGTCCATTTCCATTGTCCAATGTCCATTTCCAGACGCATTTTCTCGATTTTCCTTCTTTAAACGTCATTTGCGACTCCATGTTCCATTGCATTTTTTGTTCGTCTTCATGAGTACTATCATCCCTCTAAGTTTGTTGAAGCATTTCAGATACACCCTGTATACTGAGGACGACTGCAGAAGCATTTCGAAACGTAGATATTGTGTTTTTTTTTCATCGTACTAGGGGGCTCTGCCCCTTGCTCGCTACGCTCACCAACCCCCGTTCTGATTTCACAGCCTCTTAAAACCTGGTAATGTATCCTGTTTTAAAAAGATGATGATGATGATATCACGAACGGCGACTATCTTCTGTAAACAGGTTATAATGCTTTTTCATTTAACTGGTGATAATGCTTTGTCATTTAATTCATCTTTTTATTTTTAATATTCATGTGTAAACACAATTTTTATGACGTAATTTTCTTTATTTCCTGCTTTCAACACGTGATCATTTAATTATTATTTTAAACTTTCATTATTGTTTTTAATAGTCGCGCGCAAATACATTTTTTATTTGAGATAAAACATAATCCTTTGCGCTTATTTACAAATTGGCAACAATATAAAAAAAATGACTTTTTCAATAAAAGATTTTTTACTCGATTTTTAAGGATTTTTAGGTAGCTTTCAATACAAAAAAGTATAAAGCTACCTATTGCAGCCGTTCGGAGGAATATATCTGACCTATGTCATACGATAACGCTCGTATTTATAAATCAATTTTGATGAAACTAATTGTGTGTATTAAGATAACCAATGTTTCGACCGAGTTCGTTGGCCAGCTTGGTCCGCCATTTTGTTTCAAAATGGCGGCCATTTAAAAATTTAAAACTAAAATAAATATACAAAAAAGTTAAAAATTCAAATTTATTTTTTAATTACGTGTTAGGCCTTGATACAAGGTTTCCAGAGCATTTTTTGGTTTACCTCTATCTTAAAAAATGGCTGAGATAGAGCAGTTTGAAATTCTAGGGTGGCTGACATTTTGGAACAAAACAGCACATTAACGCGATTACTCGCAAATTATTTTCTTTCATTGTTGTAATAATTTTCCCAATCATACGCATAAAGCTATATATTCATATCCGTTAGCGCCAAAATTGGCGACATTGGCGACAAAATTGGCAAAATTGGCGACATTTGGCAATATATATTAATTTCTAATACAAAGTATACTTTCTTAAATGAGAATAAAATGCATGTATTAATTATTAATTTTTATTATTTGTTCTACCCTCACCCTTTAAATTATGTGTATTTAATTTTTATGAAAGTTTGTAGGCACATTAAATGTAACTAATTAGTTTCAAAATTAAATTATTATTAATGGTAAATCCTTAGCATCTTAATTCTAATCATTTTTTATTTATATTTAATTATAAATTAATTTAAGTGATGAGGCAATGTTGTCACAGGAATTTAAATGGTGTTATGTTATAGCTAGGTACAAATATTTATGTGAAACATTAATCAATAATCATCAATTTCACCATTTTACATATCATTTTTAGGGTTTCGTTCATCTCACGAAACCCTATTACTCCCGCTCCGTTATCTGTCCGTCACAGAGCCATTCTCAGAAACTATGTAACTTACAGAGTTGAAACTTTGCGTATATACAGCTGAATACCAGCTATGAAGCTCAAAATATTAAAAGTTGAAAAAATCCTATTATTTTAATAGAAATAAAAAAACAAAATTCTAACAGCCTTTTCCTATTAAATTTAAACATGTTTCGCTATAGCAGTTGCCAAACATTAAAAATCCACAATGAAATTCTTTCTACAATAATTAATTTTCTATTGAACGATTTCCACGTGAAAAATGAAAATGAAATAGAAAGTTTCCCCAATTGAAAAAAAAAATGAAATAAAGTTGATTGACGTCTTACTGGTAATAAAACGGAAAATTTCTAAGATTTCTCAATAATACAAGGAGTATGAGTATGTGTATGTACACAAAGCAGATTAATATCACGTCATTAGAGAATTAAAAAGAAAATCTGACGTCATATTGGAAGTTTAGTGAATTTTCCAAATATTTGAGAATAATACAAAGCTAGTATCAATATGAGTAATAGAGAATAGTAAATATATGAGTTTGAGAAACATATTGAATCGTGATAAAAATCCGATTATGGAAATATTCGCATATTTTAACATTTTGAAGGTGTACAACATGTTTAATTTTGAAACTATTTTTTTAAATATCGCATTTAGTCCGCATGACAGATATTATTATGACAGTATATAATAGCGGGCTTCGCCCGCTATCGGGCTGGTTTAGATATTCGAAAAAACGAAAAAATAGACCGGTAAATTTTTACTTTATAAAATACACGACTTTTTTTTTTCTTTTTTTTTTTTTTTTTTGATAAATGAAATTTATTTGGATATATTAAAGAAAGGATAAAGTGTTTTGAAAGGAATATTAAACGAAACCCTTTGAGTGATCTTCGATCACACTTATCCACTTGTTATTTAATACATCTATTACTCATTTTTCTAATACAATTGGATATATTTATTAACATAATTTTATTTATTATTTAATTATTTTTTATCTGTCTTTAGACAGTATTTGCTTTAAAACTTAATCCATTAATAGTTATAAAATAAATAGTTTTTATTATATAATAGTATTTATTTACAAATAATTCAATAGCTGGCAGCACCGCACTGATTCATTTGAATACATGGTGGAGTTCAATTTTAAATTTTCTATAGTGGGCGCTGGTTATATATATTGGGAAGTATGCTTGGCTATGCTGTACATTTTTTATCCTTGATCCATGGTCCATCATCATTTAAAACACTTTTTTTTTTGGCAACATGTACTGGTGATCTCCAATGCTTGTATTATGTGCTGCCTCATGCTTAGATCATGCTTTCAATTTGGTAACGTGTTGTTTTATTTCCCCTATCCTTTTTAAACTTGTTTTATTTTTAACTTAATTGTTGTGTTTCAAAGTTTATTTCTCTATCTTATGGGTGTGGTTGTCCCAAATTCATATTCTTTAGATATTTTATGGTTAATATGAAGATGAAACCACACATTTTATTTGTGAAACTTTAGGCATTTTGGGGCCTGACGATTCTGTCTAAGTTCTACAATTTTCTATTATTCAATTTATGTTATTCAATTGCTGCTATTTTTTACTATGTTTTTTGGAATCTATCTTAAGTCTGTTGGGGGGAACTGTATTTTTGTCAATTAGTTATTTTAATTTATTCATAATTTCACAGTTTTTGTTGTTGGTCGGTAATGTCTATTTAATGGTTATATATTCAGATGTTTAAAAGAACTATGTACATTTTTATCATAAACAATCATCTCTAATCTCAGAAAAAAATGAACTTTTACTCGTTGTCAACTTTCAATGCTTTTAATTCATTACATAAAGAATTTCATTAAGGAAGGTTCTTCCATTTTAAAAGATTGTAAAGGTGAATATATATATTTTAGTGCATATTATGATGTTCAGATATTTTACTATGAAAAATTATATATATTATTAAAATTGGTCATTTTCTGTTTTTTAACTTGATATCCACATTTTATGATTGAGTATCTTAAAAAAGTACAATTTAGGATTGTATGTGCCTTTTTTTTTTTTTTTTTTTTCCACTGTTCATTTTTATGCCTATCTTTGTTTTTATGCTTTTAATAAAACTAAATTTACCCCTTGGAAAATACCCTATCTTGATCTCTGTTATATATACAAATTAAACTGTTGGTTGGTATTGTCTTTGCCAACTGAAATGGGTATATGTTGGCTGGAGAAAGAGAGGGGGTGTAGAACGGGAGGGCTAAAACTCCTCCCCCGTTCTAAATCAATGTTTTACTTACCCATCATACGTAGTACAGGGTAAGTCTTGTAATCGTTTTAAAAATCGAAATTTTTTTTTGACGGATTTACACGTTTCAGACACTGGAGATTCCGAAAAACATATTTTTAGAAAAAAAAATTGCCGTCCGTCTGTATGTCTGTGTGTCTGTGTGTCTGTAAACGCTCTATCTCCCGAAAAAATTGAGATAGAGACTTGCAATTTGGTATGTACTTAGTATGTAATAATGGGAAGAAGCCTATTTCATTTCAATAATCTCGATTAACCGGAACTATTTTATTCGGACTCTCGAAATATACGTTCTGTTAAAAGGTATATAAAAATTTTCGAAATTGTTTATTTTAAGAAGTGAATATAAAAGACAATAAAAAAAAATAAATTTTGCATAAAGCATGAAGTCGATCGGATTATGAGTTGCCGAGATATTTGGAATCCTATTTTCCACACTCTCCGATTTTTCATGACCCTGTATTTCATCCAAATTTCACTTTAAAGATATATTTTAATTGGAAATTTGACGCTTAATCAGATGCAATAAACCGCTAGTTAATAGGATTATTATTTTTGGAGTTATAAGGAAAAACCTCTTTCAAGCAATTCAGTAATCGAGCCTTTAAAGTTTATGACGTCATCAAGCCACGATTTTATTTGAATTGCAATGCATTTTATAAGTAGTTTACACATTTTTATTTTAATATTTTACATTACGCATATCCATGATGGGTAAGTATTACGGTGGCCCCCAGCAACTAGTTTTTTATGCAATTATAGGCTAGATTATCCAACTCCCTTCCCCAAAAACAAAATATTGTCTACGCTACTGACGCTGTGGCTTTCGACAACGTAGTCATTTTTGCGACTGGACTTTCTCTTATAAAGGTTGTGCACCCCTACTGTAAACCAATCCATAATGACAGTTTTACAACTATAAAAAAATTCATTAAGATGGAAAAAGAAGCCATTTTTCTTTGTTTACAAACCACCGTTTTTCATGAAATATAGCAGCTAATTCCAGATGTCTGACATTCTTGGAGAATTTTTTCTCCCAAGAACTAACTGGGTCATTTGCATATCAAACGCAAGCCGACTATAGGCGGCATTCTTTGATTTGAAGGCGTGAATTCCCCCTATCTCCTGTCTGCAAAAACAATCAAAACTTACACAACTACTTTACGGTATGGTTGGATTCAAATGCAAATCGATCGAAATTTGCATTTTAGGGAAGTCTATTGTTTACACATCGAACGTGACAGGCAACCAATGATGTCAATTAGAAAATATTATCTTTTTTCTGGTGGATGTTTATTTAATTATCAAGAAGTTTTTAAATTAAACAACCTCGTATCTGTAAGTTGTTAATTTAACAAGTACGTTGATTACAGTCATTATGAGATTGCAAAAGTTGAGGTAATGGAGATAAAATAATTAAAATGATATCCATACTAATCATTATTCGACAGGTACAGGAAAGAAAAGGTTATTGTTATGCCCTGCTTGTTTCTAAATTACGTGTGCATTATTATTATTATTATTTTGGTTTATCTTAACTTGTATATATTATTTATGATAGAAGGTTTATTTTACACACAAAACAATCGAACTATTTTACTAATTATGGCTATGATTCTTTGAATAATTAGAACATATTTTATATTGTAAAATAAGTAAAACCCGTCATGTATCACGGGTGAAAACAAAATATTAAGTTAAAAAAGAAATTTCCCACATTTACTGAGCAGTAATCATCTACACATAATAAAAATAGTGTAAAAAAATCATCATTTATTTAGAATTCGTAAATTTGTTTCAGTTTTATAAAAAAAAAAAAAAATATTTTATTACATTTTGATGCCTGTAATCAAAGTCCACGTCAATGACTTTTTATTGTATTTATTATGTTGTTGTACTTTAATTGCACCCTCTCAAGGAATTTGATATTTCAACATGTATCTGTGCTGAAATATCATTTTTTATTTTTTATTTTTTTACATTTTTTACGGGGTGGGACTAAAAACAAATGTAATGCAAGCAAAATTAAAAAATTAAATTTAAAAAAATCTTACATGTCAGCTCACCGCCCCGGAATACTAGGCTTGCGCGCTGATACAACAATGGCGATTGTCGAATTTGAACACCAATAATTTCTAAAAATGTTCTTCGCCTATCAGTTATTTTACTTTTTTGTTGTTGTTTTTTTGTTTTATGTTTTTTAGGGGGGAAGGGGTGAGTAATGTTGCAGATTACAAATAAATGTAATGCATGCAAAATTCAAAAATAAAATAAAATAAAAAGTTTTTAATTAGATTTTTAAAAAGTTCAAAATGGGATGACATACCGGAATAATTATGCAAATATTTTAAAAAATATTTATACACTCTTTGTGCCAGTTTTATATATTTGTATATTTGCTATGCATCACGCAAAGAAACTTTTATATAAAAAAAATTGCACACGTAAAATTACACAATACTATATCTAAAACTGACCGTCTTGAACATAGCTAACAGAAAAAAAAAAAAAAATCTAAATGAGGAACTACCAGCCCTTAATAAATCCCAAATGGGTAATGGGTACATAGTATACATTTCGAATGGCTCTATTGCTGGCCTTCTACACAATAATTAAATATACGTATGACATACATTTTAAAATCACCTATACACGGCATTCAACTAGCAATAATGTGGAAGAAAAAGCCCGCTAACAGCGAGGTGTGTTATGATTGGGAAGAAAAACGCTACTTAAAATGTATAAAGATGAGAATTCTGGAATACTTTTTGTGTATTGTGTTATTCATATAGAGATAAAATTTATAGTATCCAAAATACTTTCTCCAGCTCTTAACGAGTTGCTAAAATCGTTTGTAAAATGTATGAATGTTGTTCATTTTAATGCCAAATATTAAGGTATTTTCAAGAAATTTTGTGAACATAAAAATGCAGACCATACAACACTTTAGTTTAATACTAGGGTTAAGTTAGCAAGGAATAAAAATCGCCTTTTTGGCATAAGGCGAAGATGTTACAACCTCATTGGATTTATGTAGTTATGATATATACATATTTTTGACAGAAAATTCACCTGTTTGATATGCTAAAGAATTTTAAGTGACTTGTTATTG
The DNA here is from genome assembly GCA_963931845.1 of Maratus michaelseni. NCBI lineage: Eukaryota > Metazoa > Arthropoda > Arachnida > Araneae > Salticidae > Maratus > Maratus michaelseni. The sequence goes on from OZ007595.1 coordinate 211,741,444, forward strand.
TTAAGGGCCAAGCAGTTAGGTTTTCTCCATAATATTGCAAAAAGCCCTTTTCTTAAAAATCATTGCACCGTATTTCATGAATGCAATATGATTCCACGTTCATGGGAAGTCCAGTATCTTCTTAAGTAGGCTCCTGGTTGCATTTTCGTTGACTCGTGTTCGCACTTCAACTCTAAACATCATAATTTAGGAACTTATTCAACTGAGATTTTATTCATTATTATTTTATAAAGACGATTGTATTACAATGTAACAAAATACATAGGTGGATGCATACATAGATATCTTTAATAGATGGATGGATGAAATTTATTCATTACATTACAGACCAGTATAACAGGTTTTGATTTAACACGGCCAGTGCACGGATTGGATCTATGAGACCCAAGCATGTATGCACAGAAAAAAAATAAAACCCAGTTTGGGTCGAAAGATTCTTAGGTATGTGCCCAAATTCGGCCATGCCTGTTTTGGTTACCACTGTGTATCAATTTTGGGCACTGTTAAATACCCATTTAAAAAAATATATATTTTGAAAATGGGTATTTAACAGTGCCCAAAATAGATACACAGTGGTAACCAAAACAACTTTTTTTTTTTTTTTTTTTTTTTTTTTTTTTTTTTTTTTTTTTTTTGAAAATGGGTACTTACCAGTGCCCAAAATGGATACACAGTGGTAACCAAAACAGGCATCACCCAATTTGGGCACATATCTAAGAATCTTTTGACCCAAATTGGGTTTTATTTTTTCTGTGTGTCCTCTATTATTTATGACAAATGGCAGACATTTGAGCTTTAACCTCCCATCTACTTTCCTATCTCTGCTATGTTATTTATCACGTGGACAGCCTCAATGTTCTAGTCAGTAGCTATTAAATCATATTGCGTGTCTTGGTTCTACGAGACTCAGGGCCCCCTGAAGACTTAAAGAAATAGGGGAGGCCTGCCTGAGACGTCACACAGGGGGCACCCTTTTACTCTATCAATTATGCTTCAACAATTTGAAATATTACCATCAAAATTTTGAGTAAACAACACTTTTAATCTTAAACTAGTTATAAAAAATATTTTATTATATACATAATTATACATAACAAATTAATTTTGTAAATGAATTTACAAATATGGGACAGGTGCGAATATTCAAACTTCAAAATATATTTTATGCTTTACAAATTGAAGGATTTGCCAGTGCTAAAAACAATGCAAAGACAACAAATATTTGACGTAAATTTTATGCTTAACTGCAATACAATTTTGCTTCTATCTTATAAACAGAAATTTGATATCACTGAATGCTAATTACTTTCCTCTTTATTTAAATAACGTATTCTCCATAGTTTATATCATTTCTCCACTCTTTATGAATAGAAACAAAATATAATTATACAGATTAAATTTTCTATTATTTTTAGCACGTTTGAAATTAAAATGTAAAACATAAGAGAAATGAAAATAAGTTTCAAGTAATCACTGTTTTTATTACCATTTATTATATCAACAGGAAAAAAAATAGAGTATAACTGTGTCGGTAAATTTAGTAGCTATAATTAAGAGAAAAAAATACATGTTTTACCCTGACTGAAAATTTTTTCCCTAAAAATTAGGTTTGAAAAATAAATTTGGGGGCCCCTTTGTATTTCAGTGGGTAAGCAGGGAGTATTCGGTAAACAGGCCCTGATGAGACCTCACCCTTTCCCTCATTGGTCCAAATAAGTAAAACAGAAATTTAGTTCTGTTTCTATTTTTGCAGTGCATGAAGACTTAATATTAATACCCAAAGATTTGGCCAAAGATACAGGCTCCGTTGGAAGACAGTGAGCCAGGTGATACTTTTAACGCCAGTTGACACCGACGTAAGATCCGAACTTTGTCATTCACTCTAATAAGAGTACGGATACAGAGAATGATACTGGAGATGAACAATGTTTTTTCGTGCACTGGCGGGTAAGACAGACTTAAGAGGTTACTTCACTCACGCGAAAATACCCGCTCGTTAATGTTAATCCTATGGAGGAAATATTTTAAGATATCTCGTTCGCATTTCAATATTTTTAAATGTTTTTTTTTCTTTTGCATTGCATAGCTAAGGTTGATCTCTATGCAGGCCCTTTTTGACTTTTTCGATTTTGGTAGCGGTTTTTTTTTTTTAAGTTGAGGATACTTTCACTTTCGAAACCGGTTCCGAAACGCAAAGTATCTTAATTAAAAAAAAAAAAAATGTAATCAAAATTGAAAAAGTACAAAAGGGCCTGCATAGAGATTGATCTCAGCTATCCAATGAAAAAAAAATCATTTAAAAATATTTAAATGCGAACGAGATATCATAAAATATTTCCCCCATAGGATTAACATTAGCGAGCGGGTGTTTTCGCGTAAGTGAATTAGTCCCTTAACGGCTGTTCACTTTCTTTTAGACAAACTCAAACCTCCCAGAATGCATCACTCCCGTAGTAACATAGCCCAAACTGCCCGATATCTAATACATCCCCCTCTTTTCTTTCTCGACTTTTTTACGAGGTAAAAAATCAGATTACTTAGTTCGCTTAGAAAGCAAAAAATGCTTCTGTTCAAATGATATCATGTCGGTTACCAAGAAAGAATGAAAGAAAAACACTTTGTGACAACGAAACGAGAGAAACAAACACACCAGCCTTCTATCCCCCCCCCCCCCCCTAGAATACTAGGCTAATTCCCTAAAACAAAAATGGCGGCTGGCGCAGGTAAATTTTTTTTCAGCGTTTGTAGGGTACCTTGAATTAAATATCGGTATTTTCTAAAAGTATTCTTCTTCCTTTTTCCGAAATTAAATAAAGCGGAGAATACTTTTAAAAAAGACTTGGTATTAAAATTCAAGGAACCAGCCGCCTTTTATGTTTTGGCGTATAGGCCTAGTATTTAGGAGGCGGTGTTCTGTGACAAGGCATACACAACTGATACTAACAGTATCCTGTAAGTTGATTCCTAATTTATTTTCATTGACTCGAGTTCTCACTACAACTTGAAATTTAGTCACTGCAATCCAATGTAACATGTTTTTATTTAACCTTTAACCCCTTGGGGACGAGCGACACGTATACGTGACGCATAAGATGTTCAGAATACTCGATTATTCCCACCAGTTACTTTTTATTATAAGCTTTGCCTTATTTAATGACAGCATTTCTGCGATTCAATTAGGCTAAAATTTCTATTTTGAGAAACCGGTGGTAAAAGATTAAAAATTCTGGAAAGGACGCTCGTCGCGAAGGGGTTAAATACCTAGAATATCAATTTTGCAACACTTTTTATTTAACTTATAATAAATAAATCAACTTCTTCGCAACCATTATATTTATATCGAAATATTAACCCTGTAAAAATCGCATAAATATGCTACTAAATAAATTAAAAAATATATCTTAAAATTTCTGGTGTCTAATCCATAACCTTTCAATACATAAATTTTTCTTTTAGAATTGGGCTTTTTTTTTTTTTTTTTTTTTTTTAACTTATATTATGGATTAGACACCAGAAATTTTAAGATATATTTTTAAATTTATTTAGTAGCATATTTATTTGATTTTACAGCATTAATATTTCGATATAAATATAGTGGCTGCGACGAGCTTGATTTATTTATTAAAAGTTAAATAAAAAGTGTTGCAAATTTGATATTCTAGACATTTAAGGGTTAAGAACAGCTTTAAGAAAACCCTCAACAATAGTACGTTTCCTCTTAGACAGACTTTCCAGAATGTATTATTCCCATAAAAACATACCTTAAACTGGCTTACACGTACCTTTTTTTTTTTTTTTTTTTTTTTTTTTTCCACCAGCTCTGGCGAGGTAATAAATTAGATTGCTAGGTCGCTTAAAAAACGAATCGTTCTTCTGTTCGCATAATATCATGTCGCTTACCAAGAAAGAAAAACACTTTGTAAAAAATGAAATAAAAGAACCAAACGCATGAGCCTTCTGCGACTCGGCAAGTGCAACCCATTCCATGGGAGGAACCGTACCTGTATCTTGTAAGTAGGTTCCTGGTTGCATTTCCATTGACTCGGATTCGCGCTACAACTCTAAACACCATAATTTAGGACCCCGTTCGAGAACGCGATGACGCGAAACATGACGGAGCCTTTGTAATGGAGAGGTGCTCATCAGTAGTGATTAGCCAGCCACAAAAGGATCTAACCCCCCCTTGTGGGCGGAGGAGGAAAAGTGAATTTTGCACAACATCGCAGGTAATTAGACTGTTGTGCATCGCCCCCCCCCCTCCCCATCCTCCCTCTTCGCGATCAATTGTGGTAGGGAGAAATCGTGAGAGAATCGCGTAAGTCATCGCCGCATTTCGAAGTAAACGATTTAAGACAGATATTCATTATCGATACGGATCAGGGCTGTTATTTGCCGTTTCTGATGGCCCACTAATGCAATAATCGACAATGGTTTTTATGAGTTGCATTTGCGGGGGATCAAGAAAAAATTTAGCTTTAACGGAAGCGTAAACAGTCCTGTAGTTTTCTGTAAAATAGCAGTAAAATTTAATAATTTGAATGAAGGTGTTTCGATAGAATAGGATTTTCTTTTAATAGAAATGAGAAATTAGGGACTACTCATTCGAAGATATAGCTTCTTAAATGACTTTACAAAATGATGATGAAGAAGAAGGGGAACCATGGTTTGTTATAGTTTAATTCTCTTGTGGTCTACGTTCTGGTTATAGACGAATAAGATAAGCTTTGAGTCCTCAATTTGTGGTATTCAAGGTACTCATTGCGAGAGTGCGCAGTCTTCAATGTTTACTGTATTTCGCTTCCCTTATATGCTTTGGTAATTCTGTTCACCTGTCTTCATAATTATCTTCTGTAAAATTTCGATATTACTGGTATATTTGGACCCCCTCCCTGGCTACGCCACTGAATCGACTGTTTGGGTGTTTCCAGATGACCGACAAAAGTTGTTTTGTGCAAGAAGTACTTCAGAAAAGTGATTGCTGCGTTTTGCAATCTGGGTTGTTTGGGCTATATTGCAACCCTTGCTTTGGTCGATCGTAAAACAGTCAATGCACCTTGTTATACCACAATTTGTTTGCCGAAAATAGTTGCAGAACTAAGAAAAGAAAGTTCAAAACCTCGCATCATTCTGCACTGGACTTCGCTAACTGTGGATTATTTGAAACGGAAAAAATCGTATTGATGATTCATTGCCCGTATTCACCGGACGGAATAAGGATAAGAAACCAAATGATTACTTTTTATTTCCGCTCATAAAAAATAAAATGCGTTGTCAACGTTATAACAACTCGGAAGAAACCGTTGAAGTTTACAAATGCCATATGTTTCTGCTATGCCATTTTCAGAGTGGCATGAATGTTTTGATGATTGTTTTATTCGAATGCAAAAATATATCGATGCAGCAGGAGAGTATTTTGAGAAGCAATAAAGCATATATTCTTGGTGAGAAATTATTTCTTGTACTACTTTCTAAAAACTTAAGTACTACTTCTCGTAACATTCACCTCAAACCAAAGGCCATAGGTTAGATAAGCTATATTTCACAACGCTAACGTACAGGGCCTCATTACCGACGGGGGCACACTTCCACCAGTAAAATTTAATAGAAATTTTCGTCTTATTAAAAATCTCCCTATTCATGCAAAACTACTGCCATGATTAAGGAAAAAAATTCTATTCCTTTTTATTGGTGGAAGTATGGCCCGTTGGTACCGTAATTTCCGGCGTATAATCCGCAGCTCAAAGAGTCGTTTTTCGACCCAGAAATTTTATTCAATAATTGTAGTTAAATATTTACAGCGATCTTTTAAGTTACATTTTATAAAATAATATTTCTGGGTCGAAAAACGACTCTTTGAGCTGCGGATTATACGCCGGAAATTACGGTAATCAGGCCCTGCTAACGTACTGTTTTCTTAATGATGAGCTTTAACGTAGGTATAACCGTGCATTATCCCTTATCTATTCTTGTATAGCCACGACAACATAGACTTCTGTAACCAGAAGGAATGAATCTGAATTATACTAAAAATAAGTTTAGATTTTAGGAGTGCCCTGGCATTATTTCGCTTATGTTTGGTAATTTCTTATGCGTGATAACACCTTTGTAGCCTGTTTTCAGAATATGTGTCTCAAACTTGCCAGCACTCTGTTTCATTACTTTTATTGATCTTGGCTTCGCAATACAACAGGGCTCCCAATGATCCTTTTTTGTAATACCAGTAATTACGAAAAGTAATATTTGTTACAACATTTGCAATAGAAATATCCTTCGGGGTTGGTTTCAAATTTTGCAAGATAAATAAATCTAAAAAGAAGTTTTTTATTAAAAAAAATAATGGTATCCAAAAAATGGAGCATTTGGAAGCCCTGTTACAACTAAAAAATTTGTTTCGCTTTATATTAACCACAATTAAAGTTAAATATATTTGCCGGTAGATTTCTCTTGAAAGTATCCTTGTAGAGATCTGACAAAACTGAACTCTCCCTATGGCAGAGATTTTTTTCAAAAGCTGGTGCGAGTAGAAGGAAGAAATGGTCACTGAGACGACATATGTCCCAACCCCGTAATCAAAAGGTTAAGAAAAGACATTGTAAGGCTGCAATTAACACTAAAGTTAACACAACTAACAAGGAGAGGGCCAAGCTTGGTTATTACTGATTTTGATCATTTTTACATTCACAGTAAAAAAAAAAAAAAAAAAAAAAAACGCGTTTTTTACAGCAAAAAATGCTGGCACACTAAATTTGTAATTCTACAGTATTTTTTGCAGTTAATTTTACAGTAATTTTGATTTTTAGATTTTACAGTAAATATGTAAATTTTAGGGATTTTTTTTTTTTTTTTTTTTTTTTTTTTTTTGCTGTTAATTCTACAGCACCCTTAACAGCATAACTGTAAAATTTTTAGATTTTTTTTTAACATATACTTGTATTCCTTTCCCCTGTATATTGTTTATATTTATTTTGAATTTTTCTTATGATACTGAGACATATTTAAAAGACTAAGGGCACTATAGTGGCATGGTTGAGTGTTCTTTTCAGTGATGAAAAGAAATTTAATTTAGATGGGCTTGATAGTTGGGCAGGGCATATTACTGGTAGGATATTCGCAAGGAACGACGAACGTTTTTCAGCAGACAACAAGGACGGGGTTCACTCATGGTGTGGGGAGCATTTTCTTATAATGGAACAACTGATATTGCTTTTTTAAAAGGTCGCCAATGTTCCGAAGATTACCAGAAAACGCTTGAAGTACAGTTACTTCCATTTGGAAAGTTGCTATGTGGGGACAAATGGATATACCAGCAAAACAACTGCTTCATTCACTTGTTCAACTCTACAATTCAGTGGTTTAGACAAAACTAAGTAACTGTTATGAACTGGCCGGCCATAAGTCCTGACCGCAGCCCAATAAAGAACCTCTGTGAAATATTATCTAGAGACGTATACGGTAATGGACGTCAATTTGAAACGGTTCATGATCTAAAGCTGCAAATTGAACGAAGTTGGTTTTCTTTATTGCCAGAATTTCTTCAAACTCTTCTTTTGAGTATGCCTGATCAAGTTTTTGAAGTGATTAGGAAAAACGGCTTAAAATTTTGAACGTTAAAGGAAAAAAAAATTAGTTGTATATAAACTTTTGAGACAGTAGAACTTAAGTTTTAATTTTTATCACAAAGTCTGTGATTGTGTAACATTATTTTTGTATAGTAATATTATTGTATTGATATTATTTATAGTTATAAATTGTTTTGAAATTGTTACTCCTCTTTTACAATTGTAAAATAAGAAAACTCCGTTGTCTATAAACTTTTGGGACGCACTCTAATAAGCACATATCAAGAACGACGGACGACAGACGACGCTAACATCGAACGACACATAATGCTAATAATATCCTGCTCTGGTCCCGATTCATGTGCACCTGCGCGTATCTCATTTGGAATGTGGTCCGAGTGCTTTCGTTGATCTTAAAAATATGGTGATTGCTGTAAATCGGTACTAAAATTACAAAAATGCTGTTTTTTAATGCTAGTGAAGCGATTCATAACAAATCAGCAGTAATTTTTCCCGTTTTTTTTTTTTTTTTCAGTTTAATTGCAGAATTTTCAGCGATTAAACAAGGAGAAAACACTTTACGAAATTAGTGGTATGCAGATCTTCTGGATCCCCACCTTGGCTACGCCACTAGTATGGCTAGAATAAAAAATGGTCGCCCGTGTAACCTTGTGCATGTAACTAAAGAGATTTAGTAATGTGAATTAGACAATAATTTCAAATCTTAATCCAGATTAGCGTAGAAAAATTCTAAAAGTTTTTTACAATCATGTTTAAAATGAGATTTGGACAGTAACTAAATCCTGAACTCATTAGGTTGTCACCCATGAAACGGTCAATCTACTTTACTATTCCTTTATCTAATCGTCTCAAATGGGCTATAAGTACCTTGATTTAAGACTTTTCGTAACCCAGCATAGGACACATATTTTTGGAACAATGGAACAATATAAAGGCTGGTTATTGGACTTCCCAGTTGCTAAGCAACTTTACATACAGGCGACGTGTATAAGGACTTGCAGAAGTAAAAACTACATGAATGACAGGATAAAAAGAAACAAATTTTTAATTAATTTTCTCCATTTAATATTTTTTATAATTATTTTATACGGTATAATTAATTCAATTTTCAGAACAGAAAACAAATAAATATATGTAGGCCAAAATCTCATAAATATTGTGGTAACGTGGACACTCGTATATATAATTAATGAAATCCATTTATCGTTTGAAACGAAAAAAACTTTATTTTAAATTAACATAAAAAAATTATAAATAAAAATGAAAAAATAGGATAATCATATCCACGCTGTACAGTTACAAGGTCAGAAAAAACCAATTCTGACGATCACTCCAAAGACAACCTCACTCTGGCTTGTTCAACATCCAAGTCCCCCTCTTTCATATATCTCCTAGCATTCCTTCCTCTCCGGCAAAACTGGTATTTTCTCCCTAAGGAAAGAAACGCCATCTAGCCTCCTATGAGTGACAGCTATTTAAATCCCATACTTATCCAGTTAGAATTTCTACCCCATATGGGCTAGATCCTTTGTATCCAAAGAATGCCATTCACATTTCTTATCCACCCATTCAGATAACACATCATTCAATTGCAGCCTGGCTTATCTCAAAGCGAAATTGAAATTCACCCTATTGATAGAATCTTTCTCAATAGAGATCAATCTGTCATATTATTTTCTTCCAGAGAGATTATCCTTTTTCCACAAGTAAGGGAGGAGTTGATTCATGTCAACTCATCACAACACCTCCCCCTAAGGAAAAATTTCTAGAAGAAATTTGGCATATACATTAATAGAATAAGCTCCTTCAATCAATTTCTAAAGAGGTCATCAAAGTATAAAGGAATTTAGAACAACACATGAAATCCCTACAGAATATAAATACATTCCCATACTCAGTATTTGATAGACCACACTGTCAATAGGATTTACTATAATCCCTCACTTACAATACCAAAGTATAATTCCAGGAATAATTTATACAATTGATGCCCTAAGAAAATTTTTTGAAATACTTCACACATATATAATACCAAATAAGACTACACTTTACATGATTCTAACAAAAAAAAATAACAAAAAGAAAGAATAATTCGATATATAACACAATGCCTAATACCATTCTCCTAAAAACCTTTTGCGTAAAAGCTTAATTTTGGACACTTCTACAAACAAAAAGAAAGCATACTAAATTATGCAATTATTAAATTAATGAAGTTTTACTATCACGAAAATATTAAGCCTTAAATGGTAAATAAACACAATATAGATATTTCAATAATGAGTACTCCCAAATTTAGAATAAAACTTAATTTAGAGAAATCTCCCGAAAATCAATATCTAAATTACTTCTAACAGAAAATCTTTTTGACAATAATTTTCGCCTTAAAACTTCATAATCATAATTTTTCCTATCCAAATCTTGTTTGATTTTAATAAATCTTTCTTTGTGATCCGTTTTAAAAACATAATGCTCCATTCTTTTTAACTTGGATTTTCCATATCCATTTTCTTGACATTTAGCCCCCCAATTCACTCTATTATTTTCCTTCATCCCAGAGTTAATTTTTCTCGCCACAGTCATAGGTGAACTCAATTTCTTTCTAATTCTATTTCTAACACGCTCAACTCCCATACTACCAACAAAATGCCTGTTTATATTTACATCATGCTCAGAATTCTTTTCCCGAAATTGACCTCCTTTACCTGACCTTTTATCACTGTCCGTTCGAGACGCATCATCTTTTAGATCGATCAATTTAGACCTTTTTTCCAAATTCTTATCAGTCACGTCTCCCGGTGAATTTACCTCTATCTCATTAACAGACTTATTATCCCTTTCACAGATTTCATTCACAACCATTTTTCTAACAACCCTTTGCTCATGATCGCTAGAGAATCTGAGGGTTCCCTGCCCATTTAATTCTCTCTGATTTTCCACCTGTTTACACATTGAATTTTTCTTATCCATATTTCCTAACTTTAATAATTTATAAACAGCTGGTGTTATAAGGGGCGGAGAATTTAGTTTTCTCACAACTGCAACCACTACATTTTTTTCAACATACTCTTTTTCACCTTCCATCAAAGCAACCGGCACTGACACCAAATCCGCTTTTTGTCTATTTCCGAGGGCCGGTATAAGAAAGACATTTCCCACTTTCTTAGCACTCCACGGAATGTCATTAGCATCAAAAACCGCAATTTGCGCACCTGTGTCCTTAATCGCTTTTACTTTCTTACCATTCACGCATAAATCAACCATAGGTAATTCGGTTTCCACACCTTCCCTATTATTTTCACTTTTCCCATCACTAGTAATGATCCAAGCTATGCTTTTATCCTCATAATTAGTTTTACTTTTTAACAATTCCGAACAATTTGGACGGATGTGGCCCACTGCCAAACAATTATAACATTGGACTTGTCTTTGCTTTTCGAAAGCATTATCCTTCTTAAATTGATCAAATTTCCCACACTCTTTCGTATTCTCAAATTCCGATTTTGGTTTAATTTCCTTTCTACTTTTAGAATTAAAGCTGTCTTTTTGCTTATCCTGAAAAGATTTATTTTCCCACGATTTTCTATCCGACCTGTTAAATTCTCTTCTTATACTCTCAAATTTATCCGATTTTTCAGCGAGTTTAGAAGCAATCTTTATTTCCTCCCAATTATCCATAAATTTTTCTTTTATCTCAAAAGCGACACGTTTTTTTAGTTGTTCCGTGAGCATTAGTTCTTTTAATGATTCAAAATTCCTCGCTTCTAATGACTCTAACCAATTATCAAGATAACCCCTTAACTCATAAATCAGATCCACACATAATTCACCAGATTTTCTTTGATGATTTTCAAATTTTTGCCTCAAGGCGCCTGTACTTAGCCTAAACCTATCTAACAAAACTTTCTTTATGTGTTGAAAATCATCACATTTGTCTGTTGGTTGTTTTACTATAATTTCGGCAATATCAGAAGGTAATAAAGGAATTAATTGACTAACCAAATCTTCCTGAGAAATTTTAGCTTTCTCGGCTTGCTTTTCAAAAATCATAAAGAAAAGAGTTATATCAATTAATTTAGAATCAAAGCGCGGAACTAAATCCTTTAAATTTACCTTAGGAGTTCTATGAAAATCTACATTTGATTCATTAGATGAAACACTAACAACATCTGCAGAATTTTGAATACGCAATTTTTCTAATTCAAATTGCTGTTCTTTTTCAAGTTTTTGTAATTCAAGTTGTTTTTCAAGTTTATCTAATTCAAATTTCCTAAGTTTATCTTTTTCCTCTTGCGCAATCCTATCTAATTCCATTTGCCTTTCTCTTTCTTTACGATCTTTTTCAAATTGTTTTTCCTGTTCTTTCCGCTCTGCCTCCTGTTCAAGAATATATTGCAAGCGAAGTTTTGCGTAACTTTCTTTATAATCTTCAGCACTAACAATGACCTGAATTATAGCTTGATTTTTACACGATTTTGACACACTGGTCTCAAATTCCTCTGCTAATAATAGCAAGACGCTTTTATTATATTTTACTAAATAGTCTGCCATATTTTCCCCCAAAATATAATAAATTTCAAAAAATCAGATATATTCAATTTGCAATAATACAATAAATACAGAAATAGAATTTTCTTCACTATACGTATAATACTGTATTCAAAAACGACACAATTTTACTATAGCAAATTATAATGCAACAGTGACGTCTTTCAAACTAAGTATATCCCCTAAAATAAATTTTATACCCAACAGTACAGTATAACATCAATTTATTTTGAAACATTAATCATAATCATCCACAGTATACCCATAAAATTAAGCTATAACTTTATTACTATAATAAATAAAATGTATATAAACAAAACTCTTATTTCCAAAAGTTTTATACAAAATTATGATTAAAATACCCTGATTAATAATCTCAATTAATCAATAACAATTTACTATACCCCAAGTAAATTTTAACATATACATAAGTATATAATTTTCTTAACCCAATATTATACCAAACAGATACCAGAAAATCAACAAACATAAAAATTCTAACTAAAAATTTAAGTACCAAATTAATAGCTTCCCTAGAATTCTTAAATTTCTCATAGAGTTTTGTTCCCCAAAATTAAAATTTATACACAAAATTTAATTTAAAACAGACCTCTATAGAAGATTTCATAAAAGAGATTACCTCCAGATGCAGATATTTCCTCCACACTGATACCAGGCTTCCAAGCACTTTTAAAGATGACACACACACAGATTTTTGAAGATTTGAAGACACTCAATTCACTGATGAGGCACTAATTTCACCTTAGATCCGTATGTAGACAACTTAGATGGTACACCGCATATCTTCATTCCCCTGATATATTTTGAAGCACACACAAATAGCACCAAGTCTATAGTTGACTGTTCATACACCTCACAGCTTTAGTCGATAAAGTTCTTTTACCAGTTCTCTGCTTGCTAGAACTCCGAGAAAAAACCACGACTCCAATTAGACTTCACGAATCCACGGCTCTTCATCTGTTTAATCAGGTTAACATAGATCCGTAATCTAATTTACTCTAGATTACATATCCCACCGCTGCCACCAATTAATTATATATACTATTGCTGTGGTAACGTGGACACTCGTATATATAATTAATGAAATCCATTTATCGTTTGAAACGAAAAAAACTTTATTTTAAATTAACATAAAAAAATTATAAATAAAAATGAAAAAATAGGATAATCATATCCACGCTGTACAGTTACAAGGTCAGAAAAAACCGATTCTGAAGATCACTCCAAAGACAACCTCACTCTGGCTTGTTCAACATCCAAGTCCCCCTCTTTCATATATCTCCTAGCATTCCTTCCTCTCCGGCAAAACTGGTATTTTCTCCCTAAGGAAAGAAACGACATCTAGCCTCCTATGAGTGACAGCTATTTTAATCCCATACTTATCCAGTTAGAATTTCTACCCCATATGGGCTAGATCCTTTGTATCCAAAGAATACCATTCACATTTCTTATCCACCCATTCAGATAACACATCATTCAATTGCAGCCTGGCTTATCTCAAAGCGAAATTGAAATTCACCCTATTGATAGAATCTTTCTCAATAGAGATCAATCTGTCAGATTACTTTCTTCCAGAGAGATTATCCTTTTTCCACAAGTAAGGGAGGAGTTGATTCATGTCAACTCATCACAATATGATGTCTCAGTCTCCAGTATTTATCTTTCGCCATTTCTCTGCAATATAAACTCTCATTTAATGTTAAAATGTTTCTCTGTGATTGTTGTACAACATTGTGTTACTTCTACTGTGAAAATATGTTTTTTCAATCTTTAAAATTTAAATATCTCAAAAGTCACTACTGACTCTTCCCATAACTTGATTATTAAAACCATCAACAAACAACAATTGTTAAATTTTTTTGAAAAACCAATGCATTTATTATATATATGAATCTTATGAAGCCTAATAATATAATTTTTGTATGAGTGAAATGCGTAATATTTGTTTTTGTTGCGTTTAAAGTTGAGTTCCTCACTTTTCTACTCACTACTGTCCCGGTGTATGAATTCCCTCATATTTCCACCAGATAGTATTATGCAGTCATTTTCAGTATTGTTTCCAGTAGGGGAGCACATGTTGTTCTTAAGTCGCCATTTCTCGCTGTTTCTTTATAAAGAAGATTTTTTGGATTAAAATGAATGAATAAAGCGAATGAAAAATAATGAAAGTAAACGTTCCTTTATTAACCGTCATCACTGTCCCCATTGTTAATTTAAATATTTATATATAGGCTACCCAATATCTAGCCATTTAATCGAAGGTTTGATATGCCTTTAAAAATAGTGCATACAACATTCCAAAAATGTTCTTTTTTATTTAAACTGGCAAAATTGCAAAAAATGTCAGTTACTGTCCCTGTCACTGCAGTGCCTTACAATTTGTGGTTTATCTGATAAAAACTGGTCATATTATATTTATTTTTCAATAAAGTTTGTGCCCATCTACTATTTATTCTTCTGCAATGGATCAATGGTTATTAAAAATTCAAATTGAGGAGACATTTAAAAATCAGATAGCAGCCAAAAATCACACTTATGCGATTTTGGTTCATATATCTTTTCATTTGATTATCACCCATTTTTCATTTTAAGCAACTTAAAAAAAAAGAAACTTCTGTTTTTGGCCTTTATTTATTTATTTATTTTGTATGCGTTTATATGTGTATGTAAGTATGTAATGTCCTCAATTTTCTCAACAACCATTGAACGGATTTGAATGTAATATTTACTTTACAATTCTAGTACACTAGAAAAAGTTTTTAAGCTAAAAGTATTCGGTATGAGCATGTATGCACTTCCACCTTCCATATACCATATTCTAATGCAGAAAAAAATATTAGAAAAGTCATTACTATTAAAAATTATTATTACAAGGTAATATTTAGCAATTTAAAAATCGAGAGACATTCTGCTTGCGTGAGTGTTTCATGGTACTATTTTTCGGTAAATCAATTTCTTCTTATCATACCATTTAAAGTCTTTTAAAGTTAATATGATCTCGTCTATACTATAAAATGTAGATTTAAAAAAGGAAATGAACAACTGGTCAGATTTAGGCCATTTTTCAGCAAATTTTTAAAAATAAGGTTCTAGTTTGCGCCTTTTCGGATGCGAAACCTTTCTCCCCCAGACTCTAGCTTACGTAATCGGTGTCAGAGAAAAACTAGAACATTATTTTTAAAAAATTTCTGAAAAATGGCCTAAATCTGACCAGTTGTTCATTTCCTTTTTTAAATCTACATTTTATAGTATAGACGAGATCATATTAACTTTAAAAGGATTTTAAATGGTATGATAAGAAGAAATTGATTTACCGAAAAATAGTACCGCATGAAACACTAACGCAAGCAGAATGTCTCTCGATTTTTAAATTGCTAAATATTACCTTGTAATAATAATTTTTAATAGTAATGACTTTTCTAATATTTTTTTCTGCATTAGAATATGGTATATGGAAGGTGGAAGTGCATACATGCTCATACCGAATACTTTTAGCTTAAGAACTTTTTCTATAGTGTACTAGAATTGTAAAGTAAATATTACATTCAAATCCGTTCAATGGTTGTTGAGAAAATTGAGGACATTACATACTTACATACACATATAAACGCATACAAAATAAATAAATAAATAAAGGCCAAAAACAGAAGTTTCTTTTTTTTTTAAGTTGCTTAAAATGAAAAAGGGGTGATAATCAAATGAAAAGATATATGAGCCAAAATCGCATAAGTGTGATTTTCGGCTGTGCTGATTTTTGGCTGCTATCTGATTTTTAAATGTCTCCTCAATTTGAATTTTTAATAACCATTGCAGAAGAATAAATAGTAGATGGGCACAAACTTTATTGAAAAATAAATATAATATGGCCAGTTTTTATCAAACCACAAATTGTAAGGCACTGCTGTGACAGTGACAGGACGTCTTTTTGGATGCGAAACCTTTTTTCCCCAGACTCTAGCTTACGTAATCGGTGTCAGAGAAAACATTCTTCTATCACTAATATAAGTATTAAGAAAAACACGAAGAAAAATCATTGACATTCTGTCCTCAAAAGAAACCGAACAATGGGCAACAATAAAATATCGTATTTACTCAAATCTAAGACTTATGTTAATCTTATGTTTTAGCCGCAAAATTAAAGATATTTATTTAAAACTCTGAAACACACAAAGCAAATTTGAAAGAAATAAAAAATTATGAAACTTACGTAATATAATAAATACCTATTTCGTTTATTCTCGGAGTTTTTTAAATTAGTATTCATTTCTCACAGGAACTGATTAATACACAGTCCTGCGGGTCCAGGAACTTGGGCACCAAAACCCTAAATGATGGGTAATCATACATTCTAATACGAGCAAATCTTGTGTGTGTATGTGTGTGTGTGTGTGGTTATGTAAATTTTATCTTAAAAACGGCTACTAACGATTTTGACGAAATTTTGTATCCTACAGTTTTGGGGCACCAGAAAACCATTGGGCTATAGGTCACATGGTCGAGAAAATTCGATTAGTGGGTCATTTTAGGTCAGAATGGGTCAGGGTCAAGCTAATTGTATCTAAAAAACTGTTCAACCAATTTTGACTAAATTTTGTATCCTACCATTTTCGGGCACGAGAAGACTATTGGGCTGGATCACATGTTCGAGAACTTTCTAATAGTGGGTCATTTTTGGATCAACGCGGGCCAAGTTAATTTTATTTAAAAAACGGCTCTAACGATTTTGAATAAATTTTGTATTCTTCGAGTTTCGGGCACGAGAAAATCATTGGGCTAGGTCACATGTCCAAGAAAATTCGATTAATGGGTCATTGTGGGTCAAACTAATTTTATCTAAAAAATGGCTCAGACTATTTACACTAAATTTTGCATCCTATGGTTTTCAGACACAAGAAGACTGTTGGACTGGATCACATGTTCGAGAAAATTCGATTAGTGGGTCATTATAGGTCAAGCTATTTTTATCTTAAAAGCGGTTCAGATGATTTGAGCTAAATTTTGTGTCCTACGGTTTTCGGGCACGAGAAGACTATTGGACTAGGTCACATGTTCGAGAAAATTCGATTAGTGGATCATTATGGGTCAAGCTAATTTTATCTTAAAAACCACTCAGAGAATTTGAACTAAATTTAGTATTCTACAGTTTTAGGGAACGAGAAGACTATTGGGCTAAGTTATACGTTCGATAAATTTTCATTAGTGGGTCATTTTGGTCATGGGTCATTATAGGTCAAGCTATTTTTATCTTAAAAACGGCTCAGACGATTTGAACTAAATTTTGTATCCTACGGTTTTTGAGCACGAGAACATCATTGGGGTAGGTCACATGCTCGAGAAAATCTGATTAGTGGACCATTTTTGGGTCACTGTAGATCAAGCTATTTTGATTAAATTTTATATCCTATGGGTTTCGGGCACAAGAAGACAATTGGGCTTGGTTGAACATTTTCGAGAAAATTTGATTAGTTGGTCTTTTTGGTCATGGGTCATGATATTTGAACTTTAAGCTAATTTTGATCGAGCATAGCTCAGTCTTCCCTGCTCGTGAACCTAAAATGAATGAGTCTCCTAAATGAAATCTTTCATGGTGATGTAGTAACAAATATACATTCAATTAATATTTCTCCATAAGGAAGTCACATTAAAAAAATTCATCTTCAAAGCTTTAAAAAATTTTCAGTATAATCTGCTTACATCTGGTTTTTAAGCATCGCGAGTTGTATTCGTATTCGATTACAAGATGTATCCAGTTAAATAGGTTCTATTTTGGAGGGGGGGGGGATATGTTTTAGATTCGAGTAAATACAGTAAATGGATATATTTTTATTTTATGAAAAAATATATATATTGCACATACCAGAAAAAGTATAGCAAAAACTTTGTTTTAAAAATTAAATATTTGATGGGCATTATCTCGCTTTATCTCCAAGCTTCAATCAAGCTACCTAACTGTATCTATGATGCCGTTTAGAGCTGCCGAAAAAATAAAAACAGTATTCGCAATTGACTCAGTGATACCAAATTGGGGAATTTTCTCCTCAGTTTAAGAAATTTTGATCCTTTAAGGAAATTATTGGGGGACAAGTTATTAGTGGGAAAATACTTGGGGACTGTCAACATTTTTGAGGAAAACGTGGGGAAATTTTTTATTATTTCAAGTTTTTAGGTAAAAGTCTACTCTTAGCCACCTGGCAACACTGGATATCGATTCTTTGATTCGAAAATAGATTAAAGAATAAACTTAGATAAAAGAATAGAATAATCCTGTGTCTGAGATCAGTCATCATCCTCGTCCTCCTCGTCTAAAATTTATGCGTGTTTTAAGTTCTAATTTATTATTTATTTAATACTAATATCCATTTATCTTTTCATATTTCGTGTTATTTTCTTCAAGAAAGTAAACGATCGCAATAAAAATGTCAGTTCGCAAGTTCATAGTTCATTATTATCATTATTATTTTGTAAATGGGGAAAATTTCGAAAACAAGGATTGATTTAGGGGGAAATTTTTAGCTTAAATTATGGAATACTATAAGGTAAATTTAAAAGTTAAAATTTATATTTTTGAGTAGAAACAGAGTTGGAGATTTTTTCGGAAAAATAACAACAACACTGATTTGGGGGAAAATTTCAGAACTTTTGGGGAAATTGACTTTCAACTATCTGGCAATAGTGATTGGCTGAGTCCAGAATTTAACAAACGTCCTTGAACTTGTCCGAGAACGTATTTGTGTTAAAAAATCTTTAAGATTGCTAGACGTTGATGAGGAATATGGTCTGTAATTAACTGTTTGCCTATAGTTCTTTCTTTTAAACTATTTAAGATACAAGTATTGTTGACCTTTCACGAGAAGAGACCTGTCAATCATCCGTCCTATTACTTCTAAATAAAGATAGAGAATAAACGGAAAGGTTGCCATATTTTCTAGCTTTGCGACATTTTGACGTCATTTATGTATTATTTATTATTATTGTTGACTAGGGAAATTTCTTTTTAAGATGACTAAGATGTAACATAAATTATGTTACATTGTTTTAAATTATTACGATAATGAAGATAATTAATTATTTTTGTTTTAATTAGATTTTATTACAAACTTTGTTAATAAAATACTATTTTTTTTTCTTTTTGTTTTTTAATAATCAAAGAAACAACTATTATATAGGACAAAAAAAAAAGAATTCCAAATAAAATTTTGCTCTTTGCTTATTCCAATCAGATATAATTCTTTCTCTCTCTCTCACTCTTTTTTTTTTTTCTTTTTTTTTTTTTTTTTTATTATTATTATTATTATGCTTTCATTATTATCAAATATAGCATGTGCCACGCATTAATTACACACGTGATAGATAATTTAGATCAAGTACTATATAATTTTACACATTATTTTAGTACTGTTGCGCAGATTGTACCATTGTTTTTCGGAAATGTATAGTTTTTATTTATTTATTTATTTATTTGTCGATGGTAAAGTTTGGAGTCAACAATTGAACTTTATGCCCTGAGCTGAGCACAAAAATTTATATTTGTGCCAATAAAAGACTAGGTAATCATTTTCACTCTTGAGAATTGATATTCGACATCAGTAAAATATAAAAGCACGAGCCTTATTATTTATTTAAAGCATTACCAATGTATTTGTAATAATATCATTATATCCACATAAATAAAAATTTCAAACATATAAAAGTAGAAACTTATATGTTAAATTTAAGGCTAAGTTCTGGGAGGGGGGGGGGGGCTCTGAGAGAAATTCCGTTTAAAACAGGTTTTTTATAATAGCAGGCATTAAACTGATTTTTTTCATCGGAACCATAAAAATGTAGGAAGAATTTTGTTACACGGAAACTTCTGTTTTAGTATCCAACTTAATTATAAAATTCAACTGTAAATATTTTTTTTAATAAATGTAAAGAATTATTTACAGTTGTCTGCTAAAAAAAATTTCTAAGTTTAAAAAGTGGCATATATATCTCATTAGGTGCAAGGACCCAGTGCAAACCTTTTTAATATAGTAATGTATAAAAAATATATTTACTCACATTGGACACTTGCCGGCACCCGTTTGTGGCTAACCCAATTATTGTATCACAGAATATGCAGAAATAGATAAGCAATTTATATATATGTAGTGAATTTGATTTGTTGATTCGAAAATATGTAAGGCAGTGTTATGAAAACAAATTAATCTGGTTCAATTTTTGGAACTTAATTAAAACCAGGTTTATTAAAAAAGTCCTTCCGGCCTGTACCGGGAGGAAAAGGTAGCTTTCCTATATCTTCGTTTTAAAATTTTAGCTAATGTTACACGAAAACAGCAAGTTAAAATGCAAAGAAACGTTTACAAAAGATTCGTTAATACTGAATTTGAATAAGAAATTCGCCAAATTATTGAGCAATAGCCAAATTGGCTTCATTTATGAAGACTTATTTTGGTCGCCAAATTTGGCGACCAAATGTCGCCAATGTCGCCAAATTTTCGCCAAATGTCGCCAATTTTGCGAGAATTTGGAGCTAACGGATATGAATATATAGTTTTATGCATATGATTGGAAAAATTATTACAACAATGAAAGAAAATAATTTGCGAGTAATCGCGTTAATGTGCTGTTTTGTTTCAAAATGTCAGCCACACTAGAATTTCAAACTGCTCTATCTCAGCCATTTTTTAAGATAGAGGTAAACCAAAAAATGCTCTGATGGAATCCTCGTATCAAGGCTTAACACGTAATTAAAAAATAAATTTGAATTTTTAACTTTTTTGTACATTTATTTTAGTTTTAAATTTTTAAATGGCCGCCATCTTGAAACAAAATGGCGGACCAAGCTGGCCAACGAACTCGGTCGAGACATTGGTTAGCTTAATACACACAATTAGTTTCATCAAAATTGATTTATAAATACGAGCGTTATCGTATGACATAGGTCAGATATATGTATGGATATATATATATATATATATAATGTTATGAATTTTGTATATACCTGTAAATATTCCATTTGTTTAAATTTATTTTATTTTATTATTGTGAAACTTGCAGTATTATTAATGTATTTCCTATTGAGCATCATGTAACTCAATGCTAAATGCCTCAGGTGGTTTGCAAGGAAAACAACATTACAGCATCGTCCTACAATAGGGATTACAATAGGTCTATGGGAAAATCGCCAAGGAATGGGTTTATCGCCAAGTTGGCGATGGTTTTGGCGACTTATTTTTGTCGCCAAATTTGGCGATATATCGCCAAATGTCGCCAAGTTGGCGACGGATTTGGCGACTTTTTGTGCAACCACCCCCCCTTATACCTGTACATTGGGATCCTTTCTTGCTTGGGTTCTCTATCGAAAGTTAAAGCACTTTCTGGTAATTTCTAGCATCTGAAGGCTCTGGAATAATCTGGAAAGATCTCTGAAACCTATATAAGGACCTCCATCAGTTCAGTTGAGTTAGTTATCTGTCATCTGCGATTGAATTCATACGAGAGGCTTTGCATTGAGAACTCTGTTTCTCGGATCGATTTTGTCGTTGATACGTCGTATTGAACGCATTGTTTCTGTGTCAAATTTTGCTGTGCTTTTATTGGATTTGAAGATTACTGAATATCTTGTAATTTTCAGAAGATATTGGTGTTCGTACTGCACTGTTTATAGTGAATAAAGCCTTTTAATTGTTCTTATATATTGGCATCGGTCCTTTCGAACCCCGAGCTCACAACATTTGGTGTCAGAAGTGGGATTGAATGCCGATCACCAGAGCAATGGAGAGTGAACTGAAACAATTATTGGAGAAATTGGCTGCGAATCAGGCTGAGATGTCAACCAACCTTGGCGTGTTGAAAGAAGAAATGAAGAAGGATATGTCAACCAACCTTGGCGAGTTGAAGGAAGCGGTGAAGAAGGAAATGTCAGCGATGGATGAGAAAATGACTGCGAACCAGGCTGAAATGAAGGAAATGTCGGAAGAAATGAAGAAGGAAATGTCAGCGATAGATAAGAAAATGACTGCGAACCAGGCTGAAATGAAGGAGGAAATGTCAGCGATGGATGAGAAAATGACTGCGAATCAGGCTGAAATGAAGGAAATGTCGGAAGAAATAAAAAAAGATATGTCAACCAACCTTGGTGAGTTGAAAGATCTGATAGAGAATAAAATAACATCTTTAAATGAAAGAATTGACTCCGTGGAAAATAAATTTGAAGGAAGGTTTCAAGAAATAGAAGAAAATGTTCAAATGACAGCCAAAATCATAGAAGAAGTTCAGAAGACAGCGAAAACCGTAGAAGAAAGAGTAGAAGAAAAAGTTCAAAAGATCGCCAAGACCGTTGAAGAAAGCATAGAGAATGTAAAAAAAGATTTGGAAAAAGTCAAGAAACAGAAGATAACTGCCGTAAACTTTTCCGAAGATTTCAAGTATCCAGATATGCTTCCTCGGGCCTTTATTAAACTTTCGACCTATGACGTCAAATCCTCCTGGCCAGTTTTTAAGACACAATTTGGGATCGTAGCGGACGCCAATGGATGGGATTCCCAGACAAAGGCTTGCCAGTTAGCTGCTTCTCTACGAGCTGATGCTGCCGACGTCCTACAGACATCGCCTGCAAATGAACCGCTGGATTTTGAAACGCTCGTCAGTGCCTTAGAATTGCGCTTTGGCGAGAAATGCATGAAGGAATATAGCAGACTCCAGCTCAAATCTCGACAGCAGAAATCCACTGAATCCCTGCAAGAGCTTGCTACGGATGTCGAGAGACTTTCCCACCTTGCTTATCCTGGCTGTCCGACTGAAATTAGAGAAAGCTTGGCTCTGCAGCATTTTATTGATGGTGTGCGTGACTCTGAGATCCAGAAAGCACTCCGGATTGCAGATCTCAGCGATTTAAAAGGGGCTTTGGTTTACGCTCTGAAATTTGAGGCAGCCCAGCAAGGTACTAGGAAAGATCGACACTTTGTGCGAGCAGCCAACCTGCCTGAGACGTCGGATAGAGCTGTGGAGTGCTTACAGCAGCAGATGAATGACATAATGAGAAAGATGAACTCCTTAATGGCCAACAAACCTTACAGGAAGATCAAGTGCTGGAAATGCGGTGGAGAAGGCCATATCCAAATCGACTGCCCAAGACGACCCAGCACCGAAGGTAATAGCTCACCCGCTAACGGAGGAGCAAGAAAACTGATTATTGACCATCTTGCGGGGCGGAGGTTTCCAGATCTTAAGAAGCCTCATTTTCAAGTATGTGAAATTTCTGCAAGAAGTTGCGGCGAGAACGGAGTTTTTCTAGTCGGAAGTGTGAATGATTTACCCTGTAATATGATCATCGATACAGGAGCCAATGTGACCATCATTCGGAAAGATCTAGCTAAGCGGCTGAAAGAAAAACTCTCCTGGACCCCGCCACGTGTAATCCTTCAAACGGTGACAGGAGATAAGATCGATATATTTGGAAGAATGACACTGGAAATAAAGTTTGGGAACGCCGCTTATCGCCATACAGTCTACGTGGCCGATATTTCAGACCCTTTCATACTCGGACTGGACTTTTTAAAAGAGCATGGATTTACACTGGACTTTAAGAATAATGAGTTACGCTCTGCTCAAGAAGATGTCACTATTTTCAAACTTGGAAATGAGTCCGGGTCTATTCAACGGATCACAGCCAAGGCAGATGTTATCATCCCTCCTCGGACCGAAATGATGATACCTGGATTAACTGGAAACGAATTTTCCAGTATGGCTTGACTGGATATCCTGAGATGAGCCAAAAGGGAGTGCTAATAGCATCAGCGCTGGTAGATCTGTCGAGAGATGTGATCCCTGTGAGGATGGCGAATGTAAGTGAAAAGTCTAGAACTATCCAGAAGGGTGAAGTGCTTGCTACCTGTGCTCCAGTCACCTGTGTTTGCAAAGACCCGAGATTGATGTTGTCGGAGCCGCCTACAAGTTTAACACCTGAAATTGGACGAAATGAAAATTTATCTCCCGAACAGAGACATGCCGCAGAAAGACTGTTCCAGGAATTTAAGGATGTGTTTTCTCAAAACGAGAGTGATATTGGTCGCACTTCACTGACACGGCATAGAATTGATACTGCCGGCCATCCACCGATTAAACAGCATCCCAGACGTTTGCCGTTCGCTAAACAAGAAGAGGTGTCTAAGCTCTTACAACAGATGCAGGATAGTGACATCATCGAACCGTCATCAAGTCCGTGGGCCTCTCCCATCGTGTTGGTCCGAAAGAAAGATGGCTCCACAAGATTTTGTGTGGATTATCGTAAACTTAACGATATCACGAAGAAGGACAGCTATCCTCTACCAAGAATAGACGACACGCTAGATACTCTTTCAGGACATAAATGGTTTTCCACGCTGGATTTGAAGAGTGGATATTGGCAAGTAGAGATCCATCCTGATGACAAAGAGAAGACCGCATTTACTACTGGACAAGGACTTTGGCAATTCAAAGTTATGCCGTTCGGCCTCTGCAATGCTCCAGCAACGTTCGAGCGCCTCATGGAGACAGTGTTAAAAGGCCTGACTTTTGAAGCTTGTCTCATCTACCTAGATGACGTCATCATTGGTGGCCGCACGTTTGAAGAACATCTTGGAAATATTCGAAAAGTGTTAACGAAGCTAAGAGCGGCGAATTTAAAGCTGAACCCTCTGAAATGCAAGTTCTTCCAACGCGAAGTAAATTATTTAGGACACATCATCTCAGCTGAAGGTGTTCGAACAGATCCTGAAAAAGTGTCTGCAGTAAAGAACTGGAAGCGTCCGGAAAACGTCCATCAGTTGCGAAGCTTTCTGGGACTATGCACCTATTACAGAAAGTTTGTACAGGGGTTCTCCAACATCGCAAGACCCTTGCATAGGCTCACTGAAAGCAAACAGAAGTTTCTATGGACACAAGAATGCGAATATTCATTCCAGCGGCTGAAAGAAGCTCTCACATCCTCTCCAGTCCTTACCTATCCAGACCCCGACAAACAATTCATTGTGGACACGGATGCCAGTCAGGAAAGTGTCGGCGCTGTACTTTCCCAAGAAATAGATAACCAAGAACGAGTCGTAGCATACTGGAGCAAATGTTTATCGAAACCAGAGCGGAATTATTGCGTCACTCGTAAGGAGTTATTAGCTATAGTGAAAGCCATAGAACACTTCCATCACTATCTCTATGGCAGGAAATTTCTCCTTCGTACTGACCACGCATCCCTAACATGGCTGATGAATTTTAAGAACCCAGAGGGCCAAGTAGCCAGATGGATACAACGACTCCAGGAATACGACTTTGACATCAGGCATCGCAAAGGTTCATCGCATGGAAACGCCGATGCCCTATCAAGAAGACCGTGTCCCGAGAGCTGTCGCTATTGCTCCAGAGCGGAGAGCAAGTATAATCCCGAATATGTCATACGCCAGACGAAGACTTCACTATTGACGCCACCAGATCCCTGGAGTGATGAGAAGATTCGAGAAGATCAAATGGCAGACTCTGAGATCAAACCAATCTTGGAGTTATTAGAATCTTCTAGCACGAAGCCCAGTTGGAAAGACATCTCGACTTATAGTCCTACGACGAAGCAATATTGGGCTCTTTGGAACTCCCTCCACGTCAAGAATGGTGTCCTGTTCCGAAAATTCGAATCGGAAGATGGGAAAACATCTCGGTGGCAGTTGGTACTTCCTCGATCCCGAATACCAGAGGTCCTCAAGGAATTACATGGCAGTCCCACTGGTGGCCATTTTGGAGTCATGAAAACATTACACAGAGTCCGAGAGCGCTTCTTCTGGGGAAAGGCGAGAGCTGACGTTGAACAATGGTGCAAATCTTGCGATGCATGTGCAGCTCGGAAAGGACCAAAGAAACGTAGCCGAGGAAGACTACATCTCAACAATGTAGGAGCACCTTTTGAACGCATCGCCCTTGACATCCTAGGTCCTCTGCCAAGAAGTGCTGATGGCAACAAATACCTCCTTGTTGTCATGGACTATTTCACGAAATGGCCTGAAGTTTATGCCATCCCTGATCAAGAAGCTTCTACGGTTGCGGATGCCTTGGTACACCAGTGGATATCAAGGTATGGAGTCCCCCTTCAAATGCATTCTGACCAGGGGAGAAATTTCATCTCTGCTGTGATTGAGGGTCTCTGTCAACTTCTCGGAATGGACAAAACTAGGACGACGCCTTTACATCCACAATCGGATGGCATGGTTGAGAGATTTAATCGTACCATCCTCAACAATCTCTCACTGCTAGTCTCAAGAAACCAACAAGACTGGGACCAAAAACTTCCCTTGTTTCTTCTCGCCTATCGCAGCGCCGTCCATGAAACAACCGGCTATTCCCCGTCTCAGATGCTTTTCAGTCGTGATCTTCGTCTACCTTGTGATCTGATTTTTGGTCGCCCTCCAGATGCGCCTTCATCGCCAGAGGGATACGTGCAGAATCTCCAGGCACGATTTGAAGACGTCCACAACTTGGCTCAAGAGCGGATCAATATACAGACGGAGAAGATGAAGACCAGGTACGACACGAAAGCCACGGGACATCAATTCAAAGAAGGTGACAAGGTTTGGTTTTATAATCCGACTCGACGTAAAGGACTTTCTCCCAAACTGCAATCGCACTGGGACGGTCCTTATACAGTCCTAAACAGACTGAACGATGTCGTAATTCGGATCCGAAAGTCACCAAGTTCGAAGCCTAGAGTCGTTCATTACGACAGGCTGGCTCCATACTATGGCCATAGTACTTAGTTCATTAATGGTAAATAGTGTAATGTAAATAATGTAAATTAGTATGACCATGGTCTTGTATATAAGTTAATGTAATAATTTCTTTTGCTTAGCATTATCATTATTAATGTTATTATTATTTAAATACTTGTATGTAATGATGTCTATGCTTTAATTTAATTTAAATTTTTTTTAAATAAGTGTATATTTTGTATAATTCAGCATTATGGATGTGTTTAATTGTTATTTTCCATGTTTGCTTTAAGTGCTTTGAATAGTATAGCATTTGTTGGTAACGGGTTTGCTTTCCGATCAAGGGTTGAACTGCCCGGGACGTGCAGTCCTTGAGAGGGGGGCAATATTATGAATTTTGTATATACCTGTAAATATTCCATTTGTTTAAATTTATTTTATTTTATTATTGTGAAACTTGCAGTATTATTAATGTATTTCCTATTGAGCATCATGTAACTCAATGCTAAATGCCTCAGGTGGTTTGCAAGGAAAACAACATTACAGCATCGTCCTACAATAGGGATTACAATAGGTCTATGGGAAAATCGCCAAGGAATGGGTTTATCGCCAAGTTGGCGATGGTTTTGGCGACTTATTTTTGTCGCCAAATTTGGCGATATATCGCCAAATGTCGCCAAGTTGGCGACG
This sequence comes from Maratus michaelseni, assembly GCA_963931845.1. Classification (NCBI taxonomy): domain Eukaryota; kingdom Metazoa; phylum Arthropoda; class Arachnida; order Araneae; family Salticidae; genus Maratus; species Maratus michaelseni. Next base: position 211,768,994 of record OZ007595.1, read on the forward strand.
GATTTGGCGACTTTTTGTGCAACCACCCCCCCTTATACCTGTACATTGGGATCCTTTCTTGCTTGGGTTCTCTATCGAAAGTTAAAGCACTTTCTGGTAATTTCTAGCATCTGAAGGCTCTGGAATAATCTGGAAAGATCTCTGAAACCTATATAAGGACCTCCATCAGTTCAGTTGAGTTAGTTGTCTGTCATCTGCGATTGAATTCATACGAGAGGCTTTGCATTGAGAACTCTGTTTCTCGGATCGATTTTGTCGTTGATACGTCGTATTGAACGCATTGTTTCTGTGTGAAATTTTGCTGTGCTTTTATTGGATTTGAAGATTACTGAATATCTTGTAATTTTCAGAAGATATTGGTGTTCGTACTGCACTGTTTATAGTGAATAAAGCCTTTTAATTGTTCTTATATATTGGCATCAGTCCTTTCGAACCCCGAGCTCACAACAATATATATATATATATATAAATCAACATTTGAACGGAGGGTGGTTTTGGGGTCTGGGGGTCATGATCGGTGAAAATATATCGAAATTTTCCGGAACTGCTTTCCTCCGAACGGCTGCAATAGGTAGCTTTATACTTTTTTGTATTGAAAGCTACCTAAAATTTGTTCATATTACATTCTGGTAAGTACAATTAAATATAAAATTTGTTTACTTAGCTTTTCAGCTAAATTAGAAAATATTTTATGCCTGTTATTGATACATTTATCTCTTTTTAACACTTTCTAACATAGTTGAAAAGTGTTTATGAATTCGGTTTGTTTGTCTGTCCGTGCTATAACTCGCGTAAATATGCTCGGATCGTCATGCAACTGGTATATGTTATTGAGGCTTACTGTGGCATGTTCGGTATTGAAAATGAAATGTGTAGCACTTATAGTTATTTTACAGGGACACTCAAAAGAATTCCGTAACATTGCAGTGTATGGGGAAAAATCATTTGCGGTTTATTTTAATGATGTTACAAATTTTCAAACATATTGAAATTAATATATATCACTGAGATGCACTACAAAAGACTATAATTATAGAATGTGGCGTGCATAGCACTTATATTTCCTGTACGGGGATACTCAAAATAATTCCGTTACATTATGGTCTATGAAGAAAAATCGTTTGCAGTTTATTTTAATAATGTTTCACTAACATGGATTACAAGAGGCTTACTATAGAATATTCTGCATATAGCTTTCATCGTTCATTTACAGGGACATCACACAAAATAATTCGGTTAAAGTACTGCTTATTAATAATAATTGCTGGGAATGTTTTTTCAGTTGTTGAACGCGTTTTTAAATTTAATTCATTTTTTGTCTATTACTTGGTGCGTATAAATTGTATAGATTGTATACAGGGCAGCACAAAAGTTCTCGAATATATATTTCCGTTTATTGTCGGAAATTGCAGAAGGGAAATTTTAAACTCTGCTACGCGTTTTCTAACTGAATTAAAATTAACATTCTATTTAGTATACATACAAATCTATAGATCCTATACAGGGCTGTACAAAAGAGCTCGGATATTATTCCGAATATTATTGGTAATTCCTGAAATTGGATTTTTAACTATGTTATGCGTTTTCAAAATTGTTTAGTTAGATATCATCTTGCACCATACGGTAAAGATTTGCAAAATTATTTTGGAAGTGTCGGAAAGTGTTACATAATCTATGCTTGACGCATGATTTTTTGTTCTTGTTTTTAATACTCGCATAACATGTATTCAGTAAAAAAAAAAAAAGAAGTTGAAGCTTTATGTTATGTTTTTATGATAAGCGATGGCACAGTGAAGGGTAATTTAGGAGTCCCCCCCTCCCCCCTACTTGCAGAACTTTCACTCTTTTTCTCTTTAAATACATCAATTGTTACATTTTTATACATAGAAATTTTAAATTTAAATAAGATAAATAAGAAAACTTGAAAGCTGAACCGCTTAAAAGACAACTGTGGAACTTGAGCTTAAAAGAAGGCTTACAGAACTAATCGTGGTTGAAAATAAAAATCGAACGAGAGGGGGGGGGGGGGGGGGTAGGCCAAAACTTAGCCAAGCGTTTCAGGTTTACTAGAATACCAATTCCAGAATTCCCGGTCGAAATGAGAACGAAAGTAACTTCTTATGCTACTTCTAGTAGTTTCCAAGTTCGATGAAAATAACGGATGCTAAAATTTGTTTCAAAAATGGTTTGCTACCTTCCTGGCTGTAGGCTTCTTCTTAAATCAGAATTGCTTATGTTATGACACATTCACAAAACTACTTTTACTTACAAAGGCATTAAAATTGCGGTTGTTGTAATTTAGGTTCTGAGAAATTGGACAGCATTTTTCGTTTTCTTATAAAATAAACAAATCTTCCTTAAAATTTTGTCAATTTTGGCGGAAAAATGAGTACGAATATAGGGAAAATTAAATTCTCGATTTTGTAATTGACTCTAACTGTAAATAAGGCATTCGTGAGTTGCTAAAAAATCCGACAGAATGTGCGAGTTTCTTTTATTATTTTGCTTATTTCTACAACATGAAGTTTTACTATGAGTAAAGTCTATTCTCTTTCAAATCGTTTATTTACAGTACCTAAAATCCAAGCTCAACAAAAAGTGGAGGAGGAAATGTCTGGTACATGGTTCTTTAGCCCATGATTTAGAAAGGCATCTCCGTAATTGGAAAATAAACTTGCTTTTTTAGTGTTTGAAAGCTGTTCTCAAATCCAAGTTTTCTACATTCTGACACATTCATTATCATTTTTATTCTATATTTCTCGATATTTCCAGGTAGTTTTATTCACATACTAATAAATCATTTTATTTCATTTTTCGCATGAAGAGCATTAAAGATTATTTTTTTTTTAAGTCGTTAAAGATGCGTTTAACGATTGAATTTTTTAAATGCCTTTTTAAATCCTAAGCCTTTTTTTCCAGACACTAGCTTACTATAAATGGTGTCGCAGTAGATAATAAATGGGGGTTCTGCGCCAGCGACGTACGCGACGTGACCTCTGTGTGACCTCTGTGCGCTGTGCGGCGTGCGGCGGCGTGAAGGTGACTGTGCGGTGGAGGGGAGGGCGATAAGAGCATTGGGCGATAAGGATGGTTGATAAGGATGTTTGATAAGGGGATTATTTTAATGAGTTTTAATTGGGGAACTTAGAAAATTTCGAAGCCATTTTTTTTTTCAACTATAGTAGGGTGGGAAATATTTTTTCAATTTGTGAATTGCATTTAAAAATATGAATTATAAATTTAATTAATTTTAATTGAGGAACTTAGAAAATTTCAAAGCATTTTTTTTTTTCGCGGAGAATTGGTGGATGAGGTGAATGTCAACGGATTTATTTTAGCGAATTTTAATTTTAATTAATTTTAATGGGAGAACTTAAGAATTTTCGCGAGATTTTTTTTTTCAACTAGAGTAGGCTATACGATATACATGTTAGAGTATATTACAGATGAATTTTAAAAGTCAATAAGGGTTTAATTAAAAATGGTCATTAATTAATTTTAATTGGGGGACTTATGAAATTTTTCAAAGCAAATATTTTTGTTTTTCAACTATAGCACGCAGTTTGAATATGAGTTTGTGCAGTAGAAGTGAAAGAATAATTAATTAAAAATGGTCATTCATTAATTTTAATTGGCGGACTTAAACATTTTTGGGACAAACAGAAGGGTTTTAATGAATATGATACAGGTTGTGGTACAAAAATACAGGGTCCCATATGAATTATACTGCACTCAATTCTAATAGCTCTCCCCTCCCCCTCCCCCTCCCCCTCCCCTTTTTACCCAGAGGGGCCCTTCGATAGACTAACAATACACACATAAAAAAATATAGAAAAATATAGATTGGTACAAAAGAAGAATTTTAACGTATATAAAATAAAAAATAAACAAGAATGAAAAATCATACATAACGTCCCAATTCATGAATCACTTTCCAACATTGTCGAAGTGCTATGTGAACAAAATATAATTTTACCATCTAGTGCATAGTTAATTAAAATAGTGAACAGAACCCCTTTTGAAATAAAAAGAGCACCTTCACAAAAAATCCAATGAATTATTATGGAAACCCTTCAGTTCATTGAACTTTTTTTTTCCCCTTCGAAGTGTGAACTCGCATTAGGCTATAGGGGCCCTTCATAAAATAAATGAGACACGTGACATATTCGAATAAAAAAAGCCCTTCACAAAAATTGTAGGGGAACTTTTGGGACCCTTTTGGAACCCTTGTAGGACCCTTTGTAGGACCCTTTTGGAATAAAAAGAGCCCTTCACAAAAATCCAATTATACATAAGATCCCTTCCTAATATCAGGTAATTTACACTTTACCCTTTTTTTTTTTCAATTTAAGTTAGGCTAAAAGTACAGCTTACACATCGATAGGTTCAAAATATAGAAATATTTCAAAAGAAACTAGAAAAAGTTAAAGATTTAATCCCTGCTCATAAAATAATGCGACTACCCAGCGCCCTTCACAAATAATATAACCTTATTCGAATCCAAGAGCCCTTCACAAAATAAATCCAATATATTCATGTTATTTTATGGCGACAGAAATACGAGAGACCTTTCATAAAAATCTAAGATCACTGTTTGAAAGAAAAGGCCCCCTTCGGAATGCACCCTGTAAAAATATTTTAAGAAATAGACTGCTATTCTCAAATGAATACGAATTCATGCAATATAAAAATAGGTTTTACACGAATACATTTTTAGTATAACGTTCAAAATATAGATTTTAGAAAAAAGATCCATGTTTTACCAAATGTATCATTCAAATCTGTAAAATAGGGTAGAGCGTTTCAGGAAAAATAATTGAATTTCGAATGATTATGCATTAAAAAACATATATTTATAACTGAAACAAAGAAATGAATGTTACCCCTTGGTACACATCTTCAATAGACACATCGCTGAGTCATATTAACAGATAAGCGAAGATCTTGCTTTGACTTGATTCCTTTCTTAGATTATGAATCACTCGCGATAAGAAATACCTGACACATTTTTTCTAGGCAAATGTACGAAATTAGCTATATTGTATTCCACTTATTAATCTGTTAAGTTTTAAAATGCTTCAATGAAAATAATAACTATGAAATAAAATTAAAAATGATCATTAATTAATTTTAATTGGTGAACTTAAACATTTTTGGACCAAACAGACGGGTTTTAAGGAATTCGATGCATGTTATGGTAAAAAATACAGGGTCCCGTATGAATTATACTACACTATATTTAATAGCTACCCCCTCCCTTTTTTTTACTTCGATAGAAGTTAGGCTTCACACACACAATATACACACTTAAAAAATATATATATAGTGTGATATAAAAAGAAGAATTTCAACGTATATATATATAATAGTAAATTATGAAAAATCATGCATAGTGGTATAATTTATGAATCACTTTCCAACATTATTGCAATATTATGTGAAATAAATATAATTTTACAATCTAGTGTAAGTCAGATTTTACTATCAAATGTTTAAATTTATGAATGGAGAGGTAACATGCTTGTGAAAGGTCTATTTTTAAGACGAGACATTGTATGAAGGGTCCTGTTTTAAAGTTAAAAGTTTCGTGAAGGGTTCAGTTTTAAAGTTTCGTGAAGGGGTTTGTTTGAAGAACCCTGTTTTGAAATGACTTAAGAACGGACAATTTTTTCCTAAACATATCTATAACTACAAATAGTGTATTTTGTATACATTATAAAAATACATGAATATATTTATACATTATGCTATAGTTTTTAAAGTTAGATTCATACAATAAAGCGAGATTGGTACCGTTAATGTATACGAATTCCTTCATGTTACCATGTATAGCTTCAATTCGATTCGTTATATATGCTTCATTGAGTATTCAATGACAAATAACTAAGAAATAAAATTAAAAATAGTAATTAAGAGGTACCCTTAAGAATTTTTGGGATAAGAGATTGGTTTTAATTAAATACGTTAATGAATCTAATTCGATACAAGTCTTGCTAAAATAGAAATTACACTAAAATTACAGAGTCCCCTATATAATATATATGAATTATACTGCACTAAATTTAATAGCATCCTACTCTAGTTTCATAGAAATTGCTTCAATATAATATAGGCTAATAATATACACTTAAAAAAAAAATACATTACTAACCACAAGAAGGATATGAATTCACTTTGCACTACTACTTATGTAAAATATAATTTCTCTTATTGCATAAAATATATAAACAAGTACTATAAAAATATATTGACAAGACATGAACTATTAATACATTATTTAAAACGTGTTTGTTATACAAAACATATTTCTTTTTTATTATATATTCAATAAACGAAAAAACAGAAAAAAGGACTATTATCGTTATACTTTAAAGTTATAGAACTGCGTTAATCATATGCATAGAAAATCTGATTAAATTATATTTCTTCTATGATTGTAAAATACTATAAAAATTAAATGAATAAATTGCCTAAAGGTAAAAATTATTTCTGTTAGATTTATCTAGGGTAATGAAGTTTACTTTTATAAAAATAAAGAAATGGTACTTACATATATGTAACTAGCTTGTCTAAGATACTCTGTAAAGAACCTCATGCTTTGTGGAAATTCACAGTTCACTGATTATCAACGTGCGAAGAAGTGATTAGCATATTATAAAAGTGATATCACATAGGATAGCTGTGAAATCACGGTGATAGTATCACGTAGGTTTCCCTGATCTTATCTATGAGGTCATATCATGATAGGATGATAACGGAGTGTATAAATTGCCTCGCGCAAGGGGATACATCATTCTATGCTTATGCTACAGCGCCTAGAATACATAGTGTGGAAACCGGCTACAAAATAGTACTAAAAAATTGTATCCAATAAATGTACAACGTTGCTGAAAATATTAGGATGGGTTCGCAGCGCCATCTGCTAGCTCTTGACATTGTATTAGAATGTTTCGGCTGGTGGTAAGTATTTTAAATATTTAAATTATATCATTTTCTCCTCTGACTTAGTAATTTTTATAAGTTTTTTTTTAAATTATGAAAGCATGGCTAAAAAACGTGATACGCATTTTTTTGTCTCTGGTTGCAACATTATCGTAGGCTTCGTAGGAGCACCGTTGCACATTTATAGGCTACAACTTTTTAGCACTTTTTAAAGCATTACACCATTTGCCGGTTTCCACACTATGTATTCTAGGCGCTGTACTTATGCTTCCCTTGTTTGAATTCTTCTTTTCATTGGATTATACCCTTCTTCTGTGCTTCTCCTTTCTTGATCCAGCTAAAAAATGAATAATACGTTTTTATACCCTGTTAATGAAAAAGGATTATTTTACCTAGCGGATAAGCCTGATTGCAAGTTTCCGGAAAACGAGTGGTTCACCCGCACCTTTAATCAAATGGATGCCTTAGATTTTTTCTTCCGCTGCATTGGAGATTATGCAGTCGTTAAAGTAGTGATGGAACAGAACTGTAACCTAAAAGTTCACATAACCAAATATTTCGAAGGGATGTGCGCTGAAATCTTCCCTACTCAAGAAAGTGTGACTTTGTCTTGTGCAACATTTGACTCATTTCAAAGCCAAATGAACAACTTTCATTTTTTTTCTAAAAAAGACAGTTTCATAGCAAACAATGAGATTATTACAGCCTACGTGTATGAAGACTCTTGTGTACTCCAAGAATTATTCCAGTCTAGTGATTCAAGCTATTCCTTAAAGCCAAAGGGACTCTACTTATCAAAAGAACAATTTAATAATTTGCGAAACGTGTGTGATGAAATCAATGACTGTTTAATTAAAACTTTACTAACTAAAGTGATCCCAATACAAGTTTTAAATCGAGCTACAGAATGTGAGCATTTACACTTAGGTTTAGAAGAACCAAAAGAACATTTTTTCTCCTGTTTTAATCGCCAATTAGAAGAATCGGTTCGTCGTGAATTTGAATGTAATTCCTGTACTATGGGATATTCATATGAATCATTTCACGAATGCAGAAAATATACTATACGTCAGCAGTTTTCTATATGCAATGAAAACGCATTGATGAATTTTAGAGTAAATGAATTTGTAGACTATCTCGCGGAAAAATGTATATGTGAGTATACACACGCATTTTTTGCGTCTATGAATTTTGAGATATATTTAGATCATCTGAATAACGTGTTTGCCATGTAACATTATTGATTAATAAATCCCACTTTTTTTTCTTAAACTTTTGTTTTTATTTTACTTGCAAAATTTATATTTATAGAAGTTATTTTTAAATGCATTTCCAAAATAATTTGACACAATCTAATTTTTAGGTGTAAAGTTTACTTTTAACTGAGAAATATTTTCAAGTGAGAAATTTTTACAGATATAATTTAGCATAGGTTTAATTTTCACGTGAGAAGTTTACTTGTAAGTGAGAAATATTTTTCAGACACGATTACCAAATACATTTATTTTAAATTCTCATACAAAAAAAAAAAAAAAAAAAAAAAAAAAAATTAATTTTAAAATATTTTATTGATTATTTAATGAAAAATAATAACTAAGAAATAAATTAAAAATATTAAGTAAGATATATGCTAGTGTTTGGACTTATAATTTTTAGACAAACAGATGGGATTTAATTAAATATGTTAATGAATCTAATTCGATACAAGGCTTGTTAAAATAGAGGTGTGTATATACATACATATGTATGTGCATGTACATAAAACATAAAGCATTACATTTTAAATTTAATCTTTAGTAATACAAAGACTTACACCTACAGAAACGTATACATACTTTTAGTTCTTTTCATGAAGACTTTAAGATATATCATATATGTTCTTTATTTTACCATAACGTAAATAGATTTTTTAAATGTATGTCACATGACTATATAAAGCGAGATTGATACTTAAAATCCTTAATGTATGTGAATTCTTTCGTATAGCTCTGAATAGGTGCTACTCTTCAGATATATACTGAAATCTGTTTAGTTTTAAAATGCTTCATTAAGTATTCAATGGAAAATAATAACTAAGAAATTTTAATTACGAGATATGATAATGTTCGGTGTTATAAAATTTTGAGGCAAATAGATCGGTTTTAATTAAATATGTCAATGAATCTAATTCGATACAAGTCTTGTTAAAGTAGAGATGTATATACATGTGTGTGTGTGTGTGTGTGTGTACATACAAGTGCATACATATCCATATGTACATACATATATACGTATGTCTATTATTATAGGACAAAACAAATATATTTAACTCTTTCGCATTTTGTATATGTATGTGCATGCATACATATATCTACATACATATGCATATGTGATGTTATAAAGCAAAGCGATTTTATTTATCTCTGGATATATAGATATATTTATATATATCCACAAGTCAGACAGAATGTTTATATATATATATATATATATATATGTGTGTGTGTGTGTGTGTATACACGTTTAACTATCGAAAACATAGCCTAAACCATACAAGTGTTTACCTCTATAATAAACCAACTAACCAACTGCTTTACAAAGAAACAATTGCTTACCCAATCAAACACATATTCACTATCTGCGCATGTGCGGAAATTAATAAGAAACTCGACTAAAGATATGTTTAAACGAAAATAAAACTGTGACTAATCAATCAGGATATGTCCTAACTTGATTTAGATTATTACCTATGGCAAGGTAAGGCTTGAAAATTTCAAAGTATTATTTTTTAGTTCTAATATTTAAAACATATTCATATCGTTTTACATATCATGTATCAAATTAATTTAAAGTCATATTTAAAATATATATATACATATAGATACTATTCTTACCTAATACACTACCTAGCTTAACACGCAACCGTTTCACACGAAGACTTTGAGAAAAGTGAATGTTCGTTCAAGACCTTATCAGCTAATATAATCAGATATAAGATTTGATCACGTGTTATGTGACGTCACTGATTGAGTGATATCATGTGACCATGTGGTATCATTCAATACGTCATCAGGGATCTCAGAGATCACGTGACTAAGTCGTTAAAGAACTAATTACTAATTGCAATTAACACATTACCTCTAATTGATTTGTATAACATGTAATACATAGCAAATGTTTTACGAAATAATATATATAAGTCATGTATTAAGTTACCTATACATGTTATACAAATCAATTAGAGGTAATGTGTTAATTGCAATTAGTAATTAGTTCTTTAACGACTTAGTCACGTGATCTCTGAGATCACGAGGCATCCGAGGCAATTTATACACTCCGTTATCATCCTATCATGATATGACCTCATAGATAAGATCAGGGAATCCTACGTGATACTATCACCGTGATTTCACAGCTATCCTATGTGATATCACTTTTATAATATGCTAATCACTTCTTCGCACGTTGATAATCAGTGAACTGTGAATTTTCACAAAGCATGAGGTTCTTTACAGAGTATCTTAGACAAGCTAGTTACATATATGTAAGTACCATTTCTTTATTTTTATAAAAGTAAACTTCATTACCCTAGATAAATCTAACAGAAATAATTTTTACCTTTAGGCAATTTATTCATTTAATTTTTATAGTATTTTACAATCATAGAAGAAATATAATTTAATCAGATTTTCTATGCATATGATTAACGCAGTTCTATAACTTTAAAATATAACGATAATAGTCCTTTTTTCTGTTTTTTCGTTTATTGAATATATAATAAAAAATAAATATGTTTTGTATAACAAACACGTTTTAAATAATGTATTAATAGTTCATGTCTTGTCAATATATTTTTATAGTACTTGTTTATATATTTTATGCAATAAGAGAAATTATATTTTACATAAGTAGTAGTGCAAAGTGAATTCATATCCTTCTTGTGGTTAGTAATGTATTTTTTTTAAGTGTATATTATTAGCCTATATTATATTGAAGCAATTTCTATGAAACTAGAGTAGGATGCTATTAAATTTAGTGCAGTATAATTCATATATATTATATAGGGGACTCTGTAATTTTAGTGTAATTTCTATTTTAGCAAGACTTGTATCGAATTAGATTCATTAACGTATTTAATTAAAACCAATCTCTTATCCCAAAAATTCTTAAGGGTACCTCTTAATTACTATTTTTAATTTTATTTCTTAGTTATTTGTCATTGAATACACAATGAAGCATATATAACGAATCGAATTGAAGCTATACATGGTAACATGAAGGAATTCGTATACATTAACGGTACCAATCTCGCTTTATTGTATGAATCTAACTTTAAAAACTATAGCATAATGTATAAATATATTCATGTATTTTTATAATGTATACAAAATACACTATTTGTAGTTATAGATATGTTTAGGAAAAAATTGTCCGTTCTTAAGTCATTTCAAAACAGGGTTCTTCAAACAAACCCCTTCACGAAACTTTAAAACTGAACCCTTCACGAAACTTTTAACTTTAAAACAGGACCCTTCATACAATGTCTCGTCTTAAAAATAGACCTTTCACAAGCATGTTACCTCTCCATTCATAAATTTAAACATTTGATAGTAAAATCTGACTTACACTAGATTGTAAAATTATATTTATTTCACATAATATTGCAATAATGTTGGAAAGTGATTCATAAATTATATATATATATATATATATATATATATATATATATATATATATATATATATATATATATACGTTGAAATTCTTCTTTTTATATCACACTATATATATATATATATATTTTAAGTGTGTATATTGTGTGTGTGAAGCCTAACTTCTATCGAAGGGGGGCTCTCTGGGTAAAAAAAAGGGAGGGGGTAGCTATTAAATATAGTGTAGTATAATTCATACGGGACCCTGTATTTTTTACCATAACATGCATCGAATTCCTTAAAACCCGTCTGTTTGGTCCAAAAATGTTTAAGTTCACCAATTAAAATTAATTAATGATCATTTTTAATTTTATTTCTTAGTTATTATTTTCATTGAAGCATTTTAAAACTTAACAGATTAATAAGTGGAATACAATATAGCTAATTTCGTACATTTGCCTAGAAAAAATGTGTCAGGTATTTCTTATCGCGAGTGATTCATAATCTAAGAAAGGAATCAAGTCAAAGCAAGATCTTCGCTTATCTGTTAATATGACTCAGCGATGTGTCTATTGAAGATGTGTACCAAGGGGTAACATTCATTTCTTAGTTTCAGTTATAAATATATGTTTTTTAAAGCATAATCATTCGAAATTCAATTATTTTTCATGAAACGCTCTACCCTATTTTACAGATTTGAATGATACATTTGGTAAAACATGGATCTTTTTTCTAAAATCTATATTTTGAACGTTATACTAAAAATGTATTCGTGTAAAACCTATTTTTATATTGCATGAATTCGTATTCATTTGAGAATAGCAGTCTATTTCTTAAAATATTTTTACAGGGTGCATTCCGAAGGGGGCCTTTTCTTTCAAACAGTGATCTTAGATTTTTATGAAAGGTCTCTCGTATTTCTGTCGCCATAAAATAACATGAATATATTGGATTTATTTTGTGAAGGCCTCTTGGATTCGAATAAGGTTATATTATTTGTGAAGGGCGCTGGGTAGTCGCATTATTTTATGAGCAGGGATTAAATCTTTAACTTTTTCTAGTTTCTTTTGAAATATTTCTATATTTTGAACCTATCGATGTGTAAGCTGTACTTTTAGCCTAACTTAAATTGAAAAAAAAGGGTAAAGTGTAAATTACCTGATATTAGGAAGGGATCTTATGTATAATTGGATTTTTGTGAAGGGCCCTTTTTATTCCAAAAGGGAACCCCTACAATTTTTGTGAAGGGCTTTTTTTATTCGAATATGTCACGTGTCTCATTTATTTTATGAAGGGTTCCTATAGCCTAATGCGAGTTCACACTTCGAAGGGGGGAAAAAAACGGTTCAATGAACTGAAGGGTTTCCATAATAATTCATTGGATTTTTTGTGAAGGTGCTCTTTTTATTTCAAAAGGGGTTCTGTTCACTATTTTAATTAACTATGCACTAGATGGTAAAATTATATTTTGTTCACATAGCACTTCGACAATGTTGGAAAGTGATTCATGAATTGGGACGTTATGCATGATTTTTCATTCTTGTTTATTTTTTATTTTATATACGTTAAAATTCTTCTTTTGTACCAATCTATATTTTTCTATATTTTTTTATGTGTGTATTGTTAGCCTATCGAAGGGCCCCTGTGGGTAAAAAGGGGAGGGGGAGGGGGAGGGGAGAGCTATTAGAATTGAGTGCAGTATAATTCATATGGGACCCTGTATTTTTGTACCACAACCTGTATCATATTCATTAAAACCCTTCTGTTTGTCCGAAAAATGTTTAAGTCCGCCAATTAAAATTAATGAATGACCATTTTTAATGACCATTTTTAATTAATTATTCTTTCACTTCTACTGCACAAACTCATATTCAAACTGCGTGCTATAGTTGAAAAACAAAAATATTTGCTTTGAAAAATTTCATAAGTCGCCCAATTAAAATTAATTAATGACCATTTTTAATTAAACCCTTATTGACTTTTAAAATTCATCTGTAATATACTCTAACATGTATATCGTATAGCCTACTCTAGTTGAAAAAAAAAATCTCGCGAAAATTCTTAAGTTCTCCCATTAAAATTAATTAAAATTAAAATTCGCTAAAATAAATCCGTTGACATTCACCTCATCCACCAATTCTCCGCGAAAAAAAAAATGCTTTGAAATTTTCTAAGTTCCTCAATTAAAATTAATTAAATTTATAATTCATATTTTTAAATGCAATTCACAAATTGAAAAAATATTTCCCACCCTACTATAGTTTGAAAAAAAAATGGCTTCGAAATTTTCTAAGTTCCCCAATTAAAACTCATTAAAATAATCCCCTTATCAAACATCCTTATCAACCATCCTTATCGCCCAATGCTCTTATCGCCCTCCCCTCCACCGCACAGTCACCTTCACGCCGCCGCACGCCGCACAGCGCACAGAGGTCACACAGAGGTCACGCCGCGTACGCCGCTGGCGCAGAACCCCCATTTATTATCTACTTGTCGCAGAAACATTCTTCTATCACCAATAATTTTTCAGAAAAACACGAAGAAAAATCATTGACATTATGTCGTCAAAAGAAACTGAACAATGGAAAACAATAAAATTCCGTATTTACTTAAATCTAAGACGTATGTTATTTTTTAACCTGAAAATTAAGGATTTTTGTTTAAAATCTGAAACACATAAAAAATTTTTGAAAGAAATAAAAAAGTATGCAACTTACGAAATACAATAAATGCCCATTTTATTTATTCTCCTCGTTTTTTCAAATTAGTAATTCATTTCTCTCAGGGCCTGATTAATGCACAGTCCTGCGGGTCTCAGCATTTGGGTACCAAAAATTCAGGATGCTCCTAAATAACACCTTTCATACATGATGGTAACAAATTTAAACTCAATTAATATTTCAATTAATATTAACTTTGAGGTCACATTAAAAATAAATTCAGCTTCAAAGTTTAATTTTTTTTTCAACATAATCCGCACTCATCTGGTTTTAAAGTATTGCGAGTTATCTTCGTATTAGATTAACAAGATGCATCCAGTTAAATATGTTCTATTTTGGAGGGAGCGAGGGAAATGCGTTTTATACTTGAGTAAAGACGATTTTTTTAAAATGAAAAATATATTCAATAAATACCAGGAAAAGTATAGCAAAAAAATTTAAATAAAAAATTAAATATTTGATGTTAGTACCCAGAAAATAAACAGTTTTGTAAATTAGAGTTACCTAACTGTGTCTATAAGACCGTTAGAGCTGCAGAAAAAAATAAAAATAGTATTCTCATTTGGCTTCAGGAGGCGTCCAGAATTTAACAAACGTCCAAGCGGCTGTCTTACCTTTGTTATAAAAGAATCTCTGAGATTGCAAGACATTGATGCGGAATATCATGATCTGTAATTAACTGTTTCCTTAGTTCTTTCTTTTAAACATTTCAGATACAAGTAATATTGCAATTAGATGAAATTTAAAGCTCTTTTATTGTTATTGTGTTTAAATTATTATCATTATCATTTAATTATTATTAATTACACGCACATGACAGATGATTTAGAACAAATACATAATTTTACACATATTTTTAATACTGTTGCAGTTTTTATAATTTTTTTTTTTCGTAAATGTATAGTTTTTTTTTTTTTTTTTTTTTTTTTTTTTTAAGTGTATAAGTTGGGATTTCCGATTAAACTCTAGGCCCTTAGCTGAGCACAGAGATTGATATTTGTGCCAATAAGAAGTTCGGTAATCATTTTCACACTTGAGATTTGATATTTGACCCACTGTAAAAAAAAAATCTCTCAAATTGACATAAAAAAACTGTCAATTTTAGCGCCAGGGGAAAACCGTTTAATTTACAGAAAATATCTGTATATTCATTAAAACATTTTTTTTCTGTAAAAATTACAAAATCCACATTTTTTACACAGGAAAAAACTGTTTTTCTTTAAAACAGATTTTTCAGTAAAAAATACAATAGTTTTCTGTCAAAATTGCATTTTTTTTTTTTTTTTTTTTTTTTTTTACAGTGCAGTAAAATATAAAAGCAAGCTTTATTATTTGTTTGAAACATTAGCAATGTAGTTGTAATAATATCATTATGTGCATATAAATATATATATATTTTTTTAATGTAAACATAGAAACTTTATGTCTTTAAATTTAACGCAAAAGAAGTAAAATAAGCTGCTCTAGAATCATAACTGGCTACTTTTCTGACACATTCATGAAGTCATTTTGCTCGTAAAGGCATGAAATGTTGAGCTGTCGTTACTCAGATAACAGGAAACCGAATAGCATGTTCTACTTTTCTATATAATATATATATATATATATATATTATATATATGTTCAGAAAATGCTGTCGAATTTGTCAATTTTTGGAACACGACAGTCAGAAAAAGTTCGACATTAACATGCAATTGGTTATAATTTAAAGAGAAATTATTTACGGAAAAATACAAAATGGTGTGTCGATTTTAAGGTACATAATTATCAACATGAGCAACTTTCATGCATTTAGACACGAAAATAAGTTTGTGAATGTGTTTTGCACAATTGAGCAGGGGAAAAATATTCTTGAGAACAGATTTTAAAAAACTTTAACAAATATTTAACATAAGTTATTCTTTAGTATATATATATATATATGTGACGATTTAACTGGAGTCACCATACTTTTGTAGACTCCTATTCAAGGCAAGGGAGGTTTCTCCGAGGAGATTTTCAGTCGAGCACCGAGACTTACTTCATTGTGTACGTATAAGCTACAGAGAAGAGGCAGTTCGTTCCAGTTCACACTTTATTCGAAAAATTTAAAGATTAATTGATTAAGCTTTACTCTATTGAAAACTCACTCCATGCACTGCTAAATTTAGGGTCGTGGCGAAACTTGATGATTTAAATTTAAATATAAGAAGACATCTTAGTTAGTACAGGCAGGTATTCTTTAAAAATCAATCGGCGGCCAAGGAGAACCTTCGAAGATTAGGAAGTACATGACTAGTTGCATCCACCACCGAAATCCCGGAACATTCTGCTCTAAACGCGGGAAAAATCCGTATATCATTTCCCGAGCGCGCCAGAATACATTCTATCTAAAAAGCCTCTAGGCCAATCAACGCTCACGGCTTAACTTCTTCGGCGAATTAATATCGAAGTGAACTTACCGAAGCTGGCAAAAGCGCGCCAAAAAATGTTCTAAAACAATCTCGTGCCTTCTACTTCCTTCGAATAAATAAAAGCAGAGAGAAAAGGAGTACATATGTTTTTATCAAGTATGGCAATATGCCAAAATAATTTTTACATTGAGATTAAAATCTTTCAGAATTTGAAAAGTAATATTTTGTCAGGAATCGTAGGGAAATAAAAAATAAAGAAAAGAAATTCATAGGTTGTTATTTCTTAAAAGTAAAATATTTTTAGCTGGGAAATGGGTATTTTTTGAATTATTAGATTCTAGGATGCTTTTTATTTAAAGAAAATAAAAGTGCGTAAATTTAATAGAACATTCTATCAGTGCCATTTTTTAAGAGAATGAATTTGGAATAAACTATATATTTCGCTAGATGTAATTTTGACAATCGAATACTGGAGCGAGAAAATAATTTAGAATAATGGGATTTACACAGAATTATAGTCTTAATGAAGTCAACGACGAAAAAAAATTTTTTTTTTTTTTTTTTTTTTTAATTTGTTTCAATATCCCCCCCCCAAAAAAACAAGCTTATCTGAATAGCAGTTCCCTAACAGCAGTTCAGATAAGAAAAAAAAAATAGAGAATTTTCCTAAAATATAAAATTCTAAAAATTTTAAATCATCAAGAATCACAAACAAAGTAATTGTCTTAAATTTTGGAAGAATGGAAATTAAAATATTTATAGAGTAAAGCATAACCTCAAATACATAAGTTTACAGCAACACTTACTTTTTGCAAGTGTAAATAAATGGGATACATCAAGATAAACCAAGAAATAACTAATATAATAAATAATATTACCAACATAATATAATAATAATAAATAATAAATCAATATAATAAATAATATAATAAATAATAAAGTTGGAAATTAGTTACATTGAAAACTGAAGAATATTACCAATTGAAAAAACTGTATTCTTCAGAATACTATTGAAAAACTTAATCATACTAATACTGAATAACTGAATACTGAAGTTTCAATAGTCTTAAACAGTCACTGTTTGAACAACAACAGCAGTCAACAACAGTCTCAAAACAGTTCTGACTAAATTTCAGTCTTTCTCCATTGTGGTTTTGGGATTACCCCCACTCTAATCTGTGGTGCCACTCTTTTTGTGGTCACACTGAAGACCAGAGCTAATTCATTTCATTCGATAGCTATCCTTTTTGTCGCAATCAGTAAAATTTTTGAATTAATAAATGTCCATATTGCACAACATGGTATACATACTACTTTGAAATATCACAACCTTGGTATAAAAATTCTAATTCATCATATATTTTATAACTACATTTCATTGTAAGCAGTTTACTCAATTTGTAAATAAAACTCTAATACTCTAATAACTCTAATATTAACTCTAAATCTCTCTCAACATTTTTTCTAATATTTTCTCTTAATAAATAATAACATTAATAAATCTTTTCAAAATAAATAATATCAACAGACTTCAATAAATTACTCCAACAATATAATATATCACAGTAAATATTACATTCAATATAAAATTCTTGGTTGAGGAAAAAAAAATACATAGCAAAATATGTTTGTTTCCTTACTTGAAAGGATAAGGAAATAATTTTTTGCTAGCCGAAATCTATATAAAAAAAAATTTAACTCTACATTATTTTCCAATACTAAATAATTTAGATGCCCAAATATTTAGATAGGATTCACTCAACCAACAATTGTGAACAATAATATCCCTTTCTGATACTCTTCTTTTGACTACTAAAAAATCTATGACATAATCGGGTATAGCTAATTACCAAAATTTAAGTGTAGAATCCTCTTCTTCTTTTTACACTTTTTAAGTAATAAGCAAAAATAATAATAATAATAATAATTGTTAGATAGATAGGTGACAGAGAATTGGAATATAAAACTATTATTTATACTATTGTAATCCTTAAATTTCAACTAATCTCTCTTAACATTTTACTACAACATCACAATATCAACTCTGACTAATACAGAATATCAGCATTCAAGAATAATTCAAGAACTTTATTGTATTAAACAAAATAAATATAGCTTCTGTGAATCCATTAAATAATATAACTCATATTTACTAAAACCTGTAATTATATATAAATTTTAATTTCATTTTTCAACATCAATTTGAAAGTTCCTAAAATCATAATACACATCTTATGCCTGCATAAGTTGTCTACCTAACCTCAAAAACTTTCAAAAACAAGTAATATTCCTGTGTCGACCCAAGAACATACCTGATAATGTTGAAATTATGGTAATAAGCGATATTTAAAAGAATTTGAGTTTAATCTATTGTTTTTACTTTAGTTTGATTTTGTGAACCTGTATGTGAAGTTGTTTGTGCTGGTTTTTGTGTATCTTCATGAAATAATTTGAAGTCATCTGGAAAATAATATTGTCGCAATTTAGACACATGTACAATTACTGAGTTGGCTTTAGTTTCATAATTAAATCTGTCTATTTCATAAGTCACTTCTGAAAGTTTGTTTATAATTTTGTATGGACCTGAAAAAGTGGGTTCTAATTTCCTAGTATTGGGATATTTGAATTCTTCATAAATTACAAAATCATTTACTTTTAAAGGACACTCAACAAATTTTCTATCATATAACCTTTTATTTTTGAAATGAAATTCTTTAGTACGTTTTTTAGCAATTTTTAGTGCTTCTTGAACAGGTGGATAATAATTTTGATTTAAAGGAGAGTTATAAGGTAATTTGCCATAAAATAGATATGCTGGTGGGAAATTAGTTATGGAATGAGGAGTATTATTGTATTCTTGAATGACATGCTCTAATAATCGAGTCCATGGAATTTTAGATGAGATTGAGTTTACTTTACATTTTAATCTAGTGACTATTGTCTGGTTAACCCTTTCAACCTTCCCATTCGTTTGTGGATGATGTGAAGAGGTAAATCTTTGTTTAATGTTATGTGTCTTGAGGAATTTTTTGAATTGAGGTGACCGGAATGCCTTGTGCCGATCACTGAGTATTATTTGGGGAACCTGACTATTGAAAATTTGTTTTAAGCAATTAATATATGTGGCTGATGTAACATTTTTTGATGGAAAAGCCCAGACATATCTTGTGGCATGATCTATTATTATGTGTAAAAATTTCTTTGTCGAGTTATAATAATTAAATCCACCCACAGTATCAATAGAGAGGCACTCAAAAGGTTGATCTGTGGTTGGTAGGGCTTGTAGTAAGCCAAATCTTTTTGTTTTGGGTTTTTTATTTTTTTGACAAGTGTCACAATGTTTTACATATTGGGTTATATCTATTGTCATATTAGGCCAATAATAGTTTGGAGAAATTAAATTTTGCATTTTTTGTATACCTAGATGTCCATAATTCTCATGTGCAATATGTAATAATTTTTTTCTTAAAGCCATTGGTACTACCACTTTTCGAAATCCATGTTTTTTAAGTATGATTATTCCATTCTCTGATCGATATTTCCTATCATTTACATTTTCCTTATTCTGCATCTCTATTATTTCATCTTTATCTAACAATAAATTAATATGTTGGTTGAAAAAAGTTACAGGGTTTCTGGACAACATGTCAGCTTCGACATTTGTTGACCCCTTTTCATACTTAATTTCATACTCAAACATGCTTAATTTTAAAGACCACCTAAATAATCTTCCTCTAGGATTCTTAACATTTTTTAACCAAACTAGAGATGCATGGACAGTATGGATGGTAAATCTGACTCCATGAAAGTAATGATAAAATTTATCAAGAGTGTCAATAATTGCTAAACACTCTAACTCTGTAATGAAGTAATTCTGTTCATAACTCTTCAAATTCCTTGAATGGTAAGCAATTGGATGCAGAAACCCCTCTTTATCTGGTTGTTTAAGCACTGCACCTACTGCCATCTGTGAGGCGTCAACAAACATATGAAGTGGTAATTTTGCATCATAAATTTTAAGAATAGGTTTTTGGATTAAAGCATCTTTCAATTTATTGAAAGAATCTTGACATTCTGGAGTCCAATTCCATATTGTATCTTTTCTAAGTAATTTATTAAGAGGTTGTCGAATTTGAGCATATTTATCTATAAATTTATGATAAACATTTATTGATCCTAGGAAACTTTGCAATTGTTTAATATTTGTCGGGGGTTTTAATTTCTTTATAGTTTCAATATTTGCATTTGCAGGGGTTATAATTCCATCATAAATTTCATATCCTAAAAAGTTAATCTTAGTCTGAGCTAATTTACATTTGGATAATTTGAGTTTAATGTTTTCTAATTGACAAATTTTAAATATTTGATTTAAATGATCAAGATGTTCTTTTAGAGAGGAGGAGAAAATTATAATATCATCGAAATAGTGGCAAGCAAAATCTATTTTGTATTTATTTAGGATTCTTCTAATAGTTCTATTGAAAATCGGGGGTCCCGTTTTTATCCCGAATGGGAGGACTAACCATTCGAATAACCCAGAGCTAGTAGCAAAAGCTAATTTCTCAGTATCTGCGGGATGTATGGGTATGTGCCAGTAGCCGGAGGCTAAGTCCAAAGTTGAAAAATACTGAGCACCACTCAATTTATCCAAGATCCCATCGATACGAGGTAATGGTTCGGCATCATTTTTTACTATTGCATTTAATTTTCGATAATCAATACATAACCTAGTCTTTTTGCCTTCCTCTCTTTTCATAGCCAAAGTGACAGGAGCCGAATAAGGACTATTGCTCTCTTTAATTAATCCTGCTTCTAACAATCCTTGAATTTGATTTTGAATTTCTTTTTCCTCAGCTGGTGAAGTTCTATAAGGCCTCAAAGATATTGGTAGGTCAGATTTAAGATAAACGCGTTGTGGTTCAATATTAATTCTACCCACATCATATTTATGTTTAGCAAAAATATCCATGTAATTTTGAATTAATTCCCTTAAATCCCCATTTTGAATCAAATTTATCTCCCCCATTAGTTCACAATTAGAAATATTAACTTCGCGAGAAATTTGAGGAGTCATGAGTCTTCTATAATCTGGTTGCACTTCATAGTCATTATTTTCCTTATTTGACTGCATAATTATACTATTACTACAGTTCTCAAAATTTAGTTGTTCATCATGATAAAAATCCAAATCATTATGCTCTTCATTACTTTCAAAATTGTTATTTACTTGATAAAAATTAAACTTGTTATAATGATCATACTTATTTTCAAAATTACTACTGTCATTTTCACATTTTATACTTTCATTATTCACTTGTACTTTATTAACATCAACAATATGAAAATGCAAAGCTTTCTCATTTTGTATGGCTACACCTCTATTTACAACTCTTTTCCCTTGTTTGACAATACAATGTTTACAATTAATTGTTAAATCAAATTTTGAACATTCTCTTAACCCCAATATTGCATAATTTAGATCTATATTACATACTAGAAAATCTATCCATTTACTAATTTTCCCAACCCTGATGAGCACTCTGCACTTCTGATTAATTTCCATAAACCCTTTTGCCTGACCAATAATAGTAGTAGGAATTTTTTCAATTTTAGCATTAAGTTTTCTTACAAATTTCAATGGTAAAATGGCAATTGTTGAACCACTATCCACAATACAAGGTAAATTATAACTAGGGGTGTAC
This sequence comes from Maratus michaelseni, assembly GCA_963931845.1. NCBI lineage: Eukaryota > Metazoa > Arthropoda > Arachnida > Araneae > Salticidae > Maratus > Maratus michaelseni. Next base: position 211,791,382 of record OZ007595.1, read on the forward strand.
CCATACACTATTAGTTGTCATTCATTACCAGGATTACCATTAAAAGTAGAAGCATTTTGAGTATCAGAGGGAGTAGTATTACTTATAAAAACACACTCTCTTTCCCAATGGTAAGCATTTCTGACCCCCTTATTGGTGCAAATTCTGCATGGTCTGCTTGGATAAAGATTTTGAAAATGATTGTTTTGTACAGGATTCCTATAATTAGGAGATCTCTGATTAAATTGTCGTGCTGGCAGCCAATTCCGAGGAGCATATTCTTGCCTAGGTGGTCGGAAAGGCTGATAATTTTGCCGAAAAGATTGCATTGGGAAACGGGGAGCAGAAAAATTTGGCTGACGATATGGTTGATTGATTGGTTGTCGAGTACTGAGCGATGGAGAAACTTCAACAAATTGTTTCACAACTCTATACCAGTCAGTGGTATTTTCAGGATGATTGACATTGATGGAATTTTGATATTCTGGTCGTAATCCATCCGTCAATCCTTGTAACAGAATAGTTTCACATAATTTTAACTGCCTACCTATCTCTACTTTTTTTCTAAAATATGCTTCTAAATCACTCAATTTATCAAGTTTAAGTGTAGTAAATTCAGAAAATTTTGGACATTTTAAGTCAATGAATCTCTCTATTAAAATATTTACAATTTGTTCATAATTATCACAGTTTAAGCAATCATTAACATACACTTTAAGAGCTTCACCTTTAAGATATTGAGATATATGATTAAATTTCCATCCCTCATTCTTATTTTCTCTTCTACAAATTTGGTTGAAATATTCTAGCCACTGCTGAATCCCCATTCCCGAATCAGGGTCAAATGCAATCATCTTAATTTCATCCATATTCTTATTACTTTTACCAATATAAATATAAGAAGGTACTCTATTATCTATACAAAGCCCCGATCTAAGTATCATTTAAATAACAATAGAATTTTAAATAATCATAAACAATAAAATAAAAAAAAAACACATAAAAATATTCCAATATCATAAAGTCACAAAATAAAATATCAATCATGAAAAAATAGCTTACACTGCCACGTCTTCTTTTTTTTATTTACTTGGCCGCAACTCATAAAATAAGTCTTTTCAAATTTCCATTTAATTCGATGATACACACTTCAAATCCGCTATACACACATATTTCAATCTTGATTACATCATACCAAAACATCGTTCCATCCGTCGCGACAGTTGCTGTCTGCACGCACCGGCAAAAATGTTTGAACAAAAACACAACTTGTAGCATATTCGCTAGACTCCAAAAAATGTCTCAAAATCATGTTCGTCTAATGTAAGAATACTGTCAACATCCTGTCGACTAAAAAAATTCAATATGTGACGATTTAACTGGAGTCACCATACTTTTGTAGACTCCTATTCAAGGCAAGGGAGGTTTCTCCGAGGAGATTTTCAGTCGAGCACCGAGACTTACTTCATTGTGTACGTATAAGCTACAGAGAAGAGGCAGTTCGTTCCAGTTCACACTTTATTCGAAAAATTTAAAGATTAATTGATTAAGCTTTACTCTATTGAAAACTCACTCCATGCACTGCTAAATTTAGGGTCGTGGCGAAACTTGATGATTTAAATTTAAATATAAGAAGACATCTTAGTTAGTACAGGCAGGTATTCTTTAAAAATCAATCGGCGGCCAAGGAGAACCTTCGAAGATTAGGAAGTACATGACTAGTTGCATCCACCACCGAAATCCCGGAACATTCTGCTCTAAACGCGGGAAAAATCCGTATATCATTTCCCGAGCGCGCCAGAATACATTCTATCTAAAAAGCCTCTAGGCCAATCAACGCTCACGGCTTAACTTCTTCGGCGAATTAATATCGAAGTGAACTTACCGAAGCTGGCAAAAGCGCGCCAAAAAATGTTCTAGAACAATCTCGTGCCTTCTACTTCCTTCGAATAAATAAAAGCAGAGAGAAAAGGAGTACATATGTTTTTATCAAGTATGGCAATATGCCAAAATAATTTTTACATTGAGATTAAAATCTTTCAGAATTTGAAAAGTAATATTTTGTCAGGAATCGTAGGGAAATAAAAAATAAAGAAAAGAAATTCATAGGTTGTTATTTCTTAAAAGTAAAATATTTTTAGCTGGGAAATGGGTATTTTTTGAATTATTAGATTCTAGGATGCTTTTTATTTAAAGAAAATAAAAGTGCGTAAATTTAATAGAACATTCTATCAGTGCCATTTTTTAAGAGAATGAATTTGGAATAAACTATATATTTCGCTAGATGTAATTTTGACAATCGAATACTGGAGCGAGAAAATAATTTAGAATAATGGGATTTACACAGAATTATAGTCTTAATGAAGTCAACGACGAAAAAAAATTTTTTTTTTTTTTTTTTTTTTTTTTTTTTTTTTTAATTTGTTTCATATATATCCATGTTTAATTAACGATTTTTACTGACACATTCCCGCACTTATTTTCTTTCCTATTTGCTAGAAAATCTACACTTGGTTGTGTAAAATCGAATAGCGTTTCTTCGCTTTCCTACAAATCTGATACATCTTTATATATATATATATATATATATATATATATATATATATATATATATATATATATATATATATATATATATATATATATATATATAGCGGATCGTTTTCGTCTTATCAGTATCATGTGTTCCAAGGATTGACTTTGAGATGTTTTTTTGAAAGATTTGTGATTTTTTACAGGTGAAAAAAGATGTTATTAGATTGCTTAGAAGCTGAATAACGATACCTGCAAATTTTTATACCTTTACCCATAAAAATTATTTCTTGAATGCATCAAAAGGTATAATGAATTTACATTTGACAACAGCATTAACAGGATACTTTACTCATGCGAAAACACTCGCTCGCTATTGTTAATCCTACGGGAGAATGTTTTAAAAGTATCTCGTTTGTATTTCAATATTTTTAAATTATGATTATTATTTTTTTTTTTTGTGTGTGTGTGTGTGTATTTTTCTTTTTTTTCTTCTTTTTTTCTTTACTTTTTGCATTGGATAGCTGAGGTCGATCCCAACAAAGGCCTTTTCCATACTTGTTCGATTTTGTTTAAAGGTTATTATTTTTAGGTGCGTTCGTAATTATATAAATACGTAGCACCTATTGTCGTCGCTTGGTCCGTCCGTCTGTCTGTCCGTCCGTCCGCATATAACAACGCAAAAACTACCCAACCGAATGGTTTGAAATTTAAGATATATTATCTTTGCAGAATTTTGTCGAGACATTTCAAATTTTATAAAAATCGAATCAAAACTTTAGGAAATATTAATAAAAATATTTATTAAGAAATTTGAATTTTTTTTTTTAAATCGGTGCTTTCTTGTTATAGGAGCTTTTGAAGTTGAATCGTCAAGCGACCGAGGATACTTATTTTATGACAGAAATGAATCTGCAGACGATATAATTCATTTCGCAGAATTAAAAATCATCAAGATCTGAATATTTATGTAACTAGCTATAGTACGAACGCACCTCATTTGTCACGTTTGACGTACAATTTCCAACTTGTTTTTATTTTATTAGGATACTTTCACTTTCAAAACCGGTTTCGAGGGGAGGGGGGGAAAGCAACTTCGCACAACCCGCTGCAATGTATGAAACAAATGGCAACCCGATTACTCATGATTCTTCCGAGTTGACATAACATGAGTAATCAGTAATAATATAAATGCTGGTCAATTACACCATGAAACAGTATTACATTAAAGACGTGAGTATAAAATATCACAAATTTATTAGATGGTGTATACAAATGTCAAATTTAAAACTTATACATACATTAAAATCAAATTAAAAATATCAACGTTTCGACCCACTTCTATGGTCATCCTCAGGAAATAGTTGTTACATTGCTTCCAACGTTTCAAAAGCGAAAAACAAGCCGTCTGTTGCCACATTATTATTGCCATCCACAAATTAAAAAAATTCAATAGGGTAACCATCAACCATCGTTCCAACCAACCACAAGCGGAAGCGATGCAGAAGCACCTCCTAACGGACAAAAATCTAACAGCTTTAAATGTATTACCGATGAAGAATGTTCAGGCACCCACTGTCGGATAACCAACTTCAAAACCAAAAATGGCAAGCAGTGGTGATAACAATCCAAAGTTTCAAAAACTTGGCATGGACCCCATAAAAATAAATGAATTTCAGTTCCCGCGCATCCGCGGTAGCGTATTACTGCTTATTTTACTGTTTATTACTGTTGATTTTACGGTATAATACTAGCAGCTGGGATGCCAGTATTATACTGTAAAACCAACAATTATTTTTTGCAATGTGGGCAGTGCGGTGTTGCTATGGCAACACCTTTCGCTAGTGTGCCAGCAGACTGGCAGTTTCATTATCTGAACAATTTAATCACCATTTAATCTATCACATATATTAACCTTCACATATTATGTATTCACATAAATTTACCGAGGCTAAAATTTGTTGCTACCTTCCTGACTGTATAAGGCTGTTCTCAAATCCAAATTGATTATTTTATGACGCATTCACAAAACCATTTTTACTTATAAAAGCATTAAAATTACGGTTGTTGTAATAATTTAGGATCTGAGAAATGGAACGGCATTTTTCGTTTTCTTATAAAAGTTTTGCGAATCTTTCAGAGAAAACTATCAATTTTGACAGATAAACGAGCATTTTTGTATGGAAAATTAAATCATCAATTCTGTAATTGACTGTAATTGTAAATAAGGCATTCATGAGTTGCTAAAAATCCGAAATAACTTGCGAATTTCTTTTATTATTTTTATTATTTCTACACCATGCAATTTTACTGCGACTAAAGTCTATTTTCTTTCAAGTCCTTTTAATTTACTAAAATCTATAATCAAAGCACTTCAAATCATCTATGCTTTAATTTTATAAGCAAGCCCAACAAAAAAATGGAGTAGGGGATATCTGAGACTCAGTTCTTTAGCCCGTGATTTAGAATGGAATATCCGTGATCGGAAAGAAATTTGCTTTGCAGTATTTGAAATTTGTTCTCAAAACCCAGTTTATTACATTCTGGCACGTTCACTATCATTTTTATTCGATATTCCTCGATATTTTCAGGTACTTTTATCGCATATTAATAAATCTATTTTTCCCCTTTCTGTATAAAAGGCGTTAAAAGTTTTTTTTTTTTAAGACGTTAAAGCTAACGGTTGAAGTTTCTTTCAGATGTATATAGTCCACAGTTCAGATCAGTCCACGAAGTGTCGTCACCAGAAAAAATTGGAATATGGCTCAAGATGTAAAACATTGGTCGGAAGTAGAAAAACACTACTCGATTCCAAATCACATGAATTTCATGCTTTTACATATAAAAATGAGTTTAGAGTTGTTGAGCGGAGAAAAACATTTTTTGAAAATTGCCTTTAGAATTATTGATACGTTCCAAATGTACCACTTCTCTGGGGACCATGATTTTTTTTTTCTCTCTACTGCTTTAGGAGGATAGATACGAGAGATGAGAACCCATCTCAGCCCGAGTCCGAACCTTGATGCTCGAAACGAGCTACGGCGGACTCAGAATCAAAGTAAAGATTTTATTTATTCTCAAACTAGCTGACCCGCCCGGCGTTGCCCGAGCCCTTGTAATAAACTTAAATCTCTTAAAAAACGGAACTCTGGCCATGGTCTACGATGGCTTCGGAACCGTATACCAGGCATGCTCGTACGCTCTAGAAAATCTTTTATTTCCCCCTACCACCGCCAGGGGAGCATTCTGTTCTAAACAAACCTCTTTCCGAACGAACTTCTGAGACAGGTCCCCGCTGCCTACGTTACTGTATAGTAGGCGCACTACAAAATTGAGCTGGTTTCGAGAAGATTGGAACATTATTAGCCCAGTTATTGCAATAAGGCACAGTTAGAGAAAATAACCTTGAGTGAGGTGCCGAAGGGAGGAGATGGTCGAGTGTCCTTCACAGAAAATGACTAATTAGGAGGCCTACTATGCATGCATAAATATTCGTTCGTTTTGTTAAGCTAGGAACTTAATTACAAAGTTGGCTTAAACTCTTATTTGTAAATAGTGGTAACCGCTACTCATAAATTTAATTTAATGTTATAAAGGGTTACTATTAAGTTAAATATAATGTTTGAAATCACTTGTGTTGAAATCGGAAAGATAGTTGCTGAGATATGAAAACGGAGCATAGTTAGAGAAAAAAACCTTGAAAGGAGTGCCGGGGGGGAGGGGTTGTTCAAGTGTCCTTCAGCAAATGACTAATTAGGAGGACCACTATGCATCTTTCAAAAATCGTTCGTTTGCTTAAGCTTTGAACTTAATTGCAAATTTGGCTTAAACTATTATTCGTAAATAGTGGTAACCGCTACTCATAATTTTAGTTTAATGTTATAAAGAGTGACAATTAAGTTAATTATAATGTTTGGAATCACTTGTGTTGAAATCGGAAAGATAGTTGCTGAGATATGGAAACGGAGCATAGTTAGAGAAAAAACCTTGAAGGACGGGCCGGGAGGGGTGGGGGGGGGGGTTGTTCAAGTGGCCTTCAGCAAATAACTAATTAGGAGGACCACTATGCATCTTTCAAAATTCGTTCGTTTCCTTAAGCTTTGAATTTAATTACAAATTTGGCTTAAACTGTTATTCGTAAATAGTGGTAACCGCTACTCATAATTTTAGTTTAATGTTATAAAGAGTGACAATTAAGTTAATTATAATGTTTGGAATCACTTGTGTTGAAATCGGAAAGATAGTTGCTGAGATATGGAAACGGAGCAGAGTTAGAGAAAAAACCTTGAAGGACGGTCCGGGAGGGGTGGGCGGGGGGGGGGTTGTTCAAGTGGCCTTCAGCTAATAACTAATTAGGAGGATCACAATACATCTTTAATGATTGATTCATTTGGTTAAGCTAGGAACTTAATTTGAAATTTGGCTTACTACTTTTACACTACTATTCGGAAATTCTGGTAACTGCTTTCTAGAAATACACCTTGAAGCTTAAATGTAATTAGACCCTTGTCCCTCTTAATTCCCGCAAATATAAAAAAAAAAAAAATCTGTTAAATAAAGTTTTCTGTATTAACAATCTCCATCATAATAATAAATGTCATGTAAAAAAAAAACTTAAACCCGACTAATTGTCATGAAGAAAAATATGCCTGCAAAATATTTCAATCAGTGGGACGTATGTGTAAATTTGTCATGTACAGGTGGCGTGACATTCGCATGGCTCCTCTACGCTAATAACTTCAATCCATGTTGACACTATTTAGTTAGAAATCCTTATTTGTGCATCGCTACTCTGGTTTATTTAATTACTTCTGTGAAGAATCGATGCAACCAACCAGTGAACCAACCAACCCAAGATAATAAAAGCGTATTTTTAATGAGAGTTCATTGTGCATTTTAATTAATATTTCAGAAAGTAATTAAAATATTAAAATTCTGAAGTAATGTTGCACCAGGAGAGTGTTTGGACTACCTAAATCTAAATTTCCAGCCTTCTAGGTGGGCCAGATTTTCCTAGCCATCGCCAACAGACACACACACAGACACACAGAGCGAAACTTTCTTTTATTAGTTTAGATTGAAGAAAAGAAAGGAAATAAAATCTTCCCAGATGCTATTTGAGAAGCAAAAATGTAGTCTAACTTTCTTAAAGTGTTTTAAAATGCTCTAAAAATCAGTTTTAAATGGAATTAAATTGATGTTGATGGGATATAAAAAGATATATTCTATCCGATTCTGAAGCCTTAGCACAATCAGTGTTAGTAAGATAAAGAAGCCACATTGGATATCCCTGATCTATCCTGTCTTTCTGTTTGAAGTCCTTTGTCAGAACCCATGTCATTTTGACATAGTTGTACAAGGATATTTTTAAATAATAAAAATTGCGACTATTGCATATTTCTTCCAGTGGTTGTGGAAAGAACAAATTTGCTATTTTAAAGAAATTTTCGGGGACATGAAAATCACAAAACGTCGTCATGGTAGTAGCACTTAAGATTATTTCTATGTAAGGAAATATTTTAAAAGGCGAATAATATTAATATTCAAACAATTTTAAAACGTTATTATTTTCTACTGCGTACTTTCGGTATTGGACTCTAATGACAGAAAACAGGGGTCGATGCATTCAAAATTTGGTGCCTATTTAGGGCACCTTCACGAAAATCTATTTAATAAAACAGGATCCTTCACAAAATTCCTCTTAATAAAACAGGCCCTTTCACAAAATTCCTTTTAATAAAATAAAACCCTTCACAAAATTCTATTCCATAAAAACTCTTACATACTCACATACTCTCCATTAATATTTCTATTTTGTTAGATTTTAGAATGTGTAACTTGCAATAAAAGCACGTTCACCAGAAAAGAAACTTTAGCAGAAGGACTTAAAGAAGTTGTTAATAAATATTTGCTAAAACTTTGAGTTACTGGATTTCACCTTTCGTTACAAAATGTTATTTTTGCGCAAAAATCTAATATAAATTTCACAAAAATAATTTATTTTTCTCACAATAGGCCCCAAGGAAAAAAAAAACAAAAAAAAACTTGCATCGACCCTAGAAAAAGGTTTTGAGCTCGGATTTCAAATCGTCCGGTTTGGGCGATCTCAATCTCCATGGAAGAGCCAGGACAAAACCCAGGACTTACCTCAAATAGTTGTAACGCGACGGTAGTGCTGCCATCTACACAAAAATTGAGACAAAAGTGATAAAATATGTAGAATAAATATCAAGATTAAATACTATTAATATATTTACAGTATTGCAGTGTTTCTTAAAAGTTTTATTTAAATTTTTCTTTTAACAACTTTCCACCATATTTGAAAAGTGTACATGAGTTCGGTTCACCAGTCTGCCTGCGTCAAAAAGTTTGGGCACCATGAAAGTTTGAAACCATGTTTATGTGAGAGAAATAGGAAGTGAAGGGGAACCATGCTCCCTTAAACTTCCATAAAAAAGATTCCGTTTTTTTTTTGTTTTTTTTTATGTGTTTAAAACATACCTTAAACGAGGGGTTCAAGAGGGGATTACTCCCCTAACGAAGAAAAGAAAAAACTGTTTCTATTATCCATTTTGTAAAAGGCCGAAAGAAGCTTACTTTTTGATTTTTAACATTTCTTAATTGCCAAATTTCTGTATTGCTTTTTACCCACGTAGTTGAAAAGTGTTTATGCATTCAGTTTTTCTGGCCATCTGTCTGTCTGTTTGGCAGTCTGTCTCACCGTCTGTCTCTCCGTGCTTTAACTCGCGTAAATATACTCGGATTGCCATGCAATTAATATATGTTATTGAGGAATACTATGCAATGTTCGCTATTGAAAATGGAGCCTGTATCATTTACAGTTTGTTTACAGGGACACTCAAAAGAATGCCGTTACATTATGCTCCGTGGGGGGAAATCATTTACAGTGTATTTTAATGATGTTACACTATTTCAAACATTTTGAAATTTATATACATATCTGAACTGCACTACAAGAAGATTACTATAGAATATGGTATGTCTAGAACTAAATAATTTGTTTAGAGGAGCAAAGAGAATTCCGTTATATTGCGGTCTAAGGAGAAAGTGGTGTATTTTAATCATATTACTTTATTACAAACATTATGAAATTGATATGAATTTTCTTGGTGCACCAAAACATGCTTTCTGTAGCATAGGGAGTGTACAGCATTTATCATTCATTTACAGGGCCACACAAAAGAATTCAGACACATAATGGTCTTATGGGGAAAAACTACAACGTATTTTAATTATGTTTCAAATATTAATGAAAATGATATATATTACTGAGGTTTACGACAAAATACTTGCTGTAGAATATGATTTGCATAGTATTTATCCTTCATTTTCAGGGACACACAAAATATTTTGGATACAGTAACTGTATAAGTACTGACTGCCTATCTATATTATAAAGGACAAACATGTCCGTGCGTAACGCTGACGTCATTTTGCAAATGGCAACAGTTGAGGATGAAATTTCGGTTTTGCGATTTTTGCTACTGCAATTGTTTTTAATTTCTAACCATTGCCCATTTTTAATTTTTATACCGTTATATAGGGAAAAAAATCTACTTTTAAAAGCAATTTGTTTGAAAACTGTATCTTAATTTACAGATTTATTATAGCATTTAAATTAAATTTCAAGATTAATTTCAATAATTTCTTTTTTAAATCTATCTCTATTGCTTGCAGACAATTACAAAATATTAATCCGTTAGCACTTTAAACAATATAAAAAGTTCAGCATCTTTTTCTAGCTAATATTCCATAGCGAAATTAAAACTTTATTAAGCAATCAATAAAACATTATAAATAAAACATGAATTTAACAGATATGTAATTGAAATAAGCGCTTAAAACAGCTGATATCAGAATAACAACAACAACAAAAAAAAAAACTATTCTATATAACGAAATTTTTAACGATTTACTTCGGCTATTAACTTCTGGCACGGGGTCAATACGAAATTATCGTTTTTAAATATAAATATCAAAATGTTATTTGAATATATAATTAACATTCTTCACATAAAAATGCTCTTTGGTGTTGTTACACTGCAAAAAATAATTGTTGATTTTCCAGTATAAAACTGGCACCCCAGCTGCCAGTATTATACCGTAAAATTAACAGTATTAAACAGTAAAAAAAGCAGTAATACGCTGCCGTGTAAGCAGTAATACGCTACCGCGCATGCGCGGTAGCGTATTACTGCTTGCACGGCAGCGTATTACTGCTTATTTTACTGTTTAATACTGTTAATTTTACGGTATAATACTGGCAGCTGGGGTGCCAGTTTTATACTGCAAAATCAACAATTATTTTTTGCAGTGTAGGGGGCAATCTAAAAAAAAATATTAAATGTAAAAAATCTATTAGTTTTCAATGAATAAAAATAAATAAATAAATAAATTGTTTTCACATATTCTGTATCCCGGGAAGCTCGGGTTAGATGACCTAGTTAGCGATAATTGCTAGAAGTGCGCGTTTTCAGTTATGGTATGCGTTTTTAAGTTTAACCCTTTCAGGGGCAAAGTACTTTCAGTACTAAAATGTTGAAATAAATGACTGACACCGGAATTTACAAAAAAAATTATTTGTAAATAAGAAAACGGCTATATTTCAAATACATATTAAATAGAAAAGATTTTAGCAAAATTCTGGTGTCATTGTGGCGTTTGGGAATTAAAATTAAGCGGTTTTATAAACATACCTTGCCCCTGAAAGGGTTAACTACATTTTTTCCTTACTACGTGGTATGTATAAATGCTATAGAACGTATACAGGGCTACACAAAATAATTCGCAAGCATTACTGAGTATGATCATGAATTACTTAAAGGTGATTTTTAATTGAGTTATACATTTTCAAATTGAACTATATTTACAGAGAGATGTAAGATATGTTTGTAGAATATAAAAAAACATATACAGTGATACGCAGACAGCTGTATATACACTGCAAAAAAAAAAGTGTTGATTTTACACATGCGTCGCAGCGTCCTATATATTTTTTAATAATCCCCACCACTATTTTCCAAAATATAATATTCACAATATCCTTCTATTGCAAATTTTAAAGAAATCTACCATGATATTTATAGTTTGTGTTGGAGAGATTTAAAACATATATATAAAACTTGCAGGGCGTTACTCAAACCCATAATAATTAACTCCTCCTGTCAGAGACACACCAATTATCTTAGCGGCAATTTGAGGGGAAATTGTGATCGTACAACCTGGGATAGCTTTTTTTTTTGTATTAAATAAAAAGGTGTACGGCGTTGTGTTATTTTTGAAGAAACTTATCCTTAAGGTTGACCCCTCAAGCCCGCTGTAAAATCTTACTGAAAGCAGTAGTTTAAACCAACATATATATTACTCTAGATTAAACATCACACTATACACTAAATAAATGCTGGAGTCTAAATTAAGGGTAAAATAAAAAAGCTTTTATTTACATAAGATACATATAAAACATAAAAAAAAGAAAGAGTAAAATAATGATACAAAAAGGTAATACACATTATATTCACGAGACTTCATTTTAACAATACAATATATTAACCAGTTAAGTTATTAAGTACTTATTTTGATTATTTAAATTTAAGTAAGTGCTTAATAAGTTTGTGATAATAATTTAACCTCTACATACATCCTTGATCCTGGGGATGGCACGAGAAGCATAATCTTCTTAACGTTAATTAATTAATTTAAAAATATTTACACAGTATCTGGGTGAATAATATCTACCTGTACCTCTCAAGAGAATAGCAGTCATAGAGTAGTTCACCAGTAGTTCTTGCTTCCATGGGCACATATTTAAAAAAGGTGTGAATGACTTAATTATAATTGTAGGCTGTTGCCTATAGCACTGCAGCCTATATAGAAAAGCCAACTTTCATGTTGGTAGCAAGCTGCTGAAAAAGATGTCCTCCTCTTAAGGATTTTTTTGATGGAAGTGATTTTTGAGTTCTAGCGAAGTTTTCGTTATTTTTCCCCCTCAGAGGGGTGTAAAAAGTATTTACCTCCTCTTAAGGATTTTTTATCCAATGTTGATGTTGGCGGTCAATTTCCCTGCTCTCTCGAATCACTTTTACTGGTCGCCGCGTATATCTGATCATCACGATGTTTCTGATTCGCTCCAGCCATATTCCGCCTCTTAGAGACTCCTATGTACCACTCCTCTCCTTGTTTTCCCGGAATCGCCGGTTCAATGTATATCTTAGCACATTTTATGACCCCTCTAGATTGTCTGTCATAAATCCCTGTTTGTTCAGCATTGCTGAACTGTCAGTTTCGGCGCCTGTCTGCTTTCTGCCCTCGTAAACACGGCCACCCATATCGTTGCCGTTGTTTTGATTATTCTGTTATGCGGGATATACCTACTTAGGTTCTATCCAGCATTATCTCCCCGCTTGAAAAAAAAATGTAATCGGAGAGGACATTTTTGTGTAAATTTGTTTCCGGAAATCACTGCTCATGTAGAGTGTCCAAGCTGATTCTAGAAATTCATAAAGTTGACATAACACATGAGTCCTGAGAACTGGAGGTTAAATGTGAATGTCTGTACAAAGTCCACAGAAAATGTGAAAGTTCGATATAGAACACTGTAGAAAGTTCACAAAGAATGAGAAAGTGTGATGTGGTGAAGACTGTGAAAAGTTCATAGACAATGGGAAAGTACGATGAGGCGAACACTGTGAAAAGTTCACAGATGATGAGAAAGTACGATGAGGCGAACACTGTGAAAAGTTCACAGATGATGAGAAAGTACGATGAGGCGAACACTGTGAAAAGTTCACACACAATGATGAGAAACTTGCCATTGCGTCATTTAACTTTGAAGTGTTGTGACCATATTAATTGTAAATCCAATATTGTCATTTACTGACCCAGTACTGAACCGCCAAAATATATAACCAAAACGCCAAAACGTGCCAAATTATGCGCAATGCTATGAAATATAGCATAATTTTGTATACAATTTCACAGGAAAGTAATATAAATTAGCATACATAAGCATATAAAAAAAAGATTGGCAGTCATTTGCATTTTAGACACTGTAAATAACACATTAATACAATATAAAAAATAATATGTGAGGATTACAATTCCATTTGGCCCATTACATATACTATATGTGAGCGAGGACAAAAATATAATGCAAACTTTTCTTATATATACATAAGAATGTAATCTCATAAATAACATATTACTGTTTCTTTTAATTTTGCATTAAGAAATAACATACTTTAACTCATGAACCAGAAAAATATACATAAATATACATGTTTTCATTTATATTGATTTGTTGGGATAGAGAAAAAAAAAAAAAACATATCAATGTAGTCATAATTTTCCCAGCTTTCCTTCTTTTCTTTTTATTGAAGAAAAAAAAATCGCTTAGTAAAATATTCTCAATTTTACAAAATGAAAACAGTTCTAGCATTGATATTTTAATAAATTTATGTAAAGAAACAATTATTCTTCGCATTATATATACAATTCCGTCGAATTATTAATTAACAGATAATGGATTGAAATAGAAGAGAAAAGGCAAAAAAAAAAAATGAATTATTCGTTTTCATTTGATAATATTTATTTCTATTATTATTTCCTCTTTTTTTTTTTTTTTAAACTTGCCCAAGTTTTGTATGTTTCCTAAAAAAGTTCAGTGTAATTTATCCTCCATATAAGGTTGATATCAAAAACAAAAGAAAAAAAATAAATTCCTAATCCAAAAACATTTCTATAATTTTCGTCAATTTTTATTATTATTACAATAAACAAAATAAAAACTGAATGATGCAATCTCCCTTGTTTATAAAATGAGCATCGTAACTGAAGAAAAAGAAAATCAAAAGCAACCGTTGCCTTTTAATCTAACCAGGGATAAACGAATTTCTCTTAGCTGAAAAGATGATGGAGAGCAAGTCCCTTGCCCTTAATCCTCTACCTTTGAGCATCCTCATCTGCCATAAACACCTCCCCTCAACTGGACCTGTAATACGTCGCGCTATCTCCCTTTCAAATTCTCCCCGTGTACATCGTAATTGATTGTACCAGGTGCGTTTGGTACACTACACCGGAGAATCTTCGTCACCCTTTTTTTGGAACACGCCCACGGAACGAACCCCTTTTTTTGTCCCTGCAGGTGCATCGGGATTTGCGATGCGATCTTTCTTCCGTAACCTTAACCTTTCAACTTTGTTCAAGCAGGAAGCAGGTAGACTAGCGTGTTGCCTGTTTAAAACCGTCACGTGGAATATGCCGCTAATTATAAAGTAAGTTTTCGAGTTATTATAAGAATTATTTATTTATTTAGTCCTATAACATATTGTGATCATATTGTGTTTTGCTTGTACACAAGAAACTAGTTTTAATTTCTTATAGAGTTAACTTTAAGATGTAAATAATTTAAGACATACTGCGTGCGTTAGCACGTGTTTCAAACCCTGAAGCTTTTGCATTATGTGCTTAAAAATCCAACTTCCCACTAGAGACTAAGCATAAGATTTTAAAATCTCATTAATAATCTGAAAGATAAATTTAATTACCTTTATTTATCAAAAATCCAGTTTGAACTGATGTTTTCTTTTTTTTTTTTGTTAGCACGAAGCCTAAAACATGAAATATACCTGAACGCACGTGTATGCCAAATGCATAACTACTTTCCTAAAAACAATATTCATGTCTGTCAACATTAATTAATAATAATTTAAAATATATGTAATTAAAATTTTCTTTTATTTCTTAATATAATCGTTAATCTTAAAAGTTAATGAGGTTGAATATCAAGAATGTGAAATAGCGGTGTCGTGGCTATAACGCATAGTAAAACAATAGTTTATTTAATCATTTAAATAAAAACTAGTCAATTTATTTATTTAGATTAAACTAAATTATTTATTTAAAGTAAGATCAATTATTTTTTATTTTATTTATGTATTCTTATATTTGAGAAAAAAAAAGTGTGACTCATACCCGCCGATCTCAATTAAATACTGCAGTTAGGATTTTATTCGCCCGCGAATATCTCCCATTTAAAAGAGTCAGAACGGGTTAAGTCGCAATGCGTATTTAAGGAAAATACTTTAAATTAAATAAAGTTTATAATATATGAAAATCTTTACCTATATCTTACGTTATTTAGAGGATTCTTAAAATAAACGTTATTTTTATTTATCTATACAATTTATTTATTTTATTTATTTATTTATTTATTTATTTATGTATTTTAAATCATTATTATTATGTATTTATTTATTTTTTTTTTTTGAAATTTTAAAATGTTAAATATTTAGAAGAGGAATCACTCTATTTATATATTAAGATCGCGAACTTTATGCTTAAAATCTCATTAAATCAAAATGTAATACATTTATTTTTATTTAAATTTTATACTTAGCTTTGATGTCCTGTAAAATTCCTTTAAAAGTGAGAAACGAGAAAGAGAAAAAAAAATTCGCTAGTTCGAATCGTCAAAATCATTCAATTATTTATTTATGTACACATTTTTTTTTAACTAGTTACTTAATTCCCTTATATATTTTTTTTTCTTTATGTTATGGACCCGGAGACGATGGCCTTCCATGGATGCTGTTACCTGTTGTCCCGTGTGCTCCCGATGTATACCTGGGGAGCGTCCAGAATGTTTTCGTCCATTGAATGTATCCCCAACAACGATGAGGGTGTGATTGAGGTATCCAAGTGTACCCAAAGCAAAGGAGACGCAGGATTCCTCCTAAAATGTGATTTTTTTTTTTTTTTTTTTTTTGTGGTTCAAAACATCCATCTGTGAGAAGACCGGGGGACGCAAAAGGAGGAACCCCCCCGGTGTGTGTGTGTGTGTTTTTTTATATATTTTTTTTGTTGTGAAACTGTGGATTCCACCACTGTGTTTGGTGTGTTTGTCTGGGACGCCTGTGGATTTTCCCCCATGGAATAGACACACACCTCAAGAGTGCACCATCGCGAAGCAGACATCAACCTAGTAAGTGTAACCCCATTTTATTTATTTATTTCTTTATTCGTTATTATTTTTAATAAGTGAGGTTGATTTTCATTTTATTTCCTGCCCTATGCGACCTGCCCTGAGGAGAAAATTAAATTGAATTAAATTAAATTGAAATCTAATAATTTTATGTGATTAAATTATTATTATTTTTTTAATATCTCCATCCCTGTGTATTTTATGCCGGCTTACACAGTTTCTTGCGAAGAATATCTGCAGAGATATAAACGGGAAAAAAAAAATAACCATCCTCAAATTAAATCTTATATGACCTTATTATGTTTTGTTTAGTCGTTAAATGTTTTTAGTGATATTTTATGTGGTTGACTTGTCTTGCATGTTATGTAAAGTTTGCGTTCCGTGACTGTAACGTTAGTATCTCCCCTTGAGATAAGATGCTTTACGGCCCGATATTTGTGGGTGGTCCCCTGTGTTGTACGGCAGAGAAGGCGAGTAGAAAAGGGAGTGCAAAAACTTCGATTGCTCCCCCTCCATTCGAGTGCTGAATCGAATCTCCGCGAACGATTGTAACCTTGGTTACGATGGCTTTGTTGTTCAACAATTTCGTATAATCCTGATTCTCTCGTATTAAAAGTTTCCCTTCGTTTTTATTATTTATTTATTTTTTTTTCTTATTCTTAATATATATCAAACTTTTTATATATTTATTTTAAATTTATCCTTAATATATGGATATATATATTTTTTTTTGTAGTTAATTATTTATTTTTTTTTTATTTATTTTTTTTTTTTTACTTTAGCTGATTATGCAATAGCTTGTTTCCTGATTATTTTTAATTATTACTAATCAATGAATATATTATCCCGTTGACCTAGGAAACTTATAAAGGTTTTTGCCTGCATAGTTTTGTAATCTATGTCTACAAACTTTTCATGACGTCAATATGCTGACCCATAAAACGTTACGTGTTGTATATTTCCAATATGAAATATATGATAAGATATAGTTATATTCATGATCATTATCTTTTTTTTTGTGAGAAGTAGGAATGAATAATTTAAAATGGCAAAAATGTTTGTTGTGTAAACACCGAAAACCCTTTTGAATTTGTTTATAATGTAGCTAAACAGTGTACTGTCCTATGAAACAAATATAGGTGTAGTATTTAATGCTAAATATAAAACATAAGTTGCCCCTTGTAACAGAATCAATCCTTAATTTCCCTGTAAAAAAAAGTATAATACTCGTTTTTCCTTTTTATTTTATTTATTTATTTATTTAATTTTTTTTTTTAATTTATTTTGTGGAGTTTCGTATATGTATATTTTTTGTATTTTGCTAGTATAAATAATGCGACCTCTTCTCGCACTATTTTGTGAAGTCTATGGGGATATTTTTATACATATATATTTATTTTTGTTACCGATTATCTGTACATTTTAACTCAATACAAATTTGGCTCAATGTGAGTCCTGGGTGACTTGTATCTTTGACTTGATAGTGTCCCAGTATACACTTATTTTTGAAACATAATTATACACAGTATGACCAAAAAAAAAAATTTTTTTTTTTTTTTTTTTTTTTGAGCTTCAAAATAAATTCTTGACTAAATTTTTGGAGAGAATAAAAAAAAAATATTTACAAATTTTTCCTATATTATACAATTTGTTATATTTCCTCTGTAGATTCTGTATCAGAAAGCGATTGTGTAGACTGATTGTCTATGTCCTCGTTACATGGTGTTGCATGCTTGGGTACGAATAGCAAATCAATGTGTCTCTTAATGTTGCTTTTATATACCCCTGATAAATCGGACATTAAGTAATTGTGATTTCGCAGTTTTCTGATTACTTTCATTGGTCCGTCCCACTTTTTTGCTAAAGCGTGTGGGTTGATGCATTTGAGGTAAACAATTTGGCCAATTTTTAAATCCTTCACCGTTTGTAAGTCCTCATCGCGAACATACTCTTTCATTAATTTTTCCTGATTTGCCAGTGCTTCAATCCTGATTTGTTTAAGATGCTCCATTCGATTTTTAACATATTGTTTGGTTGCAATATCCTCCGAGGGAATATGCGTTGTGAAAGGAGTTCTTAGATTTCTAGCAAAGAATAATAATGACGGTGGGAAACCTGTTGCTCTGTGTTTAGATGTGTTGTACATTAATTTAAAGAACTCAAGTCGGATATCCCACTCGAGGGTATTATTACTCATGGCAGTGAGTGAACTCTTCAAAATTTTATTGACGATTTCTGCCAGTCCATTCGCTTTTGGCCTGAACGGGCTTGAGAAATGTGGTTCTATCCCTAGAGCCTTCATGTATTCCGTGAATACATCACTGCGAAAATAACGTGCGTTGTGTAAATAGACCTCTTTTGCTAGACCAAACATCCCGAAGTATTTATTTAACACGTTCAAAATTGTTTGTGATTCCACATTCCTTAGTGCAACCGCTTCTAAGAATCTTGATGTGGAGTCAGTTATAGTTAGTATAAATGCGTTCTTTCGAAATGTTACTGGCAGTTTTCCGCATATATCTATATGCAGCCTACTCCCAATTTCGTGGTCTTTTACTACCCTCTTTATAGGAACCTTGATGGTTCTGTGCTGTTTAGCTGTCTGGCATGCAGTACAGTTAGCACAAAAAGTTTTAATATCCGTATACATACCGTGCCAATACAATCTATCCTTTATCAACTCGTAAGTTTTTTGAAAACCAAAGTGCGGAGCATGTGCATCTTCCATGATAGCAATTTTAAGAGTGTCTGGGGCAATTAACAGTTCTTTGTTGTTCTGTCCCGGTTTTAGAATGAGCATCCTGTTCGTGTTAAGTGTGTATCTATTTGTGGTTTTGTTGTTTCTACCCGTAATAATTTTGTCAATAATTTTCTTTAGTTTTTCATCTCTGTATTGTTCATTTTTTATATTTTCATTTGAAAGTGCAGAATTCATTTTGAATAAGTTATTTTGTAAATTGTTATCTGCAATTATGTTATTGATATTCCTGGAAACATAGTCAGCTGGGTTGTTTTTGCCCTCTATATATTCAAACGAGTAATTATATTCGGCTAAGTCAGTTAACCATCTTTTGACTATGTCTGATTGCGTTTCAAGGTTTAAATGTCTTGTGTTTGATTGCGAATCAGTTTGTATTGTAAATTTTCTGCCCCATAGAATGTGGTTGAAGTGTTTTACTGCTTCATGTATGGCTAATAGCTCGAATTTCACACTAGGGTAGCTTTTCTCAGGTTCTTTGAGTTTGCGCCCAAAAAATTCAATGGGTACCAAATTGCCCTGATGTCTTTGAGCCAAAATGGCTGATATAGCTACTTTTGAAGCATCACAAATTAATACGAACTCTTTTGAGTAGTCAGGTGGTTTGAGAGTTGGTTTTTGCATGATATTTTGCTGTATGTTACAGAATGCTTTTTCTGCATTTTCATTCCACTTGAATTTCACTTTCTCTTTTGTAAGCTCAATTAAAGGATGAACTATGTCAGTGTATCTGTGAATCAGTGATCTAAAGTAATTCGCCAGTCCTAAAAGTGATCTAACTCCTTTTTTTGATTTTGGTCTGATGAAGTTCTGTATTTTATCAATATTCTTTTTAGCCGGAGAATATCCCTCCTGATTTAGTTGGAATCCTAGGAAGTCTATTTCCTGTTTACAAATTTGCATTTTGGCTGGCTCAATTGTAAGGTTGTGGTTAATTAATGCCTCGAGTACTTCCTTTATAAGTTGTAGCATTTCTTGAATATTATTCGTTGCAATAATAACATCGTCCATAAAATAAGCGACTTTAGATTTGTCAAAGTGTCCTAGGACTTTGTCAATCAATTCGGCGAAATAAGCGCTACTATTTTTTGTGCCAAAACTAAGCCTTAGTGGGTTAAATTTACCAAACTCTGTTATGAATGCTAACTTTTTTCTGTCTTCTGGTCTGAGGTTTATCTGGAAAAAGACACTGTGTAGATCAAGCACAGTATAAAATTGTTTCCCACTGATATTATATAAAATGTCTTTGATATCTGGTATTGGATAGTTGTAAGTATGTAGTATTTCATTTAGGAGTCTATAGTCAATTGCCATTCTGTATTTTTGCTCTTGTTTATCTTTTTGTGTTTGTTTTTTCTTAACAAATACGACAGGAAAAGAGTAGTTTGAATCTGATTTTTCAATTATGTTTGCTTTTAGTAATGTTTGTATTTCCTTCCATGCTGTTTCCTTTAAGGTTTGGGGCAGTCTATATGGTCTTGTTTGTATAGGGAAATCGTGATTTAATGTGAATTTGGGACATACAAGTGAACTCTGACCTAACGTGTCATATGTTTTAGAGAAAGCGTGAGCTTTGCTCATTAATAATTCTTTGAATGTTTCTTGTAAGTCCTCTGTGAGATGCTCTAAATCAAAGTCATTGATGCTAAGTTCTGCCTCCCGAAGTTGTCTGACTTCCTGAATGTTTAGTTGATTGATCTGGTGAATTTTTCCCTGATCAATATCAATGTCTGAGTCATCTTATTCTATGTCTGTGGTGATTTTGACTATGTTAGTGTTTTGTTTTAAGTAAATGTTTTTATCCGTCTTGTTATGTATTATAATATTTATTAAGTTGTTGCGTTGCACCTCATGAATTGATGTTTGTATATTATACTCGGTATTGTCTCTAACTGGCTCTGCTAGAATTATGTCTTTTTCATTAATTTGTTCATCACAAGTAAGTGTAATGATTTTTTTAGAGTGTGGGGTTAGAAATATTCTGCGCTTGTTCCTTGCATACAATTTATTTTTTTTATTGTGTGCTCCCCCTTTTTTTTAATTGTTTTTTTGGGTTGTTATGAATGACATCATCGTGTTGAGCTGTGTTTTGTTGATTTTCAGTTGCTAGATTATTAATTTCTTCATTCTGTTCTGTCATGTAAGTGTTAAGTTGAATGACTTTGTTTTTTAGTTTAAGAACATTTTGTGAAAAGTCTAATGTGATGTTGTTGCCCCTTAAAAAATCATACCCAAGTAGGATCTGATAATCCCTATCAAATTCTTTGTTTGTCACATAAAATGTACCAGTGGTGCAAATGCCCTCTAAGCGAAAAGCAATTTTTATACAGTGTTTAAAAAAAATAGTTGAGTTTGTTAGGGTTTTAATTTTAATTTGGGTACCTAGGTATTTAAATTTTATGTTTTCTTGCTTTATTTTGTCAAATATACCTGGGGACAGCAGCGACACAGCTGCTCCCGTGTCACATAATCCTTTTAATTTAATATTATCAATGCTCATGTCAATTATGGGTAATTGATTATCTTTAGAATTATTGACACTGGCAATAGTTTTATTTAAAAATATTCCATCCTGTTGTGTTTTGTCCCTAGTATCACTGTTAATTGCACTTCCTTGTGCATTTATATCCATAAGAAATCCAAATCCCTGAGGATAACTGTGAGCATGAGAGTCGAAAATGTTAGGTGTATCAAATTGTTCGTTTGGTGTTTTAAAAGTCCCGCTGTGGGGTGACTCACGCGGGTGCGTTTTATTAATGTTAGTAAGTCCCCCACTCAGTTTTTTGGTTCTTTTCTATCTTTGTCATCTGAGTTTCGGTTTGTGTTGCTCGAGTTTTTATAGTTGTATTTTTTATTGTAGTATTTTGATCCTGGCTTACCTCTAGGCCTATCAAAATTACCCCTCTGTGCATTTGTGTTTTCATAATTTTGCCCACAATTGTTTGCATAACCTTGTCCAAAATTATTACCATGATTTGGCCCATAATTGTTACTATGAATCTGCCCGAAATCCATATTTTGAGCTTGGCCAAAGCCCGGGTACTGCTCAAAACTCTGTTCAGAATTATTACCTGAGCTTTGCCCAAAATTCTGTCCAAAATGACCTGAGTGTTGCCCAAAATTCTGTCCAAAATGACCTGAGTGTTGCCCAAAATGACCTGAGTGTTGCCCAAAATTCTGTCCAGAATTAAGGCCTGGGTTTTGTGCAAAATTTTGTCCAAAATGCCCCCCTTGCCAATTAATGCTTTGCATGGGATACTCCGGACGATGTAAATTTGAATTTTGTTTGGTGTTGTTAGAAAATTTATTATTTTGGAAAATCTGATTTTTGTATTGTGGTTTTTTTTCTATTTTATAATTTGTCTGGTTACTATTATTCCTTTGATTAAACCAACAATGTTCCGTTTCGTGATTGTTGCGCTTACACAGCTCGCACCATTTAGATTTGGCTCCTATTGTATCTTTAGCGTGAATTTTTAAATTATTTAATTCAGTCATTAAAGTCTGAATCTGTTCGGCGCTGTTTGCATTTAATTTTATCAGGCTTTCCACTAAATCGGATTCATTTTGTTTCTTTACCACGTTAATCTCCTCTAAGTTGCACGCGTTGTAAGCTTCTTCCATTTTGAGTGCTAAATTGCATGCTTCTGTAAAATCTTTCGGGGAGTTTTTGCGAACATCTAAACTAAAATCCGCTCTTAAACTATCCAGAAATCGTGTCAATTTAATCAAATCAATAAATTTGGTGGACCCATTTTGACCTTCTTCGTTGTTTTTACTGATGTACTCTTTTGCTATTTCGTTGAATTCGGTGATGAATTCCTCTACAGTTTGCGATGGTTTCTGCTTAAGCGTAAAAAATTTGTTTTGGATTTCGGAAAATTTCGCTTTGGATTGAAAGCATTCTATTAGTTGCTTTTTAAATTCTCCGTAATCCGTTTCACTGTTTAATTTGATGTTTGTCGCCAATTTTTCCCTTGCGTTTGCAATTAATTTTGCTTTCAAAATGATTAATTTACAATCATCTTTTAGCAAAGTTTGTGCTATTAATTTCTCGAATTCTTGCAGGTAGAATTCCACTCTATTTCCCTTTTTTCCGTCAAAAGTTGGAATCAACGACAAAATAGTGTCTACACTTGGTGTAGATTCCGCCATTGTTGCGTTTAGTATAGATTTTTCTGCCTGATTTCGTTTATTTTTATGTTGATTTCTTGTTTTTGGTGACAAAATATCAGTTTGTCCCCGTTTATTTTTGTTTTTTTTTCTGAGTTGTTTGTTTGTATAGATGAATCGTTGAGATTTCCACTTTTTCTCTTAAATTTTCTTTTATTATTTGCCATACCCCAACGCAAAATAAAATTTGTAAGGCATTTTAACAAGAGATCAGATTACTACAAAACTTGTTCAATTTTAGTTATTTTTAATTTTACGTTAATTCTGCTGATATAAGTATTAATAATTATTTAAAAATCTAATAATTCCTACACTTATTCTTTCATTTATTATTATTATTATAATTATTTTTTATTACTTAGCAGTTGAGTGAAAAAAAAAACATCTCAAAAATGAACTTTTTTTTTTTTTTCAATTGTTCACTTATAAGTATGCAAGAAATACACATAAAATAAATAGATAATAAAAGTTTATCAGCTTATCACTGGTATTATCATTAATTTTATCTTTTATTTTTATTTTATATATATGTATATATATATCTTTTTTTTTTCAAGGATTAGAACAAATAATAGTTCATTTTTTTATCACTTTCAAATATATTTGCATGAATAAGTCAAATAAATATTTCAGAGACAAAAATAATATGCAATCTTTCAACAAAAATGGTCTAATTCTTAGGAATTGACCTTTGAAACCTTTGTTTTCATATGAAGATTATTTGCTTGTAATTACAATCGCGACATATAAATATACAATATAAAAGACAATTTTAATTATGCAAATGCAATTGAGTGCCAATACCTTTTTATTATTTTTTTATGTATAACCCATACCCTAGGATCAGGATTTTACACTTTACAGCTGATATTATTTATCATTTATTTTGTATTATTATTGTTATAATTGTAGTTATTATTATTATTCTTATTATTCATACAATTACCGAAATAAATTATATTAAGTAGTGTGATGTTAGCTTACAAAAAAAAATATTAAATACTACTAGCAGAATAATATGAGAAGTAAAATAAAATATATCTTATTATTATTATTTTTTTTAAATGGATATGTTTAGAGTAACTAATTATAAAAATTTATGTAAATAATAACTTCTATACATTTATTGAGTAAATTTATCAATTCTAAAAGAGAATCTTGAATATAAATAAATTTAGTTTCTTTAAATGTCCATCATTATTATTACTATTTAAGTTATTTCATTAGATCTAAGATATAAGTTCTTAATCCAGTACAAAATATTTAATTATCTAAAATAAGCTATAAATTGAATAATTAAAAGGGCTGGATATGAAGAAAGCTGAACACCAGAGAAATTCCTGTGTCACATGCACCAGTAATAATTGGGGTTTCTATCTGTTGGAGAGATTTAAAACATATATATAAAACTTGCAGGGCGTTACTCAAACCCATAATAATTAACTCCTCCTGTCAGAGACACACCAATTATCTTAGCGGCAATTTGAGGGGAAATTGTGATCGTACAACCTGGGATAGCTTTTTTTTTTGTATTAAATAAAAAGGTGTACGGCGTTGTGTTATTTTTGAAGAAACTTATCCTTAAGGTTGACCCCTCAAGCCCGCTGTAAAATCTTACTGAAAGCAGTAGTTTAAACCAACATATATATTACTCTAGATTAAACATCACACTATACACTAAATAAATGCTGGAGTCTAAATTAAGGGTAAAATAAAAAAGCTTTTATTTACATAAGATAGATATAAAACATAAAAAAAAGAAAGAGTAAAATAATGATACAAAAAGGTAATACACATTATATTCACGAGACTTCATTTTAACAATACAATATATTAACCAGTTAAGTTATTAAGTACTTATTTTGATTATTTAAATTTAAGTAAGTGCTTAATAAGTTTGTGATAATAATTTAACCTCTACATACATCCTTGATCCTGGGGATGGCACGAGAAGCATAATCTTCTTAACGTTAATTAATTAATTTAAAAATATTTACACAGTATCTGGGTGAATAATATCTACCTGTACCTCTCAAGAGAATAGCAGTCATAGAGTAGTTCACCAGTAGTTCTTGCTTCCATGGGCACATATTTAAAAAAGGTGTGAATGACTTAATTATAATTGTAGGCTGTTGCCTATAGCACTGCAGCCTATATAGAAAAGCCAACTTTCATGTTGGTAGCAAGCTGCTGAAAAAGATGTCCTCCTCTTAAGGATTTTTTTGATGGAAGTGATTTTTGAGTTCTAGCGAAGTTTTCGTTATTTTTCCCCCTCAGAGGGGTGTAAAAAGTATTTACCTCCTCTTAAGGATTTTTTATCCAATGTTGATGTTGGCGGTCAATTTCCCTGCTCTCTCGAATCACTTTTACTGGTCGCCGCGTATATCTGATCATCACGATGTTTCTGATTCGCTCCAGCCATATTCCGCCTCTTAGAGACTCCTATGTACCACTCCTCTCCTTGTTTTCCCGGAATCGCCGGTTCAATGTATATCTTAGCACATTTTATGACCCCTCTAGATTGTCTGTCATAAATCCCTGTTTGTTCAGCATTGCTGAACTGTCAGTTTCGGCGCCTGTCTGCTTTCTGCCCTCGTAAACACGGCCACCCATATCGTTGCCGTTGTTTTGATTATTCTGTTATGCGGCATATACCTACTTAGGTTCTATCCAGCATTATCTCCCCGCTTGAAAAAAAAATGTAATCGGAGAGGACATTTTTGTGTAAATTTGTTTCCGGAAATCACTGCTCATGTAGAGTGTCCAAGCTGATTCTAGAAATTCATAAAGTTGACATAACACATGAGTCCTGAGAACTGGAGGTTAAATGTGAATGTCTGTACAAAGTCCACAGAAAATGTGAAAGTTCGATATAGAACACTGTAGAAAGTTCACAAAGAATGAGAAAGTGTGATGTGGTGAAGACTGTGAAAAGTTCATAGACAATGGGAAAGTACGATGAGGCGAACACTGTGAAAAGTTCACAGATGATGAGAAAGTACGATGAGGCGAACACTGTGAAAAGTTCACAGATGATGAGAAAGTACGATGAGGCGAACACTGTGAAAAGTTCACACACAATGATGAGAAACTTGCCATTGCGTCATTTAACTTTGAAGTGTTGTGACCATATTAATTGTAAATCCAATATTGTCATTTACTGACCCAGTACTGAACCGCCAAAATATATAACCAAAACGCCAAAACGTGCCAAATTATGCGCAATGCTATGAAATATAGCATAATTTTGTATACAATTTCACAGGAAAGTAATATAAATTAGCATACATAAGCATATAAAAAAAAGATTGGCAGTCATTTGCATTTTAGACACTGTAAATAACACATTAATACAATATAAAAAATAATATGTGAGGATTACAATTCCATTTGGCCCATTACATATACTATATGTGAGCGAGGACAAAAATATAATGCAAACTTTTCTTATATATACATAAGAATGTAATCTCATAAATAACATATTACTGTTTCTTTTAATTTTGCATTAAGAAATAACATACTTTAACTCATGAACCAGAAAAATATACATAAATATACATGTTTTCATTTATATTGATTTGTTGGGATAGAGAAAAAAAAAAAAAAACATATCAATGTAGTCATAATTTTCCCAGCTTTCCTTCTTTTCTTTTTATTGAAGAAAAAAAAATCGCTTAGTAAAATATTCTCAATTTTACAAAATGAAAACAGTTCTAGCATTGATATTTTAATAAATTTATGTAAAGAAACAATTATTCTTCGCATTATATATACAATTCCGTCGAATTATTAATTAACAGATAATGGATTGAAATAGAAGAGAAAAGGCAAAAAAAAAATGAATTATTCGTTTTCATTTGATAATATTTATTTCTATTATTATTTCCTCTTTTTTTTTTTTTAAACTTGCCCAAGTTTTGTATGTTTCCTAAAAAAGTTCAGTGTAATTTATCCTCCATATAAGGTTGATATCAAAAACAAAAGAAAAAAAATAAATTCCTAATCCAAAAACATTTCTATAATTTTCGTCAATTTTTATTATTATTACAATAAACAAAATAAAAACTGAATGATGCAATCTCCCTTGTTTATAAAATGAGCATCGTAACTGAAGAAAAAGAAAATCAAAAGCAACCGTTGCCTTTTAATCTAACCAGGGATAAACGAATTTCTCTTAGCTGAAAAGATGATGGAGAGCAAGTCCCTTGCCCTTAATCCTCTACCTTTGAGCATCCTCATCTGCCATAAACACCTCCCCTCAACTGGACCTGTAATACGTCGCGCTATCTCCCTTTCAAATTCTCCCCGTGTAGATCGTAATTGATTGTACCAGGTGCGTTTGGTACACTACACCGGAGAATCTTCGTCACCCTTTTTTTGGAACACGCCCACGGAACGAACCCCTTTTTTTGTCCCTGCAGGTGCATCGGGATTTGCGATGCGATCTTTCTTCCGTAACCTTAACCTTTCAACTTTGTTCAAGCAGGAAGCAGGTAGACTAGCGTGTTGCCTGTTTAAAACCGTCACGTGGAATATGCCGCTAATTATAAAGTAAGTTTTCGAGTTATTATAAGAATTATTTATTTATTTAGTCCTATAACATATTGTGATCATATTGTGTTTTGCTTGTACACAAGAAACTAGTTTTAATTTCTTATAGAGTTAACTTTAAGATGTAAATAATTTAAGACATACTGCGCGCGTTAGCACGTGTTTCAAACCCTGAAGCTTTTGCATTATGTGCTTAAAAATCCAACTTCCCACTAGAGACTAAGCATAAGATTTTAAAATCTCATTAATAATCTGAAAGATAAATTTAATTACCTTTATTTATCAAAAATCCAGTTTGAACTGATGTTTTCTTTTTTTTTTTTTGTTAGCACGAAGCCTAAAACATGAAATATACCTGAACGCACGTGTATGCCAAATGCATAACTACTTTCCTAAAAACAATATTCATGTCTGTCAACATTAATTAATAATAATTTAAAATATATGTAATTAAAATTTTCTTTTATTTCTTAATATAATCGTTAATCTTAAAAGTTAATGAGGTTGAATATCAAGAATGTGAAATAGCGGTGTCGTGGCTATAACGCATAGTAAAACAATAGTTTATTTAATCATTTAAATAAAAACTAGTCAATTTATTTATTTAGATTAAACTAAATTATTTATTTAAAGTAAGATCAATTATTTTTTATTTTATTTATGTATTCTTATATTTGAGAAAAAAAAAGTGTGACTCATACCCGCCGATCTCAATTAAATACTGCAGTTAGGATTTTATTCGCCCGCGAATATCTCCCATTTAAAAGAGTCAGAACGGGTTAAGTCGCAATGCGTATTTAAGGAAAATACTTTAAATTAAATAAAGTTTATAATATATGAAAATCTTTACCTATATCTTACGTTATTTAGAGGATTCTTAAAATAAACGTTATTTTTATTTATCTATACAATTTATTTATTTTATTTATTTATTTATTTATTTATTTATGTATTTTAAATCATTATTATTATGTATTTATTTATTTTTATTTTTTTTGAAATTTTAAAATGTTAAATATTTAGAAGAGGAATCACTCTATTTATATATTAAGATCGCGAACTTTATGCTTAAAATCTCATTAAATCAAAATGTAATACATTTATTTTTATTTAAATTTTATACTTAGCTTTGATGTCCTGTAAAATTCCTTTAAAAGTGAGAAACGAGAAAGAGAAAAAAAAATTCGCTAGTTCGAATCGTCAAAATCATTCAATTATTTATTTATGTACACATTTTTTTTTAACTAGTTACTTAATTCCCTTATATATTTTTTTTTCTTTATGTTATGGACCCGGAGACGATGGCCTTCCATGGATGCTGTTACCTGTTGTCCCGTGTGCTCCCGATGTATACCTGGGGAGCGTCCAGAATGTTTTCGTCCATTGAATGTATCCCCAACAACGATGAGGGTGTGATTGAGGTATCCAAGTGTACCCAAAGCAAAGGAGACGCAGGATTCCTCCTAAAATGTGATTTTTTTTTTTTTTTTTTTTTTGTGGTTCCAAAACATCCATCTGTGAGAAGACCGGGGGACGCAAAAGGAGGAACCCCCCCGGTGTGTGTGTGTGTTTTTTTTATATATTTTTTTTGTTGTGAAACTGTGGATTCCACCACTGTGTTTGGTGTGTTTGTCTGGGACGCCTGTGGATTTTCCCCCATGGAATAGACACACACCTCAAGAGTGCACCATCGCGAAGCAGACATCAACCTAGTAAGTGTAACCCCATTTTATTTATTTATTTCTTTATTCGTTATTATTTTTAATAAGTGAGGTTGATTTTCATTTTATTTCCTGCCCTATGCGACCTGCCCTGAGGAGAAAATTAAATTGAATTAAATTAAATTGAAATCTAATAATTTTATGTGATTAAATTATTATTATTTTTTTAATATCTCCATCCCTGTGTATTTTATGCCGGCTTACACAGTTTCTTGCGAAGAATATCTGCAGAGATATAAACGGGAAAAAAAAAATAACCATCCTCAAATTAAATCTTATATGACCTTATTATGTTTTGTTTAGTCGTTAAATGTTTTTAGTGATATTTTATGTGGTTGACTTGTCTTGCATGTTATGTAAAGTTTGCGTTCCGTGACTGTAACGTTAGTATCTCCCCTTGAGATAAGATGCTTTACGGCCCGATATTTGTGGGTGGTCCCCTGTGTTGTACGGCAGAGAAGGCGAGTAGAAAAGGGAGTGCAAAAACTTCGATTGCTCCCCCTCCATTCGAGTGCTGAATCGAATCTCCGCGAACGATTGTAACCTTGGTTACGATGGCTTTGTTGTTCAACAATTTCGTATAATCCTGATTCTCTCGTATTAAAAGTTTCCCTTCGTTTTTATTATTTATTTTTTTTTTTTCTTATTCTTAATATATATCAAACTTTTTATATATTTATTTTAAATTTATCCTTAATATATGGATATATATATTTTTTTTTTGTAGTTAATTATTTATTTTTTTTTTATTTATTTTTTTT
This sequence comes from Maratus michaelseni, assembly GCA_963931845.1. Classification (NCBI taxonomy): domain Eukaryota; kingdom Metazoa; phylum Arthropoda; class Arachnida; order Araneae; family Salticidae; genus Maratus; species Maratus michaelseni. The sequence continues at coordinate 211,821,859 of OZ007595.1, forward strand.
TTTTTTTACTTTAGCTGATTATGCAATAGCTTGTTTCCTGATTATTTTTAATTATTACTAATCAATGAATATATTATCCCGTTGACCTAGGAAACTTATAAAGGTTTTTGCCTGCATAGTTTTGTAATCTATGTCTACAAACTTTTCATGACGTCAATATGCTGACCCATAAAACGTTACGTGTTGTATATTTCCAATATGAAATATATGATAAGATATAGTTATATTCATGATCATTATCTTTTTTTTTGTGAGAAGTAGGAATGAATAATTTAAAATGGCAAAAATGTTTGTTGTGTAAACACCGAAAACCCTTTTGAATTTGTTTATAATGTAGCTAAACAGTGTACTGTCCTATGAAACAAATATAGGTGTAGTATTTAATGCTAAATATAAAACATAAGTTGCCCCTTGTAACAGAATCAATCCTTAATTTCCCTGTAAAAAAAAGTATAATACTCGTTTTTCCTTTTTATTTTATTTATTTATTTATTTAATTTTTTTTTAAATTTATTTTGTGGAGTTTCGTATATGTATATTTTTTGTATTTTGCTAGTATAAATAATGCGACCTCTTCTCGCACTATTTTGTGAAGTCTATGGGGATATTTTTATACATATATATTTATTTTTGTTACCGATTATCTGTACATTTTAACTCAATACAAATTTGGCTCAATGTGAGTCCTGGGTGACTTGTATCTTTGACTTGATAGTGTCCCAGTATACACTTATTTTTGAAACATAATTATACACAGTATGACCAAAAAAAAAAATTTTTCTTTTTTTTTTTTTTTTTTGAGCTTCAAAATAAATTCTTGACTAAATTTTTGGAGAGAATAAAAAAAAATTATTTACAAATTTTTCCTATATTATACAATTTGTTATATTTCCTCTGTAGATTCTGTATCAGAAAGCGATTGTGTAGACTGATTGTCTATGTCCTCGTTACATGGTGTTGCATGCTTGGGTACGAATAGCAAATCAATGTGTCTCTTAATGTTGCTTTTATATACCCCTGATAAATCGGACATTAAGTAATTGTGATTTCGCAGTTTTCTGATTACTTTCATTGGTCCGTCCCACTTTTTTGCTAAAGCGTGTGGGTTGATGCATTTGAGGTAAACAATTTGGCCAATTTTTAAATCCTTCACCGTTTGTAAGTCCTCATCGCGAACATACTCTTTCATTAATTTTTCCTGATTTGCCAGTGCTTCAATCCTGATTTGTTTAAGATGCTCCATTCGATTTTTAACATATTGTTTGGTTGCAATATCCTCCGAGGGAATATGCGTTGTGAAAGGAGTTCTTAGATTTCTAGCAAAGAATAATAATGACGGTGGGAAACCTGTTGCTCTGTGTTTAGATGTGTTGTACATTAATTTAAAGAACTCAAGTCGGATATCCCACTCGAGGGTATTATTACTCATGGCAGTGAGTGAACTCTTCAAAATTTTATTGACGATTTCTGCCAGTCCATTCGCTTTTGGCCTGAACGGGCTTGAGAAATGTGGTTCTATCCCTAGAGCCTTCATGTATTCCGTGAATACATCACTGCGAAAATAACGTGCGTTGTGTAAATAGACCTCTTTTGCTAGACCAAACATCCCGAAGTATTTATTTAACACGTTCAAAATTGTTTGTGATTCCACATTCCTTAGTGCAACCGCTTCTAAGAATCTTGATGTGGAGTCAGTTATAGTTAGTATAAATGCGTTCTTTCGAAATGTTACTGGCAGTTTTCCGCATATATCTATATGCAGCCTACTCCCAATTTCGTGGTCTTTTACTACCCTCTTTATAGGAACCTTGATGGTTCTGTGCTGTTTAGCTGTCTGGCATGCAGTACAGTTAGCACAAAAAGTTTTAATATCCGTATACATACCGTGCCAATACAATCTATCCTTTATCAACTCGTAAGTTTTTTGAAAACCAAAGTGCGGAGCATGTGCATCTTCCATGATAGCAATTTTAAGAGTGTCTGGGCAATTAACAGTTCTTTGTTGTTCTGTCCCGGTTTTAGAATGAGCATCCTGTTCGTGTTAAGTGTGTATCTATTTGTGGTTTTGTTGTTTCTACCCGTAATAATTTTGTCAATAATTTTCTTTAGTTTTTCATCTCTGTATTGTTCATTTTTTATATTTTCATTTGAAAGTGCAGAATTCATTTTGAATAAGTTATTTTGTAAATTGTTATCTGCAATTATGTTATTGATATTCCTGGAAACATAGTCAGCTGGGTTGTTTTTGCCCTCTATATATTCAAACGAGTAATTATATTCGGCTAAGTCAGTTAACCATCTTTTGACTATGTCTGATTGCGTTTCAAGGTTTAAATGTCTTGTGTTTGATTGCGAATCAGTTTGTATTGTAAATTTTCTGCCCCATAGAATGTGGTTGAAGTGTTTTACTGCTTCATGTATGGCTAATAGCTCGAATTTCACACTAGGGTAGCTTTTCTCAGGTTCTTTGAGTTTGCGCCCAAAAAATTCAATGGGTACCAAATTGTCCTGATGTCTTTGAGCCAAAATGGCTGATATAGCTACTTTTGAAGCATCACAAATTAATACGAACTCTTTTGAGTAGTCAGGTGGTTTGAGAGTTGGTTTTTGCATGATATTTTGCTGTATGTTACAGAATGCTTTTTCTGCATTTTCATTCCACTTGAATTTCACTTTCTCTTTTGTAAGCTCAATTAAAGGATGAACTATGTCAGTGTATCTGTGAATCAGTGATCTAAAGTAATTCGCCAGTCCTAAAAGTGATCTAACTCCTTTTTTTGATTTTGGTCTGATGAAGTTCTGTATTTTATCAATATTCTTTTTAGCCGGAGAATATCCCTCCTGATTTAGTTGGAATCCTAGGAAGTCTATTTCCTGTTTACAAATTTGCATTTTGGCTGGCTCAATTGTAAGGTTGTGGTTAATTAATGCCTCGAGTACTTCCTTTATAAGTTGTAGCATTTCTTGAATATTATTCGTTGCAATAATAACATCGTCCATAAAATAAGCGACTTTAGATTTGTCAAAGTGTCCTAGGACTTTGTCAATCAATTCGGCGAAATAAGCGCTACTATTTTTTGTGCCAAAACTAAGCCTTAGTGGGTTAAATTTACCAAACTCTGTTATGAATGCTAACTTTTTTCTGTCTTCTGGTCTGAGGTTTATCTGGAAAAAGGCACTGTGTAGATCAAGCACAGTATAAAATTGTTTCCCACTGATATTATATAAAATGTCTTTGATATCTGGTATTGGATAGTTGTAAGTATGTAGTATTTCATTTAGGAGTCTATAGTCAATTGCCATTCTGTATTTTTGCTCTTGTTTATCTTTTTGTGTTTGTTTTTTCTTAACAAATACGACAGGAAAAGAGTAGTTTGAATCTGATTTTTCAATTATGTTTGCTTTTAGTAATGTTTGTATTTCCTTCCATGCTGTTTCCTTTAAGGTTTGGGGCAGTCTATATGGTCTTGTTTGTATAGGGAAATCGTGATTTAATGTGAATTTGGGACATACAAGTGAACTCTGACCTAACGTGTCATATGTTTTAGAGAAAGCGTGAGCTTTGCTCATTAATAATTCTTTGAATGTTTCTTGTAAGTCCTCTGTGAGATGCTCTAAATCAAAGTCATTGATGCTAAGTTCTGCCTCCCGAAGTTGTCTGACTTCCTGAATGTTTAGTTGATTGATCTGGTGAATTTTTCCATGATCAATATCAATGTCTGAGTCATCTTATTCTATGTCTGTGGTGATTTTGACTATGTTAGTGTTTTGTTTTAAGTAAATGTTTTTATCCGTCTTGTTATGTATTATAATATTTATTAAGTTGTTGCGTTGCACCTCATGAATTGATGTTTGTATATTATACTCGGTATTGTCTCTAACTGGCTCTGCTAGAATTATGTCTTTTTCATTAATTTGTTCATCACAAGTAAGTGTAATGATTTTTTTAGAGTGTGGGGTTAGAAATATTCTGCGCTTGTTCCTTGCATACAATTTATTTTTTTTATTGTGTGCTCCCCCTTTTTTTTAATTGTTTTTTTGGGTTGTTATGAATGACATCATCGTGTTGAGCTGTGTTTTGTTGATTTTCAGTTGCTAGATTATTAATTTCTTCATTCTGTTCTGTCATGTAAGTGTTAAGTTGAATGACTTTGTTTTTTAGTTTAAGAACATTTTGTGAAAAGTCTAATGTGATGTTGTTGCCCCTTAAAAAATCATACCCAAGTAGGATCTGATAATCCCTATCAAATTCTTTGTTTGTCACATAAAATGTACCAGTGGTGCAAATGCCCTCTAAGCGAAAAGCAATTTTTATACAGTGTTTAAAAAAAATAGTTGAGTTTGTTAGGGTTTTAATTTTAATTTGGGTACCTAGGTATTTAAATTTTATGTTTTCTTGCTTTATTTTGTCAAATATACCTGGGGACAGCAGCGACACAGCTGCTCCCGTGTCACATAATCCTTTTAATTTAATATTATCAATGCTCATGTCAATTATGGGTAATTGATTATCTTTAGAATTATTGACACTGGCAATAGTTTTATTTAAAAATATTCCATCCTGTTGTGTTTTGTCCCTAGTATCACTGTTAATTGCACTTCCTTGTGCATTTATATCCATAAGAAATCCAAATCCCTGAGGATAACTGTGAGCATGAGAGTCGAAAATGTTAGGTGTATCAAATTGTTCGTTTGGTGTTTTAAAAGTCCCGCTGTGGGGTGACTCACGCGGGTGCGTTTTATTAATGTTAGTAAGTCCCCCACTCAGTTTTTTGGTTCTTTTCTATCTTTGTCATCTGAGTTTCGGTTTGTGTTGCTCGAGTTTTTATAGTTGTATTTTTTATTGTAGTATTTTGATCCTGGCTTACCTCTAGGCCTATCAAAATTACCCCTCTGTGCATTTGTGTTTTCATAATTTTGCCCACAATTGTTTGCATAACCTTGTCCAAAATTATTACCATGATTTGGCCCATAATTGTTACTATGAATCTGCCCGAAATCCATATTTTGAGCTTGGCCAAAGCCCGGGTACTGCTCAAAACTCTGTTCAGAATTATTACCTGAGCTTTGCCCAAAATTCTGTCCAAAATGACCTGAGTGTTGCCCAAAATTCTGTCCAAAATGACCTGAGTGTTGCCCAAAATGACCTGAGTGTTGCCCAAAATTCTGTCCAGAATTAAGGCCTGGGTTTTGTGCAAAATTTTGTCCAAAATGCCCCCCTTGCCAATTAATGCTTTGCATGGGATACTCCGGACGATGTAAATTTGAATTTTGTTTGGTGTTGTTAGAAAATTTATTATTTTGGAAAATCTGATTTTTGTATTGTGGTTTTTTTTCTATTTTATAATTTGTCTGGTTACTATTATTCCTTTGATTAAACCAACAATGTTCCGTTTCGTGATTGTTGCGCTTACACAGCTCGCACCATTTAGATTTGGCTCCTATTGTATCTTTAGCGTGAATTTTTAAATTATTTAATTCAGTCATTAAAGTCTGAATCTGTTCGGCGCTGTTTGCATTTAATTTTATCAGGCTTTCCACTAAATCGGATTCATTTTGTTTCTTTACCACGTTAATCTCCTCTAAGTTGCACGCGTTGTAAGCTTCTTCCATTTTGAGTGCTAAATTGCATGCTTCTGTAAAATCTTTCGGGGAGTTTTTGCGAACATCTAAACTAAAATCCGCTCTTAAACTATCCAGAAATCGTGTCAATTTAATCAAATCAATAAATTTGGTGGACCCATTTTGACCTTCTTCGTTGTTTTTACTGATGTACTCTTTTGCTATTTCGTTGAATTCGGTGATGAATTCCTCTACAGTTTGCGATGGTTTCTGCTTAAGCGTAAAAAATTTGTTTTGGATTTCGGAAAATTTCGCTTTGGATTGAAAGCATTCTATTAGTTGCTTTTTAAATTCTCCGTAATCCGTTTCACTGTTTAATTTGATGTTTGTCGCCAATTTTTCCCTTGCGTTTGCAATTAATTTTGCTTTCAAAATGATTAATTTACAATCATCTTTTAGCAAAGTTTGTGCTATTAATTTCTCGAATTCTTGCAGGTAGAATTCCACTCTATTTCCCTTTTTTCCGTCAAAAGTTGGAATCAACGACAAAATAGTGTCTACACTTGGTGTAGATTCCGCCATTGTTGCGTTTAGTATAGATTTTTCTGCCTGATTTCGTTTATTTTTATGTTGATTTCTTGTTTTTGGTGACAAAATATCAGTTTGTCCCCGTTTATTTATTTTTTTTTTTTTCTGAGTTGTTTGTTTGTATAGATGAATCGTTGAGATTTCCACTTTTTCTCTTAAATTTTCTTTTATTATTTGCCATACCCCAACGCAAAATAAAATTTGTAAGGCATTTTAACAAGAGATCAGATTACTACAAAACTTGTTCAATTTTAGTTATTTTTAATTTTACGTTAATTCTGCTGATATAAGTATTAATAATTATTTAAAAATCTAATAATTCCTACACTTATTCTTTCATTTATTATTATTATTATAATTATTTTTTATTACTTAGCAGTTGAGTGAAAAAAAAAACATCTCAAAAATGAACTTTTTTTTTTTTTTCAATTGTTCACTTATAAGTATGCAAGAAATACACATAAAATAAATAGATAATAAAAGTTTATCAGCTTATCACTGGTATTATCATTAATTTTATCTTTTATTTTTATTTTATATATATGTATATATATATCTTTTTTTTTTTTTTTTCAAGGATTAGAACAAATAATAGTTCATTTTTTTATCACTTTCAAATATATTTGCATGAATAAGTCAAATAAATATTTCAGAGACAAAAATAATATGCAATCTTTCAACAAAAATGGTCTAATTCTTAGGAATTGACCTTTGAAACCTTTGTTTTCATATGAAGATTATTTGCTTGTAATTACAATCGCGACATATAAATATACAATATAAAAGACAATTTTAATTATGCAAATGCAATTGAGTGCCAATACCTTTTTATTATTTTTTTATGTATAACCCATACCCTAGGATCAGGATTTTACACTTTACAGCTGATATTATTTATCATTTATTTTGTATTATTATTGTTATAATTGTAGTTATTATTATTATTCTTATTATTCATACAATTACCGAAATAAATTATATTAAGTAGTGTGATGTTAGCTTACAAAAAAAAAATATTAAATACTACTAGCAGAATAATATGAGAAGTAAAAAAAAAATATATCTTATTATTATTTTTTTTTTAAATGGATATGTTTAGAGTAACTAATTATAAAAATTTATGTAAATAATAACTTCTATACATTTATTGAGTAAATTTATCAATTCTAAAAGAGAATCTTGAATATAAATAAATTTAGTTTCTTTAAATGTCCATCATTATTATTACTATTTAAGTTATTTCATTAGATCTAAGATATAAGTTCTTAATCCAGTACAAAATATTTAATTATCTAAAATAAGCTATAAATTGAATAATTAAAAGGGCTGGATATGAAGAAAGCTGAACACCAGAGAAATTCCTGTGTCACATGCACCAGTAATAATTGGGGTTTCTATCTGTTGGAGAGATTTAAAACATATATATAAAACTTGCAGGGCGTTACTCAAACCCATAATAATTAACTCCTCCTGTCAGAGACACACCAATTATCTTAGCGGCAATTTGAGGGGAAATTGTGATCGTACAACCTGGGATAGCTTTTTTTTTGTATTAAATAAAAAGGTGTACGGCGTTGTGTTATTTTTGAAGAAACTTATCCTTAAGGTTGACCCCTCAAGCCCGCTGTAAAATCTTACTGAAAGCAGTAGTTTAAACCAACATATATATTACTCTAGATTAAACATCACACTATACACTAAATAAATGCTGGAGTCTAAATTAAGGGTAAAATAAAAAAGGTTTTATTTACATAAGATAGATATAAAACATAAAAAAAAGAAAGAGTAAAATAATGATACAAAAAGGTAATACACATTATATTCACGAGACTTCATTTTAACAATACAATATATTAACCAGTTAAGTTATTAAGTACTTATTTTGATTATTTAAATTTAAGTAAGTGCTTAATAAGTTTGTGATAATAATTTAACCTCTACATACATCCTTGATCCTGGGGATGGCACGAGAAGCATAATCTTCTTAACGTTAATTAATTAATTTAAAAATATTTACACAGTATCTGGGTGAATAATATCTACCTGTACCTCTCAAGAGAATAGCAGTCATAGAGTAGTTCACCAGTAGTTCTTGCTTCCATGGGCACATATTTAAAAAAGGTGTGAATGACTTAATTATAATTGTAGGCTGTTGCCTATAGCACTGCAGCCTATATAGAAAAGCCAACTTTCATGTTGGTAGCAAGCTGCTGAAAAAGATGTCCTCCTCTTAAGGATTTTTTTGATGGAAGTGATTTTTGAGTTCTAGCGAAGTTTTCGTTATTTTTCCCCCTCAGAGGGGTGTAAAAAGTATTTACCTCCTCTTAAGGATTTTTTATCCAATGTTGATGTTGGCGGTCAATTTCCCTGCTCTCTCGAATCACTTTTACTGGTCGCCGCGTATATCTGATCATCACGATGTTTCTGATTCGCTCCAGCCATATTCCGCCTCTTAGAGACTCCTATGTACCACTCCTCTCCTTGTTTTCCCGGAATCGCCGGTTCAATGTATATCTTAGCACATTTTATGACCCCTCTAGATTGTCTGTCATAAATCCCTGTTTGTTCAGCATTGCTGAACTGTCAGTTTCGGCGCCTGTCTGCTTTCTGCCCTCGTAAACACGGCCACCCATATCGTTGCCGTTGTTTTGATTATTCTGTTATGCGGGATATACCTACTTAGGTTCTATCCAGCAGTTTGAAAATAGTGGTATCAAATATATATAAAAAATATAGGACGCTTCGACCGCTGTATTTACAGTATAATACTGGCAGCTGAGATGCCAGTATTATACTGTAAAATCAACACTTTTTTTTTCAGTGATGACCGACTATGAATGATAATTTAAGTGCGATTTCTAGGTTTGGTGTTTTTGCCTGAAATTAATTTTAGCTTAATTTGTGATGTGTATGAAAACCGGTAAGTAGTATACAGCGCTGTACAATAGAAATCAAGTATGTTTTCGCCTTTTGGTAGAAATTTCTGAAGGTGAAATTTTAACTGTTTTATGTGTTTTGTAACTAAACTAAATTTACTGGGTAGAAGGGCATACTGGGTAGCATACTGGGTAGAAGGTATAAAAGGTACACTTTGTGTGGTTATCAATACGAAAAAGCTAAAAACAACGTTGAAGCACACAAATTATACAACTTTAAAACTCATACGGCCGTTTCAAGGATACATCGATCCCCTTCATCAGTGTAAGGTGGAAAAAAAAAGAAAAATGTTAAAAGGGTTCAAAAGACCCACGGGGCTATAGCCGAGCGTGGGTCTTTTGAACCCTTTTAACATCCCCCCCCCACCTTACACTGATGAAGGGGATCGATGTATCCTTGAAACGGCCGTATGAGTTTTAAAGTTTTATAATTTGTGTGCTTCAACGTTGTTTTTAGCTTTTTCGTATTGATACTGAGTATAGAATACATACAAATCTATAGATCATATATAAGAGGGCAGCTCAAAAGAATCGAAATATTTTTCCGGCTAAGATGATAATTTCTGAACTCTGGTTTTCAAATGTGTGATGCGTTTTCTAAAATGTTTACTTAATTATCTTATTTCCCTTATTATAAACAGCGGGATTTTGTTAAAATATTCGGGAAGTGTTAAAAAGTGTTTCATAATCTATACTTGTCGCACGATTTTTCTTTCTTTTTTTTATGTTGACATGTTTAACAAGTTGGAAATTATACGTTGGACGTGACAAATGAGGTGCGTTCGTACTATAACTAGTTTTATGATGTAAAAAAACCATTTTTATTATTTCAGTGAAATTAATTTTATCGTCTGTTATTAGTGAAAGGAGCATGCTTATTTTTTTTTATATTACGTATGACCCGTTTACAGATGCGATTTTTTTTTTCGACACCAGACAGCGCTGCAAAATTCACCATGGAGATCTTGCTTTGCGAATAATTACCTCCGTGGTTTAATAATTTTATGACTCACGATGAATGAATATTTTGTGTTTATTTACTTTAATGGATTGAGATATTTGGCTGTTAACCTAATTTCCACTGAAGTTATCTCAGAATCTATACATTTTATAATGTAACTCATCTCTCAAGCAATCAATTTTTTCGAATGATCTTTCTAAAAATGTAACTTTTATGCAATTTTATTCGAAAAAATAATTTTGAATGAAAATGTCCGCTTGGCATATAAAAAAAGAAGTGGTTAGCCCGTATTTGTTTTCCTCAATCACGTAACTTGCGCTTTTGTTATATAGATTTGGTATGATAGGATTTAATAGAATAAAGAAAACTTTTATTAATATCTTTTTAAGTTTTGATTCGATTTTCATAAAATTTGAAATGACGCGACAAAATTCTGCAACGATTATATATATTAAATTTCAAACCATTCGGTCGGGTAGTTTTTGTGGTGTTATATGCGGACATATGGACGGGCGGACCAGACGAAGACTATAAAGGCTTGCGTATTTAATTACGAACGTCTAAAAAATGCCATGCACCAGTTATATTCTTACTAAACTAAATTTTAGCATACTATGTAGAATACACACACATCTATAGATCATATAGAGGGCTGCACAAGTTGCTGCAAAGAGGGTTCTGACAATTTTATTTTAATCCAGCTTATTTTAAGTTGGAGATTTTAGACCAATCTGGATTCTACCGTGAAAAAAGGGGCAATGTCCGTAAAATTATACAAATTCTGCCCATGAAAAAAGGGGGATAGTCCGTAAAATAATACAAATTCTGCCCATGAAAAAAAGGGGGATTGTCCGTAAAATAATACAAATTCTGCCCATGAAAAAAAGGGGGATTGTCTGTAAAATAATACAAATTCTGGCCATGAAAAAAGGGGGATTGCCCGTAAAATTACCCAGTATTACCCCATTCTATTTTGGATTCGGGAAAAAAAAGGCACAAATCATACAATTATGTCTTTTAAAATTTTTTAATTGCCAAGATGCACCTTCTGAAAATCCATAGTAGATTTAACAGGGAATATGGATAATTCACAACACTAATTAAAGCCAAAAATTTTCACAGGCGTATTTATATGTTTTCGTAATACTTGAATGAAACATTCATAACTTATGTATAACATACTCGCATATTCAAAACCTAATTTTCCAAGGTTTTAAGGTATAATTAGCTGGCAGTTTGTAGGTTTTTTTTTTTTTTTTTCAAATAAAGATTTAATTCCATTAAAGGAGAGAATGCTCACTCATTTCCTATAATAAACTTAGTATTTTTATTGAATTAAAAGGTTTCCTTTTTGTGTTGTTGCATTAATAAATTATGTTAAAATACTTATAAGATGTGTTTCAGTAGTAGATACAGTATTTAATCTACTTAAAACATTTTTAGCTTTCCAAAATTTACCATGACACACTTTAGCAATGAGGGTGGGGGAGCATTTAAAAAATTGATAGGATAACAAACTCTCTTGTGTTTAGATAAATGTGCGATATGTAAAATGAAAATAGAAAAATAGCTACTTCAACATTAAACTACAGGGATCGATCCAGGCAAAATTTGGGACCTATTTAGGGTCCTTTCACAAAAATCTATTTAATAAAATCGGCTCCTTCACAAAAATGAATTTAATAAAACAGGGACCTTCACAAAATTCTTTTTAATAAAAAATAGGCCCTTTTCATAAAATTATTTTTCATAAAATCCGTTTTAAAATCTAATTTGTAAATATAAAACCAGGTCACGAATAACAAAAACTTTAGCAAAGGGATTTAAAGAAGATTTTGTTATTAAATTCTTGGTTCGAATTTGAATAACTGAATTTCAACTTTCGTTACAAAATGTTATTTTCACAAAAATATAATAAAATTCACAAAAATAACTTTTACTTTTTACAAAATAGGCCCCAAGAATAAAAACCTGCATCGACCCCTGAATTAATCAGAAAAATTTTGAGTAATATAAGTAAAGTAGCTGTACTGCTATTGCTCCCTCTCCCCCCCCCCCGTCCCCTAAACCCCTTAATAATGAAAGGGAAGCTCTTTTATGATATATATAGACAGAAACGCAAAATTTATTTCGATTTTTATGTATCACATAGTATTTACTAAACATTACATGCAACAAAAGTAGTCAATTTTTGATTTAACCCTTTAACGGATAAAGCATTTCAATTGCTAAAATGTTGAAATAAATGATTGACACCGGAAATTATAAACAAATTTATTTATATATAATAAAAAAGCGATATTTCACATACATAATAAATGGAAAACATTTCTATTAAAATTCTGCTGTCATTGTTCAATTTCGTAATTAGAGTTTTGTGGTTTCATAGGGAAACCAATGACCGTTAAAGGGTTAACAATGATTCATACTGCCATGATTCTTGATGTTGTGTATATTGAAACAAACTCTAAAGCAAGTGTGCATACATAGGTTTTAACAGTGATATTAAACAATGGTGAAAAAGAAACACGAGTCATTTTACATTTTTGGAGAAATCTCCCCATCCCCCTTTTTCCAAATAATAATAATCAAGACAAAATGTGTTTGTTAAAAGCACTGTGTTAAAATAACATAGTATGTTACACATGGGTTCTGCTTAACCCTTTCCGGCACAGACAAATTCTATTCGTAAAATGCGAAATTACTGACTGACACCGGAATTTACAAACGACTTTTTTAGAAAATAAGAACTTATTTTAGGCTTTCATTGTAGAAGCAAAATTTTATTAAAATATTCTTGGTGCCGAATGCAAGTTTGGAATTAAAATTAAGTGTGCCCGGAGTGGGACCACTGTGCCGGAAAGGATTAACTAATATAATACATATATAATATATACTATATTTCTTTCATTTTTATAGGATCTACAAATAAAAGTTTACGTGAATTAGGTGACAATTGATTCTACTTGGGAATGTTTGCAGCTGAAATCATTGCAATGGCTCTGTTTTAATAAATTATCATTCAATAAATAAAAATAAAACATGAATTTTAACAAATTTATTTAATATTTCAACACAGTATTACTAGTAGTAACAAATTTAATTAAGAAAAAAATTAATTTTTCCACACAGATTTGTAATAAACATAACTAGTCTAGAAGCTTTTGCACTTTGACATTTGTTTTGGATCTTGTAGATCGTTTTGGCGATTGTGCCTTTTTCAGGATTAATAGCCAAGCATGCCCTATTAAAAAAAAAAGAAAAAAAAGTAAGAATAAATATTACGTAAAAGTATATACAATAAACACAAATTGAGTATAGTAACAATCTCAGTTATCCCAAATGAACAGCAAATACAGCAGTTATGTGTCTTAATAGATAATTGTTATGAAGATCCTATTCAAACAGTGAACAAAAAATTAATGAATTAGAATTCACTCCATTTTAATCCAGAATCTAACATACTTTGGTAAAAGCATTGGTACTTTCATAGTTTCATGCCAGAAATGAAATTTATATTTCTGGGAAACAATCTCTAAATTATTTTGAATCTGTTGATACATTGCACATTTGATTAAAAAACAAACTATTAAAAATAAATTAGCTCTAAACAATGTGAACTCATTTTTGGTTGGATTTTTTTTTTTTTTTTTTTTTTTTTTTTTTTTAACGGGTTTTGCCCATAAGAACACGCCGGTATTCCAGATTTATACTTCCGCAGCGTAAATTTACGGAATTTTACCGTTAAGCTTCAAAAACGGACATCTACCGTAAAATAATACGGTAAATGTCCGTTATTTTACTTTTTTTTACAGTGTAAAGGGCCACATCACTGAAACTCCACGATCGCAAAATCCCATGTTAACCTATGGGAAAAATTAGAAGCACGATGACTCGTTACCCAATATAATTATTATAATGCGGTTTTCACCATCATCAGAAAGTACACGAGTCAGATGCTGACAGTGTGCGTTTTTAAAAATTATCGCCTTAAACTTTAAATATTTAAAAAATCCCTACAAACTTTGAAATTTCCACTTGATGAAATTTTTATCATCTTCTTTAAAATACCTAAAATTTAAGGCGACAATTTTTAAAAACCCACACCGTCGGTATCTGATGTGTACTTTCTGATGGTGAAAACCGTATTTTAATAATTAAATTTAGGCAATGAGTTATCGCGATGCGATCGGAAGAGTTTCAGTGAAACGTCCCTTAACAGTCCGAAGGAATTGTCTGCTTAATTATTTATCTGTATTTGTCCGTTTTTAGGAGCGTTCTTAATTAAAATACGTAAGCACCTAAGTCGTCGTCTGGTACGTCCGTCCGTCCATTTGTCCGCATACGACAGCGCAAAAACTACTCAACCGCATGGTTTGAAATTTAACATATATAATCATTGCAGAATTTTGTCCAGTCATTTCAAATTTTATGAAAATCGTATCGAATCTTAAAAAGATATTAATAAAATTTTTTATTAAGTAATTTGAATTTTTTAAAAATCGGTACTTCCTTGTTACAGCAACTTCCGAGCATTAATCGTCCAGCGACCGAGATGTATTGCCAAGTCATCTGACATGTATGACGTTATAGTCATGTATGATGTATATGACATTTTATAATCTCTATGACCAAGTTATAGTCATATTCTTCATTCTATTAAATCCTATCTTACGTAAATTAATTCAATGATATCTCATGATAGGTAATGATTCTAGGTTGCCATGGTGATTACATCATATTTAAGATGGAGTCATATTGTTTCCTTGTTACTACATTTAAAAACCGAATTTGTATACTAAAATTGTCTAATTATAGCAATCCTATAATTTCCGACAGTTTTTGGGATAGATGTTTTCGGAGAAATATATACAGTGGAACTTCCCTTTAACGAGGTCTCTATTTAACGAAGTTTTCTACTTAACGAAATTTTCTGCAGAACTTTGACTTTGAACACCATTAGCATGTAAATTAATCTCCATATTACGAAAAATATATTCTATATAACGAAGTTTATTCCACTTTTGTACATGTACAGAATTCAAATTAAGCAATTGCTGTTCGAAGGATATGCAAATTTATTTCAGCGTATTCGATTGTATGAAAATGAACACATTTAAATAATTTCCATTCTGCTTGGTGTTAAATAAAACAATTTTTTTTTCACACTAAGAAAAACACTTGCTATCACTATTCTCCAACTTCGAGACTCCAGCGCTGACAGTTGGGGGAAGTCAAAATCCCATTTTTACCTTCAATGATATAGAAGATGAGGTGTCGCAATGGCGTCAGATGTATTGAAACAAAAAATATCTATTAGAGTCAGACAGGTACCATTCTGGCCTTCCATTGCTGATAGACAATTGCTTTGTACATCCAAAAGAACGTGCTTCAAAATACAAATCGAAGAACATCCAAGTTATTTTTGTTCCTGCTAATACAGCTAAACTTCAATCATTAGTCTAAAGAATAATAAAAAATCTTGAAGTACATTATCGAAAAAGACAGAAAAAAGCTGATGTTGTGAAAACATTAGTTTTAGATTCTGTGTATCAGAGCTGATGAAAGCTTGGGCCAAAGCTTGGGAATGTGACGTGATTTCATCGACCGTACACGGCTGTTTTGTAAAAGACGGCTTCATAATTAAAACTGAATCAAATGTTTCTGAATCCGATACCTGTTTGTCATATCTCAAGAAAAAATTTCATGAATTTAAGTTAATTTCTATTTAACGAATTTTCTTCGTAACGAAGTTTTTAAGTGTAACGATGAGACTTCGTTAAATGGAAGTTCCACTGTATTAACTAGCAAGCTACGTCCGCTGCGCTGGTCGGTTTCTACAAATGAATCTTGACTCAAACGAAATATATCGTTTAATTTGACCTTATATTTGAAAGCAATCTGTATATTTACCTGGGATATCCTTCCACATTACTGAAAAATGACGTCATTTCGCTATTATATTTTCTAATGTACAGTCATAATTTTAGCTGTTAAGGACCAACTCTTTTATTTGGTCATTTACAGTTAGGGTTTGCTAAAGAACGATAAAACTATATGCAATGTACTAAAACCATCACTAAAAATTATCGAACTAACAATGCAAACAAATTAACTAACAAAATCCATTCAATAGACGTTTTTATAAAGGCTAATCTTTGATAATCGGGTTCATCTGATTATAGAACTTTTCCACATAATTCTAAAACTAACAGAACGATATGAAATATACTAAAACCATCCTTACAAATTATCTACTTAACAATGCAAGTCGCAAAAAATATGTCCAGTAAAAACTTTCAAAAAGGCTAATCTTTCGGAATCGGGTTCACCTGACTATATAACCTTCACACATAACTGTTTGACTAAGCAGCGTAGAACAATATGTATAGTACACTATAACCATTCCTGAAATAGCATCTAACTAACTAACAGTACAATTCTCATCAAAATCCGTCCAGTAGAACTTTTTCAGAAGGCTAATCTTTCATAATCAGAATCAAATATTGAAAAGGCTAATATTTGATTAAAAAAGGGTCACTCGATTTTCGAATTTCCCTCTATAATTCTAGAACTAAGCAACGTAGAATGATATGTTATATAATAAAACTTTCCCTAGAAAATTATCTAACAGTGTAGGTTCCATCGAAATCCATTCGGCAAAATCTTTTAAAAAGGCTAATCTTTCATAATTGGATTGATCTGATTATAGAACTTCCCATAATAATTCTATAACTAAGCTACGTAATACGATATGTTATACAATAAAACCTTCCCTGAAAAATTATCTTACAGTTTAAGTTCTACAAAAATCCATTCAGCAGAACTCGAGTTATAAGCAGCCGGAACGAAATTTCATATATGTAGAAAGAAGTAAATAGTATATTGCCGTTAATATAGTTTGCATGTGAATAAAAAAAAAGTACTTTTTGGTTAGCCGGGCGCCAGTGGTATATGTACATGTATAAATATATATGTATATACATATATATATGTATATATTCCTACATATAAGTGTATATATATGTATGTATATATGTCTTTGTGTAGATATATCTGTATTATACATATGTGTGTATATTCACGAACTAACGATAAAACAATATTGTTATATACATGTATATATCTATCACTGGCGACCGGCTAACCGAAATGTACCAAAAAAATACTACAAAAATGCTGTCGGACACTTGAAAAAACACCTTTTGGCTTAAAATCTCTCATGAAAACTGTTTTTCTTTTTTTTCTTTTCTTTCTTTTTTTAAATAAAATTAGTAACAGTTTTTTCTTTTATTTTTCCAGATGTATTCAATTCTTTCTGCAACAAAAAAAAACTAGTCGGATGTGCCAATCCCAAAACTTTCTTCTATCTCAGTCATGTTAATGCTTCAAAATTCGCTGTCACATCGCCAATAAAATCAATATTTTTCGTCATTCTGTTGTACGTCAGCTGCTTGCGAATCGTCGGGTTATATAGGGATGCGAACAACCGATGTATACTAAACTACGAAAAGTCCTTCTGGCCTGAACCGACAGGAACAGATAGTCTCCCTACTCCTTGGTTTTACGATTTTAGCTAATTTTACTGGAAAACACGAAGGTAAAATGCGTGGAACCTAAATAAAGAAGATTCAATCCCAGTTCTCGTCAACATTGAATTTGAATGAGAATATCGCCAAATTAGTCCTCTACAGCCAAGTTGGCTTCATTTATGGCAACTTATTTTGGTCGCCAAATTTGGCGCTATTCCGCCAACTTTCGCCAGGTTTAGCGAGATTTGACGTTGGCGAATATAAATATATAGTGATAAGCATATAATAGGATTAATGATTACAACAATGAAAGAAAATTTGACGAAACCATGTTAACTAAAACTCATAAATTAAACCCGTTTATGGATGAATTCTACTGTCTTGTTTGAAAATGTCAGCCACCCTAAAATTTCAAACTGCTATATCTCAGCCATTTTTTAAGATAGAGGCAAAACAAAAAATTGCTCCGGATTCTCCGGATCAAGGCCGAACATTTAACGGAAAAAAGTTTTAGGATTTCTAATTTTTTTGAATTTGCACATCTTTTTGAATTTGAAATCTTCAAATGGCTATCACAGCGCCCCCTTTCGTCGAAATATCCCCAAATTCTAATAGAACCTGCTTGCCATAACCAAAAACATAGAAAAAAATGAGGTTCAATTTGAAGCATAACTTCATACCACTTTTCGATGATACAATGAAGACAAACAGACGGACAGACAGACATTTTGTAAAAACATGTTTTTCGGAATCTCTGACCCCTAAAACGTGTAAATCCGTCGAAAAACGGAAGTCGAAAAAAATTTCGATTAAAATACTTTCTTCTATTATAGATAGAAGAAAGTAAAAAACACACCTTTTGGCTTAAAATCAAATTGTTTGGGGTCAAAAGTAAAATAAAAATCGCCAAAAACAAAAGATAAATCGTCAAATATTGTTTCAATAGCAATCTTGCCCCTTGAATAGTTTTTTAAGCATTACGAACAATCCCATGTTTAAATTAAATATTTTCGTTTTATAATATTATCTCTCATCAAAACTCTTTTTCTTTTCTTTCTCTTTCTTTTTTCTTTTCTTTTCTTTTTCTTTTTTTAAAATTAAAATTAGCAACAGTTTTTCTTTTCTTTTATTTATTTTAAAATTTAAATTAGCAACAGTTTTTCTTTTATTTTTCGAGATGCATAGCCTTTTTATTACTTTCTGCAACAATAATGGTCGCCAAAAAATTAGCAATGGTAACCTTTTCGGCCAAAATAACAGAACTTTCTATCATAATTCTGTAACTAATGTACGTAGAACGTTGTGTTATATACTAAAACCATCCCTGAAAAATTATCTTTCGAACAATGCAAGTTCCATAAAAATCAATTCAGTGGAACTCGAGTTATAAGGAACAGAACGAAATTTCCGTTTGTGTTTTATATATATAGTAGAAGTGATAAAAAGTCAAATGTGGATTTCAAGTTCTGAAATTTTCCAAGCTGGGCTTAAGTTTCCCATTGGAATTTTCAGTAAATGTCAACAAAAGATAAAATTTTGCCATCTTAAAATGTACTTATTTTATTACGGAAATGTATCATATCATAATAACAGGCGGTAAGATTCATTTCACTGAAATAATAACAGTACGAACGCACCTCATTTGTCACAGTTTGCGTACAATTTCTAACTTGTTCTATACTCTAATAATTATCGGCAAAATGCTCAGATAACCACGAAATTAGAATATGTTATTTGTTGAAAATGGTATGAGGGTAACAATTTACAGTTCATTTACAAAATTTTACAAAAAAATTATAAAATAAAATAAAAATAAATAAAATACACTGCCATCTATGAGTATTTATTATTTTAAGGCGGTTTTCAAAAAATATTTTCAACTGCTCAACAACACTAAAATTCCTGACACATTCCTACTTACTGACTTATTTTTAAACATAAAAAACATGATACATCCAGACCTGATAATTAAAGTGATTTGTAATCTAACAGTTTTTTTCATTTTCAAATAAACAAATTAAAGCTTGGGGTACTCGTATAAGCGATTATTGTTTCAGGATGACAGTTTTTTTTTTATTATTATTATTGATCTATCGCGTCCAAAACTTAGGTTCAAAACGCCAACTTTGACAGCTTTTCTGAAAAAATCTTCTGCTTTTAACGAAAAACGAAAAAAAAAATCGATTACACAATTTCTTAATAAGAGCACCTGCTAATTTGATACGTTTACCGGACTCCGCGCTGATTCGTTTTAATACTAGTAGTTCTGAAGAACAATATTGGTGCTAAATTTTTACAACACTTGTAGCAAAAATTACGTCCGGGAAGGTGTTTACAAAATTTGTAGCAATAATCTAAAAAGAAGTCTTTTTTTTTTTCGAAAAGTGGTATTCAAAAAACGAGCCGAGTGGGGTGGCCTGCGTTTACGAACAAAAATGAAATAATGCATTACACTGAAAAAAAAAAAAAAAAAAAAAAAAGTTGCTGATTTTACAGTGTAATACTGGCACTCCAGCTGTACCAGGACATATGCGCTACTGCGCATAAGAGGTAGCGTATTACTGCTTATTTTACTGTTTATTACTGTTAATTTAATTTTTTTTTCAGTGTATAATATACACTAAATATTCCTGTAAGAGCCAAAATCTATGGTGGAGCAGTGAGCGGAAAGATCGCATTTATCGCACTATTTGAATGGGATGTATATAGGAACCATTTTCATTAAGTTCGCGCCAATGAAAAGTACCTATACCTTATGCAGATATTTTGTATGGGAAGGGAGTTCTCAAAATACTCAGGAACTCCTTTCCCATACAAAACTTAGTCGTTGGGGGCCACCGTAATACTTACCCATCATAGATATGCATAATGTAAAATATTAAAATAAAAAATGTGTAAACTACTTATAAAATGCATTGCAATTCGAATAAAATCGTGGCTTGATGACGTCATAAACTTTAAAGCGAGGCTAACGAAAAAGACAGGCTACCGCGGTGCATTTCACTTATCTTTTTTTACAGACCGCTAGAGTGACGTGAAGCTCTTTTCGTATACCTGCATTGGTGCATTCGAGCATCACGTGACTGCCGTGGTCTGTAAAAAAAGATACGCGTAAAGCACCGCGGTAGCCTTTCTTTTTTGTTAGCCTCACTTTAAAGGCTCGATTACTGAATTGCTTAAGAGAAACATCCTTATAACTCCAAAAACAATAATCCTATTAACTAGCGGTTTATTGCATCTGATTAAGCGTCTCATTTCCAATTAAAATATACTTTTGAATTGAAATTTGGTTAAAATACAGGGTCATGAAAAATCGAAGAATGTGGAAAATAGGATTACAAATATCTCGGCAACTCATTATCTGATCGACTTCATGCTTTATGCATAATTTATGTTTTATTATTGTCTTTTATATTCCCTCCTTAAAATAAATAATTTCGAAAATTTTTATATACCTTTTATCAGAACGATTATTTCGAGAGTCCGAAAAAAATAGTTCCGGATAATCGAGGTTACTGAAATTATATAGGCTTCTTCCCATTATTACATACTAAGTACATACCAAATTTCAAGTCTCTATCTCAATATTTTTGGAAGATAGAGCGTTTACAGACACACAGACACACAGACATACAGACATACAGACACACAGACGGACGGCAAATTTTTTTTTCTAAAAATATGTTTTTTGGAATCTCCAGTGTCTGAAACTTGTAAATCTGTCAATTTTTTTTTTTTTCGATTTTCAAAACGATTACAAGACTTACCCTATACTACCTTATGATGGGTAAGTAAAAAAAAAAAATTTAGATTTTCAAAACGATTACAAGACTTACCCTATACTACGTATGATGGGTAAGTAATAGCTGCAATAAATACATATATTCATAGAGCCCTTAAAGCAATTCCAACGGAGGAAGCACAGAAATAAACAAAATTAAAACAATAGCTAAGGATGGAGGATATGCCATCAAAACAATACAAAAGTTAAGAAACAAAGCGACGTCAAGATATGATAGAATACAACCAGCTCAAAAAGAAATAAAACTTACAAATTCAACCCCATTTATAAAGGGCATTTCCTTAAAATTAAAAAGAGAATTAAAAAAAACTTAGAATAAGTACTTCCATCAATCCAGATCCATCGATTTTTAAATTAATTAGATCAAATGCAGAAAAATTTAATTATCAACAGACATCAGGAAAAAACGAAATTAATTTCAGTGATAACAAGGGAAAGGCTGTTTCACACATAGGTATGACAAAAAAGAAAATTGAAGACAGAAAGAAAGAACGCAGATAAGGTATAAACTTAAATAAATCTACCACTGCAATAGCCAGATTGAATAATAAATCTCCACTTGCAATAGACTTCAATAATGTCGAAAAATTAGCAACTTATAACAATTTAAACTACGCATTACAGAGGGAAGCCGTAGAGATAATTACAGTAAAATCAGAAATTATGCAATGATATGATGCACGCAAAGATTGATAAAATATGGCGCCATATGTTATTAGAAATAGAAAAAATGAAAAAGTTTTCAACAAAGTGACTAGAGAGGAAGAAACACAACATCAGTAACTGAGGATGCCTCGGACCAAGACGTGAAAATATTTTTAAAAACTTTTAAACATATTGACTAGATTTTGTGTAGTTTTAAAGCGTTTTTTGAAGTATTTAGACCATGGTAATAGAATACCTCTAATCTATTTATATCTCCCTGATTTAGACATATGCACTGCTGTTTGATGTGTTTTTAAAATAAATCAACGTCTCTTGTAATAGGTAGTACAGATAATTATTATGTACCTACTGCAGTTGCGCAAAATATAGTTATTAAACTTTTAACAATTGAGAATCTCAAACTTACATGAAACTTAGAACAGATTGAATGCACAATTCAGTAATGAAACCTTATTGAAGTTTGAAGCATTAAAAAAAAGTACAAGTTGTTTCTAAAAAACCGTGAAAAAGGTAAAAAATAAAACCAAAAAAAAAATAGTGATCCAGTATACGGAATAATCAACAAAAACTGAAAAGTTCTTACTATTATATTATTGGGATGCATGGGGTGTTGTGTGTGTCAGTTTTCTTCATGAATGACGTGTAACTGATGCAGTATAGTACTGTGAAATTTCGGAGAAGATTAAAGCAATAGCACATCGGTCCTAAAACGTTCCATACTCATATCTGCAATGTTATTCTTCTCCAAGACAAAACAAGGCCTCATACAGTTGGTTTAACAAAACAAAAGTTACCAGAAACTTCATCTGTATTTATATGATACAAGAATAAAATAAAACTTCCTGTATGTTAAGAAAGTCATTATAAAAAAAAATAACACTGGTGTAATTTTGGTAAGTGATTTCACAAAAATAATCTTTTAATAGAGTCTCGTTTATACTCGATTCACCATCGTACAATTGTCCTTAATAATCAATTTTATCGACAGTACGTACAATCAAATATGATCACATTAATCTGTTTTAACGTTTTACTAATCCTGTCTGTTCCATTAAGGTAAATAACCACTAAAATAGTGCAATATAGGCGAGAATATATATGTATTGATGACATGTCTAATGAATCTAAATGACATGGATCTAAAAATAATGATAAAATAAATAAATAAACAAGTAATGATCTTTTCAAATATTGATTGAAAGAGCATTACAGATTGACGAAAAATAAAAAAAAAATAAAAAAGATTTAGTTTATATTTTTAAAAAGTTAGGTTGAATCGTAATGTAACTTAAAAGTAGGCTGGAATGAAATCGATTGTTGAAACAATATGTGATCAAGTGGATATTATCTAAAACACATTCAACAACATCATCGTCCATGTCAACAGATAAATATCTAGTTGGTATCAAATAGTTTTTTTTTTTTTTTTTTTTTTTTTTTACGAAAAGCTTGTTTACCACCATTTAAACTCCATGTATCAAATCGACCATAATAGTATTGTTGGAGAGTCCTTTTCGTCCAAAATCTTCCAGATTTACCTGCCGATGACCCCGGCCAAAGAAAAAAACCTGCCCATTACAGCGACGGCATATCAAGGAATGCGGACATAACATTTCGAACGGGAGCGCTGCAATTTGGGCTGCTAACATCTTGTCCACTCCACCCACCACAGCTCTCAGAATTTGTTCATGCTTTCGTTATTATTGTGATTATGCGCTTCAGCGTCACGTTTTGGCGGTGGCAATTCTTTTGTGAGATTTACCCCCCGTTCATCAACAGAGCAATATGGACGCAGAGAAAAAGGAGAGGAGGGGGGGGGGGGAGGCTGTGAAAGAAAACAATGCTCAGTAGCATTTAGTCGATCGACTAACACGATAGTCGGTTTTTCATACCAAGAAAGATTTGAAGAATTGCGGCTACCATCTGATAAAGATGATGAGCTTCTTTTAATCGGGTCTTCCTACCAAAAATTTTAAAAGCGTCATTTTAAGCATAATTTGTTTTCAAAAGGAGAAGGTAATATTCAAAAGTTCGTATGTGGGATAAAACTCAGAAAAACTGTCGACGAACCAAGTAAAAAACTACACTTGGGCAATGGTGTATTTTATTTTTTAAAATATTTTATTAAAACCCCCACAAAAGACATAATTTTACCCTCTCAAATTTGAAGGTTAGATTCGCTACTGGGGAAATTTAATTTAATAAATTTAATACAATTTAATCTAATCTGAGTCAAAGCAATTTTGACAGAAGCAAATCTTTGATTTTTTATGTACTTTTTATAATAAAACTTATTAGCCAAAAGTCTATCCAAAAGACTACCCTTGTGCATCAAAAAACTGCACTTGTGCATCAAAAGACTGCACTTGTGTATCAAAAGACTGCACTTGTGCATCATGTGGTAGAAATTATTTTTTGTGAGATTTACCACCATTCACCAATAGAGCAATATGGACTGCAGAAAAAAGGGAAAATGGGGCTGTGAAAGAAAACAATGCTCAGTAGCATTGTCAATCGACTAACTTTTCATACCAAGAAAGATTTGAAGAATTGCGGCTACCATTTGATAAAGATGATGAGCTTCTTTTAATCGGGTCTTCAACCAAAAATTTTAAAAGCGTCATTTTAAGCATAATCTCTTTTCAAAAGGGGAAGGTAATATTCAAAAGTTCGTATGTGGGGTAAAATGTTGGTTGAGTCCAACTCAGAAAAACTGTCGACGAACTAAGAAAAACTACACTTGGGCAATAGTATTTTGTTTTGAAAAAGTACGTAATAATATTTTAAAAATATTTTATTAAAACCCCCACAGAAGACATGTTTCTACCCTCTCAAATTTGAGGGTTAGATCCGCCATTTATAAATTTTAATAAAATTTAGTCTAATCTGAGTCAAAGAAACTTTAAAAGAAAGAAATCTTTGATTTTTTATATATATTTTTAAATAAAACTTATTAGTCAAAAATCTGTCCAAAAGAATGCCCCTGTGCATCAAAAGACTGCACTTGTATATTTAAAGTCTGCATACTTGTGCATCGTGTGGTAGAAATTATTTTTTGAGATTTACCACCGTTCATCAATTGAGCAATATGGATTGTGGAGAAAAGAGAAAAGGGGGCTGTGAAAGAAAACAATGCTCAGTAGCATTTAGTCAATCGATTAACACGATAGTCTTTCATACCAAGAAATATTTGAATAATTGCGTCCGCCATCTGATAAAGATGATGAGCTTCTTTAAATCGGGTCTTCCTTACCAAAAATTTTAAAAGCGTCATTTTAAGCATAATCTGTTTTCAAAAGAAAAAAATAATATTTAAAAGTTCACATGTGGGATAAAACAGGGATAAAATGGTGGTTGAGTCCAACTC
The DNA here is from genome assembly GCA_963931845.1 of Maratus michaelseni. Taxonomy (NCBI): domain Eukaryota; kingdom Metazoa; phylum Arthropoda; class Arachnida; order Araneae; family Salticidae; genus Maratus; species Maratus michaelseni. Next base: position 211,847,273 of record OZ007595.1, read on the forward strand.
AGAAAAGCTGTTGATGAACAAAGACAAATTCACTGGGAAATATTATTTTGCTTTGAAAAAGTGCGTAATAATATTTTAAAAATATTTTATTAAAAGCCCTATGAAAAAAATATTACTCTACCCGCTTAAATTTGAGGGTTAGAGCATAGTTTTGAAAAACCTGGAAAAACCTGCATCCGCCACTGGCAGTGGCACAGCCAGGGTGGGGGTCCAGATGCTCTGGATACCACTAATACTTTAAAGTTCTCTTTGCTTTATTTGATCGTATAATTTTCTGCAATTAATTAAGGCGAATAAAACTTTATAATATCAGTGGTATCGAGAGCATTTGGACCCCCTCCCTGACTACGCCACTGCCACTGGTGACATTTAATATAATAAAATTTAATCTAATCTGCGTCAAAGCAACTTTGAAATAAACAAATTTTTGATTTTTTATAATTTTTTAATAAAGCTTATTAGTCAAAAGAAGTCATTGTGCATCAAAAGACTGCACTTATGCATTAAAAGACTATATTTGTGCATCATATGGTAGAAATTATTTTTTGAGATTTACCACCGTTCATCAATAGAGCAATATGGGCTGCAGAGAAAAGGGATAGAAGGCTTGTGAAAGAAAACAATATATTTAGTCGATCGACTAACACAATAGTAAGTTTTTTATACCGAGAAAGATTTGAGGAATTGCGGCAACCGTCTGATAAAGATGATGAGCTTCTTTTAATCGAGTCTTCCTAACAAAAATATTAAAATCATCATTTTAAGTATAATTTGTTTTCAAAAGGAGAAGAAAAAATTCAAAAGTTCATATGTGGGATAAAATGTTGGTTGAGTCCCATTCAGAAAATTCGTTGACGAACCAAGAAAAACTACATAGGGAAATATCATTTTGTTTTGAAAAAGTACGTAATAATATTAAAAAATATATTTTATTAAAAACCCTTTAAAACTAGTCGGATGTGCCAATCCCAAAACTTCCTTCTATCTCATATGTGTTTCACATACACCAAAAACAAATCAGCACCAATTTATATCAAGGTCTATAACTGAATCTAAAGTTTTATTAAATTCGTGCATTAGTTCTTGAGATATGACTATCGCTAAAAGCGCGTAAATCATGAAAAATGCAGCATAGCAACGCCACTTGTTGAGATATTTACATCAAAACCTAATCAATAATAACTTATGTTAACGTCTAACTGAATCTGAAGTTTGAAGAAAATCTGTGCATTAGTTCTTGAGATATAAGCTATAGTGAAAATCGTAAAAACTGTAGCATACCAGCACCACCTGTTGGGCGATTTACACGAAACACTAATCAGCACTAATTTATATCATGGTCTAACTGAATCTAAAGTTTCATTAAATTTCGTCCATTAGTTCTTGAGATAGAGCGTCCACAAAATTTTTGTCACATACTGACAGACAGACAGACGGACAGGCAGACATTTTCTGAAAAAAGTCAAATCGTGTTCAGGACCTTCAAAAACGTATAAATCCGTCGGAAATTTTCATGAATCCAATACTTTCTTCTTGTAAAGAGAGAAGAAAATAAAAATTATTCTCTCCTCTCAAATTTGAGGGATAGATCCGCCACTGGTGACATTGGATTTAATTAGAAACCTTAATAAACATTTTTGTAAAAAAAAATAAATAATAAAGCCTATGAGTCAAAAGATTATTCAAAAGACTGCACTCGTGCATCACGTGCTAGCAATTCTTTTGCAAGATTTACCACCGCTCATCAATACAGCAATATCAACTGCAGAGAAAAGAAAGGCGGGGGAATGGGGAGGGAGAACAAGATGAAAGAAAACAATAATCAGTGCCATTTAGTCGATCGATTAACACGATATCCAGTTTTTCATACCGAGAAAGATTTGAAGAATCACAGCTGCCATCTGATAAAGATGATGAGCGTCTTTAACCCTTTCAGGGGAAAATAATTGTGTTTATATAATATAATGTTGAATTCACACAAACATTTTCGAAAAATTTTATTTGTGATCAAGGAAATGCAATTTTACAGCTTTTTTTTCCCCACCAAAGCTAAATTAATTTAAAGTTAACTAACATTTTGTTCAGAAATTCTGATACAAATCTTGATTAAAATTAATTGGTATAAAGTACATCCCACCGCCCTTCAAGAGGTTTAAATTGGATCTACTCACAAAAAATTCCAACAGCGTCATTTTGAGCACCTGTTTTTAAAAAACGACGATATATTTAGACCGTTCTTCAAAAGGGATAAAATGCTGAAGTTGTTTCGTTAAATTTTACGTATAACTGGTAAAACCTTGCAAAGATATCTTTCGTTATTAGGTGCGTTCGTAATTATATAAATACGTAACACCTATAGTCGTCGTCTGGTCCGTCCGTCGGTCCGCATGTAATAGCGCAAAAACTACCCAACCGAATGGTTTGAAATTTAATATATAGAATCGATACAGAATTTTGTCGAGTCATTTCAAATTTTATGAAAATCGAATCAAAACTTTAAAAGATATTAATAAAAGTTTTCTTTATTCTATTAAATCCTATCATACGTAATCTATATAGTAAAAGCGCAAGTCATGTGACTGAGGAAAACAAATACGGACTAACCACATCTTTTTCCATATGCCAAGTGGCCATTTTTATTCAAAATTATTTTTTTTAATAAAATTGCATAAAAGTTACATATTTAGAAAGATCGTTGAAAAAAATTGTTTGCTTGAGAGATGAGTTACATTAAAAATGTATAGATTCTGAGATAACTTCGGTGAAAATTAGGTAAACAGCCGAATATCTCAATCCATTAAAGTAAGTAAACAAAATATTCATTCATCGTGAGTCATAGAAATATTAAACCATGGAGGTAATCATTCGCAAAGCAAGATCTCCATGGTAAATTTTATCAAAAAAAAATCGCATTTATAAACATGCCATACTTAATAAGAAGAAGAGGGGAAAAAAAAGGTCATCCTCATTTATTTCATAGCAGAAGGTATAATTTATTTCACTGAAATAATAACAATGATTTTTTTTTTGCATTGTAAAACTAGCTATAGCACGAAACGAACGCACTTCATATGTCAAGTTTAATGTACAATTTCCAGCTTGTTATATTCTTTATAGCGAATGAAACATTAAAAGAGTATTGAAGGGCAATAATGAATATGACGTAATGGCGATTGTTAATGATGGATCCAACAGACGTTCTGGAGAAGAAGGTGATGGTGAATATGAATAAAGAAAAATTACATAACGTGATTTTTTGTTTTTGTCTTTCCGTAAGTACATTATTAATTTTTTTTAAACATTACATTATAAAGTTAGTCATTGGTTGAGATTTGTGTGGTGGAAGAATCCTGAAAATGCATAGTTGTATAAACAGAGTACTTTTGGAAACACTTTAGTAAATTTTTGTTAAGTATAGTTATGAGGTATTACCCGAGTAACACTCCTGAAGAAGATAAACCAGTGGCAGTGACTTTTAAGTTATTTTATACATCATAACTAGCTCTTGCCCATGGCTTCGCTCACTGTAAATTTTGCGATTCGGAATGCAAATTTTAAATATATTTTTTACATTTTATTTTTGCATAATTTATCTTAACTAACAATGCAAGTACCATCGAAAACCGTTCATTAAAACAGAGTGTTTTAGAAAGGCTAATTTTTCATAATTAGGTTCACCTGATAACATAATTTTTCCCCATAGTTTTATAATTAAACAACGTAGAACGATATGTTATGTACTAAGATTTTAGCGTATAACATACAGTAGCTGGACTGTTGGCATAAAAGCCGCGTCTGCTCTACGCTGTAGGTTACGCGCGCTAATACTTAGATAAATAAATATATATCATTCTGGCCATGAAAACACAATTAATATAATAATATAGGTAATTTCTTACCTTTATATTTCTTCAGCAGCAGTATTCCTCGTACTTCAGGTTGATGCACATTTTTAACTGCGATAATCCATTAGTTATGGAGCTACAGTGTTAAAAACAGAAATGTTGATTAATGAATTATATTATTTATATTGAGTCCACACTTGAGACGATCATTTTTGTAATGGAGAATTATATTTTAAAACTTTGGCTTAACATTTTCAATTAATATTTTACATACAGCTGCCTTTTTCAGCAACAGATTAAAATTATTACATATTTCTCTATTGAGATAAAAAGGGCAACTAAACTTAATAATAAAAAAGAGTTTTTTTGAGTCAGTGTTCTTTTGATGACGTCAGACAGCTGCAGCATGCGTGGGTTGATATTAAAACTAATTTCGCGAACATATTTCACATATTAATATCATTGTTTATCTTGAGTAGAATGATTTGGCTAAAATAGAAAAGTTTGTTCATTATAGAATGATTTATTATCACTTAATGTATTTATTTGCGTGCTCAAATGTTTATGTCCTTGAATTGCTTCCTGTTTTGAAATCAGTTAATGATATCTGAGATGGTTATAAATCCATCACCCTTCCTTAACCATCTCGGATGCATCATGTAATAGTTGCATAGATTCTCGATGTTTCACAAACTGTGGTTTGCCCAGTGGCTTGGTCAGGGCGTCTGCTGTCATGTCTTGTGTTGGGCAGTAACGAAGGTCTAGTATACCGTCTTCTTTCATTTCTTTTATCGCGTGATAGCGAACGTCTATATGTTTGGTTCGCTTTGAGAATTTTTCGTTCTCCACCATCTTGATGCAGCTCTGGTTGTCTTCGTACAGTTTTACTGGTAAATTTTGTTGTAAGTCCAGGTCTGCTAATAGTTTTATTAGCCATGCAATTTCCTGTCCTGCACTAGCTGCAGCAACGAATTCAGCTTCTTCCGATGAGTAGGCAATGCAATTTTGCCTTTTCGAGTACCATTGTATCGGACTATTTCCCAGCATGAAAAGGTTTCCAGAAGTCGATCTTCTGGTTTTTGTGTCTCCTGCCCAATCAGCGTCAGAAAAAACGATGAGTTGTGGTTCTTGATTTGTATTCAATGTGAGGTTCAGGTTTCTTGTGATGTTTAGATAACTAATTATGCGTTTCGCAGCGTTCCAATCTTTAAAACGTGGAGTTTCACATCTTCTGCTGAGGATGTTAACGGCGACTGATATATCTGGACGTGTAGTGGTTCCTATATATAACAATGATCCTATTGCTTGTCTGAATTTTGTGTTGTTAGGCATTAAGTTTTCGTCGTCCTCTAATTTGTGAAAACCGGCATCCATGGGAGTGCTTATTGGTTTTGCGTTTTCTAAATTGAATTTTCTTGCGAGTTCTTCTATTTTTAACCTTTGATTTAATTTGTATCCATTTTGTGTTTTTCTTATTTCCATGCCTAAATAGTGGGATACTTCCCCAAGGTCTTTTAATTCATATTCTTGCTTTAAAGCTTTTATTATTTTTTCAATTGATTCGTTTTCACCGCCTATTAATAAGTCATCAACGTAAACTATTATATACGTTGTGATGTTGTTTTCTTTTCGTGTGTATAGACATGAGTCCGCTGTGCTTTGTTGGAAATTCAATTTTTTTAAAGATTGTTCTATTCTTTTATTCCAAGTTCTCGCTGCCTGCTTAAGTCCATAGATGGATTTTTTTCAATTTGCAGACTTTGTTTTCTTTATTTTTCTCAATGTAACCCTCCGGTTGTTTCATATAGACTTCATCTTCTAACTCACCGTATAGAAAAGCTGTGTCTATGTCTATGTGTCTCACGTTCAACTTCTTATATGCGGCTGCTGCCAAAAAAGTTCGCACTGTTGTTTGTGACACTACTGGGGCAAAAGTCTCGTCATAGTTTTCCCCGTATTTTTGGCTAAACCCTTTGGCTACCAAACGTGCTTTGTACTTTTGAGTGTTTCCGTGACTGTCTAATTTCTTTTTGAATGTCCATTTGCAACCTATAACCTTTTTGTTAGGTGGAGGATCCACTAATTCCCATGTGTTGTGTTTTCGCAACGAATTTATTTCCGCTTGTGTGGCTTTAAGCCAATTTTCTTTTTCTCTGGGATTATTTATTTCCAGTATTTCATTCCAACTACTAGGTTCTATTGTATCATTATTTTTTACATAACAGACATATCTGTCTGGTGGTACCCCCCTGTTCATTCTTTCGGATCTTCTTGGTTCATTGGTCGGTTGTTTGGACGCGGTTGGTTCTTCGGTTGTGTTGTTTAGCTCTGTTTCAATGTAATTTTTGTCGTCATATGAGTTTTCTGTCTCTTTGCTTTCTTTTAGGTTAAATTTACTATTTTCCATGAATTTCACTGTTCTGCCAATTACAATTTTATTTTGTTTTGTGTATATGCGATATCCCTGTGAGTTGTTATCGTATCCTACAAAAATCCCTTCCTGAGCCCTGTCGTCCAATTTTCCTCGATGTTGTTTATTCACATATACGTAAGCTTTGCACCCGAATGTTCGCAAATAGTGTAAACTCGGTTTGCGATTAAACCATAGCTCAAATGGGGTTTTATTTGTCGATCTTGTTGGTAAGCGATTTTGTAAATGATTCGCGGTGTTAATTGCTTCTCCCCAAAAGCTTTGTGGCAGATCTGCTTCTCTCAGTAGGCTTCTAGTCATGTCTAATAGCGACCTATTTTTCCTTTCTGCAATGCCATTTTGGCTCGGACAATACGGCACTGTTAATTGATGTTTAATGCCCCTTTTTCTTAAGTAATCCTCTATCCCTCTATTTATGTACTCTCCCCCGTTATCGGATCTTATTGCTTTCGGATATATCCCGAACTGGTTTCGAACCATAGCTATATAGTCGATTAATTTATCCTGTACTTCATCTTTATGTTTTAATAAGTATATTACGGTAAATCTAGAGTAGTCGTCAATGAAAGTTACAAACATTGTTTTACCACCTATTGTGGGGGTTCCTATCGCTGTGCATACGTCCGTGTGCACTAGATCGAGTACTCTACCTGTTTTGTTTCTATACACTGTTTTGGGATAGGGAGCATCGCTCGTTTTTGTTTGTATGCATGTTTCGCATGTTGTTCCATGATTGCAATTATTTAATTTTATGCCATAGGCTAAGTCGTCTTTAACCATTTCCTTTATGGAATTATAATTTCTATGCCCTAGGCGTTTGTGCCAAAGTTCCAGGCAGTCTTTACTTTTGCATTCATGTGACATATTTACTATATTCCTATCTGCATTTTCTAATAATTCAACTTCGTATAGGTTATTTTTCATTTTTGCCTCCAAACAGATTTTCCCATTTCGTGACAGCGTGCATTTATCTTTATCAAATAATAATTTATATCCATTCTTTGTGGCTTTACTAACTGAAATTAAATTAGATTCTAGCTTCGGTACATATAACACTTCCTTTAACGTAATTTTATTTATGCCTCCATCGGATGTTTTTGTCGTGAATGTAGTTTCTCCGGTACCTAACGAGTTTAGAGTTTTTCCGTTGGCAATTATGACGGCTGTTTTTTCTGTGTCATTTAACTTAGTAAACTCATTTTTATTGTTTAGGATATGTGAAGATGAACCAGAATCAATAATCCAGGTTTGTTTTCCTGCTTTGTCTATTAGAAAGGCTGCGTCGCTGCCTTTATCTGGTTTTGTTTCCGTTCTATAATTTCTCGTGTTTACTGATTCGCGGTCAGTGAATTATAACTTTTTTGGCAGCAGCCGCATATAAGAAGTTGAACGTGAGACACATAGACATAGACACAGCTTTTCTATACGGTGAGTTAGAAGATGAAGTCTATATGAAACAACCGGAGGGTTACATTGAGAAAAATAAAGAAAACAAAGTCTGCAAATTGAAAAAAATCCATCTATGGACTTAATATGTTATAATTCACTGACCGCTTACACATAACAGTAACGTATTATAACTATCTGGTTATCCGATTGTTGATAACACAACGATGATGAGTAATATTTATTTTTGTATGTTTGTTGTTTTTGTGTATTTGGGTGATTGTTTCGATTTTTCAAATGCCAACATTCTCTGTACGTGTGATTTCTCAATTTGCAATACGTGCACTGTTTATCTTTTTTAAAGTTATCATTAGGAAATCTTTTCTGCGTTTTAAACGCTTTTGATGAATTTTCACCCTGGTCTGTGTTTTCAACCCTTCTGTTGTACTCATCTGTTAATTTACTTCTAATAAATTGTGGTGTGAGCTCATCCTCATTTCGCGATTCAAGGGCAGTAATTAACGTATTATAACTAGGGGGTAGCGAACACAGCAATAAATCTGAAAGATGGGAGTCGCTAATTGTTTCCCCGATCGCTGAAAGTTTGTCAATTAATTCTAGAATGTATGTTATATGTTTGATTAAGTTCCCGTTTTCTTGGAGCTTGGCTCCATAGAGCTTTCTTAACAAAAATAATTTACTAGAGAGGTTCGCCCGTTCGTGTATGGTTTTAAGTGCGTTCCAAGTGTCTCTAGCTGTGTTAAGCCCCTTAACATGAACAATTTGAGAATCGTCAATTGATAGGTTAATTATGGCTCTTGCCTTCCTGTCTTTCTCTTCCCAGTCAGTTGTGACTGGCGTGGGCCTATCTTCGGTTATTACGTTGAATAAATCTTCTCGAATCAGTAACATTTCAGTTTTAAATTTCCAATTACTGTAATTACTTGCGTTAAGTTTTTCTACAAGCTGTATCTCACGTGATGCGGCCATTTTACTAGTTATTTAAGTTTTGTTATTAAAGAGGAATTGCTCTTTTATTATTTTATATAAAACTTCTTATATATATCTAGTTTTCTTCAATTGTTTAACAATTCATATATATCAACAAAAAATGCACAATATTTATTTCATCATCAAATAACTAACTATATTTTCAATAATTTTCAATTTCTTTTTCATGTGCACACATGTATGGCCAGTAGTTTTTTTTTTTTTTTTTTTTTTTTTTTTTTTTCACAAATATTATTTATCTACTAAAATATGAGACTTTTTCAGTCTCATAATCGACTGTTGGCATAAAAGCCGCCTCTGCTCTACGCTGTAGGTTACGCGCGCTAATACTTAGATAAATAAATATATATCATTCTGGCCATGAAAACACAATTAATATAATAATATAGGTAATTTCTTACCTTTATCTTTCTTCAGCAGCAGTATTCCTCGTACTTCAGGTTGATGCACATTTTTAACTGCGATAATCCATTAGTTATGGAGCTACAGTGTTAAAAACAGAAATGTTGATTAATGAATTATATTATTTATATTGAGTCCACACTTGAGACGATCATTTTTGTAATGGAGAATTATATTTTAAAACTTTGGCTTAACATTTTCAATTAATATTTTACATACAGCTGCCTTTTGCAGCAACAGATTAAAATTATTACATCTTTCTCTATTGAGATAAAAGGGCAACTAAATCTAATAATAAAAAAGAGTTTTTTTGAGTCAGTGTTCTTTTGATGACGTCAGACAGCTGCAGCATGCGTGGGTTGATATTAAAACTAATTTCGCGAACATATTTCACATATTAATATCATTGTTTATCTTGAGTAGAATGATTTGGCTAAAATAGAAAAGTTTGTTCATTATAGAATGATTTATTATCACTTAATGTATTTATTTGCGTGCTCAAATGTTTATGTCCTTGAATTGTTTCCTGTTTTGAAATCAGTTAATGATATCTGAGATGGTTATAAATCCATCAGCTGGCAAAAGTTTTGAGACGATATGTTTTTCTGTTCTAACTTTTTCTGTAAACAAAATTTCTTAATGATGAAAATTAGTAATTTGTTACCCCTTTCAAAGCTCAACAAGATGCAACATTAGAACATTTGGCACATATGCATAAATTTAAAATAATTCAGAAATTCGCAAAATTACTTAAGCAAAAGTTTTGATACGATGCAGTTTTTCTAAACTTTTATTCAAATTAAGCGTCTTAATGTAACGAAATACAGCAGTATTTAATTTAGTTGCATATCCTTTAGCTTTGAGGAGTGCGTCACATCGTCTGAGCATGGAATTAATAAGGCTTTCTAAGATGGACCCAGAGATTTTCGCCCATTCCGATTGAAGACCCTGAAGGAGTTTTGCTTTTGAAGAATGCTTCCGTGTCAAGACTTTTCTTCCGATGTGTTCCCAAAGATGTTAAATTGGATTGAAATCAGGTGACTGACTGGAGCAGCATAAAACTTTAATTTTCCTAACTGTAAATTAATTTGTCAACATTTTGGAGGTGTGCTTTGGATCATTAGCCTGCTATAACATCCAGTCATGAGGCATCTTTTTACGAACATAAGGCAGCATGTGATCTTCTAAAGTGTTTTTATGTATATTTTGATCCATAATCCCATTGAGGTTTACGAGGGGGACGACGCCATCATGATGGAAAGCTCCCCAGAACATTACTGATCCGTTTTCGTGCTTCACTGTTGGACATTTGGCAGCGAGGATCCATTCTGGTGCCTTTTGGACAACGGATATAATGTCGGCCATCATTTCCAAACAAATTGAATTTGGATTCATCGCTCCAAACGACCTTCTTCCAATCTTTAGTTGTCCACATTTCGTTCTCCTTAGCGAATTTCAATTGAATTATCCTATTCTTTGCCCGGATGAGAGGTTTTTTTGCAGGGACCCGTGCACACAATCCAGCGGCATCCAGACGACGTCTTATGGTGTCCTTACTCATTGTGAGTTCATCTTCGGTGACTATCTCCATACAGATTTCCACCTCCAAAATGGTGACAAATTGGTTTACAGCTAAGAAAATTAAAGTTTTGGACTGGCCGAGTCAGTCACCTGACCTCAATTTAATTGAATATCTTTGGGAACACATCGGAAGAAACGTCGGGACACGGAAGCATTCTTCAAAGCCAGAACTTCTTCAGGATCTTCAATCGGCATGGGCGAAAATTCCTAGTCCACCTTAGGAAACCTTGTTAATTCTATACCTAGACGATGCGCCGCAGTCTTCAAAGCAAAATGAAATGCAACTAAATATTAAATATTGCTGTATTGTGTTACATTAAGATGCTTAATTTCAATGAAAGTTGAAAAAAACTGAATCGTCTCAAAACTTTTGCTTAGGTAATTTTGCGAATTTCCGAATTATTTTTAATTTATGCGTATGTCTCAGTTGTTCTAATGTTGCATTTTGTTGAGGTTTAAAAGGGTTACAAATTACTAATTTACATCATTAAGAAATTTTGCTTACAGAAAAAGTTAGGACAGAAAAACATATCGTCTCAAAACTTTTGCAAGCTACTGTATTGTGAAAAAGTATCTGAAAACAGTTCAAGTTCTATCCCAATCTGTCCAGTTGGAACTTTTTAGATAGGCTAATCTTTAATAATCGGGTTGACCCGATTATAGAACTTCCCCTATAATTCCATAACTAAGCAACGTAGAACAATATATTACATACCAAAACCTTCTTTGAAAAATTATCTAACTGACACAATGCAAATTTCATTGAAATCTATTCAGCAAAATATTTTAAAAAAAGCTAATCTTTCATAGTCGGATTCACCAGATTATAGAACTTTCTGCCATAATTTTATAAATAATCAATGCAGAACGATACGCACTAAAAAACTTCCCTTAAAAAATATCTAATTAACGGTGCAAAAGTACCATTAAAATCCATTCAACAGAACAAATTATAAGTAATCAAAACGAAATTCTCATTTACACATTTTAAATATATAGTAGAAGAAGATATAGACAACTGCAGACAACTGCGTAAAAGCATAACTGCCAACATTCGTATTCTTTTTAATCAATTACAACCAGAATTTTTATAAAATAATAATATTAGTAAAAAATAATTAAATCAACATCCACATTTCTTAATTATTTTTCTTTTACAAAATTTCTGGTTTTAATTGATTAAAAAGAACACAAACGTTGGCAGGTATGAGTCATTCCTTGTCAGTTCAGGCAGGCCTGTAACCCACCATCACAGATTTTAATGAAACTACGTGTGTTTGTTCTGACTATTAAGATATGATCACCAGTAGTTTTTGTAACTTTTTGGTGAAATAGTTTCTAAGAAAAAAATTATCAAAATTTTGAAAAACAGCCGTCAGTTGGCATTCTTGACTGCTCGGTTTTCAAATGTAGCATGTCATAAATATAATCAAATTTCAATATCTATTCCACAAATCATCTTCAAATAATTTATGCATAATAAATAGGGTATGCAGATTATAAAAATAAATTACTGTTATGCCTGTAACATTTTAAGTTTGTCTAAAAAAAAATTTAAACTTTAAAATCGTGAATTTTTTTATGGAAAATAATGAATTAACAAAAAAGCATTATCAACCAAAGGCGCAGTTTCTATTAAATTTATTTTTGCTGGGGATTATACTTAAAGGTGTCTTTTACCTGATTATGAAATAAAAATAGTGGGATTTTGGTGTTTTTAGTAGTATTTCTTATTTAAAAATATTTTGAGGGACATTCGAATCAAATGAAGCAGAGTCATTGCATGTCATTTCCCCTAAGCCTCTGTCACAGATTTCAAGAGAGTGCATTACAAAAAGTAATTTCAATATGAAATCACTAAATAGGTTTCAAATAATTTATACGTGACAAATAATATATGCAGATTATTACTTCGTGTTTTTTGCTAAATTTTAGAGGAGACTCCCCCATGTCTGTTAGACATGAATTAAGAGAAGCAAGAGTTTATTTCTTTTCAACTGATGTTGCTATGTAATCTATACATTGGTCACTATCACTATCAGTATCCAGCTTTTCAATATTAGTGTCTCTATTTAGCTTCTATAATTTCTGTACTTTTTCCCTACACGCATCACATATTTTTTGCCCAGGAACTGCTTTTATAAAAACAGGAAATTTGTTAACTTCCTCTCAGAAATCTAAGCTTACATTCCGGAGAGTTTTTGTAATTTTTTTTTTCTTGTGACGTTTGAAGGGTCAAAACAATATCTTTGGTAAAATTCAGATTTTTGTAAGTAAAGTATTCTATGATACTCACACACACCAGTTAATAAATCAACACTCACACTACTCCTTAGAGACAAAGTCTACTTGTCTGTAGTTGCAATGGATTCTATTGCACTTTTTTTCACTTCTCGTGTATAGCTACTTTTATGACACATAGTCCTAGATCATTTACCAAAACTACACTGCTCAACAGCCGACTTAAAATCGCTCATATTGCAAAATACTTTCAGTTGTTCAAATAATAAATAAGCTACATTTAAAAATTTTAATAATAACTTATTATCTTAAGACGATAATAATAATTGAACAACATAATGATTTTAAAAATCAGCTTTTAACTCAAAATACATCTAATGATCACTTTAAATTGGGTTGTTTATCGAGTCAATAAAAATAAATTAAAAAAAAAACAGTGAACTTAATATGCTGGCTGCAATGACACTTCTAACAAAGCTAATTAATTCATGACCATCTGTCATCAAACCCGAAAGATCAATAAGAATAAAATCAGCTGTAGTGTGAATGTGATTTACTGAGATGTTGTTGAGATAGGCATATCTTTATGAAATTTTCACCTGTACTGCAATAAAATGTAAATATGTACGCTTTTTTCATTCAAAATTAAGTAAAACTGTTATAACAATTTCTTGTCATTACAGCAGATGTTAAATTTTCCCTACACACTGTTAGATGAGTTTCTTAGTTCTTCGATTTTGTTGACATAACATCATAAAGTTTAGCATATGTATTCTCTGTAAATGTATAAATAATATATATGATTTATTAAATATAAATAAATAGTTTTTAAATAATTTGTTTGGTAACGGATTATATACATATATATGTATTAAAAACCCATCTATCAGCAAGATTATGATGCACTAAATCAAATTAAAGATCATTAAAAACTGAATATAAAATGACAAAACTATATCTTATTTAGTTTTAAAGAGTTTTTTAGATATAGTTATTTCTAAAGGTATAAATATAATTGATTGTACAAATTTTTCATATTTTTGAAGCCCCATATCTCAAAACTTTGTTCAAAAGAGTGAAAATTGGTATTTATTTTAACCAGCAGCTCAAAGTAATGCAAATATGAGTTTAAAGATTAGGAGTGTCATTTTGAAAATTTCTATTGGATGTTAAGGAGCAAGGGATTTTTCTCTTTCTTTGGAAAGGGATAATTGCTCTCTGTTCTAGGAAACACCCATGGTTTTACTAAAAAACAATATTGTATATTTTTTTGCATAAGAAACGATCATAACAGATAATATGAAGAATAAAATAAAAGTATAAATAAAAAGTATTACCAGGTATCATGCTTTCAGTAAATTTTAAATCTGAAAATATTGATAATTTTAAATATGATTTAAACATTACTAAAACCAACCAAAATCCCACTATTTTTATTTCAGATCTAGTTATAATATAGTATTATGTACAATTTAAAGTTAAAAAAATCCTCATAGAAACTGCGCCTTTGGTTGATAAAGATCTTTGAATAATTTCATTATTTTTTGTAATTTTTTTTTTAATTTCAAAGATTATACAATTTTTTTGACAAACTTAAAATGTTATAAGCATAACAGTATTTTTTTTTCATAATCTGCGTACCCTATTTATTATGCATAAATTATTTGAAGATGATTTATAGAATAGATATTGAAATATGATTATATTTATGATATGCTACATTTGAATACCGAGCAGTCAAGAATGCCAACTGACGGCAGTTTTCAAAATTTTGGTATTTTTTTTTCTCAGAAACTATTTCATCAAGGAATAAAAAAAATTACTGGTGATCATATCTTAATAGTAAGAACAAACACACGCAGTTTCATTAAAATCTGTGATGGTGGGTTACATATTGATATTTTACTGCCTGATTTGATGTGGAATGCCCCGTATGCTTTTGCCGAATGAGTCATTCGAATATCAAAATAACTCATTATGACCATCACTACTATCGCAGGTTCACAAACAAGACAGGTACACAGTAAAACAAAACAAGAACGAAACATCATGCATCAGGAGTAAATTAAGAAACACTTTCCAATAGTAACAGGATATTATAAAGAAATTCCAGTTTTACCTAGAATGAAATTATATATCTAAATAAGCAACTTAAAAAAACACGTAACTCATCAAAAATTCTATTTTCAGCAATTGCTGTCTACATTCGCTAATATCTGCGAAGTTTTTCGTGTAGCCTTGTATGCAATCTATAGAATTTATACACAGCATCTAATACACTCAAAATTAGATCAGTTTAAAAATGCATGCCAAACAGGAAAACGCATTTCTAACAACTATCGATCTTAGTCGTCCTTTAACCAAATTCTTTTAAAGTGTGTCTGTAAATGAACGCTAAATGTTATGCACTCTATAATCTACAGAAAACATGCAGTGCACTTCAATGATTTCGCTATATTTGCAGTATCATAACGTAACTAAAATGCACCACAAACAATTTTTTCCCGCATATCATATTGTAATAGAATGCTTTTGTGCGTCCCTGTAAACAAACTACAAATGCTACTTATTCTATATTCCTGAGCAGGGCTTGACAAATGCGGTCGCCAAGTGGTCACTGGCGACTAAGTTATGTTCATGTGGCGACCAGGTTATTTAATCTGGCAATTATTTCTGTGCAAAATTGTACTAAGAAATGAGCACAAACGGCATTTTTCTTTCCCTTTGTAATTCTTAAAAGATGTCTCATTATAGCTGTAGCAAAATTACAAAATATTAAGAAACATAGAAATTATATTCAAGCAAAATATATTTTCAACATTTTCTATTAATTTGGCAAAAATAAGTTGATAAAATGCAAAATTTAAAATAATAAATCTAATATTTTTGACTGACTTTGACAGGAAAAGAAGCAAAAAATTCTTTATCTGCTTCACTATTTCACCGATGCTTCCATGATCAGATATAGATGTTGTAGTATTCAACTATCCGGACATTTGAAGCATTCGGCAATCAGCATTTCCCGAACGTGCCGATTAATTCATCAGACTTTAAAGTTTTTTTTTTTTTTTCCCCGAGATACATAATTTTGATAAGTTTTATTAGAAAACTTATTTTATATTATCTTTCTAAATCATGTACTATTCTAAACTATGTAACTAATAATTCTCAGCTGTGCTTCGAATTATTTTTTCTCAATTAATTCATAAAAAAACTAATATGGTTTTTGAAAATCAATGATGGGGGAGAAGGGGGTAAATAGTTTTTAGTGCGACTAGAATTTTTGGCTGGTTACCAAGATTTTATCAAATTTGTCAAGCCCTGCTCCTGAGAAAGTATGAAGTAGTCCATCTCAATGATGTATATAATTCTCATTTTGTTTGAAATAGTGTAATAACATTAAAAGACACTGAAAACGATTTTCCCCATAGACCAAAATGTGAAATAATTGTTTTGAGTGTCCCTGTAAACGAACTATAAATGTTACACACTTTATCTTCAATACCGAACATTTTACAGTAAATATAAAAAATATATAATAATTTCATGGCAATCCGAGTATATTTACAAGAGTTAGAGGACGGATAGACTGACAGCAGATAGATAAATCGAATTCATAAACACTTTTCAACTATGTTGGAAAGCTCATTTTCTTGTTTTTTCACGTAGGGTCGTTTCATAGTTTTAAAATAAAAAGTTATTTTTGTCCGAACTCTATGAAATCTTTATCGGTTATAAATAAAACGGTTTTACAGCCCTTGTAAAAATTTCGTGAAAAAAAATATTGTTATCTGGTTGTAAAAGAAACGTTTTCTTCTCGCTTTTTTGTTTGTTTTCGCGTAGGCTCCTTTAACATAGCAATAAAAGAAAATAGTTATCATCTTTCGAACTCTCTGAAATTTCAATCGGTTATAAATATAACTGTATCCAAGCTCTCTTTAAAATTTTGCAAAAAAATATGCATGTTTAGTAGTGAAAACATGAGTTCTTTAAAAAAACAGCTTTAGCTCTCAACGCAATGGCCATATTACACCTCCATCCGTTTTCAATCCCCCTAGGCTAAACAGGTGAAGGCTAACACAGGTTTCCCGTTTCTGAGGGGAGAAGCCTTAAAATAAACGTTGAAGCATGCGCAATGAGACCATTTTCGACTAGAAAAAAGAATGTGGAGTTTGACAGAATGCGCTTTTCGCTTTAAATATATGGATAATAAAAAATTAACTTTATACGGAAGCCGGCAGTATTAAATCAGGGAAGGGAAAGATTTCGAAACAGATGTGCCTGTAGTCTGCAACCTAGGTTTGGTGTTTTTTTTTTTTTATTATTGTACTGAAATTGATGACCAAGCCGGACTTACGCTAAACTGAAAGTACAGATAAATCTCGGTTGTTAAAACCCTGATCACTTTCAAAACTATCTTATTATTATATTTCTTTTTATGTAAAATATAAACAAGAGTTTATTTTTATGTAGAATCTATTATATTAAAATTGGTGTGTTTGTATTTCACGACTCCTATAATATGGAACATTGTGTAATGAAACTAACCCCAGTTATTCTCATGAATCCGAGGATGTCATAATAACTCTTAAACTTTTGAAATTTAAATTAGTTTTCGAGATAATAAATCATATTTCTGTAATGATGGTAACAAAATTACTCCACAGTTGTAGATGGGAAAAATGGGATATCGTTGGCTATCTGAACTGGAGAACAAATAACTTTACTTTTGTTTTGTTTGTATAAATTGATTTAATGATTTTTAATTTACATTCTCTTTTTTTTTTCATGTCATGTAAAGGACATTCATGTGATTTACTATAACTATTACGAAAAAACTGAAAGATTTCAAAATTACTGAAATACCATTTTTCCAAATTTGTTTAAAATATAAATAATGAGTCTGAAGATACTAACTAGACCAGCCATTACTCAATCTGCGGCCCGGCGACTTTTTATGTGCGGCCCGAGACACATAATCAAAAATCTCTATTTATAAATTTAAGTGGAATGTGCATAAAAAGTTTTTAAGACCTACACAGTTCTTTTAAATATTTTAACTATTTAAAGACAAAATTTGTCTTATTTTTTATAACTATTTAAATTTATTTATTTAAATTAAATATTATTCTGTTATTACTATTTAAAATTATCTTAAAACATCTTAAAGGTCGTTTCTTTAGTCAAAAGTTCTTTTTACATGCAGTTCTATTTTGCTATAGCAGTCTATACATTTCTTAATCTTCAGCACTAAACAAATATTATTCCAAATTAATTAAATTTGCACTATATATTTCTACACGTAAAAAAAAAAAAAAAAAAAAAAAAAAAAAAAAAAAAATCGAAATCTACTACTTTGTATATTGTTTAGAAATATAGCTCCTTTTTTTTTTTTTCTTTTTTAACATATCTTTCGCGACAAACGTTCAATCCTACTGATTATCTTAACTTTATTATACCTACTACTTTTGTTTTCTTACCTTTTTTACATTATAAAATAATTGTGTTGCGGGCCAGGCCTGACGTCGCAAACATATGTTTGCGGCCCGCGAGAAAAAAAGGTTGAGTATGGCTGCACTAGACATATGCTCAGACTGGACGTTTTATTCTAAACCGTAGCAGCAATCCACATTACAGAACTTCGTGATATTATGGACGAGATCGTTCCAAACAAGTTAGACAAGTACTTAAACATTAGCTTGGCGATATTGGCGAACTCATAAAGTTTTTGTCCCAAATCATCTCGACCAATCAACTTTTTTTGTCCGCATATGGTCAATCTCTTATAAAAGCATTCTACTATAATTCAGGGTTCGTACGGGTACCGTTACTTTTCCAGGTGACATACCAGTATATATTTCTAAAAAAATACACCGAGTTCAAACGTGTGAAATTTCACTTTATTTAAGAAGAGATTATCTATAAGAAAATACTGGTTCAAAATAATTTCCTGGTCTTAAAATTTCCTGACCCGTACGAACCCTGTAATAGTATCGAAATCGCGTATTTTTTTTAATGTAATTTTCGTAATTTACACAATTAATATACATTGTAAATATGATTTCGTGCTTTTAATAATAAAAAAATAATATAAATAGAATAGATTTTACTTTTTTTTTTTTTTTCAGAATCATCAGGGATAAATAATTAAATTTCAAAATTCATGAAGTGGGGCATTGCACTCCCCCCGCATCTTTGCACGCGCCCATAAGTAGCTTCATTTTTTTCGCACAATTTCATTATAGAAATTTCATATTTAATTTAATTTACATTCTATTTAAAAAAATGTAATGTAAAGAACATTGCTATATGTTATTTAAAAAAAAAAAAGAAACAACAAAAAATATTTTTCTAATGCATTGAGAGATTTATTATTATTATTATTATTATTCGATAATCGGGGTCCATTTCAAATAAGCAAATCGTAACAAACTTTTTTTTTTTTTTTTTTTTTTTGGAACAACAGGAATAACATTCATGAAAGTAGGTGTGGTGTGATTTTAAGAAATGTTATTTGAAACAATTTAAAAGTGCATCTTCAAATTAACTTAGTTTCTCACTAAATGACGCAATAAGATTACGCCTTAGTTTTTTAAAATGATACGTTGAAACGCCGAGTTTGTATTGTTGCCGACATTAAGAGAGTAATTGAAACGAAATCCCTTGTGTTTATATTTTTTCTGAGGGCCTCAGAAACGACCGTCTAGACGGGCGAAGCCCGGCTAGTTCAGAAATACTGACGGAAGTTTGTGCCTAAGGTAATCAGGTTCTATTTGTTCATATTTTATTTTTTCAATAACCTACCTAAATGACACAATTGTTGACAGGCAGTGGAGAAGAGAGATGGGGGAAACGCGGAGGAAATTCCCCGGGATCGTCAAAAAAGAAAGATTCCGCTACTAGAAATTTTATAGTTTTATGATAAACATATATTTTTGGAACTTTCAAAATTTAAATCCTATTTTTCTGTAGAAAAAGAAGGAAAAAATATGCTGCTCAAAACTCTATGTACAGACGTAAAAATATATAAAAAGTTTTTCCTATTCAGTTTGCCGTAAATCATTGTATAACAATGTGACTGGTACCAATCGATTAGTAATAACGTCTACTAATTAATGTTATATTTAAATTTTACTTAGTGGTCGTCTTTATACTAAAATTGCATCAAACTCTGAATTTTTCAATACTAACAATACTATAAAAAGTATCTGAAAACAGTTCAAGTTTTATCATAATCTGTCCAGTTGGAACTTTTTAGTAGGTAATCTTTAATAATCGGGTTCACACGATTATAGAACTTCTCCCATAATTCTATAACTAAGCACCGTAAAACAATATATTACGCACCAAAACCTTCTTTGAAAAATTATCTAAATGACACAATGCAAATTACATTGAAATCTATTCAGCAAATTCTTTTTAAAAAGGCTGATCTTTCATAGTCGGGTTTACCTGATTATAGAACTTTCTCGCATAATTTTATGAATAATCAACGTAGAACAATATGTTATATACTAAAAAACTACCCTTGAAAATTATCTAATTAACGGTGCAAGTACCATCAAAATCCATTCAGCAGAACAAATTATAAGTAGTCGGAATGAAATTCTCATTTGCATCATCTAATTTTGACAGTAATATTTGGATTCTCCTGTAAATTTTAACTTAGGATACCATACAGCAAGACATTCGATCAAATAGTTTATGAATTATGCAGGTTTAAAGTTTGGAACTCCTAATGTTAAAAACATTTTTAATCGTTGCAAAAGTCATTGCAATGTGGGCAGTTTTTAAAGTATAACTCAAAAATTACTTAGCGGAATGAGCTGTACTTTTAGGTTTGCTTATTTGAAGCTTCTAGAAAGCGATTTCTTTCTTTCTTTCTTTTTAATTCTAGGTTACAATTCACATTTTTTTTAATTAATTAAAAACTAGTCGTTGGGGGCCACCGTAATACTTACCCATCATATGGATATGCATAGTATAAAATATTAAAATAAAAAATGTGTAAACTACTTATAAAATGCATTGCAATTCGAATAAAATCCTGGCTTGATGGCGTCATAAACTTTAAAGGCTCGATTACAGAATTGCTTAAAAGAAACATCCTTATAACTCCAATAGTCCTATTAACTAGCGGTTTATTGCATCTGATTAAGCGTCTCATTTCCAATTAAAATATATTTTTGAATTGAAATTTGGTTGAAATACAGGGTCATGAAAACTCGAAGAGTGTGGAAAATAGGATTACAAATATCTCGGCAACTCATTATCCGACCAACTTCATGCTTTATGCAAAATTTATGTTTTTTTATTGTCTTTTATATTCACTCCTTAAAATAAACAATTTCGAAAATTTTTATATACCTTTTATCAGAACGAATATTTCGAGAGTCCGAAAAAAATAGTTCCGGATAATCGAGGTTACTGAAATTCAATAAGCTTCTTTCCATTATTACATACTAAGTACATACCAAATTTCAAGTCTCTATCTCAATTTGTTCGGGTGATAGAGCGTTTACAGACACACAGACAGACGGCAATTTTTTTCTTCTAAAAATATGTTTTTCGGAATCTCATTTTGAGTCTGAAACGTGTAAACCCGTCAAAAAAAAAAAAAAAAAAAAAAAAAAAAAAATCGATTTTCAAAACGATTACAAGACTTACCCTATACTACGTATGATGGGTAAGTAATACATATATTAAAAAATATTGAATTGTAATACATGAAATTTTTTTAACATAAATAGATTTCTAGAAGCTTCAAATATGCGAATCCAAAATTACAGCTCATTCCGTCAGGTAAATTTTGTATAATGCTTAAAAAACTACTCGCATTACAATCTGTTTCGCAATGATTAAAAATTATTTTAACATTGCGAGTTACAAATTTTAAACCTTCATAATTCCTGAACTACTTGACAGCATGACTTCCCGCTTGTTATCGTAAGGTAAAATTTACAAGATAATCCAAATATGAGGTCAAAAAAATGTTCGTATTGAATTGCACAATTTTGTGCAATTTCAGTAAGAAGACAACACTCTAAACCAGCCATACTCAACCTTTTTTTCTCGCGGGCCGCAAACATATGTTTGCGACGTTAGGCGGGCGGCAACACACTTGTATAATAATGTAAAAAAAAGTGTAATTAAAATAGTAAGATAAAAAAAGTAGTATAACAAAGCTATATAATAAAGTTAATATAATTAGTAGGATTGAAGGTTTGTCGCGAAAGAAATGTTACCAAAAACTTTAACACCACTATTTCCGAACAATATACTTCGTAGTAGATTTCTATTCATAATGATGGAGAAATATGCCGCGAAGATTTTTGTTTGGAATTAGTGACATAACACTTTATCTGCAGCAAACGTTTAGCCCTAATGTCCCAAATAGGCATTATTAGTTATATGATAAGTACAAACGTAATAATAAAACAATGCAACATTTCCAAGTTGCTAAAGAATCAGGGGATTTTCTTTAATAAAACAGTCATTATCTCAATGCAAAATCTTTTTTAGAAATATATGATGCAAATTTAATTATTTTGAAAGTTTGTTCAGTGTGATTAAGAAATATATATATACCACTATAGCACATATAGAACAGCTACATGTAAAAAGAAATTTTGACAAACGAAACGGTATGTTTTAAGATAATTTTAAATTAGTGATTATAAATAACAGGGCAGATTTTGTCATCCCATGAAAATATATAAAAGAACATTAAAGGCCTTAAAAATTTTTTATGCACATCTCAATTGATTTTATAAATAGAGATGAATGATTATGTGTCGCGGGCCGCATATTAGAAGTCGCCGGGCCGCAGGTTGAGTATGGCTAAACAAATTTTAAAAGCAGCAGTATTTAGTAAACGCTATTACTAATCGATTGGTACAAGTAATTTTAATAAGATTTGCGGCAGAGTTAGTAGGGGCGTAACTTTTTTGTCTTTTTTCATGACTGTACAAATTTATATATTTATTCTGATTATATCAGTCTATTTCAAGATTCGTGCTTCATATAAATCTCTCAAGGGCACATTCCATGTAAAAACAATGTAATGCACCACAAGCAATACATCTGTTTAAGTTGGTGTGGGAATTTTTAACAAATTAGTTTTATATACCCCAAAAGAAAAAAAAACTCATACAGTTACATGTGCATGTTATTATCTAAATAATATTTTGGATAGAAATCACAAGTAGTACATAAATATTATGAAAACGTAAATGTGATAAAAAAAAAAAATGAAATTAATTAAAATTATCAATTGAAATTACTTAATAAAAAAATTGTTACATTAACTGTTACTCAAAATTAATTACATTTAAAAATATCTAATTTAATAAATATTATTAATACCTTCTAAACTCCCACACCCTTTATGTGAATGCATATACGTCGACGGTATGAAACACTGTACATGGAGCCCAAATTGGCTCTCGGCGCCTCTGTAACCGGTGACATTTCAAAACTGCCACCTTTTGTTTTCTTGTTACCAGAAATTTAAAAAAATAGTCTTCACTTTAATTAATCGCAAAAATCTGTGATTAAATAAGGCGACGAGTATTTTCAAAACAATATGGTAACAAAAATGCGTTATAAAAAAGTAATTTCATATTAAAATGCCAGTCAACAATGTGTGAAATTTGACTTTTCTATCATTTTTTGTTTTATGACAATAATAGATGGCAGCACTGAAATAAAAACATTGCAAAAGATCTTCATATATTTCCGATAGATGACAGCACCAAAATTAAGTTCAAGCCAGATGATGAGAATATAAGGCAAAATGTTTTTTTTCCATTGGAATGCTTTGCCAATAAACTCCTCTAACCACCATAAATAAATACAATTTGGGTGAAATTATCAGCATAACCATTATTTAAAGGTAATAGAAACAAAGAGGGGGAAAAAAGGAGGTGAAGTGAGAGACCACCATTTAAGTTTTTTGTTCAGTTTAAAAGGAAGATTTTTTTTTTTAGATTTCAAATATGCACTATAGTGTTTATTCTTGCAAACATATATTACTTACATCTATTTTTATTTTATTTCGTTTTTTATTTACTAGATGTAAAGAGTTTAAACGTTAATGTGGGTGAGCAATAATAATCTAAATGAAATTTAGTGTTAAGATAAATTTGCTTTACAAATAGAATTACAACTATCATTATTCTCAGTTTCATTCACAAAATTATCTTTTTGTTCTTCAAATAATAATAATAAAAATACTGTGATCCATTTCTTGAAAGAATTCACTAATTTTCTTGTCATTAGTAAATACTATTGCGCAGTGGTGCAGTCAGGGTCCTCATCTTGGAGGGGTTTCGTAACATTGTTACTCATAAAATGAACAATTTCGTTGTTACATTACATGTCCATTATGGCAGTGTTTAGTAAACATGCGACACATACAAATCGACGTAACACAATGCACAAACAAGCATATTAGATTTAGCATTTATGTGCTTAAAGGTTTCATAAAAAAGCACCTATTTCAATCTTCAGAGAGGAAAAAAAAGAAAGAGAGAGAGCAGTACCAGTACTAGTAAAATACATACCACTTTGCTGATATGACTCCTAATTGTTTCTTTAATTAATTTTATGTTTAAATAGAGACTCTTGTTATGAAGCCTTGAAACAGTGAAATGGTAAAATTTTTATGCTGTTTATTAGCCACACACGGCTAATTCTTTCAGTCTACAGTAAAATTCATGTTTATGAAAAGTCACAGCCATCCAACGTAGCCACATGTTAATCTCGGAAAATGAAACATTTGAAGTTACTGAAAAAATTAATAGCTCGAAAAGTATTTGTCACAAAATTGTTAGACAAACTGCGTTAGAAAGGTAAAAAATTGTATTTTTCTTGATAGAAATTTTAAATCTAATGATTATGCCTCTTTTCAAATATTGAATTTCAAAAATTACCAAATTTAACAATGAAGTATCATAGCGAAACCTTCACTTGTAAAAAGATAATGATAACATCAACATGTCCTGACGTGTATACTGTCTAAGCACGAGTCACAAATTATAGTTGCCTCTGTTAAAATATAAAAATGAATTATGATGTCACGAGTGCATGATTTTTATTTAATTCTTGAAAAATAGCATATTTTAGTCCCCCTCAGTGAGGTATATCAATTTCATTATTTATGAAGTATTGTTTCTTCATTACAATCCAATGGAAATGATTTTTCTCCATAGACTCCATAATGTAACACAATTATTCATTTTTTTTAAAGCTGACCTATTCCATAATAGAGTCTACAGAGAATTGGCCTAATTTGGAAAGAAGTTTTTTTTATATCTTTCGGTACTTTTCCGTTATACCAACATCTTGCCAAAATGTATGCTAATGCGGCATTTATTTCAACCCTGAATGTACAAATAATTTTTATTTCAAACCGTGCCAAGTGCTGTGACTCGCTATTTATTCAACGCGAATCTCTCTTTTTTAAAAAATTATTTAATCGTAAGCATGAAAAACATTTTAATTTACTATTTTTTTAATCGTAAATACTTTTTATTAAGTTATAACTTACATTTTTCGCTGATTCAAAAAGGAAATGTTTACTAACCTTGCGGAATGGATTTTGGCATAACTTGCACTGTTAATTATATAATTTATCAGAGATGGTTTTAGTATCTCGCATATTGTTCTACTTTGCTTAATTATAGAATTATGGGGGAAAGTTTTATAATCCGATGAAACCGGTTATGAAAGCTTAGCCTTTTAAAAATATTCTGCCGAATGGATTTTGATGGAACCTTCACTGTTAGTGAGATGAGTTTTCAAGGATGGTTATAGTATATAGCATATGGTTTCATCGTTCTTTACCAAATCCTACTGTAAATCATCAACTAAAAGAGTTTATCCTTAACAGCCCAAATTTTGTCTGACGCTTTAAAAATGTAATAACGCAATGGCGTTCGTATCATTTTCAGAAATGCAGAAGGACATTCCAAGTAAAGATCCATATGGTTTTAAAACACGAGGTCAAATTCAAAGTAAATATTTCGTTTGATTAAAGAAAAAGAGAAATTGTTAAGAGAAATTGACCAGCGTAGCTTGCTAGTTCTATATATAAAGGAAGGCACCCTTTATACATAGCTATACAAATGGTTGTTACTAACGATATTCAAAATCAAATTGTCTCTGTTTATAATGCCGATACTTCGATTTCTCAAACACTGATCTCAACTGGGCCTTATTAAGACTAATCTCTGAGTCAACAGTTAATTCACTTGGAACAGCGTTCAAAATATTTTAACAAGCATTGAGATTTTAAGCATTTTATAACCCAATAAGTCAAAGTTAGAAAGCTGATAAAATTTGTTTGCAAAAATCATATTACATATATTTTTGTATACATTTAATTTTAAAGTAATGAATTTTTCATTGTTAATTTCACATCAAAAGCGAGTTAAGTTGCCAAATAGGGTGCTACGAATCCAAACCACTTACTCTCACACACAGCAGACGGCTATGGCATTTGATCAGGGTTGCCGAGGAAAATTCTATGATAACGAATAAAGCCAATTTCGTACCGCCAAAAATGCAATTACAATGTTGCATTTTTTTCAAATGGAAATTCGCAGGTTCTTGAAAGAATTTTTAAACTCTTTTTCAATATTTTATTCTTATTATTAACTAATTTGCATTTTAAAGTACTTTTTACAAAAAAAAAAAAAAAAAAAACTTCTATGTTAATAGTTTAATAAGTGGTTTCAAAAAGTGCATTTTCAGAAAGTTATGCTGCTGTAAAATCAAGAAATACGATTTTTGTAGACAAATTTTATCGGTTCTCTGACTTTGGCCTATATGGCTATAAAATGCACCAGGTTTCAATACTAGGTGTGAGCTTCACCAAAAAGAAGTGCTTCATTTGTGAGTTATCAGTGTTGTTCCTAAACACATTATTTTGAGATACAAATATTGAATAATGTTCATAATTCATTGTATAAAATTTCAGAGGACCTATTATAAATTTCAAATAACTACTAAATGATGTTTTATATTTACTTATAAAATAATATTATTACAAAGCATTACGAAACTGTTAACTGCGTAACTTAACAAACAAAAACTCAAACTTATAACTTGAATTATTAACTTGACAAAACATTATGAAAATTGCTCATTAAAATAAAAAAAATTGTGGTAAATCAGTATAAAAAATATATTGTTCATTTAAATAAAACAGTTTAACTAACATAAAATCTGAATAAAAATAGCTGAAATTTTTATACATGATATAATTTGAACTACTAATCTCAAATTCAAACTCAAAATAAACCTGCTACACTTTTTAGCTCACAGGCTATCAAAGCCTGAGAGCTTATGTGCCCGCCGGTTCTGTATGTATGTATGTAAGTATGTACGTAACGCGATAACTCTTCATAGAAATATCCGATTTCCTTCAAATTTTGTTTATAGGTTGACTGTGTTAAGGCGCTTCCCTGATTAGTTTTCGGGATTGATTGGTTAAATATAAAGGGGGGAACAGGGGGGGGCTAATCCCTCCCTAATTTATATAAATAGGGTTTTAATACAGAATTATTCCGTTTTCCTTCAAATTTTGTTTATAGGTTGACTGTGTTAAGGCGCTTCCCTGATTAGTTTTCGGGATTGATTGGTTAAATATAAAGGGGGGAACAGGGGTGGCTAATCCCCCCTAATTTATATAAATGTGGTTTTAATACAGAATTATTCCGTTTTCCTTCAAATTTTGTTTATAGGTTCACTGTGTTAAGGCTCTTCCCTGATTAGTTTTCGGGATTGATTGGTTAAGTATAAAGGGGGGAATGGGGGGCTAATCCCCCCCCTTAATTTATATAAATGGGTTTTTCATGCAGAATTATTCCGTTTTCCTTCAAATTTTGTTTATAGGTTCACTGCGTTAAGGCGCTTCCCTGATTAGTTTTTGGGATTGATTGGTTAAGTATAAAGGGGGGGGGGCTAGTCCCCCCTTAATTTATATAAATGGGTTTTCCCTGCAGAATTATTCCTTTTTCCTTCAAATTTTGTTTATAGGTTCACTGTGTTAAGGCGCTTCCTTGATTAGTTTTCGGGATTGATTGGTTGAGTATAAAGGGGGGGAACGGGGGGCTAATC
The DNA here is from genome assembly GCA_963931845.1 of Maratus michaelseni. Classification (NCBI taxonomy): domain Eukaryota; kingdom Metazoa; phylum Arthropoda; class Arachnida; order Araneae; family Salticidae; genus Maratus; species Maratus michaelseni. The sequence continues at coordinate 211,875,293 of OZ007595.1, forward strand.
CCCCCCCCTTAATTTATATAAATGGGTTTTTCATGCAGAATTATCTCATTTGCTTCAAACTTTGTTTATAAGTTCATTGGGTTAAGACGCTTTCCTGATTAGTTTTCGGGATTGACTGATTAAGTATAAAAGGGGGGAACGGGGGGGGGGGCTAATCCCCCTTAATTTATATAAATGGGTTTTTCATGCAGAATTATCCCATTTACTTCAAAATTTGTTTATAGGTTCATTGGGTTAAGACGCTTCCCTGATTAGTTTTTGGGATTGACTGATTAAGTATAAAATGGGGGAACGGGGGGGGGCTAATCCCCCCCTTAATTTATATAAATGTGTTTTTCATGCAGAATTATCCCATTTGCTTCAAAATTTGTTTATATGTTCATTGGGTTAAGACGCTTCCCTGATTAGTTTTCGGGATTGATTGGTTAAGTATAAAGGGGGGGTGGAACGGGGGTTGCTAAACCCCCCCTTAATTTATATAAATGGATTTTTCATGCAGAATTATCTCATTTGCTTCAAAATTTGTTTATAAGTTCATTGGGTTAAGACGCTTCCCTGATTAGTTTTCGGGATTGATTGGTTAAGTATAAAGGGGGGGACGGGGGGCCAATCCCCCCTTAATTTATGTAAATGGGTTTTTCAAGCAGCATTATCCGATTTTCTTCAAATTTTGTATATATATATTCATTGTAATAAGAGGCTCTCCTGATTAGTTTAAGGGGTTCATTAGTTAACTATGATGGGGTAACGGGGGGATAACCCCCCCCCCCCTTAATATATTGTCGATTTCTTTATTTTTCAAGGGGCTTATTTCAAATTCTTTGAAATACGAGTATAATATACAATTAGTGTGAATAGCCTGTGAGCTCAATGCCCTCAGTTTAACTGGGCAGTTTTCTTTTTATTTAAAGGTGTTTTTAATTTTTTTTTTCTACTCACTCCACAGAGCAAAATTTTATGACACATTTTTGCATAAAATGTGCTCATATCTGTGAGTGGCTTAGAAAGCCTGGTTTATTAAGCTTTACATCTTTAGATATTTTGTTCAATATAAAATACATTGCACCCGTAGTTTTCTAGAATTAAAAAAATAACAAGTTAAAGAGTTAAGAGATATTTAAAACATAAACTCAAATGTTTGGGAATTTTTCAAGCTTAAGGTGGTTCTCAAATGATCTGCTCAACAGCGTGAAACTTTTTGACACAATTTCAGACTTTTAAATGCAAAGGCATAAAATTGGCAGGCCTGACTGTTGAAGCAATTTGGAATAGGAATGAGTTTTCCATTTTTTGATAAAGAGATTACTTATCGAGTTATAAGTGATTCTGGTCATGTGACGACATGTTTTTCGCGCCCTTCTGGCTGCCGCATAGGGAATTTGGTTCAAAATGCCGACTTTGACAATCTTTTCTGAAAGGTCATTTGCCTTTACCAAAAAATGGAAAAAGTATTTCGATTACATAAGTTTCTGAATAAGAACACGTGACAATGTCATGCGTTTCTGAACAAAAATTAATTAAAAAATATGTCATAAATTAGCCAGTTTCACAAAAAGTTATAAACAGCAGTAATTTAAAAGATCATCTGATTAGAAAGCATAAAGGAAATCAGTCTTATTTTAAAATTGGAAATTTAAGAGATAAGGATTTCAATACAAAACAGTACATTTAAGAAAAATATTGGGATGCCAAGACACCATGTTTAAAACTGGAACTGTCTGACTTGAACATTTGGTTGCCTTAATATTAAGCAATAATTAGTAATTTTATCTAAAGCTTGTGTGAGGTGGTAAATAAACTTTACAATAGAATTTTTTAGTATTTACAGTAGAGTTTAAACAGAGTTCAAAATTTCTTTAGTGAAAAAAAACTAAAATGAGTAAAAAAGCTTCACCAAAATCCTAAAATTCCAGTCCCTAAAATCCAGTATCCCTACTCTTCGCAATATCTTCATATGTTTCATTTGCATTTGCAAACTAAATGTTACAAATTAGTCATGGCATCTTTACATGGACAGAATATGCATTTCCTTACTCTTCACATTGCCTTGATATGCTTCATTTGCATTTGCAAATTAAATTTTAACAAGAACGAAAAATCATGCGTCAAGCATAGATTATGTAACACTTTCCAACGCTTCCAAAATAATTTTACAAATCATACCGTTTAATAAGCTAAAAGATAACATCTAAGTAATCCGAATACTTTTATTCCGCCCTGTATAGGATCTATAGATTTGTATATATACTACATAGGATGTTAAATTTTAGTTCAGTTAGGAAACGCGTAGCACAGTTTAAAATTCTTCGTCTGGAGTTAAATAATACGGAAATGTGTTCGCGAACTTTTGTGCATCCCTGTAAATGAACGATGACTGCTGTACACACACTATTCTGTAGTAAGCCTCTTGAAATACACCTTAGTGATATATATAAATTTCAATGCGTTTAAAATAGGGAAACATTATTTAAATAAACCGCAGACGATTTTTCTCCATAGACGTAATGTAACAGAATTCTTTTGACTGTCCCTGTAAAGTAACTATAAGTGCTATGCACACCCTATTCCATATTAAGCTTCTTCTAATGCACCTTAGTGATATATATAAATTTCAATGCGTTAAAAATAGTGAAACATTATTTAAATAAACCGTCAATGATTTTTCCCCATAGACCACAATGTAACGGAATTCTTTTGAGTGTCCCTGTAAAAAATCTATCAGTGCTACACACTTCCGTTGAAATAGGGAACATGCTATAGATAACGACTATAACATATAAAAATTGCAGAGCAATCCGAGCATATTTACGGGAGTTAGAGCACGGCCAGACGGCCAGACAAACCGAAGTCATAAACATTTTTCAACTAGGTTGGAAAGTGTTAAAAACTATTCATGACACCTTTATGTGGATGGAATCCTAAAAAAAAAAAAACAAAAAAAAAAACGTTTTACAGAGGTTTCTGTCAACTATCAATAAATAATGCAGTTTCATTCTAGTTGAGTTGGATTGTTTCAAAATTCAGTGAAGGACGTTTATGCAAAGGTTTTAGCAAAGAAGAAAAAAAACCTCATTTTATTTTTTCATTCTGTATACTAGTTTTTTGCATTTTGCGAAAAATATGATCATAGCTGAAATCCTGAATTAAGTATGTCAAAGGAAAACATTGCAGAAATGGGAAGATTTTTTTTTTTTTTTTTTTTTTTTTTGAAGCCAAACTTATTTAATTCTACTTCAATTTACTTCAAAAGAAAAATTGCATATCAGTTTAACAGTACATGATCTTAATTAAAACTACAACTAAATCAAGTAACATTTTCTGTTTTATTTGCAAATAAAGTGAAAGGTAAAGTAATAGATATCTATTCATTTCACTGCAAGAGATTATCACATTTCTTCATAACTAAAAAATTCAAAAGTTCACATAAAAGCAGGATTTTAAATAAGGATTTGTGCAACCATTTAAATATAATTTAAGACAAATTTTTCATGTCGACATAATTTTTTCGAAATGATTTTCAGCTAAGAAAATTATATAAGACGGTTAGAATAAGACTTTACGTTTTTGCTCAGATTGCTTCAATTAAGATGAATTAATATCTAAAATTTTAATTAATCATTCGAGATTAAATTAAAAATTTCTGACAATGTGTATGCATTTACTCTATATTTTGAGGAAAAATAAAACATTGAGATTTTGTTATATATTTAGGAAATGAAATGCATAAATAATCTCTTTTAATTAATAAACAGTATAATTCTGAATCAAAAATTCTTCATTTATACTGGTAAATCCATCAGGGAAGAACATGACACCATTTACAAATCATAAAACATCAATATTTGTTCAATGTTATGGTCTGACTAGATACATTATCAACCTAGTCTCGGGTTAAGGGGGGGGGGGGTGTTATAAACTGTTATATTTTATTATAATTATTATTCAATATTTTTAAATGAGAAAGAACACATAGAACTCCTAAGAAAATTTAATAAGCTTCTTTTACAATCAAGTTTCAACAATTTTTTTAAGCATAACTAATACTGCAAGTTTCAGAAATCTTTAACATAAAAAAAAAAAAAAAGGTCACATGTTTGATTGATCTTATATTGAATTACTGTTCATATAATTTATTTAAATATAATTGAAATAAGTATACTGCTGTTTGAAGCAACATAAAACAAGATCTTTTATGAGATTAAAATGATTTTTTTTTTTTTAATTTAGAGATGTTCTTTAAATTAATAATGTGCCACAATTAATTTTCATATATATCAGAATATTTATTTTTTTTAAATTTATCTGGCCCATATTAATGAAAACAATAAAGAAAAAATGTTCTCTGCAGGCAAGAAATTGCAAAAGAAAAACAGAAAAAAATATGTGACACTATTTTTGTTTTATAAATTTTATATTTACATTTTTTTTTTTTTTTTAAATGAAAGGCAATTCCACAATAATTTACGAATTACTAGGAAAACAAGAACTTTGATGAATACTCAAAATCTCATAAGAAATTGTAATAATTTTTTTTCAATGCATCATTGATGTTCTTTCTTGCTCATAAGATATCCTATACATTCTTACACTACAGCAGGGGTTTTTCAACTGCTGTACTGTGAAAGATCCTAGGTGTGCCATTAATTTATTATTATTATTATTATTACTTAAAGAGTATTAACATTTAATTATCTTTCAAGGGGGAATTTTCAAATATCGAAAAAAAAAGTACTTTTTCTTAAAATTCTATTTATACAAAAAACAATTATAGCTACAGATCTTGGAAAAGTTTTTAAAATGTCTGACACAACATTCAAACTAGCAAAAAAGATATCCTCAGCCCCCTCCCCCCAAAATGTGAGACTCGATTATTTCATAAAATGAAAGTTTAACTAAACAGAAAGTTAAGTAATTTTTTTAATTATGAGAAAATTTCAAGAATTTGTACAGAAAGTTTTTAAAGAATGATTTTTTTTAAATTACCAATTATATTTTCTTCATTTAACATTTGGTTATGATCAGGGCTTGACAAATGCGGTCGCCAGGTCGCCACTGGCGACCAACTTTTTTTATCTGGCGACTAACTATTTTTGTTTCATTTATTTATTTATTTTTTACAAAAAATGAACTAAAAAATGAGCACAAACGACATTTTCTCTAAAGCGAAGTTAAAAAGGCATTTTCCATTTCATGCACATAAAACGCCATTCTTTTCCGCTCTAGTCGGCTAGTCATGTGATTAGAATGTGAGGAGAGGGAGGGGGGGGGGGGGGGGGGGGGGGGGTTCAATAACAAATAGTCTTATGTGGCTTCTAAAAATTGGATGCAATGATAAAAAATGCTTACTTTTTTGTATGTTTCAAATCAGATTTTTGTGTTCAGAATTAAAACTTTTAATCTATTACATTCATTTTAAAAGAATAATAACATATAAGTGATTATAAGTAATTCATTCGAAGTAAATCTATAAAACTTAATTAAAATTTTAAGAATAATTCATTTTAATAAAAATATGTATTATTTTTTAAAAATATTTTTTCCCGGCTTAAAATGCTTGGCGCCTTGCGTCTGTTTGCACCACACGCGTTGGACATTGCCGTCACTCTGTCTTGGCAACAAGTGTCTGGTTCAGAGTTGTTTCTCAATAGTATTTTATAATTACATTGTTTGGATTATTATCTGCAGTAAATGGAAATAAAAAATCATTGATTGCACTTCAAAATATATATATATATATATATATATATATATATATATATATATAATTCTTATCGTAGATCGTTGGATCAAAATAAACCTCAGCCGGCTGCTGATTTCGATTTAATCCAGCGCGGGAAAATATATATTTTTCTTTCCTTTTTAGCTACGAAAACAAACGTTTACGTAATAACTCGTAATATTACGCATTAATTAATAGCCCTCGAGTTTGCGAACATCACAACGTTTAATTAAATTTCTTGTAAGATATCTCATTATAGATGCTGCAAAGTTACAAAATATTAAGAAATAAATTTGAAATTATATTCACACACACACACATACACACACACACACACACACAAACAAACAAACAACAACAGAAAAAAATAACTTATTTTTAATTTGGCAAAACTATTGCAAATGTCATTAAATGCAAATTTTGAAATAATTAAATCACAATTATTTGACTTTTTTATTTTGATAGGCTAAATAGGCATAAAATCGTTTTCCGGCTTCACTATTTTATAGATGCCCTCTCATCCGATATAGATTTTGTAGCACTCAACTATTTGAACATTTGAAGCATACGGCAATCAGCATTTCCCGAACATGTCGGTTAATTCAGAGTTTACAATTTTTCCTTTATTATTATTTTTTTCACAAATATATAACTTTGATAAGTTTCCTTAGAAAACTTAGTTATTATGCACTATTATAAACTATGTAACTAATCATTATAAACTATGTTTGTTATTATTTTTTCTGACTTAATTCCTAAGCAAACGTTTGTACTTTTTAAAAATCAATAACGGGGAGGGGGGGGGGGGGGGTTTAAATTTTTTTACTGGCGACTAGAATTTATACCTGGCTACCAGATTTTTTCAAATTTGTAAAGCCCTGGTTATGATGATAATTTTGTTTGTATTGATAAGTAAATCGAAAAAGGTGTAATCTTGTTCCTTATTATTATTATTATTATTATTATTTTAAATCATTCTAATTTAAATGGGCTACAGAAGTTTAACTACAGATTCAAATGTGCCATGAAATTCACAAGTTTGAAAAACACTTGTGATATCACACAGAAGCTTTTATTTTTATTTTATGATAAACAAGACAAACTTTTATATTTATGACTAATCCCATTGTCTAAAACATATGAATATGAGAAATTACTAATATCGCAATTGCTTTAATATTTTCTATTATTACTATATTTTCTTCATATATTTTTTGCACTTTTTTGTCATTGCTTTTAGCAGCTGTAAAAAATGTGCAATCATTTTTAAAGAAATACAGTCAAACCTGGTTAAGATGCATTTCAAGGGGATGGACAAAAGTCACATTTTAAGCGGGATCGCGTTTAACTGCGATTTGTTTAACATTGCAAAAACTGGACTTATTTACACATCTAATCCTCTAAGTGAACTTGAGAGCTTTCGTTTATAAGTCTACTGTAAAAAATTGTGTCTTTTATGCATATCTAGATTAAAATTTAACTGTATTCAGACTAAATCACTTACCATGATTAAAACAGGAGCAAACAGACATCCGAAGAAAATAACAAAAAAAAATAGAGTTGAAAACAAAAGAATGTTTTCTTTCACATACGTAAAGCACACAGTATTAGAGGGATTTATTTACTACAGTATACAAGAGGAAAAAAAAAGAATCGACAACATACACCACATAATGAAAGATGAATAAATAACAAAAAGTGGCAAACAATTGCCTATCTTTCTCTACAAAAAAAAATGCATGAAGTGAGAGACAAAGAATATTAGGACGTGGTTTCAAAGAAGAGTTGCACATTGCTAATTTAGCAGGATATTTTTATTCAAATATTTAACATGATTTCTGAATAGTAAACTATTTGCCTTAATTAATCTATCATTAAATAAAGTGAATATTACTATCAATAAAAATATATATATTAAAACATGCTTAAAAGGTGATCAAAAGATGTTAAAAACGTAAAATATACTCATTTATATCCCAAGACTTTCAATCACTAACGTGATCATCTTCAGGGGAACCGTTGACTGAGTTGAGTGTACGTATGTCGCTTTCACTGTGCTAGCATATAACGGAGTTTTAAACGAGGCTAGTCTATTATTCTGTAGGGGTGTATCAGGAAAAGTCCATTAGTTCCGGCGCTGGGGTTCTTGATAATTTCAAAATATTAAACCAGATTTTAGGTACATTATAGAATAGGCAATCATTACAGACCCTATTTCCTTTACATAAAATCTCCAAAGACTCTCTGATTTTAGCTGTAAACTCATTATTTGCAGGAACTATAATTTTTGCGTTTTGAAAATCAATATTTATAATCTGTCGTTGATTTAATCTCGATAAAGCTGTGGATGGACGGTTAAACTTAATGTCAGAAATGTGTTCTTTTAATCTTTCTTTAAGTTTCCGGGTGGTCATCCCTATATAGGATAAACCAGTTTGTGTTTCTGTACTAAATGGGATAGAGTATATTCCTGCGATGTCGTTATTGGGTATGGGATCAATTTTATTATGAACTAAAACTTTCAATTTATGGGGGGGTTTTGCAATCAAACTGATATCAAATTTCTTTAAAGTATATCTTAATCTTTCGTATAACAGTGGTATGTAATCGAATTTGCATAATTTAAGAGTCCTCTTGTGAATAATATCCTTAGGAATTTTCTTCTCTGCTTCATAAATTAACTTATTTATACAATGGGGGGAGGGGGAAACCATTTTCTGCTGCAATATATCTAATTTTATTCAACTCTTTATATAAGTATTGTTCTGTACAAATGTCGAAAGCATGCTTTATATAGAATCTCTAAGCTGCAATTTTATAATTAAACGGAGAATTACTGTCATAAGCGATGGTATTATTTGACCTGCATTGTTTTCTGTATACTTTTCTTTCTATCGTTCCTTTGTTTATGTTTCTTATTAGTTCAATATCTAGAAAAGGTAAAATCTTGTCTTTCTCCAATTCCAACGTGAACTTAATATTCATGTCAATTTGATTAACTTTTTAAACAAAATCATTTAGAGATTGGATGGATGTCATGGTCCCAGATTACGAAAATGCCGTCCACATAGCGCAGCCATAGCATAGGTTTTAAATTGAAATTTTCCATAATATGCTTTTCAAAGGGTCTAAGTTTCAGTTCTGCCATTAAACCGGAGATGGGTGATCAGGTTACAGGCAAACAATGGGGGCCCCAATGGGATCACCCATCTCTGGTTTAATGGCAGAACTGAAACTTAGACCCTCTGAAAAGCATATTATGGAAAATTTCAATTTAAAACCTACGCTATGGCTGCGCTATGTGGACGACATTTTCGTAATCTGGGACCATGACATCCAATCTCTAAACGATTTTGTTAAAAAGTTAATGAAATTGACATGAATATTAAGTTCACGTTGGAATTGGAGAAGGACAAGATTTTACCTTTTCTAGATATTGAACTAATAAGAAACATAAACAAAGGAGCGATAGAAAGAAAAGTATATCTGGACATTTGTGTTTTAACATTTTTAAAATTATAAATCCTGAAGGCTGGGTTCACAGCCCAAAGTGCTCGATTTTAATGTTTTAGAATTAAAATCTAATTAAAGTTTTAATCATATTTTAGATCTTAATGGAATCACATGTTTTGTGTGCACTTTTTATTTAAAAATTTTTCTAGTTTCCAAGTGTTTGTTCATGGCAAATTTTCAGCTTTTCTTCTTATTAGCAATGACAGATTGATTTCCTGGCTGAATGCTTTAACATTCCAAGCAAATAATTCCATAACTGTGTTTCACAGAATGTATTGTTTAGAGGGAAAAAAAAATCATGGGTTTTGTGGGCTAGAGGATAGAGATAAATTATATTTTTGAATATCATACAAATGAAAACAATAAAAATGTAAGACATTGGAGTTTCACAAAAAACTACCAATTTTATAAATTTTCGTGTCATAAAAATTTGGGAAGCAGTGCTTTAAGCAGTTGGGAGACTTCTTACATTATAAATAAATTTTAAAAAATTACTAAAATTGCTTAATGTTCAGCAATAAAATGTTTTATCCATTTCTCTATCATAAATAAAAACTAAAGTATAATATTGTTGATTTATGTATTATTTATATTTGCTTTGACTGTAGCCACTTTAAGTAACGCTTATGTAATAGTAAATTACAGGACAGATGCCTAAAGTATTAAAATTGTTTCATTCATTCACTATAAAAAATGTTATGCATATAATAGAAGTATGTATATAATGTTTCGAATAAAACATTGAAAAATAAATAAATAAATATTTGTGTTCTGTTAAATTTTAGACAATATTTATATTCAATATTTGGAATATATATATAAAAAAATCTACATTGTTTCTGCAATGTGTATACTTAGCACTTTCACAAAAAACTTGGAGAGAAAGAAATCGCAAATACATAAGTGCAAAAAATAAATTGTTCGCTTGATATGAGCAAAGATATGAAAAGACTAGGAATAAAAACTTGAACATTTATTTATTGAAAATGAGATAATGATACATTTAGTAGTGCATGAGAAGAATACTTTCATATGCTGTAATAATTTAGAGTAAAACAGAACCATCATTAAAATATTAAAGTAGAAACAAATGAGAAATTTTTGAACAACAATATAAATATAAAATTTTGACATTAGTTTATAGTAAAACTTCAATTGAAGGAGTATTCTGTAAAAGACTTCTATGGAATAACACTTTTCTTTTGATGTACACAGGGTTTGTAAATATAATGATATTTTTGAAGGTATCAACAATACCTCATATTTTGATATATATCCGATATTTTCATAATAGTTAACTTATTTCAGATAATAAATATTTTCAAACTTAATATAAATTAGAAACTAAAAAATATAGCACTCAGCTTAATAAAACTTAATAAAACTATTCTAAACGTCTTTTTCTTTTCTTTTCATTTTTTTTTGTTTTAAACTTACAACAAAATGGAAGATTAACTAATTGAAAACATAAACAATTTGCTTTATACGCTCATCACAACACAAATTATAGGATTCAGTATCAAGAAAATTTTGTTTTATACTATGCAATTTTAAATACAAATATTTTTTTTTTAATTGAAAAATTTGGACATAAATGTAAGTTTGCATGCTTTTTTATTCCCAATTACGTTGTGCAGTTTAAACTACAGTAAACCAACACCAGAAATGATTATTTTCTAATGAAGGTATAAATAACTGACCAGAAGGACCCATGCGAGGCTTTCACACTGCAGTCTAATATTTTTCAGTAATATCTAATATTTTTTACATGCAGGTTTAAACTTTTACAGAAAAATGAAGGACAAAAATATCTGCAAACAACATTAGTCAAGCCAGAATATCATCTCATTTATTTCATGAAAGTTACAGTAAACACTGATCAAAGATAGCAAAAGGCATGCGCAAGAAAAAAAATTAACAATCTTATTTTAATTGCATTAAAAGATGACGTCATTCGCTTCGGGAAAAACTTGAGACAAAGAAAAATATATTCAATTTCAACTTTCATTTTTAATAATAAATATAAAATAAACTCATGCAGAAGCATCACACTTTGTTGTACTATTTACTTTCTTATAATCATTGTTGACCCTGATATAATACAGTATTTTATTTTTGTGGCAGCACTAATTTGAGGAAAACTTTTCATTTCATTTAGGAAAACAGTGCCGAATTATTTTTTAATAAAAAAACCTGTTTTAATGAAATGTGAGTGTACAATGTCAGAAGTCACTTAAAAAACCTTTCGATTGATACATCATTCATTGTTATGCGTTTTGTAAATTCATAGAAAAAGGGATGTTGACAACAGAAATAATATATACCAGTGGACCTGTGCGAAGATTTTGCACTGCAGTCTAATATATTTTTTTAGCAATATCTAATATTTTTTTAGACGTAGGTTTAAACTTAAAAAATAAATAAATAAATAAATAAAAAATAGATGCAAACAACATTAGTCGAGCCAGAATATCATCTCATTTATTCTAATAAAGTTACAGTAAAAACTGATCGAAGCTAAAAAATATTATCAAATGTATTTTAACTGTATTAGAGGATTACATCATCTGTTTTGGAAAAAAACATTGAATAAAGAAAAAATAAATTTAGCATTTGAGTTTCAATTGTGCTTTTTAATCATAAATATAAAATAAACAAGTGCATCAACAGTATCCCAGTTTATCTTTATTTTAAAATTATTTTCTTTTATATAATCATTTGTTGAGCACAATATAATGCGTATTTTATTTTAGTGGCTACACTAATTTGAGGAAAACCTTTCATTTCATTTATGAAAACAATCTCGATTTAATTTTTAATTAACTGAAATTTTCAAGCAAAAAACATGTTTTAACGAAATGAAAGTGTACTATGTCAGAAGCCTGTTCAAAATACTTTCATATTGTATTTCTTTATTGTTCTGCGTTTTGTATTTGCTTAGAAACAAGTAATATAAAAAAAAATTTTAAGTCAATTCCTACTTTTTAATCATAAATATATAAAATAAACCCGTGCAGCATTAATGTCCCACGTTATCTTTATTGAACATTATTTTATAATCATCGTTGCAGTATTTTATTTTTTGTTGGCATCACTAATTTGAGATAAATCTTTCATTTCATTTATGAAACAATGGGAGAAATTTTTTTCTCACATGTAAAAATTAAAATTAATTAATTCAAATTAATTAATGAATTAATATTTGAAAAAAACTGTATTAACATCAATTGTCATCCAGTACAAGTTTTAAAAAAGTTATTTGAACTTGAATGGATAAACAGAAAATATTTTATTAACGATTGAAAATTCCAACAAGATATATATAGAGAGAGTGTGAGCTAATAGTAGGAATTTAAAAAGGATGTTGACAGCATAAATAATATATATAATTAACTAAATTAGATTTTATCTTTCAATGGCTCTTCTGAGTTCATAATGTCCCATATAATTGAGGGGCCCTCTGCAATAACAAGGCAAATGAAGAATAGAGTTTTCATCTACAGAGCTTTACTTTCAACATTTTAATTTAGAATAGAACTTATTAGCATAGATTCCTATTAGGAAGAGTTTTCTAGCATCTTTGCTTATGATCATAAAATTTATATTTCCTTATATGCTGAATAAAACATTACATAAATCTAAAAATTGGACACTTACATGTATTATCCTATGGTTTTGGGTGGGAAGGAAAAAAAAGTACATTGGAACACATAATTTACAACGTTTATATAGTGAACGCAAGAGTTTACAAAATATAAAATCATCTAAGCATTTTTTGTTTAAAAAAAAAAGTCCTAATATTGCCCCCAGCCCAGTTATCAAAATTGGGAAAATGAGACACGTGAGAGTGGAAAAAGTTTTTACAAGCCATGACGGACGGTTAGGATGCGAAATAGAGCACCTAAGGAACAGCAAAGTAGGACAACAAGTCTTTTTACATGGTTTTTCAGAAATCAAGGTAACTCCACTTGCCTCATTATTGCAGAGGGCCACTCAATTATTGGTTCTGCATTTAACAATTCAGCTTCAAATGTAAAATATTGGAAAAGGTTTTTGTTTTCTCCTTTGGCTAAAATATTTACCACAGACAAACGTTCTTTCGTCTACAGAATGGCACAGTCAACAACAGTTGAAAAATTCATTTACTCTTGTTTTGACCAAAAATATAAATAACATGGATATTTTGAAAAGAAATATCAAATATATGAAAATCTCAAACATCTTCATATTTTGAAAATAAATATCGAATATATATCACAATATATACTCATTGATGTATATCACAGAACTCTGGATGTACATGAAATAAAAATAGCATGTTATACTCATTTTGTAAGAAAAAACTACAATTTTCTGAACTAACCTTTTTTATTAATCAAGCCAGTTGCAAAAGACAAGATATTAGTTTTACTAATCCTAGAAGATTGCAGCCATGAATTTGGAATATAGAATTTAAGTCATGTTAATTCCAAGTTGTTGAATAAGCAAAGTATAACATACACCAAAACCACCAAAAATCTTTAAGAGAGTAAACAGATATTTGATTAACATGAGAGCCAACACTCAAGAAGAGGATAAAACATACCTGAATTAGACTTTTAAAGCAAAGAAATTTTTTCCCTCCAATGTTTGTCGAGTGCTGAGTACATGCTTTATGAAGAAATTTTACACAGGATTGCTAGCATATATTGAGAACTAATCTTATAAGGTTAGTTACATACAATTATATTTTTAACAAGCTCCATTTATGTGATAAAATATTCATACAGAACGTAATAGAGGAAAGAGGCTTTTTAGAGTTAAAATTGAGGTAGCAAGGGGAAATATATAAGTAAAAAAACTATAGTTAAAGTTTTAAGGATTCAATAGAATAGAATGGTTTCCTGTTTTAATATAAAAGTTCAATATGAACTTTTATAATATAACATTATTTCAATTTCATAACATATATTCTTATGAACATAGTTAATATTACATGTCTTACTTATGTCTAAAGTTGTTTTCACTTTAAAGCTGTTGAAATAAATACTTCACAAAATTAATAATATACAAACAATTATAACAAACCAAATTCCCTCTTCTTTATTCACTTCAATAACAATAACAAATAAAATTAAGGATAGAAAATTCATTATAAAAGTCCAAAATTAAATTAAAAGAAATAATTTAAATACAACAGAATAATATAAATCATCTCTGTCTTTTTGCTTTTCTCTCCATTTTTTTCTGTTTCTTTTCATCAACTTCTGGAGCTGGAGCAAAGAACCAAGGAGCTAAAATATTCACCCATAGTAAATAGAATGCTCTGCCAGGAGCCTAAAGGGGCAAAAAAAAAGGAAGAGAATTTTTTTTTTTTTTTTTTTTTTTTTTTTTACATAAGAAATGAGAAACATATACAAGTAATTTTTTTTTATTATTCTTGGAATATATATTAAAACATTTTATTCTTTATTATGTATTAAAATGTATGCACTGAAAGTAGAACTATTAAAGTATAAAAATAGTATATTTTTTCTGGAGGTATACAGGGATACATGTATCTCTAAAGATTTTGTAAATCTAATCAGAGAAAATAAAAGTTTAAAAATTTTGGAATTCTTAGCAAGTCAAGTTTCAAAGGTACTGCGGATATTTATTGATTTGTTGTGAGTGTTGTTTTAATCAGTGAAATTTTGATTACAGACAAATTCAATGAAGTCTACAGCTACGCTGTACTGAAATCGATCAGAAACAGACTGCGTCAAACGATTTTGAGCATTTAGAAAGGAATTTTTTGTAGATTCCTTTATTATGGCCCTCCTTTGCCTTGCATTTAGCTTTCTTAGATGCACAGTTCCCAGCTTATTTGATGTCATACCAGTCTTTTTTTTCTTCTTTATTACACAGCGAACATCCCATCCCCGTGGCAAAATGTACGCTACTCTAGAATCATGGAAAAAATGCGCAATTCATTTAAAGTTTGCAAAAAATGGCTAATTTCGTTGACAAATCGTGGAAAAAACGCAAATTTAGACAAAAAGGTGTAAAAAACATGAATTTTGTCAAAAGGATGTCATAAAAAAACATGAATTTCTTTGAAGGAACGAGGATAAATGCGAATTTTGCCGAAGGGCTACGGAGAAAATGCCACCTTCGTCGAAAGATCGTAGAAAAAACTGTTAATTCCGTCGAAGGATCACGAAAAAACGGTCTATTTTGTCGTCGGATTGCGAAAAAACAGAGAATTCTGCCGACAAATCGCGAAAAAATGGCAAATTTTGTCAGAGGATCGCCAAAAAACAGTAAATTTTGTCAAAGGATCTCGAAAAAACAGTAAATTTCGTTGAAGGATCTCATATAAGGCAAATCTCGTCGAATGCTCTAGAAAAAAACGGCAAATTTCGTCGAAGGATCACGGGAAAAAACGTGAATTTTGTGCAAAGGCCAAATAAAAATCGTGAAATTCATCAAAGGATCTAGGAAAATGGTTAATGTTGTCAACAGATTGCGATAAAAATGTAAATTTCGTCAAAGGGCCGCGGAAAAACTTGATTTTCGTCAAAAGACTAAAAACTTGAGTTTCGTTGAAAGATCGTGGAAAAAATGCGAATTTCATCAAAGGGCCACAGAGAAAACGTAAATTTCGTCAAATGGATGCAGAAAAAATGCTAATTTCGTCAAAGGATCACGGAAAAAGTGTGAATTTCGTCGAAGGGCCACGAAAAAAAAAAAAACATGAATTTCGCCAAAAGATCGCGGGGAAAAAAAGAAACGCTAATTTCGTCAGAGGTTCACGAAAAAAATGTGAATTTTGTGAAATAGTCCTGGAAAAGATGCAGCATTCCTTTAGAAAACAGCAGACACAAAAAATTCTATGCTCATTAATATAGGCATAGTTTTTAATCTGAAACAATATACTGAACTAACTTTTGAAAAATCGGGTTAACCCGAACCCAATTTGCAAGAATCTACACTCAGCCTGAAATCGACTTAAATCAAAAGCAGAGTTAATCCAACCTGCAATAAGAAAAATTATTGCCGAGAGGGAATTTTCTCCCCTTCCCCCCCTGCTGTAACCTTTCAGAATATTTGCTGTGAATTTCACAATTTTCTTTTACTCAGAAAGGCAAATAAATGCTGATGCCTTAATTAATTAGCACTACAATTACAACAGCAGCAAGAATAGATTTATATGATATATTGCATATTGCAGACTATTTTTGAAAACATTATTAGCGTTGCAGACACTTGAAGATAGTTCTGCCACTGGGGCGAACACTTAAACTGATTACCTAATTCTCGGTAACTTAATCTAGAATTGTGAAGAGTTATAATCTTCTCACAGATAGCTACAGAAAGCTCACACGTTTTCAGCACCATAGCAACAGTATTTCAGCAGATGGTTCCAGTATTATTTTATATGACTTCACACTGCGAGACTGATGTGCTGAAATTTTTTATAATGTTCCTGTTGAATTTACTTTTTAAACTGTCAATGTTTTGTGTGCAAATACTTTTTTGGCATGAGAAAATGTTGTTTTATTTTCATTTAAGTGACTATTGTTATTTTTTAAGGTAAAAGGTTCATTGTTTGTGTTTGTTTATTATTTAAATAAAGTAATAGTTAAAACAACTTTGTCACATTTGCTTTCTAGGGTTACTTATGCAAAAAATTGCATGTGTGCAAATACGTTTTTTGCTCACTGCATAACATATTAGTATACTACTTAAATGATAAGCTGGTACATGGCAGACAGCAGGAGTCCTAGATATGAGATATTAATTCCTCCTTTAAGTCTCTAAAGGTGGCCTGGGATGCACAGACCTTCCTCAGACACTAGCAAGCACTTCCATGGAGAGGAAAGGTATTATATTAAGTAAGATGGAATTATAAGTTGGAAATGGCAACAGGCCCATGACTGTTGAGCCCTTTTTGGTTATTAGGGAAAACTCTTTCTGGCCCTTTTGGGTATTTTGGACTCACCTGGTCACATTTTTGGGTTCCCTAGTTAGTTCTCCTTTCCCCCCTCCCATTCCCATTCCTGTTTTTAGACTAGGAAGCCTCTTTCTTGAGCTATTGCTCTTTTCTGATTCAAACAGTATCTCAGTATTTATAATACTTATAATGCAAAACTTGATACTCATGATATAGTCTAACCCTGAACTGTTCTGTTAAGCCTTATTATGTTGGTCCTTTTGAGACCTATGCCATTTAGTTTCCATGCTATGAGATTTTTAACTTCAACTTTTCCGTTTTAGCCAGTTTTTTTTTGTTTTCTTTAACTCTTTCCAATGGCCTCTGAAATATGTTTTTAGCTTTATGCTTCCCTAGGCTGCTGATGCATGTCTACCATTAAGCTTGAAGCTCTCGGATATTTATTTAAAGTAGAAATAGGCATTTTTACGCATCATTTTCTCCACTCACGATCCCCATGGTCTCCCCACAGTTTCTTTTATCACTGCAAGGCTTTTTTTAAGTTTTTTAAATTTCTATATAATTTTAGTCAAAATCGGATGATTCTGAATGTTTTTTGAGCATTTTGAGGCATCTACTATGTGGTACTGATGCATAGTGTACATTTCTTCTTTATTCGATATATCAGGTTCTATGGGTCCAATCCTCACACAACTTGGACCATTTGTCTTAATTTGTTTCCTCCCCCACCTCACCATCATTTTAGTTCTGGTTCTCTCCACCAGGGACTGTAATTTACTGTATTGGCTTCTATATTGTCAACAGCTTTTATTTTCTACATGTTTATGGTAAATCAAGCTTCCCTTGAACATTTTGGCTACCCTCAGTCCTTCTTGGAACCTTAAACAAGCTCCCCAATGTCTCAAGAAGTAATGTGAAACAGTTAATGTGAAACTTGTCAACTTATTGATTGCAAAGTTTTGCAATTACTGTTTTTAGCTTATCGGTGTGACAATTAATTGTAGAACATCTCAATATTAGAATTTGGAAATCGATTGTTATCTTTATCGATATATATTTTAAATTATGGCAATTTTTATCGATTGTTGAATTTTTGAGAATTGCCCATCACAAACACGAACTGATACTGTCAACATAGCTAACTCTGTGCATAAAATATACAAATTTATTTATATAAAAATACTGATATATGAATGTAATCCCATTCCTCTTTATATTAAAAGTTAAAAAAACACAGAAAAAGAGATCAAATCTATCATAGCAAAATTCAATCCTTTTAGTAGACACCATATTGCTATAAAAATTTTGCAGATACATGCGGTATGACATTTCAAGACACAAATAAAAAGGAAAAAAACTTTCAAAGGTAAGATGAACAGAAAAAAAATAAACTTACCAACAACCAAAATAACCAGAAGTAATTGGATATTAGTGAAAGTCCTTGAACTGCAGCAGTCAATATAATTAAGTCTTTTAAATGTCTAAAAAAAAGAATAAAATTACAGTTAAACAGATTATTAATAAAATGAAGCATAAAATTCCAAAGATAATATTAATCTTTAAACAAAAAATACACATACATTTCATTTTCTTTTAAATGAATCATTATTCTAGAAATCAAAGCAGTATAATAGCATGGCTTTATATACAGCATGCATATACAAGGCTTTGAGAGTAAAGTAATTTCCCAAATTATTTAATACTTTAATTACAGTAATTAAATACATGAGCTTCATCTGCCACTTTTCACAAATAAAGTTTCAATTGATAGATTAATAAATTAAAAAGCATTAGAAATTAGAGATGCACCAAACAGGTATTTTGGCCAAATACTGAATATTCGGCTGGCTGAATTCTCTTATATTTCAGGGTTTAAAGGTATTCAAAAGATAAAATTTAAAACAATTTTACATCATATATAACACAAATACTTCCATTTTGATGAACAAGAGCTTTTCACAAGTAAACTTACACACAAACACACGCAATCTATGATTTAAATAATTATTTAGGAAGAAGATAGTTTAAATTTTTTTTAAATTAATAAAACTTTAAGCTTCATCAAAATAAATTAATAAATTTTTCTTATATTCTAAATCACATATTTTAAAATCGAAGAGAAATTGGGAAGGAATTAAAAGGAAAATTTTACAGTCATATAACACTTGTAAGGAAAGGACTAAAGTAAAAAAAAAAAAAAACATTCTATTCAAATGGTGCCAACTAACCAGGAATAACTTTTCTGCTCCTTTTGATTTAGCAAGGAAGTTTTTGAATTCACTAGAGAGCTGTGTGTCTGGAGTGAACGATTATTTACAAAGATAGGAAACATACAGAGTATTTCTAAAAATTTTTAACTGTTTGTTCCAAAATTCAATGTTTGTTTCAAGGGCGATAATGTGGTCAATGCTGTAGCGATTGAGATTCACTAAGCAAATTCTAGGATAGACAATAAACAATCCTGTACTTATATATATATTTCTTTAAAAATAAAGAACTATTTACTATTATTTTATGCAATAATAAATGTCTTAATCACTTAATTACATTTGAATTATCTTTTATTGTCGTAATGCTATTTCAGCATCTTATATATATATATATATATATATATATTTGTACATCGTGGGTGGTGGTTTCTT
This sequence comes from Maratus michaelseni, assembly GCA_963931845.1. Classification (NCBI taxonomy): domain Eukaryota; kingdom Metazoa; phylum Arthropoda; class Arachnida; order Araneae; family Salticidae; genus Maratus; species Maratus michaelseni. The sequence continues at coordinate 211,895,082 of OZ007595.1, forward strand.
TGAAGCCATTAACAAATTTTAGGATGACTTAAGGCAATTCTCTGACAGTAATTACAATAGCAGGCACTGGCAATTTATGGAGGTGTCTTAAAGATATATGGAAGTGAGACCCATTAAAAAGAGGTTAGTAGGTCACCAGTCATGCAGTTTTCTGCAGACACGATTGGCATCGGCAATGCTTTGCATATGCAAATTTTTGTAATTCAGGGACATCTGGTCCAATCTGCATCACTTTCTGCAGTAATGTATGTACTGGTCGGTCAGCCAGTCAAAGGAGACTTTCTTCAGTAGGAGGAGCCAACATGTCCCACAGCTTATGCAAGCAACCTGGTATAATGTGTTTTGGAAAAAAAAAAGAGATATATTATTCTGTTTTAGTCTAACGATAGAAAAGCAAAAAATTTTTTTAGCTCTCCGAGAGCTTGCTGTAACTGTTTTAATGGAACGTCATGAACTATGGCCAAGATCAGTACTGCTGACTAAAATAGTTAGCATGCAATACTATAATTGGTGTATCTGACTATTGGATTAATTCAATTCAACATGGAGCCTATTCTGATTTCACTTAATGTTGCAGAAGGTCACAGGTATTTGGATTATAGTTTTTGTAACTCCAGAACTCTCAAAACTCTGTTACATTAATTTTTAAAATATCAGTAATTTTGAGAAATAAATGTACCTATCCTCATTTTTTTTTTTTTTTTTTTTTTTAAGGATATTAATTTTATTCAGAGAAAGTAGTAAATAAAACAAATATATACGTAACAAAGTACTCTGAATTTTATACGAATTTCGTCAAAAGTATATTGACTGCAAATGACAGTGCCCTTTTTGCTCTAAAATTTTCTTTGTTCATATTATGTAACTGTAAATATTTTTGTATATAATAAATGTTCTTTTTTTTCTTTGCTTAATTTTCAGTAATAATTATTCTTTAATCTTATCAGTGTTACAGTGTTTATTTTAATCTGTAGAACTAGCTATTTAATAGAGAATGCATTTTGAGGTTAGGGATTAGTGATCTTTTAAGTTTTAAAAACACTAATTTTTTAAAGCTCTGGCAATGTTTATTGGAAACTTCAAAACTGTTTTTTTTTTGTTTGAGCTCAGATAATCTTGTCTGTTAATAGGGTTAAAAGAAAAAAAAAAGAAAGAAAAGACAATTAAGTTATCCTATAAAAGATCAGAAACATAGATTAGAAAATTTTAACACATTTCAATTTTATAAATGCAATTTTTTTCCCTATATAAATTACTCATAAGTCATAATACTTTTGTAGTTTTTACATATGTTAAAGCACAAAAAATGAAGTAAAACACATAAAAATGATGATGTTATGAGCGATTCATATAGAGGGAAACAAAATCAAATTGATACAATTGTAATACATTAATACATTTAAATTTGCTGTATAAACCCATGTTCAGGATCATATAACATTATTATTTAAATTAAACAATCTTCTACATTAATACAGGGCGGTCACAAATATCTCATGTCAAATTTCTATAATATTTCCAGATTAGTGTTAAAATTTCTAGGTTAGCATTAAAATAATGAAATTTTCATATGTAATTCCTTTTGCAAAACATTACTCTGATATATACATTCATTACTCAAACTGGTTACAAATACTTTACATAAAAATTCCCTGATAATCCTCTGTTAGTGCTAAATTTTTCCTAAATGTTTTCTTTGAAATAACATTGCTCCAATGTTTACAGTCATAATTTAGTAAAATGGATATTAAAGAAATGTCTTCACAACGTAAACAGAATCATATGTAAGTAATACATAAATTATTTCAATTTTTAAAGCTTTATAATTAAAACTATATACATTTTTTAAGCAGCTGTTGCCCAAATGTGATAATCTTTTTAGCCACACACAGGGTGGCTTGTTCTTTCAATCTCTATCATTTTTCATGTTTATGAAAAGTCACAGCCATCCATCGTTGCCACAGGTTAATCTCGGAAAATGAAACATTTGAAGTTATTGAAAAAATTAATAGCTCGAAAAGTATTTGTCCCAAAATTGGTAGACAAACTGCGTTAGAAAGGTAAAAAATAGTATTTTTCTTGATACAGTGATGGAACACCAGGATCATCATTTTGGAGCAGCAAAACACCATTTTGGAGCAGCAAACCGCTCATTTTGGAGCAGAAATCGCTCATTTTGGAGCAGCAAATGACTCATTTTGGAGCAGCAAATGACTCATTTCGGAGCAGCAAATCGCTCATTTCAGAGCAGCAAAACGGTTTTTCAGCAGAAAATAACTATTATGGAGCTGCAAAATCCCTCTCTTTTAAGCATGAAAAAGCTTTTTAGAGAGAACGTACACACACCAAAAAAAAAAAAAAAAAACTATGTTACAGCTATCACAAAACTTTTTTCTATATCAATCAAATCGTTTGTAACCAAAATTAAATGACAATCTACTCGTTCTTGAGATAGAGCTATCGCGGAAATTCTGAAAAACAGAGAATAGCAGCACCACCTGTTGGTCAGTATACATCCAAATCTAATAAGAATATATTTATGTCAAGGTTTAACATAATATGAAGTTTGATGAAATTCCGTGCATTAATTCTTGAGATATAGCTATTTCAGAAATCGTAATAAATGAAGTGCAATAGCGCCACCTGTTGGGCGATTTACACCACAATCTAACTGGCATCTGATTCAGGGGTAATTCTGAGTAAAAAAAAAAAAAAAATCTGAAATTCACAACAAATTTTCTGAAAGGTTACAACAAGGGAGACGGGGGAGGGGGAATCCACTCCCTGCACAATGATTTTTTTCCCGCACCCCACTGACAAAATTTGCGGTTTTTCCTCGATCCTTTGACGAAATTTGCCGCTTTTTCACGATCTTTTGACGAAATTTGCCGTTTTTTCGCGATCTTTTAACAAAATCTGTCGTTTTATCGCGATCCTTCGATGAAATTTGCCGTTTTTTTGCGATCCTTTGACGAAATTTGCCTTTTTTTCCCGATCCTTTAACAAAATTTGCCGTTTTTTCGCGATCCTTTGACGAAATTTGCCGTTTTTTTCACGATCCTTTGACGAAATTTGTCGTTTTTTCGCGATCTTTTAACAAAATTTGTCGTTTTATCGCGATCCTTTGACAAAATTTGCCGTTTTTTCGCGATCCTTTGACGAAATTTGCCGGTTTTTTTCACGATCCTTTGACGAAATTTGGCGTTTTTTCGCGATCTTTTAACAAAATTTGTCGTTTTATCGTGATCCTTCGATGAAATCTGCCGATTTTTCGCGATCCTTTGACGAAATTTGCCATTTTTTCGCGATCCTTTGACGAAATTTGCCGTTTTTCCACGATCCTTTGACGAAATTTGCCGTTTTTCCACGATCTTTTGACGAAATTTGCCGTTTTCCGCGATCCTTTGACGAAATTAGCCGGTTTTTTGCGATTTTTTTGACGAAATCTGTCGTTTTTCCGCCATCCTTTGACAAATTGGCGATTTCTTTTCGAACGATTGACGAAATTGATTTTTTTTCGGCGACCATTTGTCGAAAAACGCGATGTATTTTATGTCCGAATTTTGGGATTTATGACCGTTTTTTTTAAAGTTTTAGGAAATGACTGCCTTAATTTTTCGGAAAATTCGGAACAGAATCGCCCCTGACTGATTATGTCAAGGTCTAACAAAATATGAAGTTTAACGAAGTTCTGTGCATTAGTTCTTGAGATATAGTTATTGTGAAATCATGCAAAAGTAGAATAGCAGCACCACCTGTTGGGCTATTTATATCGAAACGTAACCAACATCTATTTATGTCAAGGTCTAACAGAATCTGAAGTTTGATGAAATTCTGGGTATTAGTTCTTGAGACACAGCTATCGTGAAAATCATGAAAAAAGTAGTATAGCAGTGCCACCTGTTGGGATAGCTACACCAAAATATAATCAGCATCTATTTATGTCAAGGTCTAACTGAATCTGAAGTTTGGTGAAAATAAGTGGATTAGTTCTTGAGATAGAGATTGCGGAAGTCGCGAGAAATGCAGGATAGCAGCGCCACCTGTTGAGCGATTTACACCAAAAGCTAATCAGCACGTACTCCTGTAACTTTTTTTTGTGTTCCTTTGACGAAATTTGCAGTTTTTTCCGAGATCTGTTGATAAAATTTGCGTTTTTTTCGCTATTTTTTGACGAAATTTGCCGTTTTTCGCGATGTGTTAACAAAATTTGCCGTTTTTACACGATTCTCTGACGAAAGTCACGTTTTTCCCGCGATCTGTTGACAAAATTTGTTGTTTTTTCGCGTTCTTTTGACGAAATTTGCCATTTTTCGCAATGTTTTTGAAGAAATTTGCCGTTTTTCGCAATGTTTTTGACGAAATTTGCCTTTTTTCGCGATGCTCTGACAAAAGTCACGTTTTTCCCGTGATCTGTTGACAAAATTTGTCATTTTTTCGCGATCTTTGGGCGAAATTTGCCGTTTTTCGCAATGTTTATGACGAAATTTGCCGTTTTTCGCAATCTTTGACTAAATTTGCCGTTTTTTCGCGATCTTTTGACGAAATTTGCCGTTTTTAGCAATGTTTTTGACGAAATTTGCCGGGTTTTTTCGATTTTCTGACGAAAGTAACGTTTTTCCCGCGATCCGTTGATAAAATTTGCCGTTTTTTCGCGATCTTTTGACGAAATTTGCCGATTTTCGCAATGTTTTTGACGAAATTGGCCGGTTTTTCGCGATTTTCTGACGAAAGTCATGTTTTACCCGCGATCCTTTGACAAAATTGGCGACTTTTCTTCGAACGAATGACGAGATTGATTTTTTTTCGACGATCATTTGCCGAAATACCGATACATTTTATGTCCGAATTTTCGGATTTATGACCGATATATATATATATATATATTTTTTTTTTCGGAAACCATTGCCTTAATTTTTCGGAAAATTCGGACCAGAATCACCCCTGTAGCAGACTGTGATTGGTGTCTCGCGAGCCGAGCTTCCTAGCTGCTAAGCTCTAGTCATATATAGTTGGTTCCTTTGCAGGAAACTCAATCCAATCAGAGGATCGACTGATCGGCGCGCGCGAGCACGTTTCGAATCGTAACAGGCACTTTAAAGAGGGGATTTCGTACCGCGAAGAATGACGAAATTTTTCTTATGGCAAAATGTTGCTAGAAGAAAATTATCAAATTGCCGCAGTTGGGCGCAATTTTGTTGAAAAATGATCGTTTTGGCGCAGAATGGCGCAGCATTATCGTTTTGGCGCAGCTGTTCCATCACTGTTGATATAAATTTCAAATCTAATGATTATGCCATTTTTCAAATATTGAATTTCTAAATTACCAAACTTCACAATGAAGTACCACACCGAAACCTTCATGCATAAAAAGATAATGGGGCTGTTCACAGACGGAGATCAGGCTACGCGTGGGCGAAGGAGACTAAAATATGGAGTGAGTCTATACTGTGAATGTATGCATAGTGAAATTGAAAGGCCTGCGTTCGAAACATTGATTTGACTAATTTGCCTATTTTAATGATATTTTCTTAAAGTCTAGAGAAGTGAACTTGATGGCCGAATGGTTAGAGCACTGCTCTTGATTCTGGAGGTTGTGGGTTCGATTCCCCTGAATTTCTGTTCGATTTTTCTACTGTTTTTATTTAAAAATGTTTTATCGATTGCTTTGTATTTTTCATGATAAATGGAATATATTTCATAAAAGTAAAATTTGATACTAATAGCAATTACTTATTTAAATACGACAAATACAGCTATTTCACGATTAAAATTTTATATTACATATTATTATTAGCTACATACAGGGCTAATTCTTTCAGTCTACAGTAAAATTTTTATTTATGAAAAGTCACAGCCACTCCATATATAAAGGAGGACACCCTTAATACATAGCTATACAATTGGTTGTTATTGACGATATTAAAAATCAGATTGTATCTCTTTATTATGCCGATACTTCCGCTTATATTTCCTTTCTCAGTCCCTAATTGCCCTAAGCGGACGCAGACCCTATTTAAACAATAATATAAAGGATCCAACAAAGTTAAACCCATCGTGGCAGACATTTCTAAGGGGGTCCCATGGCTCTATCTCCCATAGGAATGAAGTTACCCCCCCTGGGGGAAACACCTTTTAGGTGCTCAAACCCCTTCATGTAACATATCAATAGATAGATCTCGTCAAGCACTATGGTCTGGTCCTACTCTCCCCCACTCCCTTAAGAAGCATTTTTCTCTGTTTCAAGTCCTTCCCTTTGGAGCCACATCTTTTCACTATTATATTTATTAAAAATACTTCTAGTCACCGAATCTTTTTAAAACTTGGTGTGTTCGTTCCTAATATATTCCGCCAGCCTCACAGAAAATCTTAAGAGTGCTAACTAAATTCTAAAGCGGAAAAGCTGGCTTATGCTAACAAACTTTTTTTTTTGACGAGTTAGACTTGGCTGAAAAAAATCTCAACGATAAAAGCCGTGGGTGGACAATCTGCCGTAAGGTAGAATTTTTCCCGCTTGTTTCTTTCTTTCTTTCTTTCTTTTTTTTTAATTGTATGTAAAAGACAAGAGAGAAAGAAGTTATGTTGACCATTTTCATGAAGGAAAATATTGTGGGCAATTTCAGAAAAACATTCAAATATTGAGGAAACCTATCATTTTCCATTAGAATGCAGATATGCAGACAACAGATTATGATCATGGTTGGTTATCTATGCATTTCTATAAATAGAATTGCAATATAAATTTTAAAAAGTATGTACTGAAACTTGCTTGTTAAAATAAAATAAGAAAATTGTTTAGCTGTGTTGAAAAAATTCTTGGTGTCTTTCTGGTATTTAAATATATCAAAATGAAATAATTTAGCTTTGACAACAAAATCATCATCATATTACTTATTTACAACAATTATTCTAAGTATATTTAACATGGCACAACACCCCATCAATTCGAGATTCCCTGGAATGCTGCTCCCTAGATATAAAGCCATTAACTGGTCAATTCTCTGCCAACCTTCAACTCGCTGTTCAACTCTCAGTTGAGTAACTTACAGATGAAATGTGTATATTTGATTGGCCAAAGGGATCACATGATGTAGCAATTGCATTCATGAATTCTGCCCTCCCCTGCGACAGTTTTCAATAAAAAAACAAAACAGAGTATTGAAAGAGCATACTTGTGGTGTTTATTTTTAGATAAATAAAATAAAATTACAAATAAATTTAGAATTACCATTTTAATTTGATGGTTTTCTTCATTCATAAAATTAGGCCCAAAGATTAGAAATATTGTTACAGTCATAAGACGTTCATTTTTACAAAATTTTGCGTTACAATAAATTTTTAAAAAAAAGTTACTTGATTAACGAAAAAAACTCTAAATATTTTTATCTATAAGTTTAATAAACAATTTTATGATCAAGATAACAGTAATAAGTAAAATAAAAGTAAATAACAAGCTAAGTTTATTTATTTTGCAAGTGTTTATTTATTATATATTTTATTATATAAAGACATTTTCATATATTTATTTCTAATATATATATATATTTTTATTTAACTAAAGTAATTGATTGCAGATTCAATTAAATTATCTTGGATAAAATAGCATGCCTGGTGTTAGCCTTTATCCCTTATATGAGATGTAAGAAGGTCTTAGTTTTTAATTTCATGAGTAGATTATTATAATAAATTTATTTCTTTATATTCCTAGTATAATAATTTTAGAAGATGTTTGAAAAAATTCTCGTAAAGTGTGAAATTTTTCACAAAATGCTCTGAAAAATGTTTTTTTCAAACAAAAATAAATATTTTCAACTAACAAGTATATATTAGTTCAAATTATTTATCTATTACAAACGGATAAACATACACAATACTTTAACAGAAAATCCCTTCTTCTATGGTTTTATGTGTTAAACAAATGTTAAGTGTAGGAGTAAATCTGAATTTTAGAAAAACTGCTTTCTTTTTAACTATTCTTTAAAAGAAAAAAAAAGGATTTTAATCATACATACAAAATTAGTGTGGCATAAGAACATTTGTTTCTATTCACATTCAGTAGATGGTGCTACAAAATACCAAAAATTCACAGTAAATATCTTATGCCTTGAAAGATTTGTCACAAATCACTATAATTTTGACTTCACAAAGTTAAAATATCCAAAAAATGCTAAGAATTAAAAGTAACACATTCTTTCATATTAATTATTTTTTAAATTAACATTTTGCTTGCTTATTGCATCACAAATAGTGTTGGCTACAAAATAAACTTCAAAGCACATTTCATGCACATAAAACATAATAGGAAAAACTAACAGAATAAACATTGCATATGACTGACATTACTTTAAATGAGTTAAGTTTCCACTAAGCTTTGAAAACAGTTCAAATAACATTTAACTTAAAAGTAATTTTAAAGCAGAAATGGAAACAATTTAAGATACAGCTTTAAGATAATTAAACAATTACTTAATTGTTAATTTCCAGCATGTCAATAAATTAGAATAACTAATAGAAAAACTACATACATCTATTGAAAGACTTTGTAAAGTGTAATTAGGAAAACTATTTAAAACGTACGATATCAATCATGGAAGTTAAACTGTAAACTGACATGACCTCATAGCGGTAACATCCACCAAAAACAATATTGCTTGCACTTGAATGAACACTTAACTACACTATGTAGAACATTCAATAAAAACCATCTCCAGCAAGCTTTACTCAAACGACAGCTTAGCTTCTAAACCCAACCATTCATGTTGACACAAGGATGTTTATCTTGAAACATAGTAAACCTTTTTCAATGTTCACTTAAAAATTTATACGACCAGCCAGGAAAAGTAAAACGTTACGTCATTACTCCTTATGAAAAACAGCAGACATTATGGCATGCATATAAGATGGCTTGAGTATTTCTAGATATTAAACATCCGGGAAAACAAAAACACAAGTTTTGCCTGTAATGCACCTTATTATAAAGCCAGCAGAAACTTTCTTAAACACATTCCTTCAATCTTGAAATTAATAAACGAAAAACTTTAAAACAACCAAGGCTGAAAAACATTTAAAAGACAACACTAAAAGAAAAACGAAATGCAATAAGACATAACTGGAACGAAACACAGACGAGACAGATTACATTTCACAGGGCTTTTCAGTTAAGTACAATTCCACCGGACCAAAAAAACCCCTCTACGATGCATGTTCAACACATGGCTTCTTCTTTCTAGAAACATCGACGGTATGATGCAATCACAGGCCAGCACAGAAATGAAACACGCTCTGGCCTGGACTGCTTACGCCATCTATGATAAGATGGAAACACTACTCTAAAATGATTGGAGAGCCAGCAAATGCTGTCTGCAGAAACAATCTGGGAATAAGCAAAACAACTTGAAAATGTGATAACAGGAAATTATAAAGGAAAGATATTAAAGAAAAGGATGAAATACATGAATACTAATAACTGAATTAAAGGTATTTATAATGAAGGCATTTATATTTTAATAAAGATATTTATAGTTTAATAAAGGTAAAAATATATTCAAAAATAAGTAAAAGTATTAAAGGATGTTTAAGATAAAAGCAATAAGAACAGAAAAAGGATAAAAAGGTTCTATAAGGCACAACAATTTCCACCTTCTGCCGACAGAGGGCGCATTCTGATCTAAACAAAACTTCGATACGTGTTCCTACTGCCTGAGGCACCGTATAGTAAGCGTGCTGTGCACACGCTGCAAAATCTTTCAGTTCCACCTTCTTCTGCTAGGGAGCACACTCTGTTCCAAACAAACCACTTTCCGAACGAAACTCCGACACATGTTCCCGCTGCCTCCGGCACTGCATAGCAGGCACACAGCAAAATCATTTAGTTCCACCTTCCACCGCCAGGGGGTGCAATTTGTTTTATACGAAAATCTGACATCGGTACCCATTGTATCAAGGTAGTTGAATGAACAAATTCCCGTCGAAATCGGACCCACAGAACTCGAGGAAATAATGTGACCCCCAGTGGTAGAATTTGGAACTAAAATCTGTAATGCAATTGAAAACCAAGTCGAATCATCCAAACCCCATTGTGATTGGACCCATAGAACCCAATATAAGAATGCACAGTCAAAGAAAAAAAACTTTGTAGGATTACCTGCCAGTGGACACTTAGTCAAGTGCAAAACAACAAATCACATTGTTGGTATGCATCAAGTGAATATGGGTTGTGTACTTTTATTACAAACATAAATTGAATTTTTATGAAAATCGTTATTTGAAATTTCTGATATTCTCTATATCTAACATTTATAAAACACTATGGGTGAAGCTAAAAATGTTAAATTTCTTAAATGGAATTTGTTTTGAGTAAATCAAGGCAATACAATTGTTTTTATTAATAAGAGTTCTCAATTAATGAAAAACTTGCCACCAGGGGACGTGATGTGAAGTACAACAAATGTGATATTCAATAAAAAGACATTAACCCTCGCCCTCCATATACCTGCAAATATAATGAATAATTTTGTTCAAGAAAACCCCTTCTCCTACATTAACATGATCATTAAAAAAAGAATTATATTTTTCTGATAATTGGAACATAAAGTAGCCACCAGATGACACTCCTTTCCATCTTCAAATTCAAATCTAAATCTTAATTAGTTATCTTAATTTTTGTTCATTAGTAAAAATTTTCAATTATTTCCTTTCATTTTTGCAAACTAAATGGAGGGATCGGCCAGAGAAACAGATCTTTTTGTAGTTCTGTTTTTAATGAAAGCCGATTTCTGTGTGAAACTTTCTCAGATTTTTTTGACTGGTGCTGCTAGATTTTTGCAAAAATTAAAAAAAAAAATACTAGACAAATTTTACAAAAATTGCACTGTCGAATGCAGAAAATTTTTCTACATATGCTCAGAAAGTTTCAAATCGAAATCTTAATTAGTTTTCTTAAAATTCGCTAATTAGTAAATAAATTTCAAATGCGTTCACTTCTGCTTGCAAATCAAGAACCAGAATTCTTTCGTTAGCCATTTTGATAAAAAAAAGGCATTTTTGATGCAATTTGTAATGAATTTAATTAATATTTTGGCTAATTTTCAAAATATTAAAATTGTGAGACTTAGGTGCATTAGGAGAGGCCTTGGACTATCCTCACCCAAAATTTCAGGCTTCCTAGGTGCCCAGTAGCAGAAAATTCTCCATGTGTCTGCGACGGATATTTCAGCGGCAGAAAATAATCTGCAGGTAAACTATGTTACAATTCAAGATTGGCAGGTCTTTGACTTGTGTCCGTTTTTGAGAATTTAAACTGCTATGTCCAAAACCATCTATCAAAAACCCTCAAATACTACATTGACATGTAAACTTTTACATTAAATAGTACTTACATTATATGAAACAGTACAACATTACATGTAATGCTTAAAGTCTTTTACTGTATATCAATAATTAATATCTAGCAAAGTATTACTGTTACGTGCAAATTTTTAACTTAATTTCTCGATATTTACCAGCAACCTGTTGACGAATTGAGCGGGTTTTTCCCCGCGACATATTGATGAATTTCACGTTTATTTCTTGTAACCAACAGACAAATTACGCGATTGTTTTCCTACGATAGATTGAAGAAATTCGTGATATTTTCCAGCTACCAATTGACAAATTTTGCTTTTTTTTTGGTGACCGATAAGCGAATTTCCTAATTTTTTTTCCCCCGCATCTTACACGTGAAACTCGCATGTTTCTTTTTTGCACGCGATTGAGGACAAATTTTGCAATTGTTTTCATGACCGATCAGCGAGTTTTGCTATTTACCTGCAATAGCTTGACAAAATTTATAATTTTTTCTCGTGATTGACTGACGCATTTTGCAATATTTTCCCGCAACCTGTAAATGAATTTTGCGACATTCTTCTGAGACTGATGGCAGAATTTTGGGGGGGTTTTCTGCAACCGACTGAAAAGATTCATGATTTTTTCCCGTAACCAACAGATGAATTTCGAGATAGTTTTCCCACGATCGATTGACGAAACTCATGATATTTTCCTGCAACTGATTAGCAATCTTTTGGATTTTTTTCCACGTCTTGCTGGCAAAACTCACGGGGTTTTTTTCACGCGATTGTAGACGATTTTTGCTATTTTCCCCTGCAATCGACTGCAGAATTTTGTGATTTTTCCCACAACAGACTGACAAATTTTGAGATTTTTTCTTCATGCGAGCAATTGACAAATTTCGTAATATTGTCACACGATCGTTTAATGAACTTTGTGAAATTTTTCTGTGTCCAATTGACCAATTTTCAGATTTTTCCTCGACCTATTGGGGAAATTCGCAGGTTGAAATAGGCCGATGGCTATTTTTTTGCGAGCCCGAAACAGACAGCGCATATATGCAGCTGTAAAAAACGGGCCGAGCGCATTTGCAGCTATAAAGGAAGAGACTGACAGGGCCCGCGTTTCGCTGATTTCTTTAACCGCTTTTCACAGATTTTCTCTTTTGAACTTGCTGGCGAGATGGACGCACAGTATATGAGCGAATGCTGATGGTCCATTCGGCAGGGATGTCGAAGGGGAAAAAAATGATATTTAGCTTGCAATGAATGATGAAATGCATGCTGTAGATCATCGCGCTCCTCCGGATACAAAGCGAAAGTGTGGCTGCGGCACTATGCCCGCTGACGAAGTAAAAAAATCTGCAGAAGTAGGGAAAAGAATATGTGAGCCAAAGAAAGTTCCATGGAAAAAAAATCTGCAGAAGGGGGAAAGAAATCTGCGACGTACGTCGCCCGTCCCGAACTTTCTGCTACTGGGCCTAGGTGTGCTCAATTTTGCTAGCCATCGCAGACACACGCCCCCCCCCTTCCCCACACACACAGCGAAACTTTCTTTTATTAGATAAAATCAGATTACTATAAACATATCATAAATTATTATTGTTATACAAATTAAAGATTGTCAACTTACTCAGAAATGCCCGATTCCATATTGAGATCGATTCCTCCATCAAGTAATTGACCTGTCTCAGAATAAGTGGCTCTTGCCATATAACTCATAAATTGTAGACTTCCAATATACAAGCCAATAGTTAAAACAGCCAAAAACTATATAAAAAAGAATAGACAATGCTTATTTCTTATGGATATGGTATGATAAAAATATAATTTTAGAGAAAATGGTAAAACTATAACATGGTATTTTATTTTTAATCTATAGTTATCTAATTGAAGATATAAATTACAATTATTAAACCATACCATACTGCACACACAGAAAATTAAAGCAGCACAATACAGTTTAAAATGCTTTCAAATGAAAAAATTCTCAACGAAAACAGGTGAATGTAATTGTTAACATAGAATCATCATTCTTGTGTTTATTTTTTTTATTTTAGGGAATTTTGAACAAAACAGATGTGAAGTCAATTTAACCATGGAATCAATGTATCTATCTAATATATAAAAATGAAAATTTGTCTGTCTGTCTACACAAATCAACAGTTTGAAAGCCACAATTGTGAAATTTTACATGTAGGGTGTATTAAAACACGGCCGAGGCAACTAAAGTAATCCGGAATCAAAATAATATATAGTTAATTTTTAATTAATAAAAAACAAAAAATTTAACAGTTCTTTCTTTTTAAATCTCAACATTTTTCGTTATAGCAGTTGCCAACAGTTAAAAATCCCCAATAAAATTCTTTCTACAATAGTTAATTTTCTATTGAAAGATTTCCACGTGAAAAATGAAATAAAAAGTTTCAACAATTGAAAAAAAGATTAATGTGACGTCATATTAGTAATATAATGGAAATTTTCAAACATTTCTCAATAATGAGGGAATATGAGTATGTGTAAGTACAGAAAGAAATAATGTATGATGTCATTAGATAATTAAAAAGTAATATGATGTCATATATTGGAAGTTTAACAGACTTTTTCAAATGTTTGAGAATCATACAAAGAGAGTATCAATATGAGTAATAGAGAAAGCAAGTAGATATGACGTCAGCAGGTGAATATAATGTCATATGAGTTTGAGGAACGTATTGAATCATAATAAAACCCCGATTATGGAAATATTGACATATTTTAACATTTTAAAGTTCTCTATACATTTTTAATTTTAAAATTGATTTTTCCACACAAACATTTTTAAAATCTCGGACAATGCCGGTTATTTCAGCTAGTTATTGATATAGGATCATTCCACAAAATTTCGACATACATGGATTGCCGCATCATTTTATATTTTTGTTACATTTAGAAATAATTTTAGCTTTACTGAAATCTATTTTAAAACTCATTAATGTTAGCATAAAATCTCAAAAGGACAATAGTTAATCTGCCGAATTTTATGTCGCTCATATGCTCTTTTAATCTCTCAAAAAACCAACGTTTGGTCATACCTCTGTAAAAAAACATATGATTATAACTTAAAATGATGGGCATCTCATATGCAGCTGTAAAAGGCACATTTCACATCGGGAAATTAAATTCAAAACATACACTTTAAGTGTTCTTTTTCTGAAAATTCTTCTGCCTTTACTGAAAAATAGAAAACACAGATTACATAGTTTTTTAATAAGAGCAACTACCAATTTGATATGTTTGTGAAGAGAAATGAATTAAAAAATGTGTCAAAAAGTAGCCAGTTTATATTTGAGAATAGCTTCAATGGCACTTTTAGCCACTGCAAAGAAACATCACTGAGCACAATAGAGACAGCACAAACATTGCACATAGGAAGCATCAGGAGCTTTATGATCAGAGCCTTATTTAAACTAAACAAAAGCGGCACATTTTTTTTTTTTTTTTTTTGGGGGGGGGGGGGGCACAATTTTAAGAACAGAAATTTTTTTTGAGGACAGCAAAATGTTTCTAGTACTATAAAAAGGTATTAAAAGCTGAAATTGCGATATTTTGCATTTCATACACCAGTATGCAAAATCTGATATAATCAGATGCACCCCTCTTTCTTATTTATATTTATTCAGTGTTACATTGGCATTTTATTTTTTTTATGCTGTTCTTTACTTAAAATAAAAATAAAAATTATTTTATACAAATATTTATAATGATAAAGTTGTTTTTGAAAATGATATAACCTTAAATATATTCAGTTTCCATCTTCATTGCAGTTTCTTTCAGTTAAGAAAGTTTATTTTAGTTCTTGATATGAGTGAACAAGAGTGATATTGCAAATCATAAGAAAGCCAGAGAAAAAAAGACGGTGAAGGTGAAAAGTTTTACTGAAAACTTGTCGACTAGATTCACATATTATTAATAGCAAAAGTAAACAGTGTAAAATGCCTAAAAATGTGGAAATGTAATGATAATGTGGAAGTTAAAAAATTTGAAATGCTAGGAAAAAAAAAAGATTAGAACTTTAAAAGTGAACAATGTAAGGCTGAAAATACAGATGGAATTACAGTTCAAAACAATAATGATAATGCAAACAATGAAAATTTAGAAGGATATATAGGATTTACTTTCTCTAAAGCAGTGGATTTGGTAATTTCTGTTCCTAATAAAGTTCCATTTTACTGGGGAAACACTCAATACACTCAGGATTACTTTATAAAAAATAATATAAACCAAAACAAGAATGCTGACTTTTCTTAGTGCTCAAGGAGATATAGCGATGGAACAAAACAATCTTGCAGCAAAAAACTTTTTAAGATAGTGATAGTGAATAGAGAAATTAACAATCGTGAATACCTTTTTTATTCACTCAGTTAATTATCATTGTTCTGTGACCTTTGCAAATTATTTGGTGGCATATCGCAGCTGGAAACATTTGATTTCAATTACTGAAGCCATGCTGAACGAATATCTGATGATGAAAATTACGCCTCTCACCAAGACATCTTGTTAAAATTAAAAAAAACCTCAGAGGAAATGAGATTAAAAATAATTGTCAATCGACTGCTTAGCCAACATAAACATGAAGTCACATATTGGAGAAATGTGCTAAAAAGAATTGATTCTGTGGTTAAAAAACTAGCTTCAAGGGGTCCAGCATTTCGTGGAGATGAAGTGTTTGGCTCTGTAAAAAATGATATTTTCATGATATGAATGAATTAATTTCAGAGTACAATTTTTCTTTTGGCTTATGATACTGCATGGTTTGGTAACGCTGGAAAAATATCAATTTCATACTTATCACCAGCATCTTAAGAAAACTTAATACATCTTATGCATATTAAAGTGAATGAGCGAGAAAATAAATAGATAATGAAGCCGTTCCTTCTAAATATTTTTCAGTCATAATATATTTTATGCCAGATATAGCCCTGAGTGTTCTATTAAGCGCAATTGTCAGATATGCAACTGAAGATGGGCTCTATGTTGAAAGGTTTCATTGTTTTATAAAAAATGCTGGTCATACTGGAGCAGTTTTGAATTCTTTAGAAAAATATGGCCTGAAACTTGATAATTATTCAGGTCAGTCTTTGACAACCTAGCCAATATGTCTGGAAAATATTCAGACTTGCAGGCAGAACTCAAGTACAGATACCTTCTTATTTTCTTCCTTCCATGCTCAGCTTACTCGCTGAAATCTAGCTGGCTCACAGGCAGCACAATGTTTACAGCTGTAATATATTTTTTAAATTTTATACAAAGTTTGTACAGCTATTTTGTCTACAGGGAGATGGAATGTCATGGAAACATTTTTAAGACTCTGCAAGCATAACATTGAAATCATTATCAACTTGATAATGTGCACATGAGGACACTTGTAAGAACTTGATTGCAGACTAGAAATCAGTATTATTTGGATTAAGAGCAATTTCAGAAAATGAAAAAGGTAAAGCTAGATGTGCAGCTAAGGGCCTTCTTAAAAATTACAAAGTATTGAGATAGCATTCATGAAATCAGTGTGGGGTTGTATTCTGAAACAGATTGGCAAAGCAATGGCAAAACTGCCAGCTGAGGATGTGGACATCTCAACAGCTGTTGCAATGTATGACTCTCTTATTATGTTTTTAACAGAGCTACAGACCTCTTTCCCTATTAAGAAAGATTCAGCTAAAAATAAACTTGCTAAGATAAGGAATCCAGAATCAGTTTCATCTTCTTCAACTGATTAGATTTTAATACAAAATTGTTAAATTAAACGTAAGCAATGCTACGGTGAATCATTTGAATTAGATGCAGAAGGAAAAAATTCAGAAAAAGAAACAGAATCAGACAGCTTTAAAAACAGTAATGAAATCCGTAGAAGAATGGAAGTATCATATTCTAAGATAATAGAAACCTCTTCAAGATGAGTTAAAGAAGAGAGTTAATGTCTATAAAGAATATGAGATTTTCATTTCTTTCAAATATCACCGAACTAGAAGCTATTCAATTTTATGATGCTGCAGAGAAACTTTGAGCCATTTACGATTCTGACATAGAGCGTAGCTTTGCTGGAGAATGCATCTATTTACTATCTCTTATCTATGAAATAAGAGAAGTTATCCTGTCTACCATTTCTATGCAGGATTTTAACTTCAAAGAAAATTAGTGATTTCTATCCAAATGCATACACTGCAGTTTTACAACTTTTACAAGTTTTACAACTTTATTCCAGAAACAAACTATTCAGCTGAAAGATCATTTTCTGCTTTATAATGAATTAAGAAATATTTATGGATAGTACAGAATCAAGAACAACTAGTCAATCTTGGTGTACTTGCCATAAAATCAGACATCACAGACAGTCTCGATTTCAAGCAAGTTATAAATACAATTTTTAATGCAAAAGGGAGAAGAAAGTCATTTTATTAAGTTCCGTAAGTATCACAAAATGATTACTAAATATAGAGTTCGTAAAACATATTTTTGACTAATTTGGATGTTTCTATGATTTATATTTTCTACATGTGCTGTTAAACTGTAATGAAGGTTTTCTGTGTATTTTTACCATACATTTTGCTTGATTAAATTGGAGGTTTGTGTGATTTTTACTGGTACTATTAACAATGAAATAATTTTTTTCTGTGACCTCTATGATATATTTTTTGTTAAACAAAAGTTGAGTTTTGTGCAATATTTTTATAAGAGCTAATTAATTGTAGTGACTCTTTTCTAGGTATTTAACACTTATAATCTGCAGAAAAAAATAGAATTTACATTTGCATATTTGTCTTAAACTGTATTCAGTGAATTTGAAATGTTAATAGAGTTTAAAATTGAAGTAAATGATTCTACAAAATACAGAAGTTTAGCTCAGGAAAAGGGGGAGAGGAGGCATTAAAATAAATGATTGCACAGGAGCATCCCATACCCAAAATATGAACCTGCTTATAATATAATAAAAATTTCCAGTTATCAGAAATCTCTGAAAACAAACATCCAAAGAAGAAACACCATCCCTGTTACAACGATTCATAGATTATACACAAGTAAATTTGAGTGAGCTTTGTAACAGATATTACACATCCCTTAAAAACCACCTTTCCTTATTTGCCTCAGAATTTTAAAAAAATTAGAGCAGGGCCATAGCTAGGAAAATATATTAGGTGGGAAATTTTAATTTTATTGTAATATATAAATAAACATAGTTTAGTGAAATTTTAGGAAGAGAGAATTGTTCAGCCCTATAAACTATCCCTCCCCTGGTTTGGGCTTTGGTTTACAGTTAGTACTGCAGACATGCTACAGCATGTAGAATGCATAATTTCCCTCATTAAAAAAAACCCTAGAGGAATGTGCCCTTGCTAACCTTGGGCAATAAATGTTGTTAGTTAAGATAACACTGCAGCTTTCATCTTTGCATATTTATTGTTACTTTCCATTGTTGTAACAGGCAAATACAAGCTGTTCTAGCATGTTGATAGATTAAAAAATTACTTAAATGAAAATTATTTTTAAAATTTATCAAGAATCAGTAAATTATGTTACAGTTTTTTCAAGCTTTATTTGAAAGCGTACTTTTTGTTCTTTCAATGAAGTAAAGATTAAAATTATGAAATGTTTAGGAACAAAGATATGTGCAATCACAGCAAAAACAATAGTGCATGTCACATTTTGTGTTTTATTATATACATGTAAATTATGGTGTATAATCGTAACAAATAATTATTTTGGAATAGAAGAAAAAAAACATATTTAATGAGATATATTAAAGCACCTTGGAACAAAATTTTCTTCATAAGAAGTCTTTCTTACAAAAATGAAAAATAAAATAATTTATCGGTACAGTTACAAAGTCACAGTAATTGTAATGTTAGCAAAATAAGGTATAAGATTGTAGAGGTCAAATTATATAAAAACAAGCACATCTGAGACAATTATAAAAGATACTGTATGTATGACAAATATTGTCTTATAAATACTAGGGATGCACTAAATATTTAGTATGTATTTGGTATTTGGCCATAGTACCGAATATTAAGATATTCAGCCAAACCAAATACTTAAAACAACATTTTTAAAAACCTTACTTAACTTCTGTTTTTAACTGTTAATAAATAAAAATATTCAGAATATTTAGGAAGTAGAATCATTGCTTTATTATTTATTTGCTGTTTAAAAATTGACACTTAAGAAAATTAATTATAATGATGACCTTCAGAGGAATGGATGATATAAAAATGCAAGTTCCTGCATATTGTTTGGTAATAAATAATCTGCTTCTTATTTTTTCCCAAAAAGGATGTTTATAAACAAAATGGAACAAACTTTCAGGAGTGAATATAGGCATCAAGATAAATAGTTCTTGTGTTGAAAATAAAGATTAGAACCCACCTATTCAATCAAAAAATACAGTGTATTTCACTCCAAGCCAAACTAAGATTTTCATTTGTTACTTTAACAATAATGAAGATATTGAAACAATATTTTCAAGGACTGTCTATGATAGGGGTGCACAACCTTTTTAAGCGAAGGGCCACTTACAAAAATGACTGGGTTGTCGAGGGCCACCATCAGTAGAATTTTGTTTACAGGAGGTGTGACGGGGAGGGGGACCGATCGCCCCCTAGGTTTCTTCCTTCCCAGTCAACGTATTCAGTTCTTTTGGCAAGGATATATCAACAGTTTATACGTTTGTATTTATACAAGAGATATAGCTAAGACTATTTTCAAAGAGTGAAAATACTCCTTGACTTTATTTGAAGGAGTAAATTTAGCTTTAAAGATTGCCAGCGCCGAAAAAAAATTCTGCTTTCATGAATGAAGGTGGGGAGGAGGAGAAACATATATTATTCTAAATTGTACTTATTAACATATTCACTCATAAAATGTGGATATCAAGTAGGGGTGC
Organism: Maratus michaelseni; assembly: GCA_963931845.1. NCBI lineage: Eukaryota > Metazoa > Arthropoda > Arachnida > Araneae > Salticidae > Maratus > Maratus michaelseni. The sequence goes on from OZ007595.1 coordinate 211,915,326, forward strand.
ACAACCTTTATAAGAGGAGGGCCAGTCACAAAAATGACTGGATTGTTGAGAGCCAACATCCGTAGCGTGAACAAAATTTTGTTTCAGGGAAGGAGGGGGAGGATCAGCCTTAAAGTTCATATAAATGCTAATTTTAGAAGGAGAGTTAGCTCCTTATACTCAACCACCTCCTTAGACAGTATAACCCATTTCAGTTGGCAAGGATAGAAAAATCTTGCATTTATTTTCCATGCGCGATTGACAATATTCATAGTTTTTTCCCTAGTGATTGACAAAATTCACAATTTTTACGCGCCTGTTCGGCGAAATTTGCAATTTATACGCAACCGATCGGTAAAATTCGCGCTTTTTACGTACCTGACCGACAATATTTACGATTTTTACGCGCCCGATCAGCGAAATTTGCAATTTTTTCGCAACCGATCGGCAAAATTCGCAATTTTTACGTGCCCGAACGGCAAAATTCATGATTTTTACGCGTCCGATTGGCGAAATTCTTGATTTTTATGCGCCCGATCGGCAAAATTCGCGATTTTTATGGGTCCGATCGGCAAAATTCACAATTTTTATGCGTCCGATCGGCGAAATTTGTGGATTTTAATCGTCTAATCGGCGAAATTTGTGACTTTTACGCACCCAATCGGCAAAATTCGTGACTTTTACACAGACGATTGGCGAAATTTTCAATTTACACGCACCCAATCGGCAAAAGTAACGATTTATACGCACCCGATCGGCAAAATTCGCGATTTTTACGCATACGATTGGCGAAATTTACGATTTATACGCACCTGATCCGCAAAGTTCGCGATTTATATGCAACATATCGGCAAAATGCACGCTTTTTACGTGCCCGATCAGCAAAATTTACGATTTTTACGCGCTCGATCGGCAAAATTCGTGATTTTTACGTGCCTAATCGGCGAAATTTGCGTTTTTTAAACACACGATTGGCGAAATTTACAATTTACACACACCCGATCGGCAAAAGTAACGATTTATACGCGCCTGATCGGCAAAATTCGCAATTTGTACGCATACGATCAACGAAATTTATGATTTATATGCACCCAATCGGCAAAATTCGCGATTTTTACGGGCCCGATCGGCAAAATTCACGATTTATACGTGCCCGATTGACGAAATTTACGATTTGTATGCACCTGATCGGCAAAATTCGCGATTTATACGCACCCTATTGGCAAAATTCGCGATTTTTACGTGCCCGATCGGCAAAATTCACGATTTTTACGCAGGCAATTGGTGAAATTTACGATTTATTCACACCCGATGGTCTAAATTCGCGATTATTACACGTCCGATCGGCGAAATTTGGAAAATTTCGTGATTTCTATGCATCCGATCGCGGGCCACAGGTTGTGCACCCCTAGTCTATGAAATGGGATGACATGGCGAGAAGTGCTGAAAATTGCCACCCTTCACATCCAAATAACACCAAGCCAAGCATTATATTATTCAGAATAAAGTCAACAGTATATATACTGAGTCACTGACCGAAATTCAATGCACTTTTCATGTCATCACATGTCATACAAAACAAAGTTAATAAGATGAAAATCTCATTAAATAATTTTAATTATTGTTAAAGTTGTGAAGGAAAATTCAGGTTCAGCTTGCAGTGAGATGCACTGTATTTTCATAGAATGTATTGTATTTTTAATTAAATAAGTAGAATGCGATGCTGGTTTCCTGTGTAAAAAATGCTTTTCTTGACAGCATTATTTCTCTTAAAGTTCGTTCAAAAGTTTTAAGAATACCATGTATGTTTACAACCTCTGTAAATGATCATCTGCTCCAGACACTGCTTTCGAGTGCATGTAAAAACCTCCTTGCTAAATCAAAAGGTGCAAAAAAATATTCTTGTTGAGTTGCCACAATTTGAATAGATGTTTTTTTATTTTTACTTTGGTTTCTTCCTGATAAATGAACAGTATATGAGAGTTTAACTTCCCTTCTAATTCCTTCATAATTTCTCTTCAATTTAAATATTTGTTTTAGAATATAACATTTTATTCATTTATTTAAATTCACAGAAGAAGTCATGAAGTTTAAAGTTTTAAGACTATTATCTTCTTAAATAATAACTCAAAGCACAGATTTTTTTTTTTTTTTTGAGTAAAGTTTACTTGTGGAAAGGTCTTGTTCATAAAAACAGAAATATTTGTGTTAAATGTGATGTAAAACTGTTTAAAATTTAACTTTTGAATACCTTTAAAACCATGAAATATAGGAGTATTCAGCCAGCTGAATATTCAGTATTTGGACGAATATTCGGTATTTGGCCAAAATCACTACCATATATTCCAGAGTATAAAGCATTCTGGTGCATGACATGCACCTATAATTTGAAACTATATTTTACTGTATTTAGGTATATTCGCCCTATTATGTGACACTGTTTTTTTTTCTTTTTTTCAAAGAAACCATGAAATGTAGCATAAAAATGCAATAAAGAATACATATTGCAATGAAAATACATATATAAAAAAATGAGCAAATGTGAATCTAAGATGTACGATAGTGCCAAGTCAGTCTATCTATTTATGTGAATCATCACAAAGAGTGTTTTCAATCATACTATAGTTCGTTCAACTAATCAAGTCTTCTTTTTTTTGCTCGTTAATATCAAAGTCTGAACTATTATGATTATCTTTTCTTAATTTTTATTCTTTAATTTATATACCTGACTTATAGTATACACCTGTAAATTTTGATGCATTTGCTTGCTTCAAAAACACACGTTATATGCCGGAACATACAGTATTTGGTGCATTCCTAATAAATACTATATTATGAAAGAAAATATACCAAATTTAAATAATTAAATTTAATCTGTAAATATAATAATCCAGCAAAGAAAATTAACATTTTGAAAAATGTTCATATGACAAAATAAAAGATATTACTTTAATAATTATTTTTGATAAAATCACCAAAATCACATGATTGCAATTCAGACAAATTGCAAATAAATATTTTTCTACATATAATAAACAATAATTAAATTAATTTTTTTTAAATAAAAAATAGATGAAGAAAATAGTTTACCATGTACAAAAACGTAAATGACTCCCAAAATACTGAAACCATCAAACCTGTATACAGCAGCTGAAAAAAATATATATACAGAATTTTACTAATCAAGAAATTTTCTTATTAATCAGCATATTAAAAATATAAATATTAGAATACTCGTTTATGGAATATATGTAATGGTACTTCCTTGTTATATATATCAGCAGCTTGGCATTTTTTTTCTAAAAAAGCATGGAGCAATCTTGGCTTAAAAAAGTGTGATTTGATACCAAATGATATAAACAGTAACAAAAACAAAACTGATTACCTATTATGCTGATTTATGTACATATTTTTTTTAAATTGCTTCTGATTATGTGTATTAGATAAATTACTTTATATATATATATTATATATATATATATATATATATATATATATATATATATAATAACAGCTAAATGGTATCTATATAGTAATAAATTGCATAAATATATAAAAAATTGCTTGTGTATATGAAACAGTAAATAGATTAACAGGGAAGTACTTATATAACTTTCTCATGCAAAAGAATGATTTGACATGAGAATGAAATGTTAAATGATGTGAAGAGTATATAAATTTCAAATTCATAACTAAATATGCATAGATAATGTAACTTACAACAAGATAAATATAAAAGCTGGATACTGGTGCCTTGAGCACAAGTAAATGGTGTATATTAAATGAAGCAAAATTAAATAATTGATAGCCAATTAAATACTTTAATAACTTTATTTTATGATGCAAATGTTAAACAGATAAGAGACAATAAAAGGTCATTGAATTTGGATGGAATTAACATTTATCATTGCTAAAAATAAGAATAAAGTGGTGCATAAATAAATAAAAGTGCACTAAAATAAATAAAATAACAGTAACTAAATCTTAATTTTTCTTAATAACAGTAACTAAAACAACAGTTTTATATTCATAGTATCTTCAGGTTCAGAGCACAGTAAAATAAACAAACTATGAATTTGCTTAATCTTATTAATACCAAGCAAGTTTAAAATAAAGAATTTACCATGTACAGAAGCAGAAGCTATAGCTGTTTGTCAAGAGTTTGGAATGCTTCTTAAAATAAAAATCTACACATATAGCCATATGATGCTAAGCATAGGAAAGAGTAACAAAGAATAGCAAAAACAAAACAAACAACAACAACAAAAAAACTTGGAAAAAATGTAAGTTTTTAAGTTCATTATTGGTATCAAGATAACATAAAATCTTTTGTTATTGCTGTACCATATATCCTGTATAGTACATACAAATGTTATCCATATAGTTAATCCATATAGTATGAAGAATAGTTATGAAATGACCAGTGAAGTACAGTCAAAGTGTACTGGAAATGTCTCAGGAAACTATTACATGTGTAAAATCATATGCCTTACTTTTGGTAAAATAGAAAATTATGAAATAAAAATAAAATTGTAGAGGTTAACGAAAATCTATCTCTAAAAGAAAGAATAATCTCATCAAAAACAACTCGCTGTAAATGATCCGCCAAGCCACAAACCTAAAACGTCAGTCACAAAAAGAAGTGATATCACATAAAAAGAAGCGATATAGAAGTGCATACTCCGAGTCCCGTGTAAAAATCTATCACCACTTATAAAGTTTCCAAAGGACTCCGAGTGAGGTACAGTATGTGAAAACTGCTTGGCGACCTGCAGGCTTTTATAATATATGCAGTACATCAATTTTGAAAATCGAAAAAAATAAATTTTTAATTTTTGTTACATCATTTTTTAAATATTTTTGTATGCGAAAGAACTGACAGAATGGATTTTTCCCCAGATCTATGCGATTCCGCTTACGCTAGAATTACTGCAATATATCTCAATTTAGTTAACGTTTATTATAAGGTACAATGTTATTAATATGCGTATGATCATCATATATATATACACATTACAAACTCAAAATCTTTACATGTTTACTTAAAAAATCCTCTTCGTAAGAGTGGTGTTTCTAGTTTAAATAATGGTAAATAAAATCAACAAATTGATTTTTCAAGCTCATAAATAAGAAAGGACATGCAAACACAGAAGCTTCAACTTTTTACAATTTTATGGGAGCAAAATAAATAAATAAATTAAATTAAATTAAATTAAATTATTAAATTAAATTAAATTAAAATAATATAGTCATATGTAATTGCAGGAAACGCAAACATTATAAAAGCCTGCAGGTCGCCAAGCAGTTTTCACATACTGTACCTCACTCTGAGTCCTTTGGAAACATTATGAGTGGTGATAGATTTTTACACGGGACTCGGAGTATGCACTTCTATATCGCTTCTTTTTATGTGATATCACTTCTTTTTGTGACTGACGTTTTAGGTTTGTGGCTTGGCGGGATCATTTACAACGAGTTGTTTTTGATGAGATATCACTCCTTTTTGTAAGGTATTTAATTTCAATTATACGGATTCCATTTTTATTCAGAAAAGAAAAGATAAAAGGGGCAAAAAAAATAATAGTGATGCTATAAACAGAATTATACATCAGAATTATACAATTTATTGAGTGACTTATTCCAATGTACATGTCGCTACCATAACAACTGGGAAACTTTTATATTAATTTCCTTACATTGTATTCATCAGATTATTTATGACATATTTATTTTCCTTTTTCTTTTGTTTATATCACTCTTCCGTTTATATACATTCAAAAACAAAAAAATACACAATTTTACTGTAGTTTACAAACTAATTAAAATACTACAGTTTAGGAAAAATGTGGAAAAATAAGAAGCACTTTTTTTCGGTCAACTACAACGATAAGTTTATGGAGCATACTTTACCGAGAATAATCAACATTTCTTTTCCTACGAACCTATTTCTATTAGTATAAAAATTTACAGGGATTTTTATACTAATATATTAAATATATTATTTTTGAAAATTACTGAGCACCTTAGAAGTTTTTTATTTGTTTAAATTTTTTAACTCAACGTTTCGAGAATTTGAAAAATATAAAATTCGCAACGTTTGCAAAAGTATAAAAACTATTAAAGTGATTTCTGTTCATATAGTCTGTTCATTCCAATTCCGTTATCCTAAAATATAGGTACCCAATCTCCGGCAGTCCATGAATTAATTAGGACATATGTATGCAACTGTTAAAATGTTCTCAAAGTTGACAATAGAAGCAATAAGTATAGCTTGGCAAATATGAAACACGGCATTGCTTCATCACGGCTTTGTTTCGAGAGGCGTACGTTCTCCAAACTTAAAAATCTCACGCGAAAGTGTTCGTTAACCGATTTGTTCGTAAACCGAACAGTTCGTTACCGATCACCTATTGTATATGAAATTTAGCATTTTAAGTTCGTCATAGCCGGAGATTCGATGAACGGCAAATATTTAAACGCAAAACTTGTAATCTTGGGGTATCAACATTTTTACATTCTATTACTCAGCGCATGAACGTAAAGTTGGAATTTTGTAATCGCTATTTCAATCAATTCCTAATACACTAGAATTATATATTTATAAATAAACACAGTTTTTTTAATCGATGAAAATACTATATATTAATAGATTTAGAGCTTAACATCGACGAGATTTCAGACGGACAAAATGATCTTATATTAAATTTTAAAGCAAGATAATGAAACCTTACAGAGATTGAAACAGTGTAAAATCATTAAAATACATCTCACTCAGTAAATATACATCGGTTGTAGTGTAATCAAGATCTAAGAGACTCTGTAAACGAAACGTATATGCTTCAATGCCGCTTTACAACAGAGAGGATGTAGTAACATATTTGAATATCTTGTGTATATAGAGAATTTGACAAAAGTTATGCAATTTACTATTATTTTTCCTCTGTGTTAAGTACAGGAATCATGTACTTCAACGTAAAAATTTGCTAATTACACAACTTTTTAGTCTTATTAAAAAATCTTTTGAGTTACCCTGTAAACGAACAGTAAATTCTACACTTCTGTTTTACAATAGGAAACTAACTTAGGTAGTTCGTAGTAACATATTTTAACATCATGCGCATACATTCTTTTTGAAAAGAGTTAGACCATTTAATATTTTGTTTGCTTCATCTTAAGTATAGGAATAAATCACTTTAAAGTGGTATACATAAAAAACTAATTAATATTTTTACACGAAATATTAAACATTTGAACTACTTATAAAAATAATTCAAATGCTGCAAACCGCGTAAAAATCGGATAATTACACAACTCTTTAACCCTATATCAAAAGATCTTTTGTGAGACCCTGTAAACGAACCTTAAATGTTAAGATTTTTTATAATAGGAAGCTTACTTGGGTCGAGTGTAATAACATATCTTAATATCATGTGTATACGACCATTCCTAAAAGAGTTGGGTTATTTATTTTTTTGCTCTATGTTAGGTATAGGAATCAATAACTTTAAACTGATATAAATCAAAAACTAATTAATATTGTTACATGAAACTTACGAAGGTTTGAACTACTCATAAAAACGATTCAAATAACGTAAACCGCGTAAAAATCCGATAGTTACACATTGCTGTAGCCCTGTCAACAGTTTTTTGCTCTATGTTAAGTATAGGAATCAACAACTTTAAACTGATATAAATCAAAAACTAATTAATATTTTTACATGAAACTTACAAAGGTCCGAACTACTTATAAAAACAATTCAAATAACGTAAACCGCGTAAAAATCCAATAATTACACATTGCTGTAGCCCTGTCAACAGTTTTTGGTCTGAACAAGATTTAAAAAGTGCAAAAAACAGCACTTTTGAAATCGCATTTACTGAAAAACTATTCGTCGGATTTTGCTTTACTTTTGAATTCTTAGTCCCGTGGCACGCCCCATTCCATAGAATCAAGAATTTTGTTTCTATCATAAATAGAACGTGAGATATAGATGCGTCAAAAACCCGTTTTGTCCCGTCCGCAAAATATAAACTAGACAGAGTTAAAAAAAAAAAAAAAAAAATGTAAAATCGTTTGGCATCCATTGGCGGAAATTCCTTTCATTTACGGTTCAATGCATTGCTGTTTCTTATGCTTGGCGAGAAACTCTGTCGATTTTCTATGATACAGGAAGATTATTGCTTGAACAATGGATTGTCCAAGGCATTTGTCGAACATCAAAGGAGTGTATATTAAATGTGTTTGAAAACAGAACAAGTAAAACTTTAAAGGCATAATGCTGATGCAGTAAGGATTTGTGAAAGCATTCTGAAAGTTTTCGAAAGTGTTTCAAAATCTATGCTTGACGCATGACTTTTCTTTCTAATTGTTTTATGTTATAAAAGATATATGGCACCTTAATATTGAAGTTCTCTATCTTTGGACAAAATAAAGCATTTATTTTCGGATTTTTTTTCTAAAACTTTATAGGGATATCAACGCAGGAATTTAAACACAATATCTATAGATGTTCAGACAAGATCCATGAAATTTTCTAATCTGACATATTTGAAAATTTGCTTTATATAATGGAGAAAATGTGCCCTGCTCTTCAATCTGGCGGTCAATAATTACAGATTGCTAAGGTACTGTTGGAAGAAGCAGTGCACACACACCAAATTGTAATTCCTAAACAGATTTTGTTAATACAACTTGAAAGACACATACTGAGAACATTGAAAGGTTACTAAGCTGTGCAACATGGCATAATAAGAATAAACAAGGTACTGCACGGCAATACAGTCCCTTTAATACAATACAATACCCTTTAATCCACAGACCTATAATGTGCAATACATATTTGGATGTAAACAATGAAATTTATAGTTAAGATTTTGAAGAAATTTGCAACAGCAATTTCCCCCTCCCCCTTTTTTTTATTAAGAAAGTTAATATTTTTTCTCTTTTTTGCATTAATTTAATTTAATTTTCAGTTTGATTATTGCTTCTCTCTGAACCATAAAATAAACAATAACTGAAATGCAGTGAGCCAAAAAAGACAAGCAAAGCAACCTATGTATCCTTTCCAATCTGACAATGAAATGGAAATAATTCCTTGGTAATGACTGGATCATTTACAATGTAATTTACCACATACTTTTAGTAAGACAGAGGTCGTAACATGGCCTGATTTTTGAAATTCGATCTGTGGACCGAGAAATTAAAGGTTAAAGTACTAATGCAAACTCTATGGTGGTTTCGATTAAAAAAAGAATCATTCATTAACCACAATTTTTTATTTTCTGTTCCACAACTTAAAAAAAAGAAAGCATGCAAGAATTAAAAAACTGCTAAGAATCTATGGAGAATTTTCAGACTCGTGGCTTTATGAACTTATTTGTTTAATGTCTAATTATGATACACATATTTAAACACATGTACCTTTTTATTTAATAAGCCAATAAAAAATTACATTTATATTCACTGCGATGTCACGAGAATATTGTCCATTAAATAAAAATTTTAACTGAAGCACAGTGAGCAACACTTTCTATGTATCCAGTCAAATGGACAATGAATGAACACTATTTCTCGGTAATGTCTCGACCAATTGCAATGTAATCTACCACAAACATAAATCTTAGTAAAACAGAGTTATTAATGTGGCCTGATTTTTTAAAATTTTGATCTGTGGCCTGAGTAATTAAAGGTCAACATTCTAATACACACCCTACAGACGATCTTGTGTCTTTGGTTATATGCCATAAGTGTTCATCAATCACAGAAACTTAAATCTGATAAAGCAGCTGTGGACATTGATCAAAATGAATTTTCGTTTGACTAAGATAAGTTAGCTGATCAAGTGTAAGAAAACTGGCTGATCTGTTATTTGACTATGTCCATCATTATTTATAGTTTGCTGAAAATTAGTTGGTAAAAATTTCGTAATCAGGTGTACAGCCAAGATGATAGTCAAACAGAAGTGTTGTTGACAATAATATTGTTTCAGGTATATGAGAGCAATTGTATAAAGATGGATGCAAATGCATGTATTCAAATTTAAATTAAATAAACATGGTTTTTATAACAATGCAAATAGCAATTATATAAACATGATGGTATATTTTGTTGTGCCCACACAAGCACAAAAACAAATAAAATAAAATAAAAACAGGTTATAACAATTAAATTTGCACCAAGCTATGCTCACTAAAATATATTAATTGTCTGTACATTCAATTATGAACTTTTCTCAGATGACACCAATTAACCTGAAGATTGAAGAAGAACGAGCTTGAACTTCTCAAACTACAATCCTGCATACAATCCATCAAAAACTTGAGTGGTATTTTATTTTTCTCACTTTTTTATACAGTATTCTCTTAAGAGCTACTTTCAGCTGTGGTACAATAAGCTATCTAAATTTTAAATACACAAGATAGCTGTGCTTCATTTATGAATCCTTAATTCAGCCTAGTTAAAAGTATATGTATTACCTCTTTATCAAAACATCATTTCTGAACAGGAAATTATATTTTCACAAAACTTGTAAGGTAAAATTTCCAAAAATTAATCTAAAGTTTTGAAATAAATAACAACTTTTCAGAAAATTAAAACTAATCAGTGATGAATGTGCATTTAGATTTGTACATTTAAATATTCACATTTATTTTATTGCTATGTATTATTTGATTATGCTTATATTATCTACTTTTGTGAAATTGATATTTTTTTTTTATAATGTTGAAGAGATATTTATTGCAAAACTTAAATAAATACTATATTATGATTACTTTTAAGCATTTTTAGATTATTTATTCGTTACATTATGATAGAAAACACTATCTTCTCATTTCAACATTCAGTCATAATACTGATAACACAATTTGGTATTTGCAAAAGAAAAGTGTAAACAAACAATGACCTATAATCTGCAAATATACACTTTGGTAACAAGCTTTATGGATTAGAGACAGGGTTGGGTTTTTGACGTGACATGTCAAAAACCTGTCGAAAAGTGTCAAAAACTGTCGAAAAGTGTCAAGAACTGTCGAAAAGTGTCAAAAACCTTATACACATTCTTTTTTTTAGCAATCATTGATATTTTATATTAAATCAAGCTAAAAACTGCTTAAATAGTAATTTATATATCATGTAAATAATTTTTATTTAGTCATAATTAAGTTGTAATAAAATTATATATCATAATTCAAATTATTTGTCAATTGCCATGCTAGGAAAAATAGCTAAAAATATTGAAATTACTATTAAATGCATTTTTCAGAGTACTTTTTATATCTTTATTACTATTAAGTATTCGGTTTATTATAAAAAATAATAATTAGCAATCTAATTTATGCTTAAAATAAATAAAAACTTGTGTAAAGCTAAAGTGGCCACTGTTCAATGACTGATTATAAGTTACCTAGACTTTTAATGATTCTAAATGTTTGTTTTTGTTCATAAATATTAAATATAAACTACAATTGCAACACCAATGCTCTTTGAGTAATTAAAGGAATTATAATATGAAATCTATATAATTAAACGTTCTTTAAATCAATAACTTAATAGAAGATGGTTTGTTATTTTCAATATTTACACATTTTATTATGTTACTTTCAGTTTAATTATTTAGAACTATTTCTTTATGTTAAATTAAATTTTTATACATTATAAAATACCTTTTTTTAATTCAAAGGTTGGAGCATCATAGCTGAGATTTATTCCAACAGAGTGAAAAATGCTGGGACCAGGACTCGAACCTGGCTACTTTGGCTTCACATACCTACGCTCTTCCTACTGAGCTATCCCTTGATATACCGGTTGTCATAATTCACTCTTTGTTGGACATGGCTGGGAACTGCAGCGCTAATTTTATTCATCTAAGCTATAACCATAGCATTTTTACATGATGAATGTGATACAACACGGAACTCATGTATACCATGTAATTAGGTCATAATGAACAGACCCAGGTTCGAGTCCTAGTCTCGGCATTTTTTGCTCTGTTGGAATAAATCTCACCTATGGTACTCCAACCTTTGAATATGATTTACCTGGTTGAAAAAAACATTCCTCTGTTCATTAGTACCTTTTTGGGGGGACAAACATTAAAACAATATAAAAATAAGTATATTATTTATATGAAATTTTATACATTAAATTATACAAGTACCAGAATTTCCCCCATGTTTAATAAAGGGCAGGGTGCTGCTGGTGAGAAAAGGGCATTTTTTTATTCTTAAGGGTACTTTTTGGATTCTTGAGGGCACTTATTGCTAAAGGCATACTTTTGGTTTTTAAAGTCAACTTTTAATATTTAAAAGTCAGGGCACTCCTTTTAAGGCAACATTGAGTAATTTTTTACTATGAAAGCAAATTTTTTAATACAAAAAGGAGAAAAGACACTTTTTTTACTGAGGAGCAAGAAGGGCGCTCTTTTGTAAATCAAAGGGTAGGCAGGGTGCAGCACCCTTCTGAAACTGCCTGGGGGAAACTCTGCAAGTACTATTTAATAGTTCTATTAGTTTATATTTTTAATGTAACAATACTTTTAATTATTTTTCTATTATAAATTTACAGCTTACAATTATTTTCTAATTAATTTGTTAAACCAAAATCATGTTTTGAATTTTCAGGGGTCGACACAGATTTATTTTCTTGGGGCTCATTTTGTGAAAACTAAAAATTATTTTTGTTAAATTTAATTTGTGAACATTTTGTTATGAAAGATGAAATCCAACTGCTCAAATTCAATCAAGCATTTAATGATAACTTCTTTAAGTCCTTCTGTTAAAGTTTTACCTTTCTTGTGAACTTGTTTTCTTTGTAAATTATACATTTTAAAATCTAACAAAGTAATGGAGAGTATGTTTTTATGGAATGGAATTTGTGAAGGGACCAATTTTATTAAGAGGAATTTTGTGAAGGGATCCATTTTATTAAGAGGAATTTTGTGAAGGGACCTGATTTATGAAATCGATTTTTGTGAAGGGACCAATTTTATTAAGAAGAATTTTGTGAAGGGACCAATTTTATTAAGAGGAATTTTGTGAAAGGACCTGATTTATGAAATCGATTTTTGTGAAGGGATTCTAGATAGGCCTTAACTTTTTTATGGATTGACCCCTGATTTTATACAGAGTATGTAGTTTTTAATGTCTAAAACTGTCACAAAGTTTAGCCATTTATCTAGCACTAAAAATTATGAAAAATGGCAAATTGGATGTTGTTGTAAAAATAATTTTAAGCAGTTTGTGGACTCAATTTTAGGTTTTTGACAGTTGTTGTCAAAAACTATGTCAAAAAGGGGTTTTTGACATGACGGTTAAAACCATGGTTAAAACCGTCACACTGTCAAAAACTTGCCAACCCTGATTAGAGATAGTTGACAGTATTTTAATACTTAGTGAAATTTTATAGCTCAAAAACTTGAAAGATAAAACTCCTTTTTAAGGGGAGTCTACACTCACTTGAAAATACCCGCTCGCTAATGTTAAACCTATGGCCAGGTTGTTTTCGCATTTCTCGTTTAAATTTGAATATTTTTAAATGATTTTTTTTTGCATAAGATAGCTGAGGTTGATCCCTAATATGGCTATTTTTTACTTTTTTGATTTCAGTTGCAGATTTTTTTAATAAAGGTACTTTCACTTTCAAAACCAGTTCTGAAAGTGAAAGTAGCTTTATTAAAAAAATCTGCAACTGAAATCGAAAAAGTAAAAAATAGCCATATTAGGGATCGACCTCAGCTATCTTATGCAAAAAAAAATAATCTTTTAAAAATATTCAAATTTAATCGAGAAATTCGAAAAGAACCTGGCTATAGGTTTAACATTAGCGAGCAGGTATTTTTGAAGTGAGTGAAGACTCCCCTTAAGAGTGTTCTCAAACTTTTTACTTTCCTTGCACAACAACATGCAACTTTCTGATACATTCCCAAGTTAATTTTTGTGCATAAATACAAGACATTTGCAGACATTACTATTTAAGTATCTGTTCGGACCTTGTGCGCATGCCGAACGAGCTCCGCAGTTTTGCGGTCATGTGACCCAGCAGTTGGTTGTTGATCTAGCTGCCGAAAGGGCACGTTTTGTTTTAGCGGGTCTTATCCCCAATTCTTCTGTTTTGGTTCAGCGGGAATATTCCCCACATATGTCATCAAACAAGCTTAATTAGCGGGTTTATTACCCCAATATCACCATGTTTACTATTATGTGTTTATAAATGTTCTGTACTCGTTACGTCTGTGTGCTGTGTAATTAAATATGTGAGAAAAGACAACAATGGTTCGTAATCAATCAAAACACACACAGTATTCACGATCATAGACATTTAGTGGTCCGTCGAGACGCAGCCGAATAGCTGCTATGGAAAAATTAAACAGATCGAAAGGTGCTCTAAAAGGTGCCATTACAAAACTGGAAAAATTTGTACAAGAAAACACGGAGGAAAGTACTTGCTCGAGTACTGAGCTCGAAATAAAACTCCGAAAACTACCGGAGCTTCAAACAAAAATGTCCGAAATACGGGATAAATATTATGATATCCCGGAGATTAAGGATTTACCGGAAATTGAAAAGGAACTGGATGACCTTGAAAGCAGAACTGAAAAAATAGAAGTAAGTCTCAATATATTTCTTAAAAATCTCAAAGTTTCTGAAACAAATTTGCATGCTGATTCTAGAGGTTTTAATAACATTAAAGTTAAATTGCCCGAAATCCCATTACCCATATTTAATGGTAAATATGAAGAGTGGTCTATCTTTAAAGTTCAATTTACAAATTTAATTATTCACAATGAACAACTTAATGATGCACAGAAACTCTTTTATTTGCGAGCATCGCTAAAAAACGAAGCAAAACAGTTAGAAAGTGCTGATGATTCATTCGATTCATTATTTACGGCACTAACTGAAAGATTTGAAAATCATCGTTTACTCATAGACACTCATTTGTCAGCTATAATTAACTATGAAAAAATCCATCACGAATCCTCAAAAGAATTGAGATCGTTTATTGATTGTGTAAATAAAAACTTAAGGGCTTTAAAAGTTTTAGAATATGAACAAAACAATCTTTCAGATGCTATCCTTATTAATATCATATTACAAAAGGTAGACAAAGAAACACGAAAATTATTTGAATATTCTGTCAAGAAAACAGAATACCCTCAATTCGCAGAGTTAATGTCATTTCTAGAAAACAGAAGTTGTACTCTAGAAAGTGTAAATAGACATTCCGCTTCAAAACCTTTAAATAAAAACATTCCTCCTTTCCATAAAACAAAAAACTTCATGCTTAATTCTAGTGAGAAATCAAAAGTGAAAATATGTGATCTGTGCAAACTGTCTGCTCATAATTTGAACAAATGTTCTCAGTTTCTTAAAATGAATACATCGGAACGATATGAATTTGTGAAACAACACAGATTATGTGTTAATTGCTTGAACAAAAATCATATTGTTAATTCTTGTATATCAAAATATAATTGCCATACGTGTGGATTACGACACAATTCATTGCTTCACCGAGAAAAAGAAAATAAATCAAAAAACGAAATTACTACCGAATCCTCCTCTCCACGCTTCACCTCCCCTACTTCTTCTGTCAAAAGCGAAAGCATTTCAATAAATAATGATGATTCGTTAAAGGCCTTGAATAGTTTCAGCGCGGATACTGAAAAGCGATCTATTTTATTGAGCACGTGTTTTGTTTTTATGGAAGATAATCTCGGAAAAAGAAGAAGATTTAGAGTAATTTTGGACTCGGCTAGTAATGTAAATATTTTAGTTAAGGAATGTGCTGACGCATTAAATTTAAAGAAAAGAGTAATTAACGTGCCTGTCAGTGGATTAAACGGATCTACTCATAATATAAAAAATAAAATTTCTAGTGTAATTTCCAATGCGGATGAAACTTTCAAAGAGAACATTGACTTCTTAATTGTTCCAAAAATAACCGATGTAATTCCATCGACACAATTAAATGTATCGGACATTAATCTACCGAATTTTGTGCAATTAGCAGATCCCACATTTTTCAAACCGGGAAAAATTCATGCTTTAATCGGAGCTGAACTATTTTACAGAATCTTAAAACATACATCGGTTAAAGTTAATGATAAGCTATTTTTACAAGATTCCGTTTTTGGATGGATTCCAACTGGGGCACTAGAGGAAAAAGTGTCATTAAGTAATTTTTCTATGTGTTATTTTGTTAGAGATTTCGATCAAATTAATGATAATTTGAAACAATTTTGGGAACTGGAATCTATCGGCATAAAACATGATGATCCTAAATTAACGGAAACGGATCAAGCGCAACAGATTTTCGACAAAACTGTGACATTTACAGGTGATCGTTATGAAGTTCAATTACCCTGGAAAAGTGATCGGAAGGAATTAAATGATAATTTTAATATTGCGAAGCAACGTTTGGAAGGTTTAAAACGAAAATTTTATCGAAATCCAGAACTTTACCGTCAATATTCTGAAATAATAGAAGATTATTTAAATCGAGGAATTATAGAGCAGGTGGATGAGAATGAACCCGCTTTAAACAAGGCTGTTTACTATCTGCCCCATCACGCTGTCTGTAAGGAAGATAAGCTCACTACAAAGGTCCGCATCGTATTCGATGCCAGCTCCCATGATAACAATATGTTGTCCCTAAATGATTGCCTGTGGCCAGGCCCCAACTTAAATCCATTTCTATTCGACATTTTAATCCATTTTAGATTAAATGAAATTGCCTTTTCTTCTGATATCGAGAAGGCGTTCCTCCAAATCTCCCTCGCTGAAAAAGATCGCGATGCTGTACGCTTTCTGTGGTACGATAATGATTTTGGATCTCTTGAAAATTTTAAAATATTTAGATTCAAACGTGTTCTTTTTGGAGTCAATGCTTCTCCATTCCTACTATCCGCCACAATAAAAGAACACATAAAGAAGTTTGATAATCTATATCCAAGGACTGTTCACCTACTCGATAAATATATTTATGTAGATGATTTCATCTCAGGTGAAGATACTCTACAGGAAGCTCTTGATGTTTCTCTTAATGCTAAGAAAATAATGTCTAAAGCAGGAATGACTCTCCGAAAATGGATAACAAATAATGAGGATCTAATAAAGTGTTGGCAAAAGGAAGGTTTTGACATTCAGGCAGAACATGCTACTGTAAGTCTGGGGAGTAACTTGACTAAAGTATTAGGAATGTCTTGGAAAACAGAAGAGGATTGTCTGACATTCGAAATTAAAAGTCTGATAGAATTCCTGTCATCGAAAAAGAGCTCAAAACGTCTCCTATTGCAAGCAGTTGGAAAAATCTTCGATCCGTTAGGTATACTCACACCATTCACCATTAGAATCAAATGCCTATTTCAGGAATTATGGCTAAAGAAGACACCATGGGATGGGCAGTTGCCAACTAATGTCCAGGAAAAGTGGTTAAAATGGTGCGAAGAACTTCCAAATTTAGCAGAAGTAAAAATCCAGAGGAAAATCCTTAGTTGCTCAAATCAACTAACAGATGTTGAGTTACATGCGTTTTCAGATGCCAGTAAATCAGCATATGGCACTGCTGTTTATCTAAGAGTAAGAGGAGAAACAGGGGTGGAAACCAACCTCGTCACATCAAAGAGTCGCGTTGCCCCGATAAAGGAGATTACTTTGCCGAGGTTAGAACTACTCGGAGCACTACTGAGTGCAAGATTAACTGCCAAAATAAAGCCTATCCTTGATCAGAAAGTAACAGCTACAACATATTATTGGACTGATTCAAAAATAACTTTATATTGGATCAAAGGCTCACCAAGGAGATGGAAGCAGTTTGTGGCAAATCGTGTCATGGAAATAAATGCACTAACAAACTCTGACTCTTGGTATCACTGCTCCAGCAAGGACAATCCTGCTGATATCCTGACTCGAGGTGCTAGTGTGAATTCACTTTTAAACAATTCCATGTGGTTTAAGGGACCAAACTTTCTTGCAGCTGATGATTTGCTGATCGAAAATGAGACTATCACTGTTCCAGAAACGGACTATTTGCCAGAAACAAAATCAAAATATAGAAATGATATTAGTGACTCTAATTCTAACATTTCTCTTTCTCTTTTCAGGAATCCTGAAATTGTAGATTTTTTTCTCAATATCAGCAATAACTACCTTCACCTACTCCGCATATTAGCTTACATTCATAGATTCATTTACAATTGCAAAAGTGATTATGCAGACCGGCATCGAGGCAGTCTTACCACCCCAGAAATAAAGGGTGCGGAAACGTGTCTAATTAGACTAGTACAAGGTTTAGAGTTTAAGGAAGAACTTAGGAGCCTAAAACGGGAGTCAGGGGTTCCTCCTTCAAGTAAGATAAAATGTTTATCTCCCTTTTTGGATGACAATGAAATCTTAAGAGTGGGCGGAAGATTACGCAATTCGAACTTGGCTTTTGATAATAAGCATCAAATGATATTGCCGAAGAGCCACAAACTTACTAAACTCATTTTTGAATATTTTCATAAAAAATACTTTCATATTGGACCCCAGGGTTTATTGCATTATGTACGTATGCAATATTGGCCCGTAAGCGGAAAAAACTTAGCACGTAAGGTAGTGCATGATTGTATAGTCTGTTTCAGGAATAATCCGGTCACTGCCAACCAAATCATGGGCGATCTCCCACCAGAAAGAGTAACCCCAAATTTTACCTTTTACCATACCGGAGCAGATTTTTGCGGTCCTTTTGAAATTAAATACAAAAATCAAAGGAAGGGTATTTTTCAAAAGATTTATGTCGCGATATTCGTTTGCCTAGTGACCAAGGCTATGCACTTAGAATTGGTCACGGATCTGACATCCGACGCCTTTATCACCGCACTTAAACGTTTTGTTTCTAGGCGAGGAAAATGTTCTTCCATTATAACGGATAATGCAACAAATTTTAAGGGGGCTAAATCCGAATTAAGTAAACTTCATGACTTAGTTCGTAGACCAGATGAAAAATTAGCTAACTATTTAGCTTCAGAAGCAATTGAATGGAAGTTTATTCCTCCCAGATCGCCCAACTTCGGTGGTTTATGGGAGGCCGGAGTAAAATCGTTCAAATATTATCTAAAACGAACATTAAAGGGTGCTAGATTAACGATCGAAGAATTCCAAACCATCACCACCCAAATTGAAGGGATACTAAATTCGCGTCCTTTAACTCCATTATCGACTGACATAAATGATTTTGACGCATTGACACCGGGCCATTTCCTAATTGGTCGGCCTATTGATGCAATTCCGGAACCCCAATTGATAGATATTAGCGAATCAAGATTATCTCGGTGGCAGAGGGTGACTAAAATTGTCCAGTTAATTTGGAAAAATTGGCAGTTAAATTACTTGAGTCATCTCCAAAATCGTACAAAATGGCAGAAAAAAGGAGATAATATTAAACCAGGAGCAATGGTCATAATAAAGGAAGACAATTACCTCCCTGCAAATGGATGCTGGGACGAATTTTAGAAGTTATACCAGGTAAGGATGGTAATGTTAGGGTTGCCAAGATAAAAACTGCTTCGAATGTTTTCCTTAGGTCAGTATCTAAATTGTGTATTCTACCCATTGATAACATTTAATAATTGTATGCTTATTTTCTTTTTGTTTATTTGATTTAAAGTGTATTGTACAGTAAAATGTTTATATAATATATTTTACATTTAAGGTTTCTTAAGTACGATATCGAACTGTTTTTTGGAAAATAATTTAACCCTTATTTAGCATTGAATTTTCTTTATTGTGCTTATATAGTAACATTGTTATCGCAAATTGTAATTATTGTATTTGTATTGTAATTCTATTTTATTGCATTTGGTATTTTTATAGTTCTTGTAATAACAGTATATTTCACAAATTTTGAATGTGCTATACACATTGCAAGGCGGGGCGGCATGTTCGGACCTTGTGCGCATGCCGAACGAGCTCCGCAGTTTTGCGGTCATGTGACCCAGCAGTTGGTTGTTGATCTAGCTGCCGAAAGGGCACGTTTTGTTTTAGCGGGTCTTATCCCCAATTCTTCTGTTTTGGTTCAGCGGGAATATTCCCCACATATGTCATCAAACAAGCTTAATTAGCGGGTTTATTACCCCAATATCACCATGTTTACTATTATGTGTTTATAAATGTTCTGTACTCGTTACGTCTGTGTGCTGTGTAATTAAATATGTGAGAAAAGACAACAATGGTTCGTAATCAATCAAAACACACACAGTATTCACGATCATAGACAGTATCTAAGAATTCAACAATGTTTTCATTTCTTTAGAATTAGGATACGTCTTTAATTATAACTGATTGCTTTCTGATTCCTAAAAATTGACGTACAAAGCCAACTTTGACATTTTCAGAATAATACTTTGCTTTTATAAAAAATGTTATTCAAGAAGTTATTCGTATCTGAATTAAATATATATATATATATATATATATATATATACTAGGGGGCCTACCCCCTGCGAGCTACGCTCGCCAACCCCCGCTCAGACTTCGAGGCCTCTAAAAACATGACAGCGTGCTTCGTTTTAAAAATATTGGTAAATCTGTAATTGGGTTGCCATGCTTTTAACGTTTTAATGGGGCATTTTTTTTATTATCATGGCCTCATACACAGCTGTTGCGACAACTGACGACTGTTTTAGGGATTGGTAAGTAAAATCAATTACACCTTGAAAACCAGCTTGTATAAAATGGTTAGGTTTAAATTGTGGCTACCTCTCGCACTTTTATAACAACGATCTGTATTCTATTCTTCCTTTGCGTTTAAGGATGAGAAAAATTTCATCTGCTTGTGAATAACATTAAGAACCACGGTTTTGAAAAGTACTATGTTATAGACATTTTCAGTAACAGGTTTTAATTTTTTCTGTATTTTAGTGCACCATCATGCATATTTTCATGTTATTTTAAATATGTAAATTATTTATTTTAATTAATATGTATATACGAATTTTCTAATAATTATTTATCATACAAAATTAATTAAGTATTTTGTGCATGCATGCCTGCATTTTTTCGGCATCAATTGATGAGATATTTAGACAAATTCGCTATCCGCGATAATTTTACACCATGTTATGTCACTTGAATATTGTCCATAAGAAAATCGGGTACTTTTCCATTATAGGATCCTTTGCTTTTAGGTTTGTCGTAATTCGAGTTTCAAAAACGAATAGATTCGTTAATATACATATATTTGTTGCCAAAAGTTATGAAAACAAACCCAATGAACTTTTGGTGATTTTCTATAATAGGGGTCTTGACGCTTTTTTAAAAAGCTTGGCGCAATTCGGGCATCAGAAAGTGAGATTTGGTGCCAAATTACATAAACAGCCATGGAAACAAATTCGACGATTTTTTTTGTTTATATGCGTATTTTAATTATACCTATATTATTATTGTTTTTTCTATACAAATTACTTCTGATTATATATAAAATAGGATAAATGACATTTTACGCTAAACAAATTGTATAAATATTGAAAAAATGCTTCTGTATACGAAATGACAAAGTAAATAGGTTGACAGAAAGTATGTTGCCAAATTTCCTTTTCCGCCAAGTCTATTTTCTCTGTTTCGTCAAGGCCCCATATACTGGAAAAGCACCGAACTTTTATGCTTGTTTATACGTGTATTTATATGTATATATACAATTTATTTATAATTGTCTTTCAATTAACCTCTTTTTGTACATAAAAATAGATAAATGGCTTCTTTATATTAAATAAATTGTATAAACATAAATGGCGTATTTACATAAATGACGTCATTTGGACGAATTTATTCAAAATATTTTCAGTTTATAAATTAAATTAAATGTTGACAGACGATTGAATCCTGACGATAGAAATATGATTTTTTTTCAGATTTTCGTGAAAAACATAATTTAATCACAATCTTGTCTTCATTATCGATTGAAATAAAAGATAAATTCAATTTCAATTTGAAAATGACGAATAAAAATAAATCAATAATCCCTATCGGGATCCTTTTTTATTTTTTTCCCTTTTTTGTCACAAAAAAAACTGAGTAATTAGTTGCCATCATTACAGAAATGTCATTAAAATTAGAAAAAAATTAATATCTCGAAAACTAATTCCAATTTCAAAATTCTATTACCAGTTTTGACATCCGCGGATTTTTATGGACAATTGGTATTACTTTCACCATCAAGCGTTTAATATTTTATTAAAAATAGCCCTGAAACATAATCAGTCGTTTAATCAGTCGTTTCATAAAATCGTTTCATAAATTCGTTTCACAAATTCGTTTCATTAGTATTTTATATATATAGGGTAGATATATATAAATGAATGTAACTTTGCGAGTGTTTCAGAAAGCTAAATTTGGATTTGAGGGCAGCCGAAATTCAATTACTGGACATATAACATCATTTTTTTTTAAAACTATATATACATTTGATCTCACTTTTAAATGAGAATAAAGACATTTTAAATTCATCAGTTCAAATTTTTTTGGGAGTAAAAGAAGATTTTAAAATAATAATTTGTTTTTTGAAAAAGGTTCTTTTAAAAGTTTACTACATTTTAATGATTTACTAATTACCTCATTTCAAAATCTGAACACTGTTGGGCACTTTTAATTCTGCAATATATTAAAAATATCTATTAACACACTGAGTGCCATGTGTACAGTCGGCGGTCACACTTTATTTTTATTAGAGTGCCATGTGTACCACGGTGGTCCCACTTAATTTTTATTAGAGTGTCATGTGTACCACCGGCGTTCATATGTAAATCTAAATTTAAAGCATATTAATTTTGATGGCACTCCAGCAACTTACATTACTGTTGTTCTGCACCTAGAGAAAGCATTTTTTTTTATATTTTTGAAATCAATTTCTAATGTTATATTTCGGATGTGTTATAAAAGGAACAAAAAACATATTTTGGTTACAACTCAAAATTTTATTTCTGCATTTTCACTTTCATCAGTCTTTTTTTTACATTTTCCATAAAAAAAACTTTGATCCATTTTTATTGCTAATTCTGGTTATTACTAAAATAAAAACAATATAGGTACCGTTATAAATTGAAAAAAGAGAAAAATTCCTGAAAAAAAAAATACTTGTGTGGCAGTGCATGAAATACATTTTTTTATAAATTCTACTTACACTTGTAATAAATATGATTAAAGTTATTAGTTTACTGCTAAATGTAATAACAGGGTGGTTACACATCAGGAAAAAAACACAGTTGAAAATAAGGTTATGTACCAGTATTTTCTTATAAGAAAATTCAACTTATTTATTGTTCAAATAAACAGTACAAACTTTTCCATAAGAAAATACGGGTGTTTTCCTCTTTTTTTGACTGTGTTTTTCTCTGATCTGTCGCCACCTTGAATAATGCAGTGATGGAACAAGGGCGCAGTAGAGAATCAATTGACACCGTTAAATTTAAATTGTACTCTTTGTCTTATTTAAAGACAGAGTTTCAGGAATTTTTTAAGGCAAAGAATACTATTAAAATTTAGTGGTGAGAATCACCCAACTGTTCTATCACTCAATAATGGCATCCTAAGAAAGCTTAATTTATATATATGGTGGCATCCAACGTGTTACAGTATTTAAAACAAAACCTAAAAATTGGCAATAATAAAAATGCAAAAAACATTTAATATAGCTATAAATAATGAAATACATTCATTTACAGGGCAGCTAAAAACATAAGAGTTTAATATTGAACCAAATTTATCTAGAAAGAACTGTAAAGTAAGTCGGAAAAATATAGCTGTTATTTTAGTAATTCAACAATAAATGGATGAGATTCACAGAGAGTAAGAGGGAAAAAAAAAAAGTGTGTTATAGGTATGAAACTAGTCGTTGGGAGCCACCGTAATATTTACCCATCATGGATATGCATAATATAAAATATGAAAATAAAACGTGTAAACTACTTATAAAATGCATTGCAATTCGAATAAAATCATGGCTTGATGATGTCATAAACTTTAAATGTTCTATTATTGAATTGCAAAATTTATGTTTTTTTTATTGTCTTTTATGTTCACTCCTTAAAATAAAAAAATTTCGAAAATTTTTATATACCTTTCATCAGAACGAATATTTCGAGTCGGAAAAAAATAGTTCCAGATAATCAAGGTTACTGAAATTCAATAAGCTTCTTCCCATTATTACATACTAAGTACATACCAAATTTCAAGTCTCTATCTCAATTTGTTCATGAGATAGAGCGTTTACAGACACACAGACGGATGGCAATTTTTTTTTTCTTCTAAAAATATGTTTTTTGGAATCTTTAGTGTCTGAAATGGGTAAATCCGTCGAAAAAAAATTTCTGATTTTTAAAACGATTAAAAGATTTACCCTATACTATGTATAATGGGTAAAAGTAAGCTGCGCCGCAGGCACCCTGCGTGTCAGACGACCACTGAACCCAAGTCCTGAGGGACTTATAACGCGCCAGCATGTTTATCTCCCTGCGGCGCTTCGGCCGGTCAGAGGACCGTCACCTACGGACCATCTAACCTTGAACCCACGTGTCGACGACGTAGGCCGTTGTGATACGAGGTGAAACTAAGGGGAGTCACCGCAAGATACTTGGAGACGGGCCGGCATCTGCCAACAACTTCGAAACTGGAAGCCCAAAAGGAAACTAGGCCCTAGGCCTTAAGTTGGGATGTTCCAACCCGTACTTGCTCTACCACAACTCGAGGGGTGTGAAAACCTACAGAGGTGGTCACAGTTCCCTCTCGTAGTGGACCACGTATAATGGGTAAGTAATACCTATTTTTAGCTCTCTAATACATTTTAAAATTACACGGTTAAAAACAAAACAATAAAATGTTAAAAAACCTGTACGATATACAATTAAAAGAAAATACTTCCTAATAACATCATAAAAATAAGAACATATTTCAAAGAAACTTTGTCTTTCTTTATCAGCCACAAAGAAGATGTGCTACCACTATGAAAGCAGGACAAAATTGAAAGGATATGAAAGAGAAAGAGATCGGTTGAAGAGAACAACAAGAAAGAAAAAAATCATCTATTCAGGATTTCTAAATTGTTTTCTCAACATACAATCATAATTTAATTAATATTAATCTATTAATTGATAATTAAGTTCAGAAAATATGAAAATATTATATTGTCACATCAGGAAATGGGTGAAAAATGAATTGCAAAATTCCATCTTTACATACATGAACCAAGTTAAGTTAAATAAAAACATGCAATAAAATGAAGAATGTGTATACCTCAGATGATAATGCCATAATAGAATAAAATTTCAGAGTCGCTTTGTTTTCTTCAACTATCTGCTTTTGGCCCTTCGTGCCTTGTTTACCTTTTTGAGGCTGAAAAAAAATTTAAGGCATATAAATAATTAAAAAAAAATATGTCTTGTTGTCAGATTTTTCTTAAACATTAGAAGCTTTTTAATAATAATTACTTTTAAGCATTTTTAGATTACTTATTTGATACATTCAAAGGAAACTTCACAATAAATTTGACATACTTTCGAACTTGTAATTAGTGCTAAAACACAAGATTAAGTAGTAGATATTTTTATAAATATAAAACTGATTTAATAACATTTACATACTATATATTATATGTATTGCATATAATAGTGAAAGAGAGGGTACTTCTTTGTTATAGTGGACCCCGAGGATGAATCGACAAGTGACCACCAAGATGTATCGCCAAATTATAATAACTGTATGACATATAAACATATATAATGTATATGACATTTCATGATGTATATGTCCAAGTCATAATCATATATGATGCACATATGGCTTATATATATACCATGTGTACAAGACAAATATATGACATATTATGGGCACATATACAAGCAATTGGAGTACATATATGCATGCATATGATGTATAATACCGTAATTTCCGGGGTATAATCCACGGATCAAACAACCATGTTTAGACCCAGAAATTCAATTTTATAAAATATAACTTACTAGATCACTGTAAATGTTTGATTTCAATTATTCACTAAAATTTCTGGGTCTAAACATAATTGTTTGATCCGCAGATTATACGCCAAATTACGGTATACACTTGGCAATGACTTTGGTGAAATTGTAACTGCGATCTGGGCATAATCATAATTGCAGGGGTCGCTATAACAGGGGAAGTACCAAATAGAGACATTAACTTCTTTAAAGGACAGTAAAAATATCTACAGGAGCCAAAGAATATTAAACCATATTTCTTACTTGTTATTTTTAAAAAGTTATGTTTAAGGCTTTACATAACATAACCAAAAGTCATAAGTTTTAGATTGCAGGGTTGCAGCATCTTATATTATTTCTACAACTGTCTCTAAACAATAATCTTTATAATACCCCCAGACAACAAAAGATGTTGAAATCACTTTGGCCGTTTATCCGGCAGAATGTTGGTAATTGAACAGTAACATTATATGATATCAATAGATCATCTTCGTGGCTTAGTGCTGATATTGGCAGGAAATCACATTAACTGAGGAATTTGACTCAGGGTTGTAAAAAACCCGTTTTTTTTTTAAAAAAACCCGCCCGGACGGGTTTTATTAAAAAACCCAGGTTAAATGGGCAATTTTCCCCAGGTACATTGGATTAAAATGCTAAAATGTGGACTATGATTCTACCTTCCTCACAAATAATAATCTTCAGTCTTGCCACTGAATAGAGAAAACTGGAAAAACTGAGGGAATTTAAAAATGAGTATTAAAAACAAAGAATTTTACTAAATTTTGGTATTTTGCAAAATTTATCCGTTGAAATTTTGAAAATTCTCACAGGAATTATTCAGGGCAAATTTCATTTTTTGCTCGGGAAAGCGGAAGGAATTTGATTGTCAAAATAAGTAGCAATCCTGATCTCAAATACAATCTTTGTGAACACTTCATAGTCTAATAGATGGGAATGACTTCATAGTCTTAATAATGATCTCAATATTTTTCTCAGTTCTTAAAATACATATATGATCCCTTTAATTTAAATAACAAACAAATTTTAAATTGCAAAGCTATCAATTGTGTGTTATTTAATAATAAAATATAAATATAACTTTAAAAAAAACTTACTCCTTTGAAATTATCATAAGATTAGCAAATGTTGATAAAAGAAAATATCTTACAAACAAAATTTTTCTTATATGTATATATAATCTATTCATATATTGTTAAATTTTTGGTTTTTAATACAATTCATTTAGAAGAAATTATTCCTATTCAAAAACTTCACCTAATATTACCATGTGACCTCAATTTTGCCTTAGCCTAAATGCATTTCTTTTTGAATTAAAACAGTGTGCACAACTATCCTTAATAGGATATTCTTATTTTATTTTTAAAAAAAATTAATATACCACTTATAAATAATCATAAATATGATATATATATATAAATCACAAACACAAAGTAGATTACCCAAATTATAAAGGTAAAAATTTAACTAAAAATAAAGAAGAAAGTGCATTAGAATGGTTAAGAGGCATAAATGAAGAATTTGTACCACCTTTAATAGCAGTGAGTGAGTATTGAAGATACTGATATTTATCCAAAGTATAGGGGAGACCGGTACACAGCGGACCACTTTTTCAGTTAACATTTTTTTTCTCTTTAACAGACTGACCGATCTGTATGAAAACATTTTTGAATATTCCTTAAACCTTCTTACATCCATCATAATTTTCTCACAACATAGTTTTCAATACATTTTTCAAAAAAAAAAAAAAAAAAAAAAAAATATATATATATATATATATATATACACTGGTCCACCCACCGGGGTACAGTGGACCACTATTAGGTATTTATCTAAAATACAATATAAATGTATTTTTCATTAATCTTTTTTTTTGTTGTTGCCCCTTCATCCGCAAAATAACATATTAATATAAATTTTGAAACAAAAACAAAAAATTAATTATATTTTGAAAATAATAACAGATATTAATACAGGAACAATTGCAATTTAGTTAAAGTTATTACTTAAGTACAAAAAAATCAGCGCACATTAAAATTTACAAATGAAATTCCAAAGTACTTATGAGTAAGATTGAGCATGGAATTTTCAAGAAATAATTTTGGGTCTATAGGTCCATTATGAAATCATTGACATCAACAGCAGATTCATCTACAGTTTCGGGATTTCCATTCAATTTGCGTCTCATGAATCTTACTTGAATAGAATCATCAACAATTAGACTACAGTTATATTTATCAAAGGCAGTAAATACAAAACAAAATATTTCTTACTATGTTAAATAAATTGTTATTTTTATTTGTTTACTTTATTTTACAGCTAAATCTACTTTAAAACAATCTTTCTTTATAGAAAATAAGCAATTATTAAATATTTTGAACATTCTGCATTACAGGAGCAGAGTGGATTGTGGACCACTGTGCCCCAGGAGTGGGTGGTCCACTGTACCCCATGTTGAAGTTCAATAAATAATCATATTAATATTGTTTATCTGTTGAATGATTGTTTTCAAGTTTTGGTTTTATTCATAATAAGCTACATAATTGATTAGGCCATGAAAAAGCAGAAAAGTTAGTGAAGTGAAATGTTACCAAGTATTAAAAAGTGACACTCCAGCAGATTGGTAATGTAAAAATATATTATAAAAAGTTTTTTAATGGTAATTCTATAACTAAATTTTATTATTATAAGCTAGGAATAAAATATTTTCTGTAACTAAATTTTATTTTTATAACTATGAATAAAATATTTTCTTTGCACATACTATTCTAATTAATTTAATAAATATAATAAGTTTAGTAAATACAATACTCTTGAAGTTAACTGAAAAGCTTAAATTTACGTTTTAAATTAAAATCTAGAAACGTTTTAAAATTACAGGGTTCCCAACCTAAAAGTGCAAGTAAATTAGTACAAATATACTTTCTAAGATTCAAAGAAGTGAATAAATAAAACAAAATAACCATAAACTGTTAACAAATACATCATTTGTTCCTTTCCAGAAATATATATTTTTTTAAACCCAGGTTTTTTTTATAAAAAACCCCAGCCCGGGTGGGTAGCTAAGCGGCTACCCACTACAACCCTGATTTGACTAGATAATATTTATTCCAAAAATTATATCAGTCAACATCATGGGATGACTAATATAGGACAATTTGTATCCCTTGCTATCAATTGAAAAGAACTTTGCTGAGTGAAAGTTTTGCAATAAGTTGAATAACTATATAAGCATATCAATTAGAGAAACTGCTGACGAGAATTTGTGATGACTGAGATGACACATGGTTAATCCCTCCACAGTTACGACACCTCAAGGATAACCTTTACTGATGAACTTCCCTAAATGCCAGGAGGCGGTGGAATCCATACATAGAAAGTTCGCCAAAGGTCAAACAGAAAACAACTTACATGAAAGACAGTTCCAGGTTTCTGCATAAATTAACAGAATACTATTTCAGGACGTTTCAGGTATTATAGATGAGTTAAAACATATTGAGCGCACACCATTTCCTATGGACGACATCGTTAGACTTGTTATTTACTACACAAGGACAGCACAATATAAAAACGTAACACAGTCAAGACAAAACAGGAATTGAAGCTGACGATTAAGGGAGAGAGATCGCCTTTTATCCAAACCAGTCAAACAAAAGCATGACTAGATCCCACGCAACAGGTTGAACTCTCCCGGAAGAGACGACATCGCCACGAAAGAACGCATGAGCGATGTGCAGCAGTTGAGAACGATCAACGCTATCTAGTGGCTGATACAAGAACTGTGCCATTTGAGAGAGAGTGATGGCAGAGATCATGACATATGGAGCTGGAGACCCGTGCAATGTTTAAACTTAGTAAACGGAATGAAAATATAATGACGTGAGGTAAAAACGAAAAACACAGTTTGGAAAAGAAACAGAGGTAAATAAAAGCATATGTGGTTTAAATAAATGATTTAAATAAAGATTATTGTAATAAAGTATATTTATGTGAAATATAAATAAAGAAAAGAAACCAAATGGATATTCCTCGTACGGTGACAAGAAGAGCAATATATTTCTTGTCAATATCTGGAGGAAAAATTTGTAAAAATCAAATAATTCAGAGGAAATAATGCTAAAAGTTTGTAAAAATTGAAAAATCTGCAGGAAAATATCGCTAAAAGTTTGTAAAAATTAAAAAATTGTGAAGAAAAACTTTGTAAATAGTCGCAAAACGAAATAAAATAAATGTTTACTTTGTGAAAGAGTTTACCGTAGGAAGTGTGCAAGTAGTGATTTGTCTGCCGAAAAACATGCATTCTAATTGGATAGAATTTAGACTTTAGAGGTTGCCGTTTTTCTGTTTCAGGGTCATTCCATGGTAATTTACGTTACATTTAGAATAATTTGCTTCAGTAATTTTCTTAATATAACACCAAAAAAATATTAAAAATGTAAAGTTGATGTGATTTGTTAATAACAACTACTCAAAGATTAATTTGGATGAAAATTACTTAAATTTAGTGCTATTTCTTGAACTTTGGCAATTATATTAATTGTGGTAACTTACGTTACTGAAAAAGGGAACAGTGTTATATTGCTATTGACATTTGGATAAAATTCTGTTCTATTGAAGATGACGTGGCTTAAAAAGTATATACATTCCATTCTTTAAGATTTTTGCAATGTAATTTATGAAATTTTAAAACTTTAGATTAGGGGTGCACAACCTGTGGCCCGCGGATCCATTTCGCCGAACGGATGTGAAAAAATTGCGAATTTCGCCAATCGGGTTCGTAATAATCGCAAATTAACCCAAATTTCGCCGATCGGACACGTAAAAAATTGCGAATTTCGCCCATGGGGTGCATAAAAAGCACAAATATTGCCAATCGGGCCCGTAAAAATCGTGAATTTTGCCGATCGGGTGCGTAAAAATCACGAATTTTGCCGATCGTATGCGTATAAATCGTGAATTTTGCCGAAAAACTGCGTATAAATCGTGAATTTTGCCGAAAAAGTGCATATAAATTGTAAATTTAGCCAATCGTCTGCGTAAAAATGACGAATTTTGTCAATCGGGCGCATAAAATTCATGAATTTCGCCGACCGGATGCGTAAAAATCACAACTTTTTGCCTATCGGATGCATATAAATTGTAAATTTTGCTGAACGGATGTGTAGAAATCATGAATTTTACCGATCGGATGCGTAAAAATCACGAATTTTGCCGATCGGGTGCATATAAATTGTAAATTTTGCCGATCGGATGCGTGAAAATTGCAAATTTTGCCAATCGTGCACGTAAAAATTGTAAATTTTGCCGATTGGCTGCATATAAATCGCGAATTTTGTCGATCGGGTGCGTATAAATCGTAAATTTAGCCGAAAGAGTGCATATAAATCGTGAATTTTGCCGAAAAAGTTCATATAAATCTTAAATTTAGCCGATCGTCTGCGTAAAAATGACGAATTTCGTCGATCGGGTGCATAAAATTCACGAATTTCGCTGACCGGATGCGTAAAAATCAGGGTTGGGTTTTTGACGTCAAAAAGTGGTTTTTGACGTGACATGTCAAAAACCTGTCGAAAAGTGTCAAGAACTATCGAAAAGTGTCAAAAACCTTATACACATTCTTTTTTTTAGCAATCATTGATATTTTATATTAAATCAAGCTAAAAACTGCTTAAATATTAATTTATATATCATGTAAATAATTTTTATTTAGTCATAATTAAGTTGTAATAAAATTATATATCATAATTCAAATTATTTGTCAATTGCCATGCTAGGAAAAATAGCTAAAAATATTGAAATTACTATTAAATGCATTTTTCAGAGTACTTTTTATATCTTTATTACTATTAAGTATTCGGTTTATTATAAAAAATAATAATTAGCAATCTAATTTATGCTTAAAATAAATAAAAACTTGTGTAAAGCTAAAGTGGCCACTATTCAATGACTGATTATAAGTTACCTAGACTTTTAATGATTCTAAATGTTTGTTTTTGTTCATAAATATTAAATATAAACTACAATTGCAACACCAATGCTCTTTGAGTAATTAAAGGAATTATAATATGAAATCTATATAATTAAACGTTCTTTAAATCAATAACTTAATAGAAGATGGTTTGTTATTTTCAATATTTACACATTTTATTATGTTACTTTCAGTTTAATTATTTAGAACTATTTCTTTATGTTAAATTAAATTTTTATACATTATAAAATACCTTTTTTTAATTCAAAGGTTGGAGCATCATAGCTGAGATTTATTCCAACAGAGTGAAAAATGCTGGGACCAGGACTCGAACCTGGCTACTTTGGCTTCACATACCTACGCTCTTCCTACTGAGCTATCCCTTGATATACCGGTTGTCATAATTCACTCTTTGTTGGACATGGCTGGGAACTGCAGCGCTAATTTTATTCATCTAAGCTATAACCATAGCATTTTTACATGATGAATGTGATACAACACGGAACTCATGTATACCATGTAATTAGGTCATAATGAACAGACCCAGGTTCGAGTCCTAGTCTCGGCATTTTTTGCTCTGTTGGAATAAATCTCACCTATGGTACTCCAACCTTTGAATATGATTTACCTGGTTGAAAAAAACATTCCTCTGTTCATTAGTACCTTTTTGGGGGGACAAACATTAAAACAATATAAAAATAAGTATATTATTTATATGAAATTTTATACATTAAATTATACAAGTACCAGAATTTCCCCCATGTTTAATAAAGGGCAGGGTGCTGCTGGTGAGAAAAGGGCATTTTTTTATTCTTAAGGGTACTTTTTGGATTCTTGAGGGCACTTATTGCTAAAGGCATACTTTTGGTTTTTAAAGTCAACTTTTAATATTTAAAAGTCAGGGCACTCCTTTTAAGGCAACATTGAGTAATTTTTTACTATGAAAGCAAATTTTTTAATACAAAAAGGAGAAAAGACACTTTTTTTACTGAGGAGCAAGAAGGGCGCTCTTTTGTAAATCAAAGGGTAGGCAGGGTGCAGCACCCTTCTGAAACTGCCTGGGGGAAACTCGGCAAGTACTATTTAATAGTTCTATTAGTTTATATTTTTAATGTAACAATACTTTTAATTATTTTTCTATTATAAATTTACAGCTTACAATTATTTTCTAATTAATTTGTTAAACCAAAATCATGTTTTGAATTTTCAGGGGTCGACACAGATTTTTTTTCTTGGGGCTCATTTTGTGAAAACTAAAAATTATTTTTGTTAAATTTAATTTGTGAACATTTTGTTATGAAAGATGAAATCCAACTGCTCAAATTCAAATCAAGCATTTAATGATAACTTCTTTAAGTCCTTCTGTTAAAGTTTTACCTTTCTTGTGAACTTGTTTTCTTTGTAAATTATACATTTTAAAATCTAACAAAGTAATGGAGAGTATGTTTTTATGGAATGGAATTTGTGAAGGGACCAATTTTATTAAGAGGAATTTTGTGAAGGGATCCATTTTATTAAGAGGAATTTTGTGAAGGGACCTGATTTATGAAATCGATTTTTGTGAAGGGACCAATTTTATTAAGAAGAATTTTGTGAAGGGACCAATTTTATTAAGAGGAATTTTGTGAAAGGACCTGATTTATGAAATCGATTTTTGTGAAGGGATTCTAGATAGGCCTTAACTTTTTTATGGATTGACCCCTGATTTTATACAGAGTATGTAGTTTTTAATGTCTAAAACTGTCACAAAGTTTAGCCATTTATCTAGCACTAAAAATTATGAAAAATGGCAAATTGGATGTTGTTGTAAAAATAATTTTAAGCAGTTTGTGGACTCAATTTTAGGTTTTTGACAGTTGTTGTCAAAAACTATGTCAAAAAGGGGTTTTTGACATGACGGTTAAAACCATGGTTAAAACCGGATAAAACCGTCACACTGTCAAAAACTTGCCAACCCTGGAAAAATCACGACTTTTTGCCTATCGGATGCATATAAATTGTAAATTTTGTTAACCGGATGTATAAAAATCATGAATTTTACCAATCGGATGCGTAAAAATCACGAATTTTGCCGATCGGGTGCATATAAATTGTAAATTTCGCCGATCGGATGCGTGAAAATTGCAAATTTTGCCAATCGTGCACATAAAAATTGTAAATTTTGCCGATTGGCTGCATACAAACTGCGAATTTTGTCGATCGGGTGCGTATAAATCGTAAATTTAGCTGATCGACTGCGTAAAAATAGCGAATTTCTCCGATTTGGCGCGTAAAAATCACAAATTTTGCTGATTGGCTGCGTATAAGTCGTGAATTTTGTCGATCGGGTGCGTATAAATCGGAAATTTAGCCGATCGACTGCGTAAAAATAGCGAATTTCTCCGATTTGGCTCCTAAAAATCACGAATTTTACCGATAGGGTGCGTAAAAATCATGAATTTTACCGATAGGGTGCGTAAAAATCATGAATTTTGCAGATCGGGTGCATATAAATTGTAAATTTTGCCGATCGGACGTGTAAAAATCGCAAATTTTACCAATCAGGCACGTAAAAATCTCGAATTTTGCCGATCGAGTGCGTATAAATCACAAATTTTGCCGATCGGGTGGGAAAAAATCGCAAATTTTTCCGATCAGGTGAGAAAAAAAAAAACACAAATTTCGCCGATCGGGCGCGTAAAAATCGGGAATTCCGTCAATCACTAGGAAAAAACTGAATATTGTCAATCGCACGTGGAAAAAAAACGCAAGTTTTTTCCATGCCAACTAAATTGGGTTATGCTGACTAACTAGGTGTTGAGTATAGAGGGCTAACCCTCCTTTTAAAATTAGCATTTTTATGAACTTTTAGGCCGATCCTTCCCCGAAACATAATTTTGTCTACACTGCGGATGTTGGCTCTCAACAATCTACTCATTTTTGTGACTGGCCCTCCTCTTATAAAAATTGTGCACCCCTATTTGATATCCACATTTTATGACTGCATATGCTAAGAAGTACATTTTAGAATAATACAGTACAGGACCTATTATCCGGCACCATCAGGATCGATCCGATTCCGGTTTTCGGAATTTTCTGGATCCATGCCAAAAACATAAATATTGCATAAGCAACCCCCCCCCCCCCCCATTCCTTTTCTCTTTTTTTTTTTCTCCCATGATCTAGTTTTTTAGATAAGAGCATTAGAGAAAATAAGTTTAAAAATACTTACCATTCTTGAAAGAAATTTCTAAAACTATAATATAATAATAACTTTAAATTTTCAAAAGCTTATTTTTTATTCATGATAGCAAACATATCAGTAATCTTTTTTGTTTCAAATGGTTTGGCTGTTCTAATAACAATTTTTCTTGTATTTTATACACTGATAAAACGTCATGTTCTTTGAAAAATGTTTTTTGTTCCATTCCACTTATAAGTTCTTTAGTTAATTGAATGCAATGTTCTATAGAAATAGTCTCTACATTTTCTGCCTCTTCTACATCGTCATCCTCAAGATTTGAATCGGTGTCTTTTTTCAGTACTTCGCTGCCGATCTCTTCATCTGTTAGCCTGAGCACAGTCGGGGCATTTTCATCGGCATTTAATGAGTCTTCTATCGTTTTCTCATCAAAGTCTACTTCACATGAAATGCTTTTAGCATATTCCATTAGTTCTTGAATAGTTTCGTCTTGGTGTGATACGCGGAAACCGGAAAACTCTTTATTTTCCTTTTCCCCATCGAGAAAAATTGAAACAGGCCAGATGTTATGCCAAGCGTTAACCAGCGTGCTTTGTTTAACGCTATTCCATGCATTAGCAATTGACCAAAGGGCATCTTTAATTGTAAACTTTTTTTGGAATTCATTCATTCTGTTTCCGGAAGCACAATGTTGTAAACATTTTCGAATGAAATCTGCTTTGTAGATACATTTAAGCGAATTTATAATACCTTGATCCATTGGCTGGATCAAGGATGTGTACAATTTGGAGGTAAAAAAATAACACGCACGTTATCCTTTTCAAGGGTATCTGCATTGGGATGAGCTGCACAGTTATCTAAAAGAAGTAAAATCTTTGAATCATCGAGAAGCCCTACGTTACTTCGATGTTTCTTTGCTTCCGGTACAAAATAATCTTCGAACCATTCTCTAAAAAGTTCTTGGGTCATCCAAGCATGCTTATTACTCCTGTAAAGAACTGGCAAGATGACCACATTTTTTAATGCTCGAGGCTTACTACTTTTCCCAATAATTAATAATTTGCACTTATGAGTGCTTGCTGCATTACTGCAAGTAAGCACCGTAAGTCGTTCTTTACAATCTTTAATACCGGATGGGGCACTTTCTTCTGCAGTTACATATGTTTTCCTTGCAAGGTATTTCCAAAATAATCCTGTTTCATCTGCATTATAAATAAGTTCCGGTGAATACTGACCATCAGAAATAATATTTGCAAATTCCTCGCAAAAAGACTGCACTTTCATTATTTGCAGATACTTTATTGCCACAAATGCTTAATATTCTCAAACCATGACGTTTCTTAAATTTATCGAACCATCCGGAAGAATAATCACACACTGTTTTCAATCCTAAATGTTCATGGAACACTTTAGCTTGCGCCATAATGAATGAACGATCCAAGGGCACTTTTTCGCTTCTTCGTTGCCGAATCCATTCCATTAAAACCTCATCTAAATTAAGATTTTTTGACTGGTGTAATGTTTTCCGTTCTTCCATTAACTTCTTTGAGTCACTGTCACTGTAAAATTTTAACAGTGCCGTTTTCTGTTTTTTTATATCATAAATTGTAGAGCTCCCTACGCCATATTGTTCACAAAGTAATTTTACTGAAGAACCTGCATCCATTTTTTTTAAGATCTCAACTTTTTGAGAAATACTTAGAGCTATTCTTTTCCTTTTTATTATTCTTAAATTTGCGCTTTATAAAGTTAATTTTGATGAATTATAAATAAAAGTAAACAATATTTTGTGTCAGAATGTAATTTTTAAATTTATTTATTAATCTTTTATAACGTTACATTATTTATATTTAAACATCTCATAATGATTTTAATTTAGGACTAAGATAAATAACAAATGCTGTTCTTATTTCATGTGATAATAAATTAAGCATCAACATGCAAAAAGTAACAGGCAAAACTAATGAAGTCAACTAAAAACTAGTGTTTTTGTTAGATGTTTTTCAAAGACTCTTTTCCTAAAACATCAACTTTGCGTCCCTTCTTTTTTTTTTTTTTTTTTTTCCTTTTCGGAAAAAGTACGTGGACACTTGGAAAATTAAATTCTGTATGATTCACATGTATTGCCTCAATTACATCCGAAATACAAGAAAAAAAAAATGCAGCAATCCACAATAATAATGAATCTTTTCTGCATAGTTAAGAACATTCATTATCAGATGCAAGATAACATCCGACTTCACCTCTCAGATCACCAGAAAAAAAAAAACTACAAACAGTCAGCTCTTTTTTTTTTATGATTGAAGTGGGCTGTTTTGGGAGGGCTCTAATTCTCTGAAAATTTAAGGTATTTTAATAGAAATTTGGTAAGTTGCCTTATTTATTATTATTTCAATTCGCTGAAAATTTGAACACAATCGGATAATTAAGAGAGAAGATCCCTGAAAAAGTTGCACTTTCTAATGGAAAGATTTCTCTTTCAGCCTGCTGGAACGAATGAATGACCTATTAAACATTCTGCCCTGCGACTTTGAAGCAGTTTTTATCTGGTTCATTCTTTCAATGAACTTCGAACACGGCAGCTCGCCGTAGGAAGGAAGAAAAAACAAAAAAAAAAAAAACTTTTTTCAGATTACATTTCTATATTTATGGATATATATATTTTTTTAATTGTAGTTTTTGTTATTATTCATGATGAGATCATAAAAATGCCGGTTTTTTAAATTGTAGTTTTTGTTATTATTCATGATGAGATCATAAAAATGCCGGTTCTTTTAAATTGTAGTTTTTGTTATTATTCATGATGAGATCATAAAAAATGCCGGTTTACGGAATGCCGGATAAGTGGTCCGATACTGTATATGTTTCTCCTCCTCCCCACCTTCATTCATGAAAGCACAATTTTTTTTCGGCACTGGCAACCTTTAAAGCTAAATTTACTCCTTCAAATAAAGTCAAGGAGTATTTTCACTCTTTGAAAATAATCTTAACCATATCTCTTTTATAAATACAAACGTAAACTGCTGATATATCCTAGCCAACAGAACTGAATATGTTGACTGGGAAGGAAGGAACCTAGGGGGCTAAAACTACCCTTCCGAAATTGATGTTTTTTTAATCTGATTGTAGACTTAGATTCTCTCCCCCCCCCCCCCCCCCCACTTCTTCAAAACAAAATACTTTCTGTGCTACTGATGGTGGCGCTCGACAACCCGGTCATTTTTGTAAGTGGCCCTCCGCTTAAAAAGGTTGTGCACCCCTACTTTAGATCAACAACTAAATTTATTATAATTTTTTTTTAAAGTTACTTACGTTACACATTTCATTTTTACAAAAGTGTTTTTCTCTTGCATCATATTTATTACAATACACTGAATAATTAAACATAATAATGAAACTACATAAAATATAATGAAATACTGTAAAAATAATTGAAATTGTAGGTATAAGTTACATAATATAACAAAAATATAAAATATAAGCTTTTTTAGTTTTCTAATTTGAAATGTCCTCTGGCATTAACCACTACTGGTGGTTTTATTTTCTTGATCAAATATATTATACAAGGTGTCCGAAAAAGGTTCGACGGATTTGAAAAAAATCATAACTCTAAAAGCAATTGAGTAAACGAAATTATTTTCTTTCCAAAGTACTCGGCAATTATCCAAGATTTGTTAGATGTAGCTATTTTAAAGTCGTGACATTCAGACGATGCGCAAAATCGATAACCTGAAAAATGCAAATCGCACCACACATTCGAAATTTTCACTTTTTGCTTGGGCTATTCGTCTACATAGGGGATCCTTTCCTACTAAATCGACGATGCTGAAAAACTGTCTAATTGACTTTTTTCCCATACCTCGAATAGTTTTAGACTTATATGCTTTCCACTCCAGAATCATCGAAGAAAATTGCGAATGTGTGGTGCGATTTGCATTTTTCAGATCATCGATTCTACGCATCATCTGAATGTCATGACTTTAATATAGCTTCATCTAACAAATCTTGGATAATTGCCGAGTACTTTGGAAAGAAAATAATTGGGTTTACTCAATTACTTTTAGAGTTATAATTCTTTCAAATCCGTCCAACCTTTTTCGGACACCCAATATATATATTATATACATAGCTAAATTTCATAGTATCAATGTTGCAAGGAAATCATAACAAACCCCACACAAATACTTTTTCCTTTATGGTTCATTCTAAGCAGTTTCTGCTGTATTAGCTATTAATAAAATAAATATATTTGTGTGTCTGTGTGTGCGATGGTTAGTGAAATCTATTGCAGATAGAGGTCTGCAAATTTGGTTCTGGATAGACCAAGACAGGTCCGAATACACGTGGCTCTCAGATTTTTGATTTTTTAATTACATTTCTTGCTATTTTATACTGAACAGAAAAATTTGTAGTCTTTCCAAGTTCACCTGCAATTTTGAGTCTCATAAAAACAAGCAAATTCAATCTTTTAGAACAAACGTTGCTGTTTTATAATATTTGTATAAATACGACTTCAATTCAAACTCGTTTTTTTAGAGACAACTTTTTTGTTTTTTTAGAAAACAAACTCGTAATTTTAGAGTACTTTAACAATAATAAATATATTTTAAAGAAATTTTCATCAGATTTACATTACTTAATGTGAAATTCGATGTCATGTAAAGTATTGGAAGGGCACAGTAATTTAGTCTACAATACCCTGTTTAATATAAACTACATTCCAAAGCATCGATTACCTAATTGAATTGTTATATTTGGCAAAAAGCAAGGTAAGTAAGTCTATTGAAAAATTTGTTAAAATTGCTTCATTATTATTAAAGTTAAGAATAAGAATTTGTGATTTTTGATTCAACAAATGGATTTCAACTCTGTTATTTTCTCTGTAAAAATTATTTGCTGTACTGTGCTCTTCCATCTTAAAGTTTTCCCCTCATCATCTTTAAACACTTTATAAATCTAACCTAGTTTTCTGTTATTTCATTGGTGTATTTTATAATTTGTAACTCTAATATTGTAAATGCTTTTTAAATGACTCATAACCAACGTCATTGCAGAGAAAAGCATTATGATTTCATTCATTTAAAAGACTGATTCCATTAACCAGTGATTCATATAGCCAGCGACCACTTTTATCAGAAACTCAACACCTCCCCCCCCCCTCCCCATTGTTAAAATTGCTTCATTATTATTAAAGTTAAGAATAAGAATTCGTGATTTTTGATTGAACAAATGGATTGTTACTCTGTTATTTTCTCTGTAAAAATTATTTGCTATACTGTGCTCTTCCATCTTAAAGTTTTCCCCTCATCATTTTTAAACACTTTATAAATCTAACCTAGTTCTGTGTTATTTCATTGGTGTATTTTATAATTTGTAACTCTAATATTGTAAACTCAACTCTATTGTTTACAAACATTGTAAACTTGTTATTTATTTGTGTGTCTGTGTGTGCGATGGTTAGTGAAATCTATTGCAGATAGAGGTCTGCAAATTTGGTTCTGGATAGACCAAGACAGGTCCGAATACACGTGGCTCTCAGATTTTTGATTTTTTAATTACATTTCTTGCTATTTTATACTGAACAGAAAAATTTGTAGTCTTTCC
Organism: Maratus michaelseni; assembly: GCA_963931845.1. Lineage (NCBI taxonomy): Eukaryota > Metazoa > Arthropoda > Arachnida > Araneae > Salticidae > Maratus > Maratus michaelseni. The sequence goes on from OZ007595.1 coordinate 211,956,061, forward strand.
AAGTTCACCTGCAATTTTGAGTCTCATAAAAACAAGCAAATTCAATCTTTTAGAACAAACGTTGCTGTTTTATAATATTTGTATAAATACGACTTCAATTCAAACTCGTTTTTTTAGAGACAACTTTTTTGTTTTTTTAGAAAACAAACTCGTAATTTTAGAGTACTTTAACAATAATAAATATATTTTAAAGAAATTTTCATCAGATTTACATTACTTAATGTGAAATTCGATGTCATGTAAAGTATTGGAAGGGCACAGTAATTTAGTCTACAATACCCTGTTTAATATAAACTACATTCCAAAGCATCGATTACCTAATTGAATTGTTATATTTGGCAAAAAGCAAGGTAAGTAAGTCTATTGAAAAATTTGTTAAAATTGCTTCATTATTATTAAAGTTAAGAATAAGAATTTGTGATTTTTGATTCAACAAATGGATTTCAACTCTGTTATTTTCTCTGTAAAAATTATTTGCTGTACTGTGCTCTTCCATCTTAAAGTTTTCCCCTCATCATCTTTAAACACTTTATAAATCTAACCTAGTTTTCTGTTATTTCATTGGTGTATTTTATAATTTGTAACTCTAATATTGTAAATGCTTTTTAAATGACTCATAACCAACGTCATTGCAGAGAAAAGCATTATGATTTCATTCATTTAAAAGACTGATTCCATTAACCAGTGATTCATATAGCCAGCGACCACTTTTATCAGAAACTCAACACCTCCCCCCCCCCTCCCCATTGTTAAAATTGCTTCATTATTATTAAAGTTAAGAATAAGAATTCGTGATTTTTGATTGAACAAATGGATTGTTACTCTGTTATTTTCTCTGTAAAAATTATTTGCTATACTGTGCTCTTCCATCTTAAAGTTTTCCCCTCATCATTTTTAAACACTTTATAAATCTAACCTAGTTCTGTGTTATTTCATTGGTGTATTTTATAATTTGTAACTCTAATATTGTAAACTCAACTCTATTGTTTACAAACATTGTAAACTTGTTATTTATTTGTGTGTCTGTGTGTGCAATGGTTAGTGAAATCTATTGCAGATAGAGGTCTGCAAATTTGGTTCTGGATAGACCAAGACAGGTCCGAATACACGTGGCTCTCAGATTTTTGATTTTTTAATTACATTTCTTGCTATTTTATACTGAACAGAAAAAATTTGTAGTCTTTCCAAGTTCACCTGCAATTTTGAGTCTCATAAAAACAAGCAAATTCAATCTTTTAGAACAAACGTTGCTGTTTTATAATATTTGTATAAATACGACTTCAATTCAAACTCGTTTCTTTAGAGACAACTTTTTTGTTTTTTTAGAAAACAAACTCGTAATTTTAGAGTACTTTAACAATAATAAATATATTTTAAAGAAATTTTCATCAGAATTACATTACTTAATGTGAAATTCGATGTCATGTAAAGTATTGGAAGGGCACAGTAATTTAGTCTACAATACCGTGTTTAATATAAACTACATTCCAAAGCATCGATTACCTAATTGAATTGTTATATTTGGCAAAAAGCAAGGTAAGTAAGTCTATTGAAAAATTTGTTAAAATTGCTTCATTATTATTAAAGTTAAGAATAAGAATTTGTGATTTTTGATTCAACAAATGGATTGCAACTCTGTTATTTTCTCTGTAAAAATTATTTGCTGTACTGTGCTCTTCCATCTTAAAGTTTTCCCCTCATCATCTTTAAACACTTTATAAATCTAACCTAGTTTTCTGTTATTTCATTGGTGTATTTTATAATTTGTAACTCTAATATTGTAAATGCTTTTTAAATGACTCATAACCAACGTCATTGCAGAGAAAAGCATTATGATTTCATTCATTTAAAAGACTGATTCCATTAACCAGTGATTCATATAGCCAGCGACCACTTTTATCAGAAACTCAACACCTCCCCCCCCCTCCCCATTGTTAAAATTGCTTCATTATTATTAAAGTTAAGAATAAGAATTCGTGATTTTTGATTGAACAAATGGATTGCTACTCTGTTATTTTCTCTGTAAAAATTATTTGCTATACTGTGCTCTTCCATCTTAAAGTTTTCCCCTCATCATTTTTAAACACTTTATAAATCTAACCTAGTTCTGTGTTATTTCATTGGTGTATTTTATAATTTGTAACTCTAATATTGTAAACTCAACTCTATTGTTTACAAACATTGTAAACTTGTTATTTATTTGTGTGTCTGTGTGTGCGATGGTTAGTGAAATCTATTGCAGATAGAGGTCTGCAAATTTGGTTCTGGATAGACCAAGACAGGTCCGAATACACGTGGCTCTCAGATTTTTGATTTTTTAATTACATTTCTTGCTATTTTATACTGAACAGAAAAAATTTGTAGTCTTTCCAAGTTCACCTGCAATTTTGAGTCTCATAAAAACAAGCAAATTCAATCTTTTAGAACAAACGTTGCTGTTTTATAATATTTGTATAAATACGACTTCAATTCAAACTCGTTTCTTTAGAGACAACTTTTTTGTTTTTTTAGAAAACAAACTCGTAATTTTAGAGTACTTTAACAATAATAAATATATTTTAAAGAAATTTTCATCAGAATTACATTACTTAATGTGAAATTCGATGTCATGTAAAGTATTGGAAGGGCACAGTAATTTAGTCTACAATACCGTGTTTAATATAAACTACATTCCAAAGCATCGATTACCTAATTGAATTGTTATATTTGGCAAAAAGCAAGGTAAGTAAGTCTATTGAAAAATTTGTTAAAATTGCTTCATTATTATTAAAGTTAAGAATAAGAATTTGTGATTTTTGATTCAACAAATGGATTGCAACTCTGTTATTTTCTCTGTAAAAATTATTTGCTGTACTGTGCTCTTCCATCTTAAAGTTTTCCCCTCATCATCTTTAAACACTTTATAAATCTAACCTAGTTTTCTGTTATTTCATTGGTGTATTTTATAATTTGTAACTCTAATATTGTAAATGCTTTTTAAATGACTCATAACCAACGTCATTGCAGAGAAAAGCATTATGATTTCATTCATTTAAAAGACTGATTCCATTAACCAGTGATTCATATAGCCAGCGACCACTTTTATCAGAAACTCAACACCTCCCCCCCCCTCCCCATTGTTAAAATTGCTTCATTATTATTAAAGTTAAGAATAAGAATTCGTGATTTTTGATTGAACAAATGGATTGCTACTCTGTTATTTTCTCTGTAAAAATTATTTGCTATACTGTGCTCTTCCATCTTAAAGTTTTCCCCTCATCATTTTTAAACACTTTATAAATCTAACCTAGTTCTGTGTTATTTCATTGGTGTATTTTATAATTTGTAACTCTAATATTGTAAACTCAACTCTATTGTTTACAAACATTGTAAACTTGTTATTTATTTGTGTGTCTGTGTGTGCGATGGTTAGTGAAATCTATTGCAGATAGAGGTCTGCAAATTTGGTTCTGGATAGACCAAGACAGGTCCGAATACACGTGGCTCTCAGATTTTTGATTTTTTAATTACATTTCTTGCTATTTTATACTGAACAGAAAAAATTTGTAGTCTTTCCAAGTTCACCTGCAATTTTGAGTCTCATAAAAACAAGCAAATTCAATCTTTTAGAACAAACGTTGCTGTTTTATAATATTTGTATAAATACGACTTCAATTCAAACTCGTTTTTTTAGAGACAACTTTTTTGTTTTTTTAGAAAACAAACTCGTAATTTTAGAGTACTTTAACAATAATAAATATATTTTAAAGAAATTTTCATCAGAATTACATTACTTAATGTGAAATTCGATGTCATGTAAAGTATTGGAAGGGCACAGTAATTTAGTCTACAATACCGTGTTTAATATAAACTACATTCCAAAGCATCGATTACCTAATTGAATTGTTATATTTGGCAAAAAGCAAGGTAAGTAAGTCTATTGAAAAATTTGTTAAAATTGCTTCATTATTATTAAAGTTAAGAATAAGAATTCGTGATTTTTGATTGAACAAATGGATTGCAACTCTGTTATTTTCTCTGTAAAAATTATTTGCTATACTGTGCTCTTCCATCTTAAAGTTTTCCCCTCATCATTTTTAAACACTTTATAAATCCAACCTAGTTTTGTGTTATTTCATTGGTGTATTTTATAATTTGTAACTCTAATATTGTAAACTCAACACCCCTCTATTACTGATTGAAAAATTTGTTAAAATTGCTTCATTATTATTAAAGTTAAGAATAAGAATTCGTGATTTTTGATTGAACAAATGGATAGCTTTATTAATTGTACAATTTTGGGTCCTGCAGACCCAAAAATTCCAAATATTGAAATCTAAAGAAGCAAATAAAATGGAAATTTTACTATTTCAGATCCTGCTGACTTGGAAAAGAAAATGCAAAAAGTTGCAATTTTGGAGTTATTCTGTGTTTTCCAGACCCAAAAAATTTCGATGTAAGGGAAGAAAAATAAAGATGGAAATTTTATTGTTTCTGAAATAGGTTGACAATTTCACATTTTTTGGAGGGTGGGTCCTGTGCACACGAGAGAAAATTCACAATTTCAGCATTACTCCTGATACCACACACATCTGAAGGAAAAAGGTTTCTATTACAATAATATTTTGGGTTCTGTAGACTCGAAAAATAGCAGAAATTTTCAATTTTTGCATTACCTCGGGTTCTGTAAACCTAAAAAATCCGAGAGAAAGAACTATGTACTAAATGTAAAGTATCAACAACAATTTTCAATAAAAAACAGTTTTCATATATGCTATACATTGGACCTGCTTAACCTGGGTTACCTGGTATATATAGTCCAAAAATAAAAATAATAATTCAGTTTACAAATTTAAAATTACATAGAATTGGTTTAATTTAACTTCAAACTGTCCAAAAAACAAGCTGGAGTTGGAATCGGCCTATTTTTTAGTGACTCCGACTCCACAGCCCTGTATAGTACATTTTGCTCTTTTTCCAATTAAGTGTATTCTGAATTCCTATACCGAATTTTGAGTTTTTCAAGAATATTTTTGAACAAAGTCTCCGTTTTATAGAAAACTAGCTAACCCGCCTGGCGTTGCGCAGGCTCGAGATAATTACAATCTGAGAGAAAGGCGTTAACCCCCTCCCTCCCCATACCCGCAAATATAATGAATAATTTGTTCAAGAGAACCACCGTCACCTACATTAACGCGATCATTAAAAAAAGAATTACATTTTTCTGATAATTAGAACATAACGAAGACGCTACGCTAAAATAGCCGGCAGATGACACCCCTTCCCGACCTCAATTTCAAATCAATATCTTAATTAGTTACCTAAATATTTGTTCATTAGTAAAAATTGGCAATTATTTCCTTTCATTTTCGCAAACTAAATGGAGGGATTTTCACGAGAAACAGATCTCTTTGTAGTTCAGTTTTTAATGAAAGCCGATTTCTGTCTGAAACTTTCTGGGATCGTTTTCACTGGCGTCTGCAGATTTTTGGCAGTTTTTTGCATAAATTAAAAAAAATTACCAACCGAATTTTTCAAAAATCACACAGTCAGATACAGAATATTTTTTTACATATGCTCAGAAATTTCCAAATTGATATCTCAATTAGTTTTCTTAAAATTCGCTAATTAGTTATGTACAGGTGGCGTGACATTCGCATGGCTCCTCTACGCTAATAACTTCAATCCATGTTGACACTATTTAGTTAGAAATCCTTATTTGTGCATCGCTACTCTGCTTTATTTAATTACTTCTGTGAAGAATCAATGCAATCAACCAACCCAAGAGAATAAAAGCGTATTTTTAATGAGAGTTCTTTGTGCATTTTAATTAATATTTCAGAAAGTAATTAAAATATTAAAATTCTGAAGTAATGTTGCACCAGGAGAGGGTTTGGACTACCTAAATCTAAATTTCCAGCCTTCTAGGTGGGCCAGATTTTCCTAGCCATCGCCAACAGACACACACACACACACAGAGCGAAACTTTCTTTTATTAGTTTAGATGAGGACTTTATTATTAATCAATTTCTATTTGATGCCCTATCCACCTGTATGAAAGATACCTTTGCGAATCTTTTTTTTTTTTAATTCATAAAGATCATCATTAAAAACTTAAATATGTGTTAGATGCCATCTTAATTTTGACATTCTTCAACTAATTGATAATTTATTTTAATTTACATTCATTTTTTATCTTTTCATAATCTCTTTTTAACAACTTGATCTAAAATATACTTTTGTGTGTTTTGAGTTGATATGATTTAGTTGCATTCACAGTTTAAGATTAATATTTTTCGATACTTTTATGTTAGCCGTGTGCAGGTGATAAATAACCAAATATTTTCCCCATACAATATTCATATTTCATTCATTTCCTTTAAAATATAAACCTTTTACCCATTTCATTTAAAATATAAACCTTTTACTCATTTCATTAAAAATACACGTGTTTCACTAATTTAATTTAAAATACTAAAAAGAACAAAAATAATACCATAAACCAAAACAATTTTTTTAAACATCAAAAAAGTGCTTCTAATTAACACATGCGAAAGATAAAAGCTGCAATTGGCGATTTAAAAAAATGCTACTGGCGAGATTTGTGCCCGGCTAACATAAAAGTACCTATTTTTCTCCTGAATTTATCTTTATGATTTTGCATTTAATGATGCTGTATTTAGTATAAAATGAGCACAACCCGAGCTATTTAAGATATTTATTTTACAAATCGACCCCTACAATTATTGCGGCGTTAAATATATTTTAAAGCAGTTGTTCGTTATCAACGTTTCCAGAATGCCATACTTGGAATTAGAATGATTTAGTATAATATTCGGTCTGAATTTTATAATCTGGGAATAGAGTCCACCACTATTTTCCAGTAGTTTTCATTATTATTTAAAAACGAAACAAATATATAACATCATAAGTAAAAAAGAATATGTGGTACAAAAGAGATTTACATAAGAAAACTAATCAGAGGAAGACTTACAGCCATTTTACAACGATTTATATAGAGAGAAAGAGGGGATGACAAACAAATTTAATTTATTTTAGTATCCTTAACACAAGACAGAAATTTAAATGCTGCACTGCCGGAGCTGGTGAGCTGCCACGATTCGAGCACCGATCATCAGGAACAGGATTGTTTACGAATTACGAATCATGATTCATATGAATTTGCTCGGAATGATTGATTCAAGATGATTTAAATCGAAATCTTCTTTGATAAAACTCAAGCCTTGTACGTTTAATAAAAATTTAAACTATAGAAGAAGCAATTAAAATATCGTCAAGACCAATAAAATAAGTTTTAAATTTTATATAGTTACATCAATATGAAATTTAACAATCATATATAAAAAAGATTTCAGAATAACAGCCTTAATTCAGAGGTGTGTTTTTATGAAATTTAAATTTCCGTGGTTTGGCAACGAGCATGAAGCATGAAGAAGAAGAAGTGTTTGATGGTGATGTTGATGCTATGGTCATGCTGCTGAAATTGTGAAGATGCTATTTAGAAATTTATGTTTCTCTTTAAATAAAGGAATTATTTTGTAACACAATCAATAAACTGTATTAATAAAACATAATAAAGTTTTCAATATGGAGGACGTCGTCGCTTATGCGGGTAATTTTAGGTTCGATATTGAGGTGGCTCTCGAACAACAGTTGGGGGCTTTACCCTTACCTTTCCCTGGGATGGATAAGTCTGGGGCTTCAATTTGTGATTTTTATATGAAAGGTTTATGCAGTAAAGGGGCCGCTTGTCCATTCCGTCATGTTAAAGGTGATAGAACTGTCGTATGTAAACATTGGTTACGCGGCTTATGCAAAAAAGGTGATCAGTGTGAATTTTTGCATGAATATGACATGAGCAAAATGCCCGAATGCTATTTTTATTCGAGATTTAATGCTTGTAGCAATAAAGAATGTCCATTTTTGCATATTGATCCTGAAGCAAAAATAAAAGATTGTCCTTGGTATGATCGAGGATTTTGTAGACATGGACCTAATTGCAGGCATCGACATACAAGGAGAGTGATTTGTGCAAATTACATGTGTGGTTTTTGCATTGAAGGGCCTAACTGTAAATTTATGCATCCAAAATTTGATTTGCCTGTTCAAGATCCTAACACTCAGCCGAAAAAGCAGACAATAACATGTCATTATTGTTCAGAACCTGGTCATAAAGCTATATCATGTCCCAATATGCCTGCTGAGCTTAAAGAAGATCAAACAGTACGAGCTAATATGAATAATAATCAGGCTCAGTTAGTCAATATACAGATACAAGACGGTTTAAAAGCTGGATATAGGCCCATAGACCAAGTCACTTGTTTCAAATGTGGTGAAAAAGGACATTATGCTAATAAATGTCCTAAAGGACATTTAGCCTTCCTTAGTGTAGCATTACAAAATAATCCTAGACCACAAGTTCAACAATCTTAAATCTTTAACATTAGTCAAGTGTTAAAGTTGTCATTTTAATGTTTTCTAAGAAAACCCTAGACTGCTATCATGATCATGTGATATAGTTATTACATACCAGATTTTCATATTCTTTGAAAGAAAAAAAAAACTAAATTTACAACATTATGTTGGTTTGTTGTAATTTAATTCTGTAAGCAATTTTAACTTGCTTTATCCCAAAATTTTACGTACAGCAAAAAACATTCTTAAAAAGTTATGTCAAAATTGCTATTTGTAGCATAGTTAATCCTATAAATAGTAGATTACATTATCCCAAAATTTTGCCAACAAAGTAACTTATTTTACTTCAACTTTGGTACACTTATCACATAATGATTATTATTAATAGCTCAAACTTGTACTTGCTAATATTCATATTTTTTTTTCTTGTAATTTTCTGTTCTGAATCCTTTTTATGGTTAAAATAAATATTTATGATTATTTGCACTTATGCTTCCCTGCAAGAGGTAATCGTAATATATTAGCCATTTTGCCTTCTGTGGTTAAAATGTACTTTTCGTTCTTGGAATGAAAATTTTCATCTTTTATGACCACGATGCATAACCAAAAGCACTGACTTTTCAAAATTTCAAGGGAAGTGAAAATGACTAATACTTAATAACATTTGTTGTAAATAAACTGAGCAATAACTATACAGAATTTATCGGTATACATCTAGATTTTGTGGGGATGTATGTTCTAATGTTGCCTTTTATCTGTGGCATTTCACATATGAATTTATTTATCTAGTTTTTTTTTTTCTCTCTTTTTTTTATAATAAGATACACACAGGTTGTATCTCAGTCTTCTTTATTAAGCATTTGATATAATAAACACGTTTTCTTCCTCCAATAACTAATGGCATAATATTGAACTATCTTGCTGTCAGGCTTTATGTCAGCTTTTTTCCCTGTTTGTGTTTGCTGAAAACTAATTGTGATTTAATTTATGTAACTTACTTATTAAAGCCGTGTATCTGATACTCTTTCAAGAATAAGTAATACATAAATCTCATAAAAATATAATTCTTCATTTAGTGCTTCAAGATGTATAATAGATTATCATAAGTGTATTTAAAAAAAAAAATAATAATAATAATCTGATTTAACAGAATGTAACTAAACATCAAAGCCAGGTACTCAAGTACCTATGAGTTGCTATGTTCATGCTTACCTCATATCTTGTATATAAAGATTTGCCTGTTTGCTCGGTCCAGGAAGTAAGTTCAGATTTGCCTTAAAAATGTGTATGTTCAGCTTGTTTATCTTTTTACATTGTTTCTTTTGTTTGTATGTTTTCTATTTTTATCTCAGTTATGTTTGATTTGTTTAATATATTTTAACTAAAAAGTTTAGATATATTGATTATTCTTTAATATTTTTGTAATGATTAAGAACATCACCATATACTATGCAAAATATGTGCTGCATTGAGAAGTTCCATGCTTAATTGTTTTTTAATAAGTTTAGATATATTGATTATTCTTTAATATTTTTGTAATGATTAAGAACATCACCATATACTATGCAAAATATGTGCTGCATTGAGAAGTTCCACGCTTAATTGTTTTTTAATGATAAAACTAGAATGTGTCTGACAGACTTGTATAAAATCAAAAACTTTCTGCCCACATAAATATTGGGTCAAAAACTTTCGGCAAATTAATTTAATGTTTAATGAAATCACGTGTTATATTATTTTGACGATATGAATTTAAAACTGTAGTTTAAATTAATTACCGTTTAAATTTAAAATGAATTAATATTAATTAAATAATACTTATTTTGGTTTAAAATAATAATAAAGCTAAAAATCCATGATAGAAAGAGCTGAATTCTTATCAATTATTTTTTCAATGCATTTGAAAACAGCCCAATCCTTAATATTTCAACCTCTTCGCAAGGGTCTGTAATGTTACAACAATGTTTTGCATCTTTAAATTTTGAATTGTGCGCAAATAGTAAATAAATCGTACATAAAGTTTGGGAATATTTTTTATTTTTTGGTATTTAAAAAAAAAAATTACGAAAACAAAAATTACGTTTTTTTTTAAAAATAAATTTTTTTCTGCTAAGTTCTGAATTTTGCCGAAAATTTTCTGTGCACGCATGCGACAACTCTGGTGTCTGCACGCCATTCTAACCTATCACATATTTATTCATAAAATGACACAACTAAAGAAAATGTAATTTTTGTGATATTAATGTGAATGAAAAGCATTTCCAGCCATCATTAAGAACATGTTTAAATATCTTTAAAAATGGTTTAATTGAGTAAAAAGAAATATATATATATATATGTATGTACTAATTGTGATTATGTAGATGATATCAGTCACATTCAGAGTGACCTATATACTGTAGGCATTTATTTAAAAATTTTGAATGATTTGATGATCTTCTGAAATAATATTACTTGCATTGGTTATAGTATGACCTGTTGAGTATTGCATAATATACCTATTATGCATACATTGTTGGTTTCCAAGTTGTGGCTCATTAGTTGACTGTGACACCTATTTTTATAGCCCATGGAGCTATGTTTTTAATTATTCTATTCTACAATAATTATTTTTTTTTTTTTTTTTTTTAGAAATGCAGAGTATTTAGTAACAAATAAAAAAAATGGTGGTACTTTGTTATAGTGGGACTCCACAATTATGATTATGCCAGTGTTGCAGTTACAATTTCCCCAAGCTTATATATGCATATATATATTCCAAAAGCGGAACAGCTTTGGGATTAGCCTGCTGTCTGCCATCTTGTTTTTTAAATCAAAACATATTTGTTTTGTTTCTCATTTACAAAATGAGATGGCTGACCGCGGCTGCTAAATCCGAACAATTGTTTTGTTTCTGACATAATCGAGTTAAATCAAAACATTTTAACTTTTATTATTAAATATAAATAAATTAGTCAATAAAATTAAATAACGTGTTTATAATAAGTAAATATGGATGAAAATTATTTTGGTAATGAGAAACAAAACAAATATATTTTGATTTAAAAAACAAGATGGCGGACAGCAGGCTAATTCCAAAGCTTAGCCCAAAAGCTCTTGTATGCACCATATATGTCTTAATATACTTAATATTTACGTCTTATACACATGCCATATATATCATGTATAGCTATATGTTAAAAGTTGACCATATTACTTATGAAATGTTATACATCATTAGGCGATATTTTTATAATGTCATGTATGCTTTGTAATTTGGCGATATATCTTTATCGCTTGACAATTTATCGTCAGGTGCCACTGTAACAAAGAAGTATAAAAAAAAATTCTTATGAATTCAAAGTCATGGATAATGCTGCTTACCACATAATTCATGTGATCATTTGTGGTCCACGAGCACATATAAGTTAGAAACCCATGGTATACATAAACTAGTCAAAAATGTTCTAGCCAGATGAAATTTATATATTTATTTATTAAAAATTTTAAGTTATTTATTTTTTTATAACAAGTTGATGAATGTTATGTTAAAGCTTAAATTACGTAAGAGGCTACTTCACTCACGAGAAAACGCCTGTTCGCTAATGTTAATCGTATGGGACAGTTATTTTATAACATCTTGTTTGCATTTAAATATTTTTAAAGGATTTTTTTTTTTTTTTTCCTTTTGCATTGGACAGCTGAGGTTGATCTGTATACAGGCTGTTTTTTACTTTTTCGATTTTGGTTTCAGATTTTTTTTATTTTGAGAATACTTTTACTTTAGAAACCAGTTCGGAAAGTGAAAGTATCTTAATAAAAAAGAAAACCTTTAAATAAAATTAAAAAAGTAAAAAAATGGCCTGCATAGAGATCAACCTCAGGTATCCAATGCAAGAAAAATATCTGAAAATATTGAAATGCAAACTAGATATAAAAAAAAATTCTACCATAGGATTAACATCAGTGGCTGGTATTTTCATGTGAGTGAAGTAGCCTCTTGATAATATGCTTGCCTCAAAATATAGAATATGTATAAATTGCATGCATATATAATTCTTTATACAGGAATGAAAATTTGTTGCAGGTTTTCTGCTTTTTTTATTTTTTTTTTGGTGGTCAAATTTCTGTGTTTTTTAGCATTTTTCTAAAATTGCTCTTGCTTTTTCATACAGGTTTTTGGTACTTCGATCATTGGAGCACAATAGCAGGACTAGAATCAGAATTGAATAAATATTAACTTGTTAAAAGTTTGTCGCAGAATTTTAATTGAAGTGCTTTCATTTTCACTTTTCAAGGAACATGTAAGTGTAATAACTTCAATTAAAACTTCAAATAAAATACTTCAATTGATTTACTATATTACCCCATAATTTAGGGTTTGTCATTTCTAAAGCAGAATATTTCAGTTCATCCCATAACTTAAAATTTAGTTACTTGTTTTTCATAAATTTTCCATCGTATATTCATGAAGTGAAAAGGATATAGCCAGGGGTGCCATTTCAAAACTTTCTTTGAAGGGAGGGGGAAATTAATTTTTTTATCTCAATATGCACAGTTGAGAAGCAATAAATACTCTTTTTCTAACCTACATTTAAAAAATTAACCAAAGTACTCATTAATGATAAATCTGTCTCATTTTGAGAATGTTGCAACAACAAATATTATTGACATTTATTGATTTCTATGCTTTAGAGACTACATCAGATATGCGAAAAAACATGCAAGCTAATGTTAAGTCTATGGGAAGGTTCTTGGCGGATTTCTCGTTTGCATTTTAATATTTTTAAATGATTTTTTTGGTATAGGATAGCTGAGGTCGATATCTAACGTTGTTAGTTTTTACTTTTTCGATTTTGGTTCCAGTTTTTTTATATAAGGGTACTTTTACTTTCTGAACTGGTTCCAAAATTGAAAATGTCCGCTTATAAAAATAACTGTAACCTAAATCAAAAAAGTAAAAACTAACAACGTTAGAGATCAACCTCAGCTAGCGAGAAATTTGCCAAGAACCTTCCCATAGACTTAACATTAGCTTGAGCGTTTCTTCGTGTGACTAGCATAGGCTCTTAAAGGGGCCGTTTCACTGAGATTCCCAGATTGTGAAATCCCATGTTAACCGATGTGAAAATTTAAAAGCGTGATTACTCATTACCTAATATGATTATTAAAATACAGTTTTCACCATCAGAAAGTAGATGTTAGATGCCAACAAGGTTTATTTTTAAAAATTGTCTCTTCAAATTTAAGTATTTTTAAGATGATGATAAAATTTCGTGGAAATTTCAAAATTTCTAGCATTTTTTTAAAATATTTAAAATTTAAGGAAACAATTTTTAAAAATCACCTTATTGACTTTCTGATGGTGAAAACTGTATTTTAATAATTATATTAGGTAATGAGCAATCACACTTTTAAATTTTCTAATAAGTTAATGTGGGATTTCACAAATGGGTAATTTCAGTGTCCCTTAAAGTGTTTATTTAAAGGGACTCTTCACTCACGCGAAAGCACCCACTCGCTAATGTTAAACCTATGGGAAAGCTCTTTTTGAATTTCTCATTTAAATTTTAATATTTTTAAATGTTTATTATTATTTTTTTTTTTACATAGGCTAGCTTAGGTCGATCTCTAATATTTCTGTTTTCTACTTTTTCGATATTAGGTGCAGATTTTTTTTATAAAGGTACTTTCACTTACCAATCTGGTTCTGGAAGTGAAAGTACCTTTATTTAAAAAAATTTTCAATCAAAATCGAAAAAGTGGAAAATAGTCAGATTAGAGATAACCGACTAACATAAAAGTACCAAAATTAGTTATTTGTTTTCCTCTTTTGACTGATATTTTTTTCTATTATTGTTATTTGGTTTGTAGTAATTTTATGCATATTTTTGCTTTGTGGCCTGCTTCCTGTTTTCATCCCTGTTTGTAAGTAAATAAATGATATGTATAGAGTCCTGTAAAAAAAAAAATACATATATATATGTATATTTACTGAATTGTAGAAGCTGATTTAATTGGGGAAAAAAGCAAATAATTTGATTTTGTGCCCTGTTTAAAGTAATTTTATTTCTTTTTTTTTTTCAAGTTTTTGAGGTGTAGTAGCTTAAGTTGATAATTATTATTTTATTTGTAGTAGGATTTTTTACCTATTCTGAACGACTCTCAAATTTCTAATGTAAATTAAGAAATCTGCCTGTAAATTTTTTAATGGGCATCACAGGATGAAATGTTTGTAATTTCTTTTAAAAATGATTCCTTACTTCATGATTCATTTTTAATACAAGTTTTATTGTAAAGCATTTTCTTTTTTTTGCCCTATTCAGTTGGCAAATTTTAACTAAGAATATCCAAAACTTACTTCAGTTCTTGCTTTTATATGTTTTTTCATTCATAGCTATTTTGTTTATTTTATTTATATATTTATTTATAAACAGATAAGCTATAATTATCAGAGTTTTTGATAATTAGTTAATAACAAGCATTGTTCTGTGATATCTCGTTACAGTGAATGGAAAGTTTTCATCATCATCTTTTCTGTAGTTTGATTATGTAATAGTATATAAGTTTTACAAATATTTATGGGGGGTTTTTTTCTGTATGCAAGAAAATATTTATTTGAGGGTGAAAGCAAAGAATAATTTAATTTTTCGTTCTTTCTTTGTCTTCTTTTTTTCTTATCTTTGTTTTTTGGTTATTTGTTACTTGAACAGTTTTAGAGTCAAATAAATCATATTGCCTTTTTTTTCTTCTTCTTTGTACTTAAATAAAAACAATGTCCTTTAAGTTATTCACATACTTGAACCAGCACAATAAAATGTTAAGTTTCACAAAATACAAACTTCTGTGTTGTTTCGAATTTTCTTTTAAACTTAGCTACTGTCAAAAATTCTTAATATAAATTAACACGTTTCGAATAATTTTCATTTCTTTATTATGATACTTTTTAATATTGATCTATTTTTTAATGATAATTCAATTGAGCTTTTAATTTTTTAGTCATATTTATTGTAGCTTAAATGTGCTGCGATATATGTTTTAAGCTCCTTTAGATTCATCTACACCAGATACAAAGTATTTCAAATAATGTATTGTCATGTTCCACTTTGTAATTTTTTTTTCCTGATTATATATTTTAATTCTTGTTGAAACACGGAAATACTTCGAATTTTATTTTATTTGTCAAAATGTTTTTTTACATTTTACAGTGAAAAATGCATTTCAGTATTGTTTTGAATATTGCTATCATACTGCCATCATTATTCTATATGTTAAGATCTTCTCAAATACATTTTTATTACATATTTACATGTAAAGGCTTAAATCTCTAGTATAAAAACATTGCTCTTATTGTCTGTTTAAATTGTAAAGTAGAAATTCAAGTTCAGGATTGTCCTTTCTAGAGTGCAAATCTCCAAACTTGCTTTCTCTATTATACATTAGTTTTCTTAGTTTAGATTGCTTATTGCAAGTAAACAAACAACATATTCGTAAAATTTCCTCTGAGAGAAAAAAAACAAGTTGGAAATTGTACATCAAATTTGACAAATGAGGTGCGTTCGTACTATAGATAGCTATATAAATATTCAGATCTTGATGATTTTTAATTCTGTGAAATGAATTACATCGTCTGCAGATTAATTTCTGTAATAAAATAAGTATCTCATTCGCTTGACGATTAAACCTTGGTAGCTCCTGTAACAAGAAAGCACCGATTTTTTAAAAATAAATTCAAATTTCTTAATAAATATTTTTATTAATATTTTCTAAAGTTCTAATTCAATTTTAATAAAATTTGAAATGTCTCGACAAAATTTTGCAAAGATAATAATCTTAAATTTCAACGGACCAGACGACAACAATAGGTGCTACGTATTTATATAATTACGAACGCACCTTAAAAAAAAAAAAAAAAAAAAAAAAAAAAAAAAAAAAAAAATCTGAGATTTTGTAGAATTACTGTAGTTACAACTCATAGGAAAAGAAAAAAACTGATCTTGTTGAGCTATCTTAAGCACATAATATATCGAGTAATCAATTTTGTGGCTTAATTTAAACTGTCTTAATTAAACTTTTAATAACACTTGACAGCAAAAATATTAAATTTTTGAATCCCTGCAAAACAAATGTGTGAATTATATAAATATAACATTCTTAAATCCAAATTGCGCCAGCACATACCATTTTGATCAAAAAGTATTTTATATCAATGAAGGAAAATGAAATGCAAAATCATGAAACTAGCTGATCATAGTTGATTCTTAAATGTGCTTTTCTTGTTACTTGAAATCAAAATGAAAAATATCCAATCTTTTTTTACCTGTGAACTTCATAATTTTATGCTTATAAAATAGATGAATTTGTTTGAATTTAAGAATTTGAATCTAATACTCTAGATTCATTTAACTTTTCTGACATAACTGAAAATGTACTAATTTACTTAATAAATAATGGATAATATACAAAATGAAATTTAAATATGTTTATCTAAATATAAAGAAGGGGTTAAAATTCATGGCAATTTAATTTTTATTGTAAGGGTGCATACAGACTCCTTAAATTGCTTTTAAACAAAAAGCACTTTTACAAAGTAATTAAAATGTCTTAAATAAACAAAATAATCTTTGAAACTCCTTCAGTTATCATGAGAGAACATTTAAGTAGCTTTAAACATGCAAATTACTGCTGGCAAAAAAAAGAAAAAAATCATACATTATGATTTCAAAACGTAATTCTTTTGGCATGCGTTTTTTTTTTTTTTTTTTTTTTTTTTTTTCCCCTTCTCTCTATATTATTGTTGTCTTTAATTTTTGTATAAATTTCTTTTGAACTAAATGGATTTAAATTTCTAGACTTGTAAAAAAAAAGTTTCGTGATTAAAAACAGGACTGTTGAGTCGATAGGGAAAATGACCAACTCCAACTGCTGGCATTTTAAAGAAATAGACTCAGACTTTGACTCTGGGTTCATCAGATACTCTACCAAACGCAATAACAAAATTCTTGCATTTTAATGATTAGAGACCTTTCTCTTCGTCATTAATAATAAATGGAACTAATGATGTCATAAAAGGTTGCCATAGAAACAAACTTAAGACACTTACGAGGAATTCCTTCTCCCTTTCACTAGATAGTCTTTTCTGTGGTCAAAAATTTTGCATTCTGTTAATCTCTTAATAAATTCGTTAAAATTCAGAATATTAATGTTTATTTAAAAAAAAAAGATTCATGAAGGTTTTTTTCATACAGGGATATAAAGTATAAGATCAAATAACTAAAATTTCAAATAGAAATAGCTTAACAAAAAACAAAGTTTTTGTTTTCAACAGAAATAGGACTTATAAAAATTTGCAAAAAAAAAAAAAAAAAAAAATGGCTGTGTAATTTCCAATTAATCTTTATTGAAAAAGAGAACAAAATTTACTACATTAGGCTAAAATATTGGATTTGGATTCTGTTTATGACTGGCAGAAAATCTTCTGCAAACTTGGAAAATCGGGAAAATATGCGTTCAGGATAAAATTTAAAATAATTTTACTACAAACTGTGCTAAAAAGGCTGGTGTTGGAATCTGTGTGTTTTTAGTGACTTTTTTTACTCAAAAATCTGAGTAACTCTGACTCCACATCCGCAGCGCTGATTTAAAAACATGTTATTGTACATGCACTGTGCTTACTGATTTTAATTCATTAAAAATTCTTGGACTCATTTTTTTTTTTTCAAGTCTGTATGGACCCTAAATGGCCTTAGTTACTTGCTATTAAATTTGTTGAAGAAACACCACAGATTAAATATTTTTATAACAATATCAATTGCATCAAAATTCTGTGGTTTTATTATGTTATTTAATAAACATGTAGATTTGGTCATCTCATCTTGTAGATATGTATTTCATCCTTTACAGAATTCAATCACTGTCTGCCTTTAATAAAATGTTTTTAATGTGATAGATTTTTTTTACAAAATTTCTGTGACTTAAAAAAGTATTGTTTGTTTGGTGTAAATCTGTAATATAAAACTGTTAATAAATGTAATTTATTTTTAAGGTTATTGTTGTCTTGAATTAATGATTTAAATTACCAAGCTGCCTAGTACAGCAGAATGTCATAATTAAGGGGGGTACTTTTATGTTAGCCGGGTGCAAATCTCGCAAATAACAAATTTTTTACTTGCTAGTAGTAGCTTTTATTTTTTGCATGTGCAAATTAGAAACAATGCTTTGATGATGAAATAAAATGTTTTGATTTATGGTATTATTTCTTGTTACATTGTTTTTTTTTTTTAATGAGTGAAATGAACGTGTTTTAAATTCATGTAATGAATGTATTTTAAAATATTAGTTTTTTTATTTTAAATGAAATGAGTGAAAGGTGTATATTTTAAATCGCATAAATGCAGTATGAATTGTGACGATGGGAACAATATTTGGCGATTTATCACCTGCGCCCGACTAACATAAAACTATATTACTAGGGTTATTGTCTCCTGTTACTCATTTAATATGTGTGATATGTATTCACCCATTCTATTTATATGAATCACTGTTAAATTATGACACTAGCATAGCTACCAACCTTCTGATTTTTTAAAATCAGATATACATACTTTGAAAAAAAAAATTTTTTTTAATAAAATGTTACCTACCTTCTATAGTAGTTATATTGTTTCATTTGTTAAATAAAATTTCTGGTTAAAATAAGTTTATTTGACTTGGCGGGAAAAAAGGGAAGAGTGGCAGCTATGTATTAGTATTTATGAAATGGCTGAAACCTTTAAAATATGTCATATATATTAGATATGCTATAAATGAACACTATCCTTTTGTATGAATGATTTATTGTACTTTTATACAAAAGAGTAAAACCTTAAAAATAATCCCATTTATTTATTAGTAATTGTTTTTACCACTACAATATTGAATTATAAATTATGTATGTTATGAAGAAGACAACGGAGAAAACTTTGGCACCATAAAAATTTTAAAAGAATAATAACCATAATATTATAAGATGCATAATATTTCAGGCTGAATGTTTAACAATTCTTAATTTCGTGTAAAAACATATCAACAAAACAAATGATTTCTCCTGATATGAAAGAAAATGTTGCTGTTGCTTAAGACATTATCATCTTTTGTAATTCCAAAGCAACTGGCCTACATGTCTGCACATTCATTTGCATATCTAATGAGGAACTAACGAATTTTTGGTCAAAAACCTACATTGTGTTTTCTGCTGATTTATTTATTTGTTTTCCAGTTTTATACAGTCTTGACTTTTATTATTTTTCAAGCTTTAAGAAATCTTTTATCATTAAGCAACTGATTAATAAATAGACAGAGAAATATTTGCGATTATTATCAACTAATTTTATGAAACCAATTCAAGATTCATGTATTTAGCTTATTATTTTCTTTTTGTTATTATTATTTTTTTTTTTTTACTAATACTTAACATGTTTCTTTGGCTTCTGATAATGTTCCTGTAGGAATTCCACTGATTTCACTTTTTTCTGCTTTGTCAATTTTCAGATTAAAATAAAACTTACATTATTTTATTATAATTATTGATTGCTTACACTTGCAAAAACAATTTGAGATAGCCCAGTTTGAGTCACCCTTCTACAAGTATGGTTCACTTGGTCAAGTTTTGCCTTTCATTCTAGCTTTTTTTTTTTTTTTTATACTACAACATTTTTGCTTCTATTTATGGATTACAGTCCAAATACAGTCGACTTCCTAAAACCACAATTCTCTAAAATCTGCCGTTCACTTTTGAATGTAAACAATTGCAAACACAGTTATCATTTAAGGTTAAAAAAAAAGAAAAATTATATGATAGTGATTTTATCTGTTATTAATTTTGCAATTGAATTGTGTTTTAAATTTTTTTATATATTGTTTATTAAAATAATACTTTTCTCTAAAATAAAGAAGGAGGGGGGGGGGGGGTCAGATGCAAATATTAAAATAGGATTTACAGTTTTAAATTATGTATTAATGAAAATATTAGGTGGTTAGAGAAACATATTGTAACAATAATTAAATTAGTTTTAAGAGTACATATATAAAAAAGTTCTTTTATTCAATTTACATCTGTAGATGATTTCAATTTTGAAACTATAAATTATGCTATTCATAGAATACAGGGAAATAAATCACACATCAAAATTTAAATTACCATTATGCCTATATTTAAAAAAAAAAAAAAAAAAATAACAAAATTTGATTAGTTTTATAATTGTGTTAAACATATTTAGAAATATTAAAGTACTTTTTTGCTACATATTTTTTCGGCATTTTAGATTTCATGCAAATATTACTAATTTGTAATCAGATTTAAAAGAAAAATACTTAAACAAAATAACGATCTTTAATTTATAAAACTCATGGTCCCAAACTGTGGGAATTTCAGAGAGTTGACTGTATGTGTATGAGTGCTTAAGGTAAAAGGTGAATCTGTGTAGAAATTATTTTATGAATCAATATTATTCATTCATTCATTTATTTAATCCTCTGACGCGCAATATCAAATGGTTTTTGTCAAGAGCTATTTAATTTGTCCATTTTATATAAATATTTAGACAATTATATCTGTTGTTATTAAAATGTTTTGGCCTCCCAATTAAGAAAACAACAGTACCCTTTTTTTCTGCATGTATAAATTAGAAATATTTTTCAGTGTTGAGAAATAGTTTTCACCTTGTGGTATTTTTTCTTTTGTATTTTAAATAAAATTAACATTTTTTTTTTTTTTTATGTGTTTGTATTTTCTCTGCTGATATAAGATTGTCAATTCTCACCAAGGATGGCTTCCTACACTGTCACCAAAACAAAAAAATAAAATTTGCTATTGGCAAAATTTTTACCTGGCTAAGAGAAAAGTGCCAAAAAAAAAAAAAAAAAACCTTAGTTGAAATCGGAAGCCCGAAATCAGCCCACCATTATTTATTCTAAAGGAAAAATCAAGGGAAAAAATTGCTCGTGAAACAAGTTATGTGGAAATATATTGTATTCTGTGGTGCATTTTTTAAATGTAGAGAAATTCCTGAAATACATTCTTAGTTACTTACTATTTATATAGTTAATGTCTTTTGATTATAATAACATGAATTTTTCATGTATATGATGTAAGTTTTTGATAGCTTGAGTATATTTTCGAAGTTAGATATTAGTTTTATTCTTGTACAGCTTATAATTTAGAAAGTGTAATTATTGGTTTTCATCCGCTTTTATTTAATTCTTGTTTAAACAATAAGGTAATAAAATAACTGTATTTTATTATATGCTAATAAATGTCAGAATTCATTCTGATGAAGATTAAGGATACAATAAATTGTATATTTTTCTCTTTGTTATATACTTGTTTAAATTGTTTTAATATTATATAATAACTGTAGTTATTTGTTTATTCCAATTTAATAAATAAAAAAAAAAAAAGCATTTATTTATTTTCATTTTATGAACTTATTATTTTTATTATTGAGAGCGGGATAGCATTAAAGGCAAAATATATTACACATTTTCAAACCTGCGAAATTATTGTTCATAAATACTTTTTGCTGCTATAGTTAAAGATTTATGTCTAGTGAAAACAGTTATGTCTTGTATCCTTCACTGAAAAGTATACTTTGGATAAATTCTGTGCTGCAATTACAAAATAATTTTCATCTCTACATGCAAGATGTCATATCTTCCAATTAAAATTCTAATTTTCTTTCCCCTTTTTTTAATAAATAAGATATAATTTTAATTGTAGTTGATTATTATCATTGTTAACTTACAGTTCCCCAGAAATTGGTTTAAATGATTATTATTTCATCAATATGTTTTACTTTATAGTAACCTGTTGTATTGCACTTGTAGTTTATAAGATCTGTTGAGTTTTGGGGGAAAAATACTTAAAAATCTTATTTTTAAATTAAAATGTATAAGTCATAAGCTAAAAGTATAATTATTATCATTTATAAATTTTAATTTGATCTTTAAATTGCCATAAGTTTCCATAAAATTGATCCATTCTTGAGTTTTTGAGCAGTAAGATTGATTGATTGATTCTCCCAGTTTTTTTTTTTTTTTCTCTATTTTCTCAAAAATTACTTAAAATACTGTTATGCAACAAACTGCAGATTGTAGCAGAAACATTTTCTATCTTCTGGCGATAAGTTAAGTGTTTGTTATACAACCGTTTCTGAACCTATTCCGGATAAACTTAAAAAAATATTTTTTGTAAATGTTGTTTTTGACTCTAATAGTCAAATTAACATAGAAATGGGTATTTTTTTCCTAAAATCACAGACACTCCAATTTTATATATTAGTATAGATGAAATACAGCTCAGTTTATTGTAATCTAGATTTGAATATTAGAAACTTAAGAATATGTGAATGGAAATTATTTTGTGATTGTGACTGAAAGTAATTTTGAAGAAAAGAAGAAGACTGAGAAAATCCTCAAAAATTGTGACGTTTATGTCTGATATGCTAGTCATAAAAATCAAATACTGTATATATTAACAAATTGTATCTTCTACATTTTACCTGAAATATATCTGTTTATGTAACATTATGCATTATTTGAAAAAGTATATAAGTATTATTTAATATGACATACATCCAAATTTCACATTAAAATTCCAGATATACTTGCTAGGTTTTATTTTATTTAAAACTATATGCTTTAATATCTTGAAATTAAAATAAAACATTTTGTGTTAATTTATGTGCATGAATTGTATAGTGTAACACCCTTATGTATTTTGAATAAATAAGTTCAAAGAATTTTCTCCTGTTTAAGATGTATGATTGAAAATGTAGTACATTGCTGTTAAAGTACTTGAAGGAGATATTTGATGCATCAATGGTTTAATTTTTTTTTCTCTCTTTCCACATTTTTTAATTGATAGTTTTTCTTTATGTCATAAAATTTATCCCTCTCAAGTTGATGTAAAACTTAAGTTTGCCATTATTCATACTTGTTTTGATATTCAGGTTTCATTATTTAAAATAAATAAATAAATAAAACATCAATCAAATTTGACTGGCTATTGTAATTATATAATCAGCTAAATACAAAGTTTAAAGTGCAAATGAGTATCATATTTCATATTTGACTGTTCATATATTTATGGCATTTTTTTTTCTTTTCACTTATAAAAGTTCCATATTTGCTGATTTTTATTTTATTTAATAATTTTACATGCTTTTATGTCTTGAATTTAAAAAAAAAAAATACATATTGTGTAAATTTATACAGATGAATTGTGTATTATACTTATGTATTTAGAATAAATAAGTTCAAATACTTCTCTCTTATTTCAGATTTAGGATTGAAAATGTAATGTATTGCTGTTAAGCTTATATTTAAATAATAATAATATGATGTATGTGTGTCAGCTTATGAAAATGTTAGAACAAATCCCTTTATATGCTACTTGAATGTTACCAATGTGTATATTTTCAAATGTAGTTATATTTTAATGTGTATTTTAAAATGTGACGGTGTTGTTATCATGAATGTAATATAAAATATGTATTATATTATATGCTATTGTAAATATTGAGCGAGATAAAAAATTTTGTAATTTATGTTGTGAACTAAGTTCTTTAGGAAAAATTCTACTAAGAAACATAACATGGAAGAAGTTAAGCAAAAGTTCCAAGAAAGTCGTACATTTTTGAAAAACGAAGCTTTGAAGGATAAAAAAAATAGCACCAGCAGGTAAATATTTTTTACATACATGTTTATAAGTTTCTAAGATTTTCTGTAGAATTTCTTTAATGTGTTATTTTAAGTATTTTAAAAATTTAAATATATATATATATATATATATTAAATAAGATTTTAAGAATATTAAACTCAAAATAATTTAGGTCAAATTAGCAATGAAAAATGATTAATTGAAAATGATGGAATAATTAGTAAATGACTGTACTTTAAATTAGTTGTATTCTATCCATACGCAGGACATAATAACAAGTTAGTTCCAGATATGTTGAAATGTATCTGTCCGATCAGTCTGTAGTTTATATTAGCGGTGCACCGAGTAGTGATTTTGGCCGAATACTAAATATTCAGCTAGCCAAATATTCTCCTAGTTAGGCTGAATAGTAGCTATTTGGCCGAATACTTTTATATTTCAGAGTGTAAAGGTATTAAAAATTTAAATTTCAAAACAATTTTACATAATATTTAACACAGATACTTCCATTTTGATAAACAAAAACGTTTTACAAGTAAGCTTTACTCTTAAAAAAAATATGCTTTGAGTTATTTAAGAAGAAGATAGTTTAAATTATTTGTCAGAAAGGTTAGTAAAGTAAATAAACTCTTTTCAAATGGCAGCAACTCAGCAAGAGTAATGTTCCTGTTCCTTTTGATTTAGCAAGGAAATTGTTAATATGGAATGGAGGATAATTTTGAGAGGTTGTAAACATACAGGTTATTCCTAAAATGTTGTAACAAACTTTCAGGGGAGGTAATGTGGTCAAGACAAACAGTTTTGAACAAGAAACATCTCGATCCACTTATTTCATCAAAAATATAATACATTTAATGCAATAATTAATTAATTTGTTGAAACTGAATTTTCGTGCACAACTTTAACAATAATGAAGATATTTTAGCGAGATTTGCATCATTAATTTTGCTTGTATAAAATGTTATGATATCATGGGAAGTGACTGAATTTTGGCTAGTATCAGCTACATTCTGAATAAAGGAATGTCTAACTCAGTGTTGTTTAGATATGAATGGTGGCAATTTCCAGCATTTCTCGCCATGTTATCAAATTTCCCAGAAATCCAAGTAACTCTTTTGAAAATATAGTTACAATATCTACATAATTGTTAAAGCAACAAATGAAAATACATGTTTGACCTGAAGTGAGATATTTGTATTTTTGACTGAATAAGTGGATTATGATCTTTGTTTTCTGGACAAAAATTGCCTGTCTTGATGGCTATTATCACTCCTGAAATTTTATTCCATTTTGTTTAGCAACACTCGTTTTGCAAAAAAGCAAGAATCAGACTATATTTAATACATAATGTTCACGAACTTGCATTTGTATATCATTAAGTCCTATGAAGGTCATCATTAATGGTTAATTTTCCTAAGTGACACTTTTCAAATAGCAAATAAATAATGTAAAAACATTCTCTGTTATTTAAATTTAATTCTATTTTTAATTATTCTGAATATCTTTATTAGTTGATAATTAAAAGTAGAAATGTATGTTTTTTGAAATATTTTTAAAAGGATTTTAAGTATTTGGCAGGCAAAATAGTTTGGTATTCAGCCAAGTCGAATATTCAGTAATCAGTAGACCAAATAGTTTGATATTTGGCCTAATCGAATATTTGGTAGTATGGCCAAATACCGAATAGATACCAAATATTCGGTGCATTCCTAGTTTATATCCAAATAAAATGATTTTTCTTTAAAAAGTTTTATGCACTAAGGCTAAAGCTCTTTATTTTCAGAATACCAGTGCACCAAATCACTACTCAAAATGATTATCTTATTTCATTATCAAGTTATTAATTTTAATAAGTTCAGACGTGAAAATTTTCTGTTATTATTGTATAGTCTTATTTTTTAGATAATAATTTTAGGCTATATATTTTTATCCACCCTAAAAAATGTTTTTCTGTTACTTAGATTTACAAGCGTAATTCCCCAATTGTTTACTTGTATTAATCTCCATTGCTGCTCATTTACTTAAAATGTTGTCTTTATATTTCCTCCATTTTAAAATCTGTGAAATTAAGGCTTGTTTTAGGTTTTCAACTGCTGTTTTCATGCCTTTCTAAAGTTTGGTTGTTTTTCTTAATATGAAAAGAAAATATATTAAGGTAGATGAGAACTGCAAATATTTCAGCTGTGAATTGAATATTATTTTTAAATGTTACATTGTATTTTTTTAAGTCTTATTTCAAGTAGCTCACTTTAGGTATTGTTTGTGGTGTAGTAATGTATAAAAAAATATATTTAAAATTTATTAAATTCCTAATATGGTATCTATATTATAAAGGACAATCGTGTCTGTGCGTAACGTTGATGTCATTTTGCGAATGACAACACTTGATGATATGAAATTTCGGTTTTGCAATTTTTGCTACTTCAATTTTTTAAATTTCTAAACATAGCATATTTTTAATTTTTACTTCGTTATATAGGGAAAACAATTTACTTTCAGTTGCAATTTGTTTGAAAACTGTATTGCAATTTACTCATTTATTATGGTGTTTAAATTAAATTTTAAGCAAGATCTTTTTTTTTTTTTTTTTTTTTAATCTCTCTCTCTGTCGCTTGCAGATGATTACAAAATATTAATCTGTTTGTACTTTAAACAAGTATAAAAAGTTCAGCATTTGTTTCCAGCTAATAGTCCATAACGAAATTAAAACTTCATTAAACAATAAATAAAATAGTATAAATAAAACCCAAATTTATCAGACAAGTAATTAAAATAAACACTTAAAACCGCTCAAATTATCAGAATAATAATAAAAAAAATACTTCTGTAGATAAGCAATTTCTACTGCTATTAACTTCTGGCACGAGGTCAATATAAAATTGTCGCTTTCAATAAATTTCAAAATTTTATTTGAACATATAATTGACATATTTCATATAAAAATTCACTTTGGTATTGTTAGGGGGCAATCTAAAAAAAAATTATTAAATGTAAAAAAATCTTTTAGAGTTTTAATAAAAATAATAATTGGTTTTCATATATAATCTCAATCCTGGGGAGCCCGGGTTGGATACCCTAGTGTTTATAAGAATACATTTCTTATGTATATAATATTCTAAGTTTTGACTGGAACTGGATAAAAATTCTCTCATATACCATATTTATTTACATATTTTGTGCCTTTTGAAAATTTTATGCACCCTGTACTTTTGAAAGAAAATTTGGATAAAAACAAAGTTTCACATAATTTTTGCATCACGATAATGAGATAATAAAACTGCATGTATCCTCATAGTTTTCATTTTGCAATATTTCAATTTGGTTAGATAACAATCAAATTATATATGTATAATAAAGCTTTTTGAAAATTATATTTATAATTATTAAATCAAAAAGATAATCAGCACAATATAAATTAACCAGTAAAAGGAAATCGATAGAAAAAATATGCCATTATTGCTAAATGCTCTGATTTAAAAAAGAAAAGAAAAATACAAATACAGAAATTTATAACATTACAAAAGGGAAAATGAAACTTATATTGTGAAACACTTTATCAAGGGCAATATTCCACAATATTAGTAAGTCGCAATTGATTTCTGTTTTAACAAGTGATCAAGCCAAAATTGCTATGTTCAAATTGCCTGATAACTATGACACCACATATGAAAGAATTGAAATTAAGAGTGGATCAGTCCTAACAACCATATTAGAAAAATACCAAATCAGTACCCATAATGAAAAAGATTGAGACATTAAAAATAAATCCAATTTAAGAAATCAAACGAAAAAAATCTTCACTTACTTACACAATTCATAATTTGTGAACAGGACCAAATATTGTAACAAGTACATGGAATGATTCCATATTTGTTTCCCACAATCTCTTTACTTCAGTCACAGTGCAACTTTTTGCAGATGGTATTGTAAATGATAGCTCAAAACTGTGCATAGGTGCTGATTTGTTTACACTGAAAATTTCTTATTTACGGTAGGGTGTTTCGTTGAATAAAAAAATAGTAAATCAGATGGAGGTGAATTTGGAGTGAATGAAAAAATTATTTTATATTAGCATAAATAGTACAGTGGAGCATCGATTATCCGTTCAAGCAAATGACTGGTTAATCGAACGTATTCCAGAAAGCGAAATTAAAATTTTTATTCATGCACTGCAGGAATTCTGCAAGCGCTTGGCTCCCTGCCAACAGTGGCCTACATAACACATTCCAGAAGGCGAAACTCAAATTTGTGTGCCATGCACTGCAGGAGTTCCGCACACGACCGCAAGTAAACTCCTTGGCTCCTTGCCAAGAGTGGCCTATGTTGTCAGTGGCTTGTGAGCCTTCGATAGTTAGACATATGTATAGTGCAGTTTGTCGAGACATATGTATATACATATGACAGTTTGTCATGCCGTACACAATGGAATGCAAATGTAAACGTGTTGTTCTCAGCATTTCTGATAAACTTAGAATAATAGATCAGTTGAAGAATGGTATTAGTGGATCAAGTTTAGCTTGTGAGTATGAAATTGGATGTAGTATAATGTAGACCTACAGTGCTGTACTTTTGATTTCCTGCATATTTCTCTGATCACTTTATTCCTTAATGGTTTGTTCTCTTCTTGTTGTAAGCATGGTAAATGGTAATACAAAATGCATACATATTTGTGTTTATTTGTTTCACTATGCTCATATAACCCAAGCATTTTTTTTTTTTCGAAAATGATCAGTTATCTGAAATCTTATTTATCCAGTCACCTATTAGTTCAGATAATTGAGGCTCCACTGTAATATCCACTAAGAAAAAGAATTAAAGCTGTGGCTGTGAATCTGGGAAAAACATCTTATACAAAATGCTAAGATGTTTTCATACTTTTAAAGCATATAAGGGTTTTTTCCATATTTTATTGTGGAATGTTCCAGAAAACTTAAAAAAATAATAAATTATGTTGTTCCAGTTCATGTTCAAAAATTATCTACAAATTTTTGAAACTGTTATACATCTCGTTTAATCTTAATTATTGATTTAAATGTTGTGTTCATCTTATAAAGTCATTTATCTTTTTTTCTAAGTTGTTCCTTTGAGAAACATTAATTAATACTATAAAAAAAACCCTCACATATTTTTCGCACCCCCTACTTTCAGAACTGAAGAACGAGTAAAAAGAAAGTGTGCAAAATATACGGGTAAATATGGTATATGTTTAATTGTATTAAAATTTCTTTATAACAAAGTTAAAGAAACGACCAATATAAATTTGCAAGTTTCTGTGCCAGTTATTTTGATTTTTTTTTTTTTTTTTTTTTTTTTTTTTTTTGTAGAAGTTTTTTATTGATTGGTAAAAATATGTATTAATTAAATAATTCTATTTTATTCTTTTGATGACCCCTTCCCCCCACCCCCCCCCAAAAAAAAAATAAATCCAGAAATTTTCTAACATATTTAATTGCATCTCTTTCTGAAGGATTGCCGGCTTTTCCTTATTTCCTTAGCCAGATTGACACTGAAAAAATCTTTATTGCCAAATTTTTTTTACCACCTTGCCCGATATTATAAATATTTAATAATTTTATTTTTCATATCCAGTTGTAAAGAATCTTAACCAGAATTTACATTAAGATGAAAATAACAGTTTGGTATATCTTTGTTTAATTATGCTGACGTAAAGTGTATTTATGAAAGTACTCAAATCCTATTAGTCTTAATAAGATTTGACTCTCAATCCTTAATTGCCATTATCTTTTTTTTTTTTTTTTTTATGTTTACACATCAAGATAAAATTGAATTTGTGATAAGCTGCCATCTAGTAGAAGATAAAGATATGAATTGTACCTCAGATCAACTTTTATAAGATTTTTCATAAGCATGTTAATATTTTCTAAAATAATCAATCTGTAGTATTTTTTCATTACTACAACTTAAATATTATATTAAATCATTATTAAAAGTTGTGAATAACTGGAAATTTTACTAATTATCTGTTTGACCAAAAAATGTCATTTCAAAATTATCTTGAGTGGAGAGGGCAAAGTTTTCTTGAAGGGTGGAAGAGAGCAAATTTTCTTTTGATCTTGTTGTGCATAGCTAAGAAGCTAGGTATAGTTTTTATTCTCACATGTATTGTAAAACATTGAGGGGGTCAAATGGCACCCCTGGTTTGATCTTGGATAAGATAATATTACATTCTAAATTTTGGTGGATTTTCTGTAATAAGATAACATGTTAAAAATAAAAATAATTTTTATTCAGTGTGGTCAAATTTGTTACCTTAATTAAATAAAATATAAATTGTCTTTTGATTTCTTAAAGGTCTTTTAGTAGATTGGCATGGTATGAAGAGAATGTAGCTGTCTGAAGATTATTTTGATGATTGAAGCTTTCTTCATCTACAAAGAAGAGAAGAATCCCCAATGTATGCTGATGATTATGTATATTTGTAACATTCATGTGTATACTTAAAATGAATATAATAAAGACTTTTTCATTTTATAAGCTTTTTTATTGCTGTTTATTTTCAGAACAAATTATTCAGTTTAATGTAATACACACTAAAGATAACAAGAAAGTTTTCTCAGTTTTTAAAAGTGTTTTACAATTCTTTAAAAATAAGTTTGAAAAGGAAATTGAACTGTTATTGATGGGATATAGGCAGAAATATTCTATCTAATTCCAGAGGTGCCAAGTTCTCACTAATCTTCCATAATATGTAGGTTGATTTGACCCAGGTTTAATATGTTTCGCACCAGAATTTTTAAAAAGCAATTAAATATATTCCACATAGAAACCTAAAAATAAATAAATAGATTTTCTGGTACGAAACGTCCTTAAACTTTCATACAACTTCTGTTGTTAATTCAAATATTACAGAAGATTAGTGGGAGCTTGGCATCTCTGTAATTCTGAAGCTTTTGCACGGTCAGCATTAGTAATACAAAGAAGCTGTGGGATATCCTTTGGCTATCCTTACTTTCTGTTTGAAACCTTTTTCCTGGATTACTGGAAAACAGAATTATCGTCTGTCTTCTATAGTCGTACAATGATATTTTTAAACAATAAGAATTATGACTTTTGCAGATTTTTTATTTTGCAGTGGTTGGGTACAAATAACAAATTTGCTATTTTAAACAAATTTTCAGGGACGTAAAATCACTAAATGTTGTCGTGAGGGAATATTTAGAATTAATACTTATTTCAGTGTAAGAATTTTTTTTTAATGAAAATTAACTTTGAAACAGTTATAAAATGTTAACAATTTCCAACTGTGTACTTTCGATATTGTGCTCAAACTCTGATGACAAAAAATTTAATTTTGAAACAGTTTTAAAATGTTAACAATTTCTACTGTGTGCTTTCAACATTAGCATTGGGCTCAAACTCTGGTGACAAATTTTTTGGGCTTGGATTTCAAATCATCTGGCTCGGGCCGCAAAAGAATACACACACTACTGAATTATTATTGAACTTACCAAGCTTATTTTTGCTTTTGTGTTTACCTAGTCTACCACTAAGTAAAAGGAAAGCTCTTCCATTCAATGTTAAGATTTTTGATAATTTAAATTTTTAACTAAAACATGCATGAGCTATTTCAAAAACTATAATTTTCTGATTTTACTTAATACATTATTAATTTATTATTTTGAAATCAATTTATTGATATTATTTTGGTAATTAATTTGAACGATTAAATATTTAATAATTTGTTCAATTATTTTTATTATTTAAAAGTGTTTATTTGAACATCTTCAATATAATTTTTTATTGTAATGCTACTGTTTTTGCCTATATGTTTTTATTATCACTAAACTAAGCTGGAGTGTTTGGATTAAAGCACCAAACTATTCAAAAAAGAGAATGGTAAATAAAGATAATTTTATTGTGACATTTACACTAAAAAAAAAAAAAAAAAAAAAAGACGTTGTTACACCACCTGGAAAAGTCAGGGAATTTGGAAATTGGCCTAAGTCAGGGAATTTCAATATTTTACCAAAAATCTGCAAAAGTCAGAGAATTTAATAAAATTTCATGCGAGCTGCCAAATAATTTGTGCCTTAATAGGTGAGAAATATCTTCCATGTTTTCACAGATTCCAGTTTTTGTTTTCTTTAGACATTTCATCTAAATCACCCTGCTCATAAAAATTTCCACTTCCTACTCTTACCCCCCCCCCCCCCCACATAGTTTAAGATTTTTAAAACTCATTAATAATACACTTTTTAAAAAAAATCTCCAATATTTGTTATTTTGAAGTGACAATTTATAACTAATAAACATCATTTTATTTTTTCCTCCAGATCTTTCATTGTTTCTGACAGCTGAATACTGATTGTGATTTTTTTAGTCTAAATGATTATTTAAAATATATGTGTATTAAGATTTATTTTCAAGGCATGGTATAAATTACCTAGAATTTTATTTTTGAAGGTAAATAACTTCCTAAATGTCCACTTAGGATAGTTGAGTATTTACTATTCAATTTAGTGTAGTATTTATAAGGGGAAGTGGGGGGGGGGATGCTTATGTTAATAATGTCATTATAGGAAGAATAAAGCAAAAAAAGAAAATCATCTCTAAACTTTTTAATTTAAACAGGAATCAAAATTTTGAATTTTAGGGGTTGATTTAAGTATTTTTAATTATAAACAACTATGTAATGGTTATTTTTTAATCTTTCAAATATTTTTTTTTCAACTTAGTTTTTCCTGTAAATTACAAAATTTCTATTTTAAACTTAAATTATAATAAGCATTAATTAATTTTAAACTTAAATTATAATAATGTTATAAAAAGTAACTTTACTTGATAATATTATCAAGTCAATTAAACATGTCTAAAATTTTTAAAATAATTTACTTTCTACATTTTAAGAACCTTGTAAAACGAATGATTCAGTACACAAGCGTGCATTTTTCTAGAATCAGAGTTATCTATTGCATTGAGAGTTTCTATTGAATCAGAGTTACTACACAACCTGGAAAAGTCAGGGAATTTGGAAATTGGCCTTATGTTATAAGTCAGGGAATTTCGATATTTTATTCAAAATCTGAAAAAGTCAGGGAATTTAATAAAATTTCATGGTAGCCGTGAAATAAGTCGGAGCTTTGTCCCATAAAAATCTTCCATGTTTTCACAGATTCAGGTTTTCTTTCCTTTAGAAATTTCATCTAGAAAATCGCCCTGCTCCTCAAAATTTCTACTTCCTGCTCTTGCCACTCCCACACACAATTTAAGATTCTTAAAACTCATTAATATACTTTTTGTGAAATGTTTCTGCAATATTTGTTATTTTGAAGTGACAATTTATTAGTTTCAAATCTTCTCAACCTCAACCCTGAAATGTCTGGTTCTCTTCGTCTTTGTTTAAAGTTCTAATAGTTGCTGAAGTGAACAATGGTTCAGTACAAAAATATTTTTTTTTTTTTTTTTTTTTTTTTTCTTTCAGTTTGAAGAAAACTTTATTTGAAAGTTTGTAACTATCATAAATTATTAAGGAAAGCAATTCCTGTTATAGTCCTAGGAATAAGTTTTTCTCGGGGGGAGGGGGGGGGGGTGCATAAGTAAAATTTTCAATGAATATTATCTGTAGTTGGAAAATTTTAGTATTTTTGAGTGATACAAAAATTATATTACTCTCGGCATGTACAGACCACACTGCACCACTAGATTGAAAATTTCTTAAAATACACCTTGAAAAGTCAGGGAATTTTATTTTCCTATATGAGTTGCAACCCTTATGAATGTGATATAGCTTTTATCACACACACACATAAAATATATTTTTGTAATTTGTTTATTTAATATACAAATAACACTACCTACCTAACTAAATATATATAGATAGATAGATTAATTCTTTAATTTCCTTTGAAATTTTTAATTCTATAAACTCAACTGTCTTACTTTGCAAAAAAAACATACTGACATAAAAAAATATTTTTCTAATTTCCAAATTTTATTTTGATTAGTCTAGCAGAATTTTCACAATCATTTCATAATAATAATTATGATTTACGGCACAATGTGTTTAAATAAAATCAAGAGAAACAGTTTAAAAATGAAATTATTGTTAAACACCGAGTATTTTTATTTTATTTTCTAAAGTACATGGTGGTCTACAATAAAATCAACTTAATATACAGTATACACGGCATGGGTGTTAAGGTTATTCTTAAATTCAAAATGAGTACTTTCTGACACATTCGTAAATGCTTAAAATTAGCAGATGTTCTGATTATGAAACTATGAAATCAATTAGTGTTTTCCCTTTTTCGATAAAGGCAAAGAAACGTGAGGCTGTTCTCAAATCCGAAGGAGCTGCTTTCTGACACATTTCTGAAATCATTTTTTTTTTTCGGAAAGAAATGAAATTGGCAGGAGTTCTTATTCAGAAACTATGTAATCGAATGGTGTTTTACATTTTTTGATAAAGGTATAAAATATCGTTTAGAAAATACTGTCAAAGTTGGCGTTTCGAACCGAATTTCCGGATGCGACAGCGCGGGAATAGGGATAAGGACATGTCGTCACGTGACAACAATCGCTTATAATTCAATAAGCAATTCATTTGTTAAAAAACGAAAAACACCACTCGATTTCAAATCACTTCAATAGTCAGGTCTGCAAGTGCTTTTGCGTTTAAAAACGAGCCCGTAAATGTATCAAAGTTTCGTGTTGTTGAGCGGGGAAAAATACTTTTTTGAGAACATGCTTTAAGGATGCTGTCGAAGTTGATATTTCGAATCTACGAGTCGTATTTCTGGACACAGCATCCCGAGAAAGGTTGTCAAGAAATAGCAATCACTTCCAACTCAAAATGTAATACATATATTGAAAAATGAAAAACGCTGTTAGGTTCCAAATCATTTTAGTACTCACGCCCGCAATTGTCACACTTTTAGGTTAAAACAAGAAATAAAAATCATGCGCCAAGCATAGATTATGAAACACTTTCCAACATTTCCAAAATACTTTAACAAAACTTCGCCGTTTAATAAAGTAAAAGAAAAAATACATAAAACACATTTGAAAACCTGATTTCAGCAATAACCGTTCATAACCTGAAAGATTCTCTAATTCTCTTGGGTAGTCGTGATCTTTAGATTCGTATATATTCTACATGGTATACTAAAATTTAGCAAGAAAACCCATAACACAGTTAAAAATTCACCTTCAGTCATTTCTACCAATAGACGAAAACGTACTTGCAAACATTCCTTTGTACAGCCTTGTATAGTACCTTATTGCCTACAGATCTTTTTTATACATGCCACATATTAGGCTAAAATTTAATTCAGGCAAAAATACGCCCAAAACTACTGAAATCACACTTCCAGGAATTACTATTCATAGCCATCCATCTATATGATTTCATTTATATTCTGAAAACATCTCTAAATATAAATGATCTTGAAAATGCAATTCAATTTAAAAACATCTTTAAGCAATTCTCGCTCATACTCTGTGGTAATGCTTACGAATACTTTTGTGTAGCAGTGTAGTTTAATGTAGATCTGTAGAATTTATACAGACCACGTATTATGCAAAATTTAGTAAAACTTAAAAACGCAAATCATAACAGATAACTCACTTCGAACAATTATCTATAACAGACAGTACTGTATGCGACATTTTTTTGTGGTGGCCCTGATACGACATTTTTTTGTGGTGAACAATAAATGCTATGCCTACCATATTCTACAGCAAGCTTCTTATAGTAAGCCTTGGTTAATTTCTATTATAACTGTATTAATTTCATCATGTTTGAAATGGTGCAACATAATTTAACAAACTGCAAGCAGAACAAAAGAAAAATACCGTAGCACCCCCGCTAATCTATGAACTAATTGGGACCGATGCCTGTTCGGATTAGCAAAATTGCGATATAAATAGAATAAGAAAGGAAAAAAACAAAATTCAGTAGAGCGTCGATTATCCGAACCTATCGGGATTGGGACTAATTCGGCTAATTGGACAGATGAAAGTACACTGCACACTGACTGTAACTGTAAAGAAAGGTGATTGTACCACTTCTGTGCGATGTTGAATTCAGGGGGGGGGGATATCCCCCCCCCCGCCCGGAGCATTGAAATATCCCCTCCCGGAAGATCTGAGATTTTATGCTTTCAATGATCAAAAAGTTGAATTCTTTTTTATACTTATATTAAGGATTAGATATACTAGAAATTTTAAGATAGATTTTTAACTTTGTTTAGTAGCACATTTTATGCCGATTTTACAGTATTAATATTTCTATATAAATATAGTGGTGGCGAAGAACTTGGTTTATTTATTCAAAGTTAAAAAGTCATGCAAATTTACATCACTATGCATTTAAGTGTTACTATAATTCAGTTTCAAGCCCATTTTCATCGTCCATTCTCTGCGGCAGATATCAATATATGTATATAATATTTAAATAAAGTTGGTGTACCTTGCAAAGGCCTTCACTAGCGATAAAAGGTTTCAGAATACATATTTGTAATTTAACTCTACAGCTATTTCTGTAATAAATTGCTTTAATGTTATTAATCATGGTTTCATTTATATTTGCTGTTTTAACCCTTTCCGGCACAATGGTCCCACTCCGGGCACACCTAATTTTAATTCCAAACTTTCATTCGACACCAAGAATATTTAATAAAATTTTGTTTCGAGATTGAAAGCTTAAAATAAGGAGTTTTTATTTTCTAAAAAAGTCGTTTGTAAATTCCGGTGTTAGTCAGTAATTTCTCATTTTACGAACAGACTTTGTCTGTGCCGGAAAGGGTTAAATACTTTCCAAAGCAAACAGCTCGATACACATTTACAAGCTTTTTCAAGATCCACAAATATAAGTTCTGTTGTTCTGCCCTTGTCGCTCTGTTTTTCTAGAATCTGATTTGGAACAAACATGTGGTCGATGGAAGATCAACCTCCTGAAAATCCATTTTGTTCTTCAATTCATCCGTCTTCTAGTCTATATTTTAATATTCTATAGAATATTTATATTACTGGACCTGTAACACATATTCCTTTCTAGTTGCTTCAGAGTCTCTTGTCGACTTTCTTAAAAATTGTTATTAAATATCCTTTCTTTAATTCTTGCGGTATTGAATCTCCTGCCAAGATCCTGTTGTACAATTGAGTTAATATCCTTACAATGCTTTTACCACCATATTTTAGTAGTTTAAGGTTTATTCCACCAAGTCCAAGTGATGTACCACTTTTTTTTTCCCCCGTCACTGAGTGCTTTTTCGATCTCTGCACTTCTGATTTCAAATTCAACATTTTGATGTTCAAACTCATCTGAATTTTTAAATTCATCTCTGTTCGCCCATGGCGGCCGGTAAGGTCAAATAAGAGGGGAGGCTGAAATCAGTAGTAAAATAACCGCCCCCCCCTCCCACTCCCACTCCATTAGGCACAAAATGAAGTCAATGATAATTAATAATTTTAATTATAATCTTATTTCAAGATGTTTTGTATTTGTACAATATATTTTATTTATTTTTAAAACATTTTAGGAACCTTTAAAAAAAATAACGACATTTGGATAAAGGCTCTGATTGCATATTTATACTGTCTTCTTAAATAAAATAGATAAAAATGTTTTTTCGAGTAAACCATAAGGGAGATACGATTGGTGCACCGCATCCAGGCCTCGTGCTTATAGAGAACCTCAGCCAAACAGAAAGACCCCTAAACAAATATATTTTTTAAAAAGTTATGATCCGAAAAGTTTTGCGTGCCGGTGCCATACTTATACTTCCCCTCTCTCAAAGTTTCATAGCTGCCAACTTATTGTACGACTTTTTTTTTTTTCATTAAAATTTAACAGTAAATTTTATGAAATTTAATTACCGATATTTAACGGCTATTTACGATTAAATAAAGCAAAATGTCTGTTAATTTTTATTGGCAAGAATAAGTCGTTTCAAATTAGCAGCCACATGAAGTTTCATAAATTTCCTTCCGGGTGCGATATCTTCGTTGTGAGAACAAGGGAAGTTATTATTTCATTTTCGTGTTTTTTTAGATAAATTTTATACATATATATATATATATATATATATATATTTTTTTTTTTTTTTTTTTTTTTTTTTGATAACTTTTCAAAGAACTTTTCACTTTGATTATTTTTTCCACATTTTCAGTATATGCATTTGAAAATTTCTTTTTTTTTTCTTTTCAGTAAATATGATTAAACAGAAAAGTGATTGAGTACATTTTTACGCATCTATTTCATTATATATTATTCATGAGATTTCACCTAACAGAAAAAAATCTGCTAGGATGAAAATGGAATCGTAGAGTACTAACAAAAATTCGTTTAAGGCAGGTTTTCATATTAGAAAATACGGCGTATGTTATAATTCTATTTTATTCTTTTCGACGAGACCGTGGGACTTTCCGTTTAAGGCAAGATTCCGAAATAGACAGGTTACGTTTTTACGCATTTTACATCGTATGTAATTGATGAGATTTCCCTTAATAGAGCAAAATCTGCTAAGATGGAATCGTAGGGTACGGGAAAAAATTCCATTTAATGCAGGTTTATATATTAGAAAGTACAGCGTATGTTATAATTCTATAGTATTCTTTTCGACGAGACCGTGAGAATTTTCCGTTTAAGGCAAGATCCCGCTATAGACAGGTTTCATTTCCATGGGTTTTACTATATTATTTTATTATCGCATAGCTCTTTAACTTTCCGATTGCCAAGATGACGGTCCATTGGACCCAAAAACACATTTTTTGGTTTATTAGCTTAAAAACAGTAACTGAAGATTTTAAAAAACTGAAAGATATATGTGTCCAATGGGCCCAACTGGTACTTCTTGTTCAGTCTTTTTTTTTCTCTCTCTCGCTAGTTAGGGTGTTTAAATTATCTATTCCATCTTCTCGGTTACTCAGTACTATTCCGTAGCTTCAGTTTCCAATTTCTTGCAACTTACACGTCTGGTTTAGATCGAAGAACACATCTGAATGTCAATTTTAATGATTCATTTGTACGATTAATACACCATATGTTATTAATGCTGCTGCAGTTTGAAGAAAAAGACTTCTTGTTAAAGGTATTATTCCTGCAGCTGATACGATCATATCTTCTTTTTCAACAAAAGCCTTCATTAAAAACAGCAAATCCGTTTCTTTGATTTCCGGAAACGTTTTTTCGGAACTAAAATAAGCCAGCAACGTATCTAAGCATAAACTTTTTATTCTTCCATGAGTTTCATGGATTTTTGTACCAGATATGATGAGTATAACGAGTGAAACGATAGCATTGAAGGCAAATAATCCCGATTCCAATAACTCGATAAATATATCTTTTGTGCTTGATGAAAAAATGGCTGTCAGTGAAAAGAATAAAGTTAGAAACTTTTGTGCAAGAATAATGAAGATCAGGAACGAGATTGTTTCGTGTAAAAATTCAAAATCTTTTCGCATATCTCTGTAAGATTTTAATAAGTGATATCTGTATTCAAATTTCTGTTTCTTAATACTAAAATCCCAATCTACGATGAACTTTCTGACGACTTTATGGAATTGCGCAAGCAAGAAGAAGATGAGAATTGTTGCCAGATTCGGGAACAGAAAATGTACGAAATTTTCAATGGTAAGGAACAGCAAAAGAAAGGATTTTTTTAAATAGATATTTTGTATTACAAAATTATTGCCATAAAGATAGCAGTGTAAATAAAATTCCAAAGCATTTTCATGAATTGTCAAAAAACTTAGTAACGACGCAAGGATAGGCAGGATGCAAATGTAACTAATCAATAACCGTATTTTTGTTTTCATCTTAATATCAGTTGTTCCGTCTGTTTCGTATACATCAGACAACTTCTTAATGAGTGAGATGAGCTGAAATTTTCTTCGAAATATTGTTATCCATAATATCAATGTAAGAATAAGAACGGTTATATTGAATATCACAACAGTCGACGTCACATAAGATATAATTCCACAGTAAAGCACTTCTGTCACAATATAAACAAAGGAAATAAATGATATAACGATCGAAAGTTTGTAGAACGAACAAACAATACAGGAATCATTTTCTTGTGCTCTTAATTTGATTCCAGTTAATTTCAAAAGGACATTTAAAATTTTAAATTCTGTTTCTAGAGATTTCTGTTTACCGCTCCAAGCCATTTTTAGATGATCTATTTTAGACAACACGCGCATTTGATTTCAAGTAACTTAGAATGTCGTTATGGTTGAATTCTAATTCGATGCAGTTCTTAGACCTAAATTACCTTAATTTTGCAAAACATACACGACAGCAGTCTCACAGAAAATGAATGTAGAAATTCATTTGACTAATTATTAAAAGTATTGAATTTATGGTATAGTTTTATAAAAATCAGTTCCCGTTAAATAAAATTGTGTATTTGTAATCACTGGCTATAATGGACAAACCATAAGATAATTTTCAATAAAATTTCAATTTAGATATTTTTTATACTTTAAATTTATTGTAGAAAATCTGAAGGATTTTAAAAAGTGTATTTTAGTTATTAACAGATAAAGAATTGTTAATTTTCTTTGTATATTGTATTATACTTGATTTGGTGAATATATAGAAGTTACTGAAATTCAATGTAAATACATAATTTTATTACTACATATAATATAATTAGACAATGTAAAATAGGATAAATAGGATTATTATAAACGACTACCAGAAAGCTATTAGATAATCTTTTTATCAATCCTTTTTCGTTATTTTTACCAATATTTTCATTGTTTTTTCGTTTGCAGTAACCATGTAAAAAATGTCTTTTATCTAAATAATAAAATGTCTTATTTTGCTTATCCACTTCATTTCATTCTACATAACTAATTTTAATTAGCACCATCACTATTTTATTGTTTCATATAATATAAATAAACATTATTCGACAAAATTATAAAAGGATAATGGAAATTAATTTTTATCATTAAATTATTTTTCAAAGTAATATTTCATCTTTAATTATTTACTCAGTTATCTGTATTTATAATATGAAAATTATTCTTTGTTAAAATAATAAAAATACATTGGTATGTAGATTTTCTTTAATACCATTTTCTATAGCTCTTTTTAAATAACACCCTTCATCGTTTTCTTGTTCTGTGTCATATAAATACACAGTATTAACGAAATTTTATAAATTGGTATCATGGACTTTAGTTTTTTTTTATTGCATTTACCATATTAGAAATATCTTTACCAAATTAATAAACACTTTTCGTTTTGTTTTTTTTAAACCTATTTCACTTTATTTTACAAAAAGTTTTAGTTAGTATTCTTCTAATAGTAAATTCTTTCTTGTCTTGCGATGCTATCGTATTTTTTTTCACAAATATGTTTGATTAAATTTTTATTTCCTGGTGAAAACAAATAGTACTTGTAAACTATTAAACCATTGATAGAGTTCTTCTTGGATGTGTGCAATTAGTAATTGCACATGTATGCGATTTGTTTTTTTTAATTTATTTGAAATATAAACACGTAATCCTGGTAAACAAATAAAACTATGTTACAGTCGTTCTTGGGCATATAATTTTTTATTCACTTATAATATGTAAATTTTCACATGTTAACATTTATTTATTATATATTTTGGCGAATAGAAAACAGTCGATGACACTGTTAAATTTTGCATTTAACTGATTTTCAATGTGTTATACGTAATAACTTTTGTGTAATATATCTATCTTTCTTCTATTCAAATAAAATGCTGTGATTGAAATGCCATACAGTTACATTCGTTTTTTAGATAACATTTGTACCAGAAATAACTTACTATTTAAATTTTTATACCTTTTTATCACTTTATCAACTGTTCCGGACTCTTCGGATTATATGCAATGTTTTAATAATTTTATTCAATAAAACATTTTTTAAATAGATGCAATAATTTTACTGCTAGTATTAATTCTGACCGTGCATACGTAACTGACCATTGCGGAACATAAATACATAAATCTATACTGAACTCTGTAAATACGTGATGAGGTAAAAGAGATTTTACGTGCTTACCCGATTCGATTTCTTATCCTATGAAAATGTTGTTGTCTTCAAGAAAAACAAAATACTCAGCTCCTCTATGATTAATTATTATGTCTCTCTAACTGAGGATTGCGCAAAATGATAGGTTGACAGTAGGCAAACTTTATGTTAGATAATCAATAAAAGTAATTAATAATTCACAATAAACTTTGACAGTTAATGTAATGTGTTATTCTATGGGACAGTTGTTATTATTCAAATTTATCTAAGCACTTTGGTAAAAAAAGATGAAATATTATATGGTGTGGAAAGTTTGACTGTTTACTTATTGATAAGGAAAAGATAAATTGATCTTGTGCTTATACAAATATGTTTTGAATTGCAACTGGATGTTTGTTGTTAACAACAGCATTGTGCAGGAGCGGACTCATTGAGTTGAAATTCGTGAGTTTGACTCACTTTCTGTCAGTGGCGTAGCCAAGGAGGGTGTCCAAATGCTCTGGATACCAGTAATATCGTAAACTTTTCTACGGTTTTATTATCGCAGAAAGTTCTCCAATTAGATAAGACAAAGAAAACTTTATAAAATTAGTGGTATCTAGTACATCTGGACTCCGACCATGGCTACGCCACTGCTTTCTGTGAGTTTTGAGTTGAGTTTGATTATCTTTTTGAAAAACGAGCATAAGTCGAGTTAGACTAAAAAAATTCTTGAGTTTGAATCAAAATTACAACTCAAACACATTCCATTTTTCTTTCTTTCCTTTTCTTTTCTTTCTTTTCTTTTTTTTTTTTTTTTTTTTTTACATTTTTCTGAAAACTTTTTTTTTTTCTTTAAATGCCAGTTTGCATAAACTAGCAGAACTACAGCACACAATTCTGAGAAAAGAAGTATGGTAAACTTGAGGAAAGAAAACATATAAAGGGTGCATCTGAATCGATGATCAGAACTGTAAGAGGTGATAATACATGTCAAGACAAACAAATTTTGTATATAAAACCAAGGTCGCAATCCACTTATTAAATTGAAAATACAGGGTGTTTCATACCATGCTAAATCCACATTTTTATTTATAACTGTTAGAGTAATGAATTATTTTAGCAAAATATTGGACACAATAACTTTGTTTTCTGTGAAATGTCGTTAAATGAAGAGAATTATTGGAATTTCACTGTAATTTGATCAGTGACATTGTATGCATTGTCAGCCACCTTCAGCTATGTTTTGAAGCGTTTAGCTCAGTGTTACTTGGACATGGAGGATTGCCGTTTTTAGCACTTTTTGTGTTTTCATCACATTTCACAGAATACAAAGTAACCATGTTGAAGATATCACTAAAATATTTTCATTATTGTAACAGTTATGAACGAAAATGTGGATTGGCCTTGATGTGAGACACTCTGTATTTATTATTTAAAAGATGGATTGCGACACTGGTTTCCTACACAAAATTTGTTCATCTTGACATGTATTATCGCTCCTTACAGTTCTGACCACCAATTCGGATACACCCTGTATATTTTATGATAATTTCTTGAAGCTATTTAACACTAAAACCGCGATGACGGGTCATTTTGACACGTACCAAATGAATAATTGTCTATTGGAACCAGAAATTTTTTCATAAAATAAGTTAAATATATGACGCACCAAAATAAGTTAAATAGATACATTAGATAGTTTTAAATAAAAATTCTGGTGTAAAATATTTTTATAAAATTTGAGTAAAATTTTCCGCGGTTCTAGTGTTAACAAACTTCTTTGTTGTGGGCGGTTTGTAATTTCATTATGTCTCCAAATAAGAAAGACATAATAGTTCTTAAAGTGAAAATAAATAAAAACATAGATAGAAATAGAAAGAAAGAACGAAAAATTATGCGTCAAGCATAGATTATGAAACATTATCCAACAAATTCAGAATAGTGTAACAAAACTTCACTGTTTAATAAGGCGAAATATGAAATCTAAGAAAACAATTTGAAAAACGCATAACACGCTCGCAAACCCAATTGCAGAAATTACCATCAATAGCCTGAAAAATATTTACATAGTTTTGTGAAGCCCCTGTATATCATCTACAGATTTGCATATATACAGCATAATATGATAAAATTTTGTTCAGTTAGGAAACACATAGCACAGTTGAAAATTTCCTTTCAGAAATTTCCGTTAATAAAATGAAATGGACTCGAATTATTTTGTGAAAGCCTGTATATATATGATCTATAAAATTTATATATACCAAGTAATATGCAAAAAAAATTGTTGCATTTAAAACTGTATACCGCAGCTAAAAACGCACTTGTAGCAATTATCGCTTATAGAGAGTACTGTAACCGAAATCTTTTG
Organism: Maratus michaelseni; assembly: GCA_963931845.1. Lineage (NCBI taxonomy): Eukaryota > Metazoa > Arthropoda > Arachnida > Araneae > Salticidae > Maratus > Maratus michaelseni. The sequence continues at coordinate 212,000,479 of OZ007595.1, forward strand.
TGGGTCCACGTAAATGAACGATAAATGCAATGCACCATATTCTACAGTAACCATCTTGTAGCGCACCTGACTGCTGGAAATCAGTTTCGATATGTTTAAAATAGTGTAACTTCATTAAAATACATTACAGCCGATTTTTCCCCATAGACCATAATGTATCGGAATTATTTTGAGTGTTCCTATAAGCAAAATAATATAAATACTACACTCTTCATTTGTGATATCGAACATGCCATATAGTAAACCTCAATAACATATATCATTTACATGCCAACCCGAAATATTTACGCGAGTTAGAGCGCGGTCAGACAAACGTTCAGACAATCCGAAGTCATAAACATTTTTCAACTATGTTGGAAACTGTTAAAATACTTCATCACGTGTACTTCATCAATATTCTTAATGGTAAGTCACATTTTGCAGAGAAAACTACCTTGAGAATTTAACACTAAAAACCACTCGAGTAATTTAGGAATTTAAGATTAATTGGCAGAAATCAATTATTTTAATAACAATATTTCAATCACACCGGAGTATTTTAAGTCTGGTTCCAAAAGTTAATTAACCCTCCGCTTTCTGGCGGGACAGAAACAGAAGCAGTTGATTGTTTCAGTGGGATTCCCAGTTGTAAAACAACTCCACTCAATATGAGTAGTTGTATATCACATCTCAGAGGAGCCATGAAAACGCAAAGCATAAATGTAGCACATGTGCGTTCTGGGGGGACAGAAACGCCACCTATCTGACGGGTCCAATAAGTTAAATAGTTTTAAATAAAAATTCTGGTGTGAATGTTTTTATCAAGGTTGAGTAAAATTTTCGTTAGTTTTATGGTTAAATACATCGGTGTACAAAATTAAGAGAATTTTCAGATTTGGTCAAATATCTCCAGAACTTCCAGACAGATTTTAATGAAATTTGGTATGAACATAGGTTGATATAATGCAAATAAAATAATCAACAGTTGTAATACACACGCATGATCGATCGTGCGTTAGACTCATCAGTGTCGGAAGGTAAAAAACAGAGCTTGCAATATTGAAAAAAAATGGGTTAACAGGGGGTATAGTCCCCTGTTACAGCTATACAGCTCTCAAAACGTGAATTCATATTTGAAATCGGGCAGTTTATGAGTCCCTATAGCAATTGCTTCCACTCCTCCAGCAACGCTGTTTTCCGGCCCTGGATGGTTGTGGGAGGTGGAATGCGAGTTGCAATTGCCCTCCCCAGAGCGTCCCAGACATGCTCTATGGGATTTAGGGCTGAAGATCTGGCTGGCCAATCCATCCGGCGAATATCCTCACCATAAATCCTTTCCAGAAATTCGTCGACCAGATGAGCTCTATGTGGGCGCGCGTTTTCGTCCATTAAAATGAAATCAGAGCCAACTGCACCCCTGAAAAGGCGAACATAGGGCTCCAAGATCTTATCCCTATACCTCACACTAGTCACAGAGGCTTTTCCAAACACATGGAGGTCTGTTCGACCGTCCAACATGATGCCTGCCCAGACCATCAAACCACCGCTACCATAATGATCAATTTCTTGGACATTGGAGGGAAGGTAGCGGATCTCTGGTTTTCTCCTTATGAAAGTACGGCGAGAATCAGTTGTTAGGCTGAACCAGGATTCATCAGTGTAGAGAACGGTTGCCGATTGATCCCTGCACCAATCTCTATGATCTTTGCACCATGATAAATGGACTCTCCTCTTTGCAGAAGTGCGCGGGACACAAACAGCAGGTCTTCTTGCAAACAGGCCTCTTTCATGAAGCCTTCTGTAAACAGTAACACTTGAAACTCGGCTTCCTGTGGCCGCATAGAGGTCACGAGAGAACGAGAGAGCTGAGGAACTGTAGAATCTCTGTTACGCCTCGCTGTAATTGATAAATAACGACCTTTATTGGCCGTCGTGTCTTTTGAATGACGTTGGCCAGGTTTTCTCTCGATGAATCCGGTATCCTGAAACTGTTTCCATAAGTTGGACATGACGCTGGATGTTACATCGAACTCTCTGCACCTTAATAAAGGGGACCGGGAGGGATTCAATGCTCCACAGACTTGTACTAGTCTGAGCAGTCTCTCTTAGGCTATCAAATCAAATCTAGACTCGAGACTGGCCTGCTTCTAACCTCCCCATGATTCGCCATCTCATTCCATCTTCTAAACGTCGGTGATTACTCATTTTGTCCATTTGAATTTGAATTCAACCGATTGTAGCAAAAACAAAACACCCAGAAATTCGCTGACTAAAAGATGACTAAAAGAAAATTTTTGGAAAGGTTAAAAGAGCATAAAAACGACATAAAATTTGAAAGTTATCCACTGCACTCTCCCGGTTTTACGCTAAAAATAATGATACTGTAATTAATTTCGATAAAGCAAGAATTATCCATAGGTTCAATAACCCATTTAAAGCCGCCATCAGGGAATCATTGGAAATTAAAATTAGAAAAGATTGTATTTGTAATGATAACTTTTCTCTCAACATACCTAGTTTATGGGATACATTTTTAACCCCTTGTTAATTCATTGTTTTGTTTTTCGCTCTTTGGCAACAGAGAGCACCCGCTTATTTTATTTAAATTTTTCCATACTGTTGGTTTCAATTTTCTCGTGTCGAAAATTAAAAGATCAGTAGTCGTTTGTGTTGTTCCTCTTCCCCGATGATGGCTTTAAGTTTAAAGCCGAAACATGTAGGATTTTAGCTCTTTTATGAGTTTAAAACAATTTTTACACTGATTTTAGCAACTAATAAGCACAATTTGTGCAATTTGTGTTTTTAAAATACTAGTTAACAGTGTAGTGTCCAAATGGATTCAATTGAGAAAAAATACATATATAATAATAATTTTTTTATCATTTTATTAATATTGTGCTAAAATTAACAATTTATACTATATACAGAGATAAAGAATTTTTTGTAAAAAAATATATTTTACAAAATTTAAGATATAACTGATAAAACTATATTATTGTATCTGAGAATCTCGGGTATGAAACATGTTAGCTGACATTTAAAAAAAAATCGGATTTTTTTGTAAACTACATCCCGACAGTATTTTAAAAATACAAGGTTTACACAATAATACAATTATTTATTAAATTTAGGGGATATTATTGTGTATTTTAGGGGAACTTCGGGTGTTGAGTAATACCATTTATGTTTGAGGCAATATCACAACTCGATATTGTTTAAAACCCGAAAACCGAATACAATCACAAACTTCAACAATCCGTGATTAGTTATTTCTAGACGAAAATCATTTTACTAAATTTCATCACTTTCAAACAAATAATAATAATGGAAAACTTTTTTTGAGGGTATTATGAGATAATCAGGTAATATGGTATAGGTGGTAAAAAATGAAGAAAACGAACAGAATTTTGCAAAAAACAGATGTAATGGTATCAAGAGAGCATGTTCAAAATATAGCGTCTAGGTAGTCTGCTAATATACGAGGGTTGACTGATAAGTTCGAGACCTTATACAGAGATAGAACAAGTATGACCAAATGACAATGATGTTTGTAAAGTATGATCCTTTAGATGACATGCTTCAGACGCGTGAGTTTATTGGTTATTGCTTGGCGATAAAGTAAAGTAAACGAGTTTTGACATTTTCTAAAAATGGAAAAAATTGAAGTTCGAGCTGTCATAAAATACCTCATTAAAAAAGGTTTAACCCTCACGGACATAAAAAAAGAGTTACATTCCACCTTAAAAGATTATTGTCCTTCATATTCGACGATAAAAAAAGTGGGCTTCTGAATTTAAACATGGTAGGAAATCAATTCACGATGATAAACTCTCAGGACGTCTAAAAACCGCTACGACCCACGAAATCGTCTCAAAAATTCACAATGCCGTATTGAATGATCGTCGATTGAGATACGCGAAATTGCTGACATTGCAAACATCTCGATATACTGTGTCCACCATACTTTACATGATGTTTTGTCCTTCATGGGTATAAAAAAGCTTTCCACTCGTTTGTTGAACGTCGACCAAAAACGCCAAAGAATGAACATTTCTCAAGAGTCTTCTGAAATGTAATGTGTTGCAAGTTGAAAAATAAAACGAAATACTGTCAAAAATCTTGTATTTTCTTTGTCAGGCCGAGAACTTTTCGAACCACCCTCGTACAGGGCTGCACTAAAGAATTCGCACACAAGAGTGCGTCTTAAATATATTAAGTTGCAAAGGGACTACATTGAAAAATAATATGAAATTTTGTCTATAATCTTGTGCTTTCACTGGCAGGGCTCGAACTTTTCAGTCCACCCTCGTACTTCAGTTCATACTTCAGATTTGAAGAAATCACAAATATATGGATCTGTCTTTGCGCTATCATAATCATGTAGTATCATGAGATATTGGTATTACAAATAACCCGAGATCGCAGGTTTGGGAAAAAATTACATTATATTTATTGGTGTGAATCGCACACCATTATTGTGTATAATTAATACACAATAATACAATTATTTCCCAAGATAGATGACATCATAATAAAATAGTAAATGCGATCCTAATAAAATAATAGATGCCATCATAATAAAATATAAGTTTTAGTTCAAAAAGAAATATTTTTTTTAAATTAAATTTAGGGAATTTAAGACAATTTGGGTTACAGAACACACTGCCCGGTATACAGACCATAAATAAACCTTCCCCCACCCCCACCCCCCCTTTTTTTTTAATTGAAAACTGTAATAGATTTTTTTTACATTGACAATAGTAATTTATCAGTCTATAAATTATTATAGTCAATTAATTTATTAGTAATTTAATAAGTATTTTTTAGTTTGCCCACTAATAACAGCAAAAAGCATTTTTATTTGAAAAATATTAACAGCGTATTCAAATAAAGTTTTGAAATTTAACAAAAACGATACTTTCGTATTAGTCGCATGCAAGGGATTAATAGTCGAAAGAAATCCCCTGATTTCGGTATTTACAGTAGCTTTTTTTATTCTGATTATTTAAATGTTTAAGTTCGATTACACATTTGTTTAAAATTGTGTTTTATTTATATTATTTTATTTATTTATTTATTGATGAAGTTTTAATTTGGTTATGGAATATTAGCCGAAAACAAATTCTGAACTATTTATATTGTTTAAAGTGCAAATGGGATGCACGCGATAGAGATAGATTTAACCCATTCAGGGGCAAAGCACTCTTGTAGTTAAAATATTGAAATGATAGATTGACACCAGAATTCACGAACGAATTTATTTTAAAATAAGTAAAAGCTTTTTCTCGTGTACCTTATAAATTCAAAATTTGATTATAAAATTCTGGTGTCGTTGTGACATTTTGGAATTAAAATTAAGTGGGATATAATATACCGGTGCCCTTCAAGGGGTTAACAAAAATCATGCATGAAAATAATTTTAAAAACCATGAAATATCACTAAATCGAGATATAATTTTCAAACAAACTGCATGTGAAAAAACATTTTTCTTTCTTATTCGACAGTGCAAAAATTTAAATTATGCGACGTTTAGAAGTTAAAAAATATTTCAGATAAACGAAATTTATTAGTCAGGTCGTTGCCGCCATCGATATGACGTCAGCGTTATTCACGGATTTTTGATTTATATTATAGATTGATGTTTTGCAACACCAGATGATAAATTTCGCTTTTACTGCAATTTTTTTAACTTCTAAACATCGCACATTTTAATTTTTTACATCTTGGAATAGCGAAAAAAAATTTCTTTTTAATACAGTTTGTTTGGAAACCGTATCGTAATTTTAAATGATTCTCTATCGCGCACAGACAATTACGAAAGATATATTCGTTAGCATTTAAATTAAATACGAGGGGCAATCGGAAAATAAGTTTCCCCTGGCGACTGTGGACAGAGGTGTGTATGAAAGACAAAAAATGTAATGAGACATTAAAGATAAAACATAACTTTATTTTTCCACATAAGTACCAAGTACATTGAGACATTTGTCATACCGCTTTATAAGCTTCAAAAAGCCCTCCAGGAAAAAATCAGGACTTTGCATACGGACGAAGCGTTGAACGGTTATGTGCGAAAGACGACATAGCAGGTGAACGCGAACGTGTAAGACACCGATACACCATTGGGTAGAGGTCGACCGCGATCAAGCAGATGGCGCTGTTGCAGTGCCTGCGCGGATGGCGCTGTCTTCGCCCTGATTTTTTCCTGGAGGGCTTTTTGAAGCTTATAAAGCCGTATGATAAATGTCTCAATGTACTTGGTACTTATGTGGAAAAATAAAGTTATGTTTTATCTTTCATGTCTCATTACATTTTTTGTCTTTCATACACACCTCTGTCCACAGTCGCCAGGGGAAACTTATTTTCCGACTGCTCCTCGTATATCGGGTTGTTCGGAAAGTTCTTTCCGTTTGGGAAACTTGGTTCGTGCCGGGAAACGCTTATTATTTAATTATTAGTGATTAATTAAGATAGCTAATATCTAATAATTGACGGGTGGAATTTTCAGGTACGAATTGGTTTTCCCAAACGGAAGGAACTTTCCGAACAACCCGATAAATAGTTCCGCATTTACTTCCGGCTTATATTCCATAACGAAATAAAAATTTCATTAATAAATTAAAAAGGCAGTAAAATATAAACAAAACTATCGAATGTAAACGAATTATACAACTTAATTTATCATAATCAAAAATGCTGTTGTAAATAACGATCTTTGGTGATTTTTTTGGCTCTTCAGTTCTGGCACGAGGACAATATACATAATTGCTATTTTTTTTTAAATATAAAGGTGATTTTTAGTATTTTTAGTAGGTAATCTAAAAATTATAACAAACTTTAAAAAACAACAATAATGTTTTCAATTAAACACAAGTTGGAAATTACATCAAACGTGATAAATGAGGTGCGTTCGTACTTTAACTAGTTTTATAAATATTCAGATCTTGGTGCAATAGCTGTTGCACTCTTATGCAAAAATGCATGAATACGAAATGTATTGCATGTGAAGATTTTCATATTATAGATATTAATTTTATTTTATGAAATTAAGTTTAATACGCTTTTACAAACTACAGTGAAACTTCCATTTAACGAAGTCTCATCGTTACACTTAAAAACTTCGTTATGGAGAAAATTCGTTAAATAGAAATCAACTTAAATTCATGAAATTTTCCCTTCAGATATGACAAACAGGTACTGGGTTCAGAAGCATTTGATTCATTTTCAATTATGTAGCAGTCTATTACAGAACAGTTGTGTACGGTCGATGAAATAACGTATCATATTCCCTAGCTTTCATCAGCTCTGATACACATAGGCTCTCAAACTAATGTTTTCACTACATTGTTTTTTTCTGTATTTTTCGATAATGTACCTCAAGATTTTTTATTATTCCTTAGACTAATGGCTGAAGTTTAGAAATTGTATTGGTAGCAACAAAAATAACTTTGATGTTCTTTGATTTGAATTTTGAAGCACGTTCTTGTGGATGTACAAAGCAGTTGTCTATCAGCAATGGCAGGTCAGAATGGTAACTGTCTGACTCTGATATTTTTTGCTGCAATGCGTCTGACGCCTTTGCGTCACTTCACCTTCTATATCATTGAATGTAAAAAGGGTATTTTGACTCCCCCCAGCTGTCAGCGCTGGAGTCTCTGTGTGGGAGAGTAATGATAACAAGAGTTTTTCTTAGTCTGAAAAAAAAATTGTTTTATTTAGCACCAAGCAGAATGGAAATTATTTAACCGCGTTCATTTTCATATAATTTACTGAAATAAATTCGCAACAGCAACCTCCTAGTTTGAATTCTGTACACGTACAAAAGTGGAATAAACTTCGTTATATAGAATATATTTTTCGTAATATGGAGATTAATTTACATGATAATGGTGTTCAAAGTCAAAGTTCTGCAGAAAATTTCGTTAAGTAGAAAACTTTGTTAAATAGGGACTTCGTTAAAGGGAAGTTCCACTGTAGTTACAATTCTGTTGCATTAAAATTATACTATGCGCAAATATCCAATGCAAGACAATGTAAAAAAAAAAAAACATCGTTATTATTTCACTGAAACAGTGAATTATATCGTCTGTTATTATGATATGATTAATTTCCGTAATAAAATAAGTACATTTTAAGTTGTCAACATTTTATCTTTTGTTGACATTTACCGAAAATTCCAATGGGAAACTTAAACCTAGCTTTGAAAATTTCATAATTTGAAATCCGTATTTAGGCTCTTTTTATTAACACTTTCCAACCTATTTGAAAAGTGTTTATGACTTCGGTTTGTCTGGTCGTCTGTCCGTGCTCTATCTCCCATAAATATGCTCGGATTGCCCTGCAATTTTTATATGTTATTGTCGTTATCTATAGCATGTTCCCTATCTAAACTGAAGTGTGTAGCACTTATAGTTTTTTACAGGGACACTCAAAAGAATTCCGTCTATGGGGAAAAATCATTTGCGGTTCATTTTAATGATGTTACACAATTTTAAACACATCGTAATTGATATATATCACTAAGGTGCATTATAAGAAGCTTAATATGGAATAGGGTGTGCATAGCACTTATAGTTACTTTACAGGGACAGTCAAAAAAATTCCGTTACTTTACGTATATGGAGAAAAATCGTTTGCGGTTTAATTAAATAATGTTTCACTATTTTAAACGCATTGAAATTTATATATATCATTAAGGTGCATTACAAGAGGCTTACTACAGAATATTGTGTGTATAGCAGCCATCGTTCATTTACAGGGACATACAAAATAATTCTCTACTGTCTGTTAACAATAATTCCTGGAAGTGCGTTTTAAGTTGCTGAACGCGATTTTAAATTTAACTCACTTTTTGTCTATTACTTGGTCTGTATAAATTCTGTATTTCATATACAGGGCAGCACAAAAGCTCGCGAACACATTTCCGTTTACTGACAGAAACTCCAGAAGGAGAATTTTAAACTGTGCTACGCGTTTCCTAACTAAACTAAAATTTAGCATCCTATGTATAGTATATATACAAATCTATAGATCATATGCACTGGCTGAATAAAAGTATTCGGATATTTTTCCGAATATTGTATACGTTGGAAATATATGTTGGAAATTCCTGAAATTACGTTTTTAAATATGTTATGCGTTTTCCAAATTGTTTACTTAGATGTTATCTTTCAGCTTATTAAACGGTAATGATTTGTAAAATTATTTTGGAAGCGTTGGAAAGTGTTACATAATGTATGCTTGACGCATGATTTTTCGTTATCAACTCAATTCGCTCTATTTGATATCTATTTCTCTGGAAACCTGTATCCAAAAGACTGTCGGTAGATTATAGGATTGCTATAATGAAACAATTTTAGTGTACAAATTCGGTTTTTAAATTCAGTAATATGGAAATAATATGACCCCATCTTAAATAGGACGTGGCAACCTAGAGTCATTACCTATCATGGGATATCATTTAATTAATTACGTATGATAGTATTTAGTACAGGGATCGTACGCTTTTACCACAATTTTTAAATATAATTTTTCGCCTTATTTAAATACAGAAAAGTATCACAATTTCTGCTATTTAAATATTAAATAGAAAAATTCTATTAAAAAATCGTGGTAAAAGCGTACGAACCCTGTAATAGAATGAAGAAAACTTTTATTAATATCTTTTTAAGTTTTAATTTGATTTTCATAAAATTTTAAATGACTCGGCAAAATTCTGAAAAGAATATGTATATTAAATTTCAAATCATTGTGTTGGGTAGTTTTTGCCCTATTATATGCGGACACACGGACGGACCAGGCGACGACTATAGGTGCTACGTATTTATATAATTACTAACGGTTTAAAAAAATGGTCCTCATCTGTATTCTGTTACACGGGAAGCCCGGGTTGGATCTCTTAGCTATAATTAAAAATCAACGAAAGTTTATTTACATAAAACGAAACCTGAAAAACAAAGTTGTTATGTAAAACAATTTTATTTTCCTGGGAAAATGAAAACATATTGATGTGAAAATTAACTGAATCGTTCTAAAATATTTGTTTGCATTTGAAATGCACTTGCATAAGCCTTTGCACAAATACTTAGGTGAACGATTCTTATTGATTTTTAGTTCAAAACATGCAAATGACGAACTTTCGTGTTTCATTCTGTGACTTGTTTTTTTGCATGCCAAAATGCCATCGAATGTTCTGTTTTTCAGAATATAATTCGATACGGAAGACCTCATAATAATTGCTTGTTTACAGCGTAATAACACTGTATTGTTTGTTTGAGTTTTCGAATCATTTTTTATAGGACCGAACAAAAGGCAATATTTTACAGTTATTTTCAAAACACAACACAAATTACGCTGAAATGAAGTGTCACACGCTATTCAATCAGAAAGGATCTCGAATAGTTATACAACGAGTTGTAGCAGAACTCACAAATGATCCACTTTTAGAATACAAGTATTTATTAAGAAAATTTTTCGTGGTAGGTTTCTGCAACTTTTGCAATAGAAATTACTTTCGGGGTCGATTTCTGCAAAATTGTTTCACGAAATATCTAAAGATTTTTTTTTTTTTTTTTTTTTTTTTTTTTTTTTTTTTTTAATGTGGTATGAAAAAAACGGACCATCTGGGAGCTCTGCTGTAGCTTATTCTATATTACTTTTTAAAATAAAATTATTATCTGTAACAGTGACAGCAAAATGTGTGCTACCGTTTTATATTTCAAAACGATGGGTTCAGGGCATAGCAAGTAGCGAAAAATACCATAATATATATATATATATATATATATATATATTGAAGGGGAAAAAAATAAATTAAAAATAAATAATTAAATAAATAAAATTCAAATTTTTTTTTCTAAACTAGTGGTGTCATAATTAGTTTATAGAACGTTAAAACTCAACTTCAGCAAAAAGTGCATAACACAAGAATTTGCAGCTAACAGGATGCACTAAAAGACGATTTAATATGTAAATAGTTCAATCTGTATTCCATTATTACTATTACATAGCTGCCAACTTTTACGCTTTTTTGTTACTACTAAAATTTAATAGAATTTTTTTTTTGTTATTTAAGCAACTAATTGCCGAGATTTAATAACATAAAATTTACTATTAAATTTTAGTGGTACGAAAAAAGCGTAAATGTTGCAGCTATTCTATTATGTATAGTTAATTCTGTCATTTTGTGACGCCACGGACAACCAAAACCCTCTTAATAATGGATCTACGCGCTGATACAAAAATGTCGACTGTCGTTGGCGGTTTGTTTTCAGCGTTATCTACGGTCCCTTGAGTTTAAATACCAGTAAGTTCCAAAAATATTCTCCGCATTATTTCCCTGCGATTATATAAAGGCAAAGAATACTTTTCGAAAGTATTGATGTTAAAATTCAATGGACCAAACAAACGCTGAAAAACATTCGTCTATGATAGCCGCCATTTTTGTGTCAATGCGTAGACCTAGTATTCAGTATTCAGAGGGCTGTGGGACAACGTAATATTATGAAGAGAGAGAGAGAGAGAGAGAGAGAGAGAGAGTTATTGTATAGGTAATAAAATCTCTCATTCATTCTCTTCTCAAAAAGAGAAAAAAATCTGCTTTTACTTTTAATTTGTTTTACGAGCAAGCTTAATTTGTTTTATAAAAAGGAATATTTATAATATATATATATATATATATATAATAGGCAAATAGTTCTAAACTAAAATAGTGGTATCATACTCCTCGGAAATTCTAAGGAAATACTTATTAAGGGAGAAAAATAAGATTTTATTCGCTATATTTCCCATATCCAACGAATATTATATTTACAATAACTTATTCCGATTGATCATGATACCAGGGCTCACAGCGTTCCTAAAATTTTCTTATTTTGCTACCACTATTTGAAAATACAAAATGGATAATATTATTCAGTCCGTGATCAAATATTTATGATTGTTTACTACAGTCATCGAATAAAGTTTCCCGACATCTTACCATCGGCATCTACCTACACTGATTCCCCTTCATCTCAAATTGAGAAAGATCATCTCTTGTTTTAAAAGCAATCCATCTTAAGGCGATGAGATCGTATCATGAATTGATGAACAATTAACCAAGACTTGTAACATATCAGAGACAATTTAAATTAATTTTAATATATCCGTATGCTTTTTCCGGTTGCAAATATTTTTACACTTTTTTATTTAATTTAACTTTGTTCATGTATGTAAAGATGGAATTTTGTAACCGAGTTTTCACTCCCTTCCTGATATGACAGAATTATAAAAATTATCTATACAGGTGTGTTTCCGATGACAGCATTTTAATATTTTTAGAACTTAATTATAAATTAATACATTAATTTTAAGGCAATTTTTCGTTAGCCGAGCGCAGATAATACATTTCCAAACTGTCTCAAAGGTTACAAATGTATATGAGTGAAACAACAATGGGATTAATTATGCGCCAAACCATGCTCGTTAAAATATGCCAATTGGCTGCGAAACTACAATAACGAAATATTTTAAATACTAAAATGTAGAAAATGTATTGTAGCGGATTTTTTTTTTTTTTTTTTGAACAATATGAAGTGCAGTCATGAAGTTAGCCGTGATTTTAAAGATAGACATTGAATGTGCTTGTAAAAAAAAAAAAAAAAAAAAAAAATTACTTTTATATTTATTTAGGGTAAATTTTAAATTTTTGTACCTTTGTTATCACTATTTTAAAACTACAATTTATTTGTTATATCCTTTTAACACCTGCCAGCCCACCACTTTTTTTCTTATTCAGATTGCTTAATTGCCATAACTTTTTTGAAACTTCCCTTATTTTCATCTCATTCAAACTGTCATTAAGTGAGGCGAATTTTACTACATCAAAAAAGTGGTGGCCATCAAGCAATCCGAATAATAATAATAATAATAATAATTAGTTGGCAACAGTGGGAATAGCAACAGAAACGTACCACAAAAATGTTTTGTTTTGAAATAATAATAGCAAAGGTTGAAAATTTTAGGAACGCTGCGATCCATGCTTGTTAACACTAAATATACCGGGAATTTTACTCACGTTTTGTATAAATATTTGACACCAGAATTTTTATTTAGAACTATTTAACTTTTTATTTAACTTATTTCTATGTGATTTGTATTCTATTTATTTTATAAAGAAATTTCTGGTTCAAATCGAAATATTAGGTAGCTTTCAATACAAAAAAGTATAAAGCTACCTATTGCAGCCGTTCGGAGGAAAGCAGTTCCGGAAAATTTCGATATATTTTCACCGATCATGACCCCCAGACCCCAAAACCACCCTCCGTCCAAATGTTGATTTATATATATAGATATATCCATATATATATATATATATATATATATATATATATATATCTGACCTATGTCATACGATAACGCCCGTATTTATGAATAGATTCTGATGAAACTAATTGTGTGTATTAAGGTCACTAATGTCTCGACCGAGTTCGTTGGCCAGCTTGGTCCGCCATCTTGTTTCAAGATGGCGGCCACTTAAAGATTTAAATTAACTTAAAATCTAAAATAACTATACAAAAAAGTTAAAAATTCAAATTTATTTTTTAATTACGTGTTAGGCCTTGATACAAGGATTCCAGAGCTTTTTTTGGTTTACCTCTATCTTAAAAAATGGCTGAGATAGAGCAGTTTGAAATTCTAGGGTGGCTGACATTTTGAAACAAAACAGCACATTAACGCGATTACTCGCAAATTATTTTCTTTCATTGTTGTAATAATTTTCCCAATCATACGCATAAAACTATATATTCATATCCGTTAGCGCCAAAATTGGCGACATTGGCGACAAAATTGGCAAAATTGGCGACATTTGGCGAAATATCGCGAAATTTGGCGATCAAAATAAGTCTTCATAAATGAAGCCAATTTGGCTATTGCTCAATAATTTGACGAATTTCTTATTCAAATTCAGTATTAACGAATCTTTTGTAAACGTTTCTTTGCATTTTAGCTTGCTGTTTTCGTGTAACATTAGCTAAAATTTTAAAACGTAGATATAGGAAAGCTACCTTTTCCTCCCGGTACAGGCCGGAAGGACTTTTTAGGTAGCTTTCAATACAAAAAAGTATAAAGCTACCTATTGCAGCCGTTCGGAGGAAAGCAGTTCCGGAAAATTTCGATATATTTTCACCGATCATGACGCCCAGACCCCAAAACCACCCTCCGTCCAAATGTTGATTTATATATATAGATATATCCATATATATATATATATATTGTTGTGAGCTCGGGGTTCGAAAGGACTGATGCCAATATATAAGAACAATAAAAAGGCTTTATTCACTATAAACAGTGCAATACGATCACAAATATCTTCTGAAAATTACAAGATATTCAGTAATCTTCAAATCCAATAAAAGCTAAGCAAAATTTCACACAGAAACAATGCGTTCAATACGACTTATCAACGACAAAATCGATCCGAGAAACACAGTTCTCAATGCAAAGCCTCTCGTATGAATTCAATCGCAGTTGACAGACAACTAACTAACTGAACTGATGGAGGTCCTTATATAGGTTTCAGAGATCTTTCCAGATTATTCCAGAGCCTTCAGATGCTAGAAATTACCTGAAAGTGCTTTAACTTTCGATAGAGAACCCAAGCAAGTAAGGATCCCAATGTATAGGTATAAGGGGGGTGTGGTTGCACAAAAAGTCGCCAAATCCGTCGCCAACTTGGCGACATTTGGCGATATATCGCCAAATTTGGCGACAAAAATAAGTCGCCAAAACCATCGCCAACTTGGCGATAAACCCATTCCTTGGCGATATTTCAATAGACTTCCATTATAAAGATGAGGGTGTAAGGTTGTTTTCCTTGCAAACCATCTGAGGCCTTTAGCATTGAGTTACATGATGCTCAATAGGAAATACATTAATAATACTGCAATTTTCACAATAATCAAATAAAATAAATTTAAACAAATGGAATATTTACAGATATATACAAAATTCATAACATTGCCCCCCTCTCAAGGACTGCACGTCCCGGGCAGTTCAACCTTTGATCGGAAAGCAAACCCGTTACCAACAAATGCTATACTATTCAAAACACTTAAAGCAAATATGGAAAATAACAATTAAACACATTCATAATGCTGAATTATAAAGCATAGACACCATTACATACAAGTATTTAAATAATAATAACAGTAATAATGATAATGCTAAGCAAAATAAATAATTACATTAATTTATATACAAGACCATGGTCATACTAATTTACATTATTTACATTACACTATTTACAATCAATGAACTAAGTTCTATGTGACCTATGTACTATGGCCATAGTATGGAGCTAGCCTGTCGTAATGAACGACTCTAGGCTTCGAATTTGGTGACTTTCGGATCCGAATTACGACATCGTTCAGTCTGTTTAGGACTGTATAAGGACCGTCCCAGTGCGACTGCAGTTTGGGAGAAAGTCCTTTACGTCGAGTCGGATTATAAAACCAAACCTTGTCACCTTCTTTGAATTGATGTCCCGTGGCTTTCGTGTCGTACCTGGTCTTCATCTTCTCCGTCTGTATATTGATCCGCTCTCGAGCCAAGTTGTGGACGTCTTCAAATCGTGCCTGGAGATTCTGCCCGTATCCCTCTGGCGATGAAGGCGCATCTGGAGGGCGACCAAACAGCAGATCACAAGGTAAACGAAGATCACAAGGTAAACGAAGATCACGACCGAAAAGCATCTGAGACGGGGAATAGCCGGTTGTTTCATGGACGGCGCTGCGATAGGCGAGAAGAAACAAGGGAAGTTTTTGGTCCCAGTCTTGCTGGTTTCTTGAGACTAGAAGTGAGAGATTGTTGAGGATGGTACGATTAAATCTCCCAACCATGCCATCCGACTGCGGATGTAAAGGCGTCGTCCTAGTTTTGTCCATTCCGAGAAGTTGACAGAGACCCTCAATCACAGCAGAGATAAAATTTCTCCCCTGGTCAGAATGCATTTGTAGAGGGACTCCATACCTTGATATCCACTGGTGTACCAAGGCATCCGCAACCGTAGAAGCTTCTTGATCAGGGATGGCATAAACTTCAGGCCATTTTGTGAAATAGTCCATGACAACAAGGAGGTATTTGTTGCCATCAGCACTTCTTGGCAGAGGACCTAGGATGTCAAGGGCGATGCGTTCAAAAGGTACTCCTACATTGTAGAGATGTAGTCTTCCTCGGCTACGTTTCTTTGGTCCTTTCCGAGCTGCACATGCATCGCAAGATTTGCACCATTGTTCGACGTCAGCTCTCGCTTTTCCCCAGAAGAAGCGCTCTCGGACTCTGTGTAATGTTTTCATGACTCCAAAATGGCCACCAGTGGGACTGCCATGTAATTCCTTGAGGACCTCTGGGATTCGGGATCGAGGAAGTACCAACTGCCACCGAGATGTCTTCCCATCTTCCGATTCGAATTTTCGGAACAGGACACCATTCCTGACGTGGAGAGAGTTCCAAAGAGCCCAATATTGCTTGGTCGTAGGACTGTAAGTCGAGATGTCTTTCCAACTGGGCTTCGTGCTAGAAGATTCTAATAACTCCAAGATTGGTTTGATCTCAGAGTCTGCCATTTGATCTTCTCGAATCTTCTCATCACTCCAGGGATCTGGTGGCGTCAATAGTGAAGTCTTCGTCTGGCGTATGACATATTCGGGATTATACTTGCTCTCCGCTCTGGAACAATAGCGACAGCTCTCGGGACACGGTCTTCTTGATAGGGCATCGGCGTTTCCATGCGATGAGCCTTTGCGATGCCTGATGTCAAAGTCGTATTCCTGGAGTCGTTGTATCCATCTGGCTACTTGGCCCTCTGGGTTCTTAAAATTCATCAGCCATGTTAGGGATGCGTGGTCAGTACGAAGGAGAAATTTACTGCCATAGAGATAGTGATGGAAGTGTTCTATGGCTTTCACTATAGCTAACAACTCCTTACGAGTGACGCAATAATTCCGCTCTGGTTCCGATAAACATTTGCTCCAGTATGCTACGACTCGTTCTTGGCCATCTATTTCTTGGGAAAGTACAGCGCCGACACTTTCCTGACTGGCATCCGTGTCCACAATGAATTGTTTGTCGGGGTCTGGATAGGTAAGGACTGGAGAGGATGTGAGAGCTTCTTTCAGCCGCTGGAATGAATTGTCGCATTCTTGTGTCCATAGAAACTTCTGTTTGCTTTCAGTGAGCCTATGCAAGGGTCTTGCGATGTTGGAGAACCCCTGTACAAACTTTCTGTAATAAGTGCATAGTCCCAGAAAGCTTCGCAACTGATGGACATTTTCCGGACGTTTCCAGTGCTTTACTGCAGACACTTTTTCAGGATCTGTTCGAACACCTTCAGCTGAGATGATGTGTCCTAAATAGTTTACTTCTCGTTGGAAGAACTTGCATTTCAAAGGGTTCAGCTTTAAATTCGCCGCTCTTAGTTTCGTTAACACTTTTCGAATATTCTCTAGATGTTCTTCAAACGTGCGGCCACCAATGATGACGTCATCTAGGTAGATGAGACAAGCTTCAAAAGTCAGACCTTTTAACACTGTCTCCATGAGGCGCTCGAACGTTGCTGGAGCATTGCAGAGCCCGAACGGCATAACTTTAAATTGCCAAAGTCCTTGTCCCGTAGTAAATGCGGTCTTCTCTTTGTCATCAGGATGGATCTCTACTTGCCAATATCCACTCTTCAAATCCAGCGTGGAAAACCATTTATGTCCTGAAAGAGTATCTAGCGTGTCGTCTATTCTTGGTAGAGGATAGCTGTCCTTCTTCGTGATATCGTTAAGTTTACGATAATCCACACAAAATCTTGTGGAGCCATCTTTCTTTCGGACCAACACGATGGGAGAGGCCCACGGAGTTGATGACGGTTCGATGATGTCACTATCCTGCATCTCTCGTAAGAGCTTAGAAACCTCTTCTTGTTTTGCGAACGGCAAGCGTCTTGGATGCTGTTTAATCGGTGGATGGTTGGCAGTATCAATTCTATGACGTGTCAGTGAAGTGCGCCCTATATCACTCTCGTTTTGTGAAAACACATCCTTAAATTCCTGGAACAGTCTTTCTGCGGCATGTTTCTGTTCAGGAGATAAATTTTCATTTCGTCCAATTACAGGTGTTAAACTTGTAGGCGGCTCCGATAACGTCAAGCTCGGGTCTTTGCAAACACAGGTGACTGGAGCACAGGTTGCAAGCACTTCACCTTTCTGGATAATTCTAGACTTTTCACTTACGTTCGCAATCCTCACAGGTATCACATCTCTCCACAGATCTACCAGCGCTGATGCTATTAGCACTCCCTTTGGGCTCTTCTCAGGATATCCAGTCAAGCCATACTGGAAAATTCTTTCGTTTTCAGTTAATCCAGGTATCATCATTTCGGTCCGAGGAGGGATGATAACATCTGCCTTGTCTGTGATCCGTTGAATAGACCCGGACTCATTTCCAAGTTTGAAATTAGTGACATCTTCTTGAGCAGAGCGTAACTCATTATTCTTAAAATCCAGTGTAAATCCTTGCTCTTTTAAAAAGTCCAGTCCGAGTATGAAAGGGTCTGAAATATCGGCCACATAGACTGTATGATGGTAAGCGGCGTTCCCAAACTTTATTTTCAATTTCATTCTTCCATGTATGTCGATCTTATCCCCGGTCACGGTTTGGAGGATAACACGGCGCGGAGTCCAGAGGAGCTTTTCTTTTAGCCGCTGAGCTAGATCTTTCCGGATGATGGTCACATTGGCTCCTGTATCGATGATCATATTTCAGGGCAAATCATTCACACGCCCGACTATAAAAACTCCGTTCTTGCCGCAACTTCTTGCAGAAATTTGAAACACTTGATAATGGGGCTTCTCAAAATCTGGCAACCTCCGCCCCGCGAGATGGCCATTAATTAGTTTCCCTGCTCCGCCGTTCGTGCGGAGCTATTACCTTCTGTGCTGGGTCGTTTTAGGCAGTTTCTTTGAATATGACCTTCTCCACCGCATTTCCAGCACTTGATTTTTCTTCCAGGTTTGTTGTCCATCAAGGAGTTTATATGTCTCATCACGTCCTTCATCTGCTGCTGTAAACGCTCCACAGCTGTATCCGACGTCTCAGGCATGTTGGCTACTCGCACAAAGTGCCGATCTTTCCTTGTAGCTTGCTGGGCTGCCTCGAATTTTAGGGCATAAACTAAAGCCCCTTTTAAGTCATTGAGATCTGCAATCCGGAGTTGTTTCTGGATCTCAGAGTCACGCACACCATCGATAAAATGCTGTAGAGCTAAGCTTTCTCTAATTTCAGTCGGACAGTCAGGATAAGCAAGATGAGAAAGTCTCTCGACATCCGTAGCAAGATCTTGCAGGGATTCAGTGGATTTCTGCTGTCGAGATTTGAGCTGGAGTCTGCTATATTCCTTCATGCATTTCTCGCCAAAGCGCAATTCTAAGGCACTGACGAGCGTTTCAAAATCCAGCGGTTCATTTGCAGGCAAAGTTTGTAAGACGTCGGCAGCATCAGCTCGTAGAGAAGCAGCTAACTGGCAAGCTTTTGTCTGGGAATCCCATCCATTGGCGTCCGCTACGATCCCAAATTGTGTCTTAAAAACTGGCCATGAGGATTTTCCGTCATAGGTCGAGAGTTTAATAGAGGCCCGAGGAAGCATAGCTTGATACTTGACATCTTCGGGATAGTTTTCGGCAGTTATCTTTTGTTTCTTCACATTTTCCAACTCCTTTTCTACACTCTCAATCCTTTCTTCGACGGTCTTGGCTATCTTTTGAACTTTTTCTTCTACTCTTTCTTCAACGGTCTCGGCGATCTTTTGAACTTATTCTTCTACTCTTTCTTCTACGGTATTGGCTGTCCTTTGAATTTCTTCTACTTTTCCTTCTATTTGTTTAAATCTTCCTTCAACTTTGTTTTCCACGCCGTCAATTCTGTCATTTAAAGATGTTATTTTATCCTCTATTAAGTCTTTCAACTCTCCAAGGTTGGTTGACATATCCTTCTTCATTTCATCTCTTAAGTCGCCAAGGTTGGCAGTCATTTTCTCATCCATCTCGCCAAAATTTGCAGTCATTTTCTCATCCATCGCTGACATATCCTTCTTCATTTCAGCCTGATTCGCAGTCATTTTCTCATCCATCTCTCCTAATTTCTCCAATAATTTAGTCAGTTGCGCTTCCATTGCTCTGGTAATCGGCATTCAACCCCACTCCTGACACCAAATGTTGTGAGCTCGGGGTTCGAAAGGACTGATGCCAATATATAAGAACAAAAAAAAGGCTTTATTCACTATAAACAGTGCAATACGATCACAAATATCTTCTGAAAATTACAAGATATTCAGTAATCTTCAAATCCAATAAAAGCTAAGCAAAATTTCACACAGAAACAATGCGTTCAATACGACTTATCAACGACAAAATCGATCCGAGAAACACAGTTCTCAATGCAAAGCCTCTCGTATGAATTCAATCGCAGTTGACAGACAACTAACTAACTGAACTGATGGAGGTCCTTATATAGGTTTCAGAGATCTTTCCAGATTATTCCAGAGCCTTCAGATGCTAGAAATTACCTGAAAGTGCTTTAACTTTCGATAGAGAACCCAAGCAAGTAAGGATCCCAATGTATAGGTATAAGGGGGGTGTGGTTGCACAAAAAGTCGCCAAATCCGTCGCCAACTTGGCGACATTTGGCGATATATCGCCAAATTTGGCGACAAAAATAAGTCGCCAAAACCATCGCCAACTTGGCGATAAACCCATTCCTTGGCGATATTTCAATAGACTTCCATTATAAAGATGAGGGTGTAAGGTTGTTTTCCTTGCAAACCATCTGAGGCCTTTAGCATTGAGTTACATGATGCTCAATAGGAAATACATTAATAATACTGCAATTTTCACAATAATCAAATAAAATAAATTTAAACAAATGGAATATTTACAGATATATACAAAATTCATAACAATATATATATATATATATATATCTGACCTATGTCATACGATAACGCCCGTATTTATGAATAGATTTTGATGAAACTGATTGTGTGTATTAAGGTCACTAATGTCTCGACCGAGTTCGTTGTCCAGCTTGGTCCGCCATCTTGTTTCAAGATGGCGGCCACTTAAAGATTTAAATTAACTTAAAATCTAAAATAACTATACAAAAAAGTTAAAAATTCAAATTTATTTTTTAATTGCGTGTTAGGCCTTGATACAAGGATTCCAGAGCTTTTTTTGGTTTACCTCTATCTTAAAAAATGGCTGAGATAGAGCAGTTTGAAATTCTAGGGTGGCTGACATTTTGAAACAAAACAGCACATTAACGCGATTACTCGCAAATTATTTTCTTTCATTGTTGTAATAATTTTCCCAATCATACGCATAAAACTATATATTCATATCCGTTAGCGCCAAAATTGACGACATTGGCGACAAAATTGGCAAAATTGGCGACATTTGGCGAAATATCGCGAAATTTGGCGATCAAAATAAGTCTTCATAAATGAAGCCAATTTGGCTATTGCTCAATAATTTGACGAATTTCTTATTCAAATTCAGTATTAACGAATCTTTTGTAAACGTTTCTTTGCATTTTAGCTTGCTGTTTTCGTGTAACATTAGCTAAAATTTTAAAACGTAGATATAGGAAAGCTACCTTTTCCTCCCGGTACAGGCCGGAAGGACTTTTTTCATTTAGTACCGGTCAAATGACCGGTTGTTGGTGTTAAATATGAGTTTCTGAAAACAAAATTTTCAAATTTCTTCACGGTATGTTATGTTACTAAAATTTAGATGCTTTGTTAGGCGTGAAAAGTTACTCATTCTATCATTTCCGAACGCTTCTTCTGTATTATCTTGCTTTAAATAATTGCATTGATCTTCCTCTAGATAAATCTATCTAGGTCTTCTATCTCGGTAACTGGTATCTGAAATAATATTAGTCTCATTGTGCGTCAATCTTATTTTGTAGTAATTTGATGTTTCAAACTGAAAACTATTTTGATTTTTTACCAAACACTGAAAGAGCAATATTGCTATTACCACTCAAGGTCTGGATTATGCATCGGTCAAATATTGATATTCTTTAAATATCGCAATAACGATATCTAAACTCTGACTCTGCCTATATATCCCAATAACAATAATATTGTTTTGCTTCGAGCCCCAAAAAACAACTATGAATATCTCGTACGAATATTTCCATCAATACCTTCTTTCGCCCGATCCATGTATTTATTCACTGGCCTGTTTCATTTAAAGCAGAAAATCTACCACCGCTAATCATCTCTCTATCTTATCCCAAAATAAGGAATATAGCAATATACTTCAATACATTCACATGCTACGTTAGTTCCTACCTATCTCTGAAAACCGCAAATTCAACTGTTCATTAGAAATAAATACTGATTAACACTTATCGCCAG
Organism: Maratus michaelseni; assembly: GCA_963931845.1. Lineage (NCBI taxonomy): Eukaryota > Metazoa > Arthropoda > Arachnida > Araneae > Salticidae > Maratus > Maratus michaelseni. Next base: position 212,022,903 of record OZ007595.1, read on the forward strand.
TTTCTTGTTCAGCTGCTGCTATTGGTCATGATATACCGTAATTTCGCGCGTATACGCCGCACCTCAGACAATTCGATTTCCTACCAGAATTTATTTTAAATAAAATGTGACTTACTTCAGCTTAGCACTTATTTGACTTCTTATTTTCAATAAAATTTCCGGTTTAAAAAAGACTTAACTAAGACGCGCGAAATTACGGCGCGAAAAAATTCATATCCAATAAGATGAGCCTGAATATACGTTGGTTATTGCGTTTGTATTGATATTGCTTGCTAGAGCATGGTTTCTCGGACTCGGAATGAATTTATATCGGCGCTGAAAATAAGTGCCTGGAATCGGGTAGAATCGCTATTTTTGGGTTGCCCGGATCATAAAAAAGACACTTTAAATACATTGACATTTTTTTTGGTGAATATCACTGGATTATCGAAATTAATTCTTTGCTTATTCTAACGAATTTTACTACGAAGTTAAATGTCTGTACGGGGAAATGTCTATCAGTTATTCAACGAACAAGATTTTTTTTTTTCAATGAGAAATACATTAAGGGATGGATAGTTGCACTGGGTAGTCAAGGTCGATCTCTACAATCGCCGTTTTGCCCTTTTCGATTTTGTTTACGGTGTTTTTTCTCTTTATGAGGATACCTTTGTATTTGGAACCGGTATCGACAGTGAAAGTATCCTCATAAGAAAACCTATGAAAAAAATCGAAAAATTAAAAAATGGCAACTGTAGAGATCGATCTCAGCTATTCAATACAAAATAAATAAATAAATAAATAAAGAATAAAATAAAATAATATAAAAAATAAAATAAAATAAAATAAAATAAATGCATTGAAATGTTAACGAGATTTTTTAAAAGAACTGTCCCATAGGATTAACATTAGTGAGCGGGTGCTTTCGCGTAAGTTAAAGAATTTAAACAACGTTAAATAATAATTAACACACACGTACACATAAATAAATTAAATTACGTAATTAAATTACATTGCTGCCGTTATTAAATTTTGCAGTAAATCGTAAGCTTCTCAAAATACGCGATATTTAGAAATATTTTTAAATTAATATTTTTAGCCATCCAAGGAAATCCTACCTTTCCACCCATCCTTTGCTAAATTAAAAATAACAAACGATAATAATCATGGATAAAATGGAGTTTTTCAGGATGGAGTGATTTGTTCATGTCAAGATTAAACGAACGGTATATGCCAAAGAGATCATGATGCACCGGTGATTCGGCTCGGGCCCATCCTATGTACAAAATAAACGAAATCAGTCTCAGTCCGGCCAAACTTAATTTGAACCAAATAAAAAATGTTTGATATATTTAACCTACAATAACACACAATTAAAATTCTATGAAAAGAAAATTTTATACATTTTAATGTGGACATTTTTAATTTTAATTTATTAAGTGAGTTTTATTAAAAATCATATATTTAATCATATCATAGTAGTGAAAAATGTGACTTTTTAAAACAAATATTAATACAATAAAATAAGAAGAAAGAAAAAGTCTTCAAACAAAAACTTTATAAAAGTAATGGTGAAAATGCAAATAGTTATAGAACAATTTGTTCATTTTGCTATAAAATGTTTAAAAAAAATAAAAAATAGAAATTATGCCCTATGAGCAAATAGATATAAAAATTTTAATTCATTGCTTTTTTCTAAGCTTTGTGTTTAAATTGGTGATACTATATCATTTGTCTTTCGAAAACAGCAAATGCCCCTACTCCCCCCCCCCTTTTAAATTAGTATCGCGATATATCAGCAATATCAATATTACCCTGTTGATATATTGCGATATTAAATTTCTGATATCGTCCAGCCCTACGCACTCACTTATCCTCCAAACCGTCGCACAGTGGGGCGTTTTGAGGATCTAGGTGGACAAAATTATTGCATTGAAGTTTTATTAGGTTTTTGCTGGGTTTTCGAATCTATCAGTAATAAAATAATCAAACAATGATAAATATTTGGCTTATTTAATAATTTATATTATTATTATTATTATTATTATTATTATTATTATTATTATTATTATTATTATTTATATTATTATTATTTATTTATATTATAATATTGTATTGTCCTTGAAACTACACATGTATTCAAAGTTTCAGCTCAATCGGGTAATTAAAAGTGGTTTAAAATTGACTTGCAAGATTTGAATTAAACACTCAAACACACACTTCAAGTTAATATAACTTAGATGCGCAAATTTTCGTAGGAGCTTTCTTAAGTTTCCAATACTTTAGGAATGGTACTTTGATTTAAAAAAATGCTTATTTCTTAATAATGCTTAATACTGTATTAAAATTCAAGATGAAGTTTGAAAACAAGATGGCGCTTATTTTCAAACAACAATAGGTTAAATCTTGTGACAAACATGTGACATATGTCCAATAAACTCCTGCTTTCAAATAAAACAGAAAAGTCACGACTTGCTTTCGAACTAACAGAAAAATAATGCAACTGTTGAAACTCCCACAAACCAACTGCCTTCTTTACAGTCGTAGTTTATCCACACATCGGATTTTTTTGACAAAACTCGTACGGATCTTGACAGAAGACACGTTCGGCTACCAGTATACGCGGTCTTATTAAATTCCGAGATAATCGAAAAAATGAATTTTGTCCTAGATCATCAAAACGCCCCACTGTGCGTCGATTCGAGAATAACAAAAGCATAGCTAAGCTATCAACCTTTCGTTTATTGTTTTTATTTTTCAAGTCAAATAAACATATTTTAAACGAGAAAATTTATTTACTAAAATGATTCTTTTTTTCTATGTGGTGTTTAATTGGTTAAATTCTTAAAAATAAATAAATAAAAATATGGTTCGAAATATGTTTATTTTACTTGAAAAATAAATAAATAGCTGCAGTTTCCAGCTAAGCAAGCGGCAGTTAAAAATATATTACAGGCACATTCCATGTATTATGAGAATAATGTTGTTAGGGGTTTACAAATGGCATTTGGCAAAAACACAAATTTAGTCGTCAAACTTGTTAAACATCCTCCCTTCCACCTTTTTTTCATATACATTAAAACTTGTGAAAACGAAGGAAAACAAAACCCAGTTTTAGACAGGTTTTTTATTCTGAAATTTACCACTATTTCCGAATAATAATATTCGATTTATTGAATGACAGATTATATAAGGTGACTATCACTTTTCTGAACTAGTGGTAAATATTTGAAAAAAAAAAATTCTAAATTAGCATCACTGCTTCTTTCTGACATGATTTTTTCCGTTTAAGACAGGTTGGCGCTATAGATAGGTTCCGATTTCGCAAGTTTTACTGTAATACACATACACTTTCTTGTTAAACGGACACAGTTGGCAAACATCGATAATCGATTTGGCAATTTTAAGGTCGCTATATAATAATATTCGATTTATTTAATGACAGAATAAATGAGGTGAATATTACTTTTCGGAACTATTGACTAGAGGTAAATATCAAGGCCGTAGCCAATGGGGGGATCACCAGGGTTTGTGGTTTGATCCCCTCCGAAATTTTTTTCAGGATGACTATAAATAAGTCATTAAGTATCAATCAAGAAAATCAAAAATCTGACAATGAAAAAATGAATGCAGTTTTAGAAAATAGGTAATAAACAAAAGATAGTTTTAAAATTTTTCTTCTTCTTATTATTATTATTTTGAAATGGAATCGTATAAAAGCGCGATTTCCGTGCTATCAAACAAATTGGTGGAATATTCAAATAGATTCTCCAACTAGTTTAACTTTAACGCTTGAAGAATATAATGAGCGTCTAAGTCCAAATATCCACAAATTGGCAAACGTAACTGTTTTGACATATGCTCCTGGAAATACATTTCTGACAAAAGACATTTTAAAATGTATGTAAAAATCTTCTGAAATCTTCAGATTTGGTTGACACTATTGTTGATACATTTACGAAGTAGAATCACCCTCAACACAAATGAAATTTTAAATTTCTTTGCAATGAAGAAGACTCAAATGTTCAATTTTCTTTTGTGATAAGTATTGGTTACTCAAATTCACAATAGATAACTTTTAAATAATTTTACCTTTATTAAACTATTACAAAACAAATATAAAATACGATAATAAGAATAAAATTTTGAACCTACAAATCCCCCTCCGAAATATTTTTCTGGTTACGGCCTTGTAAATATGGTGGGTGACCTACCTCCAACAATAAATCAAAGCTATCTATGGCTAGTTTTATCAATTTCAATCTCTTTCTAGTTGAAAGAAAATTGTTTCTTTAAGTTACTCATAGATGGCGCCACCGTTTTATATTTTAAATTGTTTCAACTCTTTCTTTCTCTGAGTTTCTTTTTCTCTCCTCACTCTTATCTATTTCTAAACTATGTATTGGATGAATTTTTCTCCGACTGGTTTATAAAATTGTTTCTTAGTATTTATTAAAGTTAACTGACAACTGAGGGTTTTCGAAATGTGTTTTATAAGTTTATAATGTAATTAATTAATTTATATTCATCATCATAGCTGCCAACTTTACTCCTTTTTGTTACCACTAAAAAATAATAGAAATTTTTGCCTTATTGAATCACATGAATTTGGCGATTTTATAAGATTAAATTTACTATAAAATTTTAGTGGTAGGAAAAAAGCGTAAAAGTTGGCAGTTATGTTTATCATTATAATTAAAAAATGGTGAATGAAGTTGTAATGTGGTTGAATTAAATTATAGTAAACATTAAATTAATAAGTATTATAAATTATTTATAATGTAGTATTTACCAATATCAAGCTTGAACATAAAAAAGATTCTTTGACCATTTTTTTTTTAAATTACAAACTAAAAACTACAATATATTACAACAAAGAACTTAACATATATATTCTTGGCAAAGAATTGGATATAATAATAAATGTAATCGAATAAATGAATTAGAAAATAAAATATTAATAGTTATTTTATTGAAATTAAGAAATTTCTTTTCGTTAATCAAAAAAGTGTGTCTGTGCGTGCATGTACACAATAAGAATGCATATAGTATATAAAAAATGAATTGTGATTACTTTACAAAATTTCGATTATAGACATTCCTTTTGTGTATAAAGTATGAAAGATGGCAATACAATTTTATGGAAAAATGCATTTTAATATGGGCAGAGCTACATCATGAAACTGCACTAAAATTAGGTCGTTGACACATTTTGCATTGGTTGACTGATATTTATAGAGTTGGCAATTCAGCACTTAAAAAAAATTCCAAATATCTACCAGAATTTCTAAAAAGTAATCATCATTTTATTTAATCACAGAATGTCGATCATTAAATACAATAATGATTATTTTTCTGATATTCTGGTACATCTTTTGAGTAAAAAACGTGCTAAATGACAAGACTGGGTATTTAGCCTTACACTGCGCAGTAATGCATACATGAATCAATTAAAATTTAACTTTTAATAAATAAATTCAGTCCTCGGCTACCACTATATTTAAATAACAATATTCGTGTTATAAAAATACAGAAGTCTGCTATTAAATAAGGTGAAAATTTACCCAATAAAATTTGTGATACCTAACCTTATATATGAGTACAAAAAACATACAGTAATCCCTCAACATATTCGCGAATATGAGAATACGGAAAAACTTAATATTCGTGAAATATTCTGATTTGATTATTCGTGAATTTTTTTAAAGTAGTTCTTTCTTTTTCAGAACTTATAGTGGATAAAGATTATTTTCCCTATGTTTCCTTAGTATCTATTTACAAATCAGTTTTTAGTTGTCAACTGAAAAAAGAGCGAGTGTTGTAAGAAAGCAAAATAATACAAAAGTAGAATATTCATTGCGATGTTGATATAAGGAGTGGTAAGGTAACGGCATCTTCAATCTATTAATTTAAAATGTGCAGGCTCTCGTATACAGATGGATCTGAAGCTGCACCTATATAGAAAATAAAAGCATCTCTGAAGCCCTTAGCTGTATTTAAATATCGTATTTTAATATGGTGTCGCATACTGACCCTCTAATACATTATCATCTCTTTGCGAATAAAGAGAATAGAAATTACTTTATACAAAAACTTATGATATTTTATCCATAATTATTTCTCTAGACAGTTAATTAGAATTATCTTTCATAAACAAATTTCATGTTTCTGAATATGTGCGTATACATTCACTTTCTACATATATATGTTATGCTTAACGTATTGTTAATAAACATATATTTTGTCCTTTGAAATACTGTGCCACTTTAAGGAAAATTTTATAGAACGCAGCTCCTTTTTTAGTGCAGAGAGATCGACTCAACCCTCGCGAATGTTAAGGGATTACTGTACTTCCAAAAGAAAAAAATCAAGCAGTGTAAGATTAACACATTGAGGACGAGAGACGAAAAGACATAAGCGACTTTAACTTTTAACATATGCATGGCCCTCAGAGCAGGCCTACGGCATGGCCTTGCTCACGGGTAGTACTATTGCATTTTATAAGTTGCATTATCGAAAAATTAAATTTTAAAACAAAATGGATACTTTTTTTCTGTTTAATTTATTAAATGATATGTAATTAAAATATATGTTGATTATACAACTTTAGTAAGCTAATAAAAATATTAATTTTCATAAATTTTTCTTTATTGAGGAAAACAATAAAATACATTTCAATTAGTGAACTTTTAAAAATAAAATATTTCTGGAGAAGTTGCCCTGACTTCTAAAGAATATGCCAATTCTAACTCCCTCCACTTTTCTTTAAGTACAAGAAAAGTTTAATAACCAGCAATTTAAAAAAAAAAAAAAAAAAAAAAAAAAAAAAACGAAACTTTGAGGATAGGTAATAAAAGTATGCAACGCAATAAATTATTTTTATTTATTTATTTATTTATTTATTTATTTATTTATTTTGTTTGAATTTGCATTAAGGGGGGGTAAGTTTTGCGCAGGAATGTTTTTCAATTTTATTTTATAGCTCATTAATAGTAAGAGATAGAAAAAAAGTAGAAAAAGTTCTACTGTATAAAAGTTATTTCTTTTTATTAGTCTGTTTCGAATGCTAACAAAATATCAATTGTCAATAACATTAAAAAAATATTATAAAAGAACCTTGCTTTGCACCAGAAATTTTAGACTTTAGTTTTTAAATTGTTGCATTTTACTTTATCAATAATCGAATAGAAATAATAAAACTAAATAACTTTTAACGTCTTAAAAGTTTTCCCCTATCTCTTACTACTGAGCTATAAAAATAAAGTCGAAAAATATTCTGGAGTAAAATTTACGCCCTTAACCCCTTCAGGGGCAAAGTACTCTTGTAGCTAAAATATTGAAATGATTGATTGACACCAGGATTAACGAACGAATTTATTTTAAAATAAGTAAAAGCTTTTCCTCATGTACCTTATAAATTCAAATTTTCATTATAAAATTCTGGTGTCATTGTGTCATTTTGGGATTAAAATTAAGTGGTATATATAATATACCGCTGCCCTTCAAGGGGTTAAAGTGAATTCGGGCAAAAGAAAAAAAAATCGTATTATATCGTCGCTACCATGTCAAACTATCGAATCTGAAAAAATGCATTTTACATTACTTTTAAAAACTGGCCGATTGTCGTTACTAAATTTTATTAGAATTTTTCACTTAATAAGAGTATTAATAAAATTTTTGTAATAAACAGGGTTGCCAGTTTTTTTTTTTTTTTTTTTTTTTTTTTTTTTTTTTTAATACAGAGATGACGAATTCATACCGGAAATTTTGAGAAAAAGTTTTTTATTTTAAGTAATCTCTAAATGTCTGTCATTAAATAAAGCAAAAATTTTTATTTGAAATTTCTGGTATGGATTCAGAATTTCTGAATAGAAAAGGAAGCCAAACTGCTGAAGAATACTATTAAAATTTAGTGGTGACAATCGGCCCATTTTGAAAAGTAATGAAAAATGCATTTCTTCACATTCGATAGTTTGACATGATAGCGACGAATCTCCATGAGCCATTTCTTAAAGTTTTTCTTTCTTTCTTTCTTTTTTATTTCCGGGCTGGGTATTTTCCCTTGTTAGTTACAAACACTCATCATTTTAAGGTTACATAAAATGACCCAAACTCCGTTACGCCTTGTTTCTAACAAACAGACTAATCTCTTTAAACTCATAAGGTCAGTATGTTTCCCACAATTTTCTTGACACAAGAAAATTCATCTTCGCATTCTGTAATCCATCACTTGTCCCGTCTAGAACAAAACTTATCAGCATTGCTGGAATGCAAGAAAACATAGCATCTTCCAGACTTTTGGGTCAGGCAAATACAAAGAGATCTGATCCCTGATGCTGCCACACACATATACACAAATAGATGCGCATTGTTGATGCCAGGATGGTGGTCTTCACGTTTAATCCAACAATGCAAATCACATATTTGCATGAAAAAATAAAATAAAGGGAAGAAAAAAAAAGAATATGGTGAGGTGATGAAAGAAAAAATGAGATCCTGCAAGTTTATAGAATCATCTGTAAAATTGCACTTGGAATTTATAAACATCCATATCTTTTCGTATGTTTAGAAATTTTTATTAGTTGGACAGACAAAGTTGTTAACTTTACTTTTATTTAGATTAACATTACTCATAGGGCCTGATTATAGTCTAGGTAATGGATGGAGGTTTGCACGTGTAATCCAATAATGCAAATCCCATTTTTGCATCAAATAAAAAAAAAAAAAAAAGGTGTTGAAAGGAAGAATAAGATCCTGCAAGTTTATAGAATCATGTGTAAAATTGCGCTTGGAATTTCCAAACACTCATTTCTTTTCGTATGTTTAGAAATTTTTATTAATGGGACATACAAGTTTGTTAATTTTACTACTATTTGGATTAACATTACACATGAGGCCTGATTATGGCCTAGGGCTACATATTGTGGGGTCCCAAAGATATTCCAGAGTCTTAATAAATTAACTTACATTTTTCCACTTACAAAATACATATCTAAAAATGTTTTAAGAAAAATTATTTCTTCAGCCATTCTCTTAAAATCAGTACGAAATAAGGAAAAAAAGCTCATTTGCTTAAGCATCAAGTTATCCACGAGATTTACTCAAAGTTACAAATCGGATTCAAAATCCCGTTAACGAGATGTTTTATGATAAAGGGAAGTGGTTAATGGTCAAAGTTAAAGATTTTTCTGATATAAAATTAAAGGAATCTTTCCTGAATCTTCGGAAAAATACTTTGAGCAATGCATCATATTTTCCATGTGAATTTAATATATGTCTTTGTGTTGTGTTTCATTCAAAACTGAAATTTTATGTCTAAAGTGTTTTATAATTTTGACTTTGATTCATACGTAAAGCTTCGAGCTTGCACAAATCTTTGTACAACTTTGTATAATCGTTAGTAGATGAGGGAAGGGGGTGGTCCAAAAAGATGCTGAGGTTTGAATATAATAGTGGTTCAGGGCCCCCAAAAGAATGTTGTGCATACCCAAAGGGCATTAATCATTCTCTGATTACTCAATTAATATTCTCTGCATATTTCCCTTCAAAAATCAGAAGGAAAATGCAGTGTAGTTCAAAGAATCTAAATATGGCAAATGATAATAAATGGTAATTGCTTATTGGAGAAGTTAATGAAATATTAATTTAAAAGATCTTATTAATGTATAATTACATTTTTTAAATCCTGCAGTGCGCAGAAATGCATATTAAGTAATCAAAAATTTAACTTTTAATAAATAAATTCAGTTTTGAGCAACCACTACATTTAAACAAAATACAGTAACCTCTCACTTATACGCGATGTTCAGTAATTACTTTTTCGCACCACTATTTTAAATCAGTAAAATTTGATTTATAAATTCTGCGATTAAAAAAAAATAAAAGGGAGAAAATTACTTTAAAAAGAAACTGGTGTTGAAAAATAATTATTATGTATCACGTATAAATGAAAGGTTACTGTATTCAAAAGCGTGCCAAATAAGGTAAAAAATTTCTCTTTAAAATTTCTGGTGCTTAACTCTAAATATTAGTAGAAAAAAAACATACTTCAAAAAGAGAAAATCGTGTAAGGAGATTCGATTCTTTTTAGGATTTTAAAAGGATTTTTTTTTTAATGGTTATTAAAATATTTATTTTATGCTAATCTACATTTTAAGACACCTCCTGTAAATCTCTGTAACTCTATATGAGGGGGTTAGAATGACAGTGGAGTAAGTCAAAATTTTGAAAAATCTAGATAGCCATATTTTGACTGAACGTATATTAATTTCTGTTCAGTGGGACAGTCAAATAAGTCATAGTTTACTTAGGGAGTCGCTAGAGAACAAAACAAGTTGAACCACTTAATGCAACGGCGATACGACAAGTTTCACAAAACCCTTTATTTCGCAAATGACTTAATATTGACTTACTCCACTGTTATTTTAGCCTCCTCATATAATAGTATGAGAAAATATTAGCTTACTTTCTCTCTCTTTAAATTGCTTTTTACAATCCATCACAAAATTGTAAAATATGCACGGTATCGTCCAATATAAGGTTTTAGTGCCTGTGTTAGGTGCGAAATTGTTTCCAGAAAATTGGCCAATCTCTCAGTGATCAGAGAATTCTGATGCGTACACTTTAAAAAAAAAAAAATTCAAATACGTCATTGATGTCAATTTTCCGGTTTTTTCAAGTCAAAAATTAAAATTTTGAAACATAAACTTTATTTACTGTATATACTCGTGTGTAAGTCGAATCCCGAATTAGAGAGAGATAACATGAGAATTCGCTTGAATACCAGAGTATTTCCGTATAGAAATGTTCGTATTGTTTAAACGCAAAGATTTATTATGAATTCTGTGATTAAATAAGACGAAGAAAGCGTATCGAAAATACTAGTAATAAACGGAAGGACATTGTTTTAATTTTTCTCGAACTTTAGGGTCGACGAGTACCGTATATAAACAAGTGCAGTGGTGGCTCGCTACTGGCTTTATTTGGGGCACTAGATGGGTGGCGGCTAAATTTATTCTTTCTTACCACTATTATTAAAAAGAAATACTTTATTTTATTTACTGGCAGAAAGTTCTGTCATTAAGCAAGCAAAAGATTTCTTCTAAAAACAATGGTATAAAAATAATATGTTTTTCAGGCATGCATTTAGTGCCCAACAAAAACACAGCCACGAGCAGCCACTGAACGAATATATACGGTACCTTTGTATTGTGAAAGAGTTGCTCAACAAAGTTGTATAATTCGAACGACGTATGTCAAAAAATAATTATCTTTGCATTACTTTCGATACAACCCTCGTATAAAATTCTTAAATAGTAACAAAAAACGCTGAAATAATTTCGAAAGATTTTTACTTGAATTAAATAATCAATATTTTTATATGTTTTCTCCGCCTTATTTAATTACAGGACCCCGCATAGAAACATAGAACCAAGAGTCATTTAATTAAATAAATTTTCTGGTTAAAAAAATTCGGAAGGTAAACAGGTTATAGATACAGTATTTTCACCAGAATTTCTCTTGACACACGATAATTCATCTCTGTCTTCAGTCAGTAATCCATCACTTGGTCCTGTCTAAAACAAAAGTTATCGCCAATGCTAGAATGAAAAAAAAAAAAAAAAACACAGCATATTTGTCAGATTTTTGGGTCAGGCAAATACAAAGATCTGTTCCCTGATGCCGCGATTAAAAAAAAAAAAAAAAAAAAAAGTGTACATTGTTATTGCCAGGAGTGTGGTTTTTCTAGATTTCACGTTTAATCTAATAAAGCAAGTCACATATTTGTAAAAAGAAAATAAATAAATAAATGGAATCCTGTAAGTTTACAGAATTCATACCAAGAACATCTGTAAAATCAAATCAAAATCTGTCAAATCTGTTTTAAAAGCATTAAACACTAGAATTTCTAATTTTTGTATTTCTGAAAATTTCCATTAGTTGAATACACAAATTTGTTAATTTTACTATTTAGAATTAGTTGGATTAACATTGCACAATTATTTTTCGTTGTATATCTAATTTCCTTTTAAAAGAAGGAATAAAAAAGCAATGTAGTTCAAATAAATTTAAATATAGTTAACGGCAATAAATGGTAATTGCCTATTAAAGCTAGTGAAATAATGATTCTAGAGATTTTTTTTTCTATTATTATTATACTTTAAAAAAATGTTTTTTCCAATTTAAAATTTTGAATTGGTTACTGAAATAATTATTTTTAAAATTAAATTCTACATGTTTAAGGCACCGTCTGTACATCTATGTTTATATATGTAATAACTGTAAGAAAATTATGAACAGTCCCCCCCCCCCTCTTTTTTTTTCATCATAATTAATTACTCTTCACAATTTATCCAAAAATTGTTCAATTGATGATATTATTCAATATCATTTAATATAAGGTCTTGTCGCAATTAGCCTACGACATATGTCGCCCTGAAAAGTGGCTTTTTTGTTTTGGTCCTGTGGCTTTCGCCACCTCCTTTGTTATATTTCCTTGCCCATGGTTGTTACGAACTAGTGCTGAATTTTTAAAGCAACCTATTTTATTTTCATTTTTTCTCAGCAGTTTATATAACTACAGCTATACCTTCTTAACCATTACTTAATTTAACTGTTTTATTAGTAAACAATCCCAGCAGAATTTTTAATTCTTTTTAAAATTAATTTTTATAAAAAACATTTTTATATAATTTTTACTATTGTTTGGCCACGTATTGTGTGGAAAATTATCAAGGGGCAAATAAGGACGAATATAAATACATAGCGGCCAGCTTTTACGTTTTTTCCTAGCTCTAAAATTTTATAGTAAATTTTACCTTATTAAATTGACGAAATCCTGTGATTCAATAAGGGAAATATTTCTATTAATTTTTAGTGGTAAGAAAAAAGCGTAAACGTTGGCATCTATGCAAATACATCCGTCTCGCAGGGAGAAAGAAAAAATCCAATTATTGGGAGGCAAACTTTCACCGGTAACACTTGTCTTATTTTAACGTCTTATTCCTGCAGAATTTCTATACAGAAAATTTCTATTTCGTTTTACTGGTGTAAGTTTGCCCCTGCGGTAATCAGGCTTAATTTGTCACCCCTAGTAACTAATCGATTCTACCATTTCCGCCTTTATGGATATTTATATTTCCGTTCCGGATGTTTATATTGCCATCTAATCGGTGGTACAACAGTATCTTCCTTTTAAGTTTTAAAATATCTTAAATATTGCTTTAACTATTATGTAGTTTTATAACTACGGATATACTTTAAACCAATGACTCATTTTATAGCAAGACATTCAATCCATAGCATTAAGTTGACTGCAACTAGGAAGCCCCTCAATGCTGCTTCACTGTTCGATACATCTAAATAAAACTGTAGTAATTAAGTCTTTCATTCGGCGAGCTTTCGAATTTTTTTGGTTCTAAAAAACCAAACAAAAAGTTTCCTTTGTTTAAATTTATTTAATTCCTTTAGAAATGAAAACAGCCGATTTATGGTATTATATTTTTTAAGCTATCGTGAAAAAGATGAAATTTTAACATTTAGAAAACGCACTAAAAATGCTCCTGGTATGATGTTTTAAAGCAAAATTATAACTGTAAAGAAAGAGACTGACACAAAATAAAAATTCAATATTAACAAAAATAATTAACCTTTACACGAGGGCAGGGTTAAAGTTAAAATAATAAGAGCGACCTTTAGCCCAGCTAGTGTTGTCTGACTTAAAATCTACCATAGTTCATGCAAATTTAAAAAATAGGTCTTTTAATAATTTTGAACTGTGTCACACTTTAAATTTTGTAAACTAAAACATTATATGGTCTTTAAAGAACATTCCCAAAGATCCAGGTTATCCTCTCCCTAAAATGAGCATGCAGAGTCAACTGCATTTTTACATGATTGTTATCACATATATTATCATGTCTGGGTAATTTTACAGCACGATAACGTGTAAATTGTCCGCGTGACATTTTCTACACGATTGCCCGATCTGTTTTATTATTTCATTTATTTGTTTTGATTTTTTTTTCTAGGGTATGGTCGGTATTTTTCTTTAACCATTTCAGTAGCAAAGTACTTATGATCTAAAATGTTGAAATCATAGAATCACACCAGGATTTAACAATAAATTTATTTCCAAATAAGTAAAAGTGTTTCTCCACGTGTAATATAAAAGCAAAATTTTATTCGAAAGTTCCGTGTCAGTGTGGCGTTTGGGAATTAAAATTAAGTGGGATATATTATATACCACCGCCCTTCAAAGGGTTAAATAATTAAGACGTTTCCAGGTTATGTTAAATGCTTTAGCAAAGACCTGCTTTACCCTCTCCCTTCCCTGATCACATGTCATTTTTATTTGTCTCTATAAAAAATCGTTATTTATTTGTTATTATTATTATTATTAATTGAAAATGTAAATTGCTGCATGAAGAGATTACAAAAAGAAAATCAAAAATTCAACGAGAAAACTTGGAAATTTGTTTTCTTAACATTTGCCACGTTTAACAAAACAGAGGACCTATAGATCAGTTTCAACTGACGTCACACCCTAGCAACCACCTTAGCAACTAGATTTGTTTTTTGTTTGACCGCCAAAGATGGTGGATTGTGATTGGTTGGCTCGTAATACAGGCTACAAATCCACGATTATGATTGGTTGATAACTTTTGGTGGGCTGGTGATCACGTGGTTGAAACTGATCTATAATCAAATTTTGTAATGAAATTTTAAAGATAGCTTCTATAGATAAACCTACATGAAATAAACCTCTTGCAATTTTTTTTTTCTTCTCCCTGTTCTGACTTTTCTGTGATGAGGAAAAATAAAAGCTGAAAAGCATTATTTGACATACAATTTCTACAAAATCCGATTCCGGATGGTGTTCGCTGTTAAAGCATATTTGCACGATTTCAAGTAATATATTATCTTTCTCTAAATCTTGTAAACTACCTATAAATGTAACTTACGCATTTTAACTATACAAATAGAGAAAAGTTTATGCTTTGTAATGGTTGCTGATATATTTGTATTATTATATTTTTATAACGTATACCAAATTCTATCTTGGTATGTAAATTAACGTCCTTTCTTCCAGGCTTCTTTTCATTGATAGTGACCGCTAGATGATAGACATAGTAATTTCTCATAAAATGTCAATACAGTGACCTCTCACTTATACGCGATACACGGCGGTTACGTTCATGTCTATATGGGTGTTTGCGTTATTTCGCGATAGTATTGCCAAATAACAGATCTAACTAAAATAGGGGTATTTTTTTGCCTGAAAAACGCTTGGCACCAAAAATTACAAATGGTATTTTTCGCTTTATTTAATTTCATAACTTCTGTTATTATAAAGAAAGTCTTTCTACACTAGAATAGGGGTAACTTCGTGCTCCACAGGCCATAAACTGAATACACATAAATTAAAAAGACGACAGTTTTCTCAGTTTACGAAGTTCTGTTGGATTGATTCCATATGATGCTTTAAAGGGCTAATTCACTCACACAAAAACACCCCACTCTAATGTTAATCCTATGGGGAAAATATTTTAAGATATCTCGTTCACGTTTCAATATTTTTAAATGATTTTTTTTTCATTGGATAGCTGAGGTCAATCTCTATGCAGACTCTTTTGTACTTTTTCGATTTTGATTACAAGTTTATTTTTACTAAGATACTTTCACTTTCGGAACCGGTTTTGAAAGTAAAAATATCCTCAATTTAAAAAAAAAAAAAAAAAAAAAAAAAAACTACAACCAAAATCGAAAAAGTAAAAAAGTGGCTGCATATATATACAGACCTGCCAACTCTCCGGCTTTTTGGATACCAGTAATTTAGCACAGAAAATGTTGTTTTGTTGAATCGGAGCGTTTTGTGATTTAAAAGAAAAACATTTTCTCAAAAAAATTACTGGTGTTCAAAAAGCCGGAGACTTGGCAACTCTGCATATATATATATATATATATATATATATATATATATATATATATATATATATATATATATATATATATATATATAATAATTCCAAAATTTCATAAAAATCCAATTAAATTTCGCACAGTTACCATCGGGTGTAATGCATATAATAATAATGCAAGCAATTTACTACTTAATATTTTAAAGCAGATATATGATATAACGATAAAACATAATAACCAACATTGCATAAAAAACAGTTTTCAGCTTATTAATAAAATAAATAATATCAATCCAGTAAAATTCATAAAAACATTGGATTTTAATGATTTATTTAATAACATTGATATAAAAGACTTACATAAAACAATGTGTATATTATTTAAAGAATTTAAATCTCAATTAAAATTAAAAGATCATATTTCCGTAAATTTTTTTAAAACTTTACTAAATTTTACATTGCATAATAATTACATCATATACGACAATATTATTATTTAAACAATGCCAGGGAATACCGTAGGGTGGGACCGCTTCTAGTATTCTCTCTGACCTTTACTTGTATTATTATGAAAGAAATATTGGTCCGAACAATGATTATGTATTTTATCGCTATATTGATGACATTATCATATTTTATTTCAATGATAAAAATTGCACATCACCACTCAATTTTTATCCTAATCAGCTTACATTAAGCGAAAATGATTTGATTAATAATAATATAAATTTTCTTGACTTAAAAATTAATATTAATGATAATTATAAATTAATTTTTGATATTTATGATAAAAGATTTGATTTTCCATTTAAAGTAAATATTTTTACCAATTTCGCTTCATGTTTACATAAATCAGTTTATAAAAATATAATTATCAATTATCTTCATCGTATAAAATATCTATGCTCAGATATAAATAAAAACAAAAATATTAGATTTATTCGAGATCATGCAAAACTATAAGGTTATCCTATTTTTTTTGATAAATTCAATTATCAACTCTTTTAAATAACATTTATTACATCATATAAATATAAACATGTTATGTAATAAATTATTGTTTTAGTGTGCGATAAAATATAGCAAATGATATATATATATATTCAAATAAACTATATATATATATAGTTTATTTGAATGTTTTATTTTAATAAAGTCTTTTAAATACTGCATTGTATTAAAATGATTGAAACACATAAGTAATCTAACTATTATTAATTAAATTTTTACATAATATTTACTCATGGTAAGAATCTTTGAAATACTATGTAAGATAAATTTAATTCTGGTTAAATTTATTTCATATCATAGGATTTTGTACGATGTTAATGTAAAACCACAATGATATTATTATTTTTTACTATTTATATATATTATTAAATCTAATATAATAAATTTGTAAATCAAACTTAATTTTGAATAATTATTATTCCAATAGAGGTCAGCATATTACTTGTCAAATAAATGTTAATAATATTTTTAATATTTTTAATTTACCTATAGAGGGCGCTTATTGCTTGTGTATTTAAATTTTACTTTTATAGATTAAAATTAAATGGATAATTTGTATATTCACAAATATAAACTTGTTTTTGAGTGTATTTATCACATAAATAAATTTGTGTGTTTTAAATCAATTTGTGTTAAGTTGTAGTAATTAAGGTGATATTTCAAAATATGTTCTCTCAACTTAACCTTCAAATAATTTCTCTCAACTTGACTAAATCATCAAGTATTTGATATTTTATGATGTGCGCCATGTGGTCATATTGGTATAAATTAGACCTTGTGTTGTTTAAGGATTATGGATAATTATTGTGAGTAAAATATTTTATCTATTCTTTACAAGTTTTTTATTTCCAATTTGATAATTTCCAACTGTTATCTGGTAAAAATATTTTATCTATTCTTTACAAGTTTTTTATTTCCATTTTTATTATTTCCAATTGTCTTCTGGTAATAATTCAGTATACCTGGATGATTATACTGATCTTAGCATATATGCCAGTATAATTGTGAAATACTGAATTATTTTTTAAAACACGTGTGGGTACATCCAGGTTGAAAATTATATCTACACGTGTTTTTTCATATCCAATTCTAATTTAATTCTCTTGTTATCCAATTTTCCATTATATTTAGTTCATATTTCATTTCTTAATCCATTTGTATTCACTTGATATCAACTCCAAATTATTAACATTTTATGGTTTATTTTATATATATATATATATATATATATAATTTTTTTTTAATCATTTTCTCTCTCTCTTCTTTTAAATATTCTTCATATTTTCAGTATTTTTGGCCAATTACCATTGAAGCACAAGCTATGGTAAAATTATGATTGAACTTATTAATTTATTAATTATGTGGTATTCTGTCTATACATTATTATTAATTATCTCTTTGGAGATATAATTAGAATGTTACAAGAGCTTGATATGTTGTTTGAAATTCAAAGATATTATAATTATATATATATATATATATATATATATATATATATATATATATATATATATATATATATTCGCGTGAGTGAAGTAACTTCATAATTGCAGAGCCCAGAAACTAGGAAATCGAAACAGTATTTTTATATTTCACTAGCAGGCTAAGCCTGCTGCGCTGGTCCACTTCCCAAATGAACCTTGAATCAAACGAAATGGTGAATTCGACCTTTTATTTTAAAGTAATATGGACCTTCACCTGAAAAGTTCTTTCACATTGCTTAATACGATGCGAACGCCATTGTGCTATTACATTATCTTATGCGTTAGATAAAATTCGAGCTATTAAGAAGCAACTCTTTTAGTTGATCATTTATAGTAAAGTTTGGTAGAGAAATGTGACTGTTATGACCAACAGAAATTAAAAGGTTCTCTAGTCACCATACTACTAAAATGAGAGCATTACAATTATTTCAGAGATTGACCATTGAACTTAAATAATGTTTGGGTTATTCATTTTCGTTTATTATTTCTTGAACTCCACGGCTCTCAGCTTGTTACTAAGTGTGGTTCTGGTAGCTTAAATACAATCTCATCCTACGTTACATTATATTTTGTAATATAAGTCTTTTTCTGACAGGTCTACAACAGATTTTTATCTCTTTATTCCAAAAAGAGTAAATACAGACAAAAATGTAGTAAATTATTTGCACACAAAGAACGTGTTTAATTTTAATATTTAAAATTAATGTGAATCATAAAAAAGTGGATTTTTAAAGCTGAATTGTTTGAATAAAATTAAAATAACGTCATTTTCACTGAGTTTTATTTTATATACCAGTTGCAATCCTGTTACCATTAACATGGAACAAACCTCGATAACTGATTTTGGTATAAAAATGAACCTCTAGTTTGCATCTAACAAAATCTTCATAATCTTCAGTGAATCGGATCCACAGCCTAGTTTGACATCAAATATTTGACGTGTTTGCCACGATATGCTCACAAATGTACATGAGTTAGCTACAAAACGAAGTTAATTACGTGCATTAAATAATGCCAAATTGCTGCTGACTGAATAATAGATCTTTCTCCAACAAAACTCCTTGAGAATAATAAATAAAGTTAGTTATGCAAAATTTTTAATAATAATCTTTTTGGCGAATACTTGAACCGAAGATTTTTTCTTTTTCTTTTTTCTAATGAGCGTAATAACACGGAAAAATAAATAGGCTTGCCATTTCTTTTATTTTCAAGATTACATTTTTCTTCAGTCTGTTACTTAAATTCTGTACAGGATTTGTACGCTTTTATCACAATTTTTAATAGAAGTTTTTGCTTTATTTAAATGCAGAAAAGTACTGCAAATCCTGCAATTAAATCCAGAATCCTGCAATTAAATCCAGAATCTTACAATTTCTGCTATTTAAATATTAAATAGAAAAATTCTATTAAAAAAATGTGGTAACAGCGCACGAACGAACTCTGTAATAATGAAAAAAATCGTTAATTTATCACTAAGTTTAGCTACTGCTGCTGTGCGTCAGCCGAAATTGCTTTATAATAACCGACATTTGATCTAATATGAATTTCAGATACTTTTTTAATCTACCTTTTTAACTTTATCTAGGTTAAAATGTTAATCAACATTGGCCACCATTGGCATTTAAACCTTTTTTTCGTGCATTGCAAGTATTGCTTTTTTTAGTGATAGTAAATAAATGCAGATTAAAAATATATAATTGTATATTTTCTTTTGTTCGTTTGCATCATAATGTAAAACCATAAATTTACTAATCGCTAAATACAAATTTCGGGTAATTTTCTGCAATCGAATTTACCGTTCAGCGTTCCGTCCAAATTTTATAGAAACTTACAAATATATTGTAAGTACACCAATTGGCGGGTGACCCGATTAAGGAAGATTAGTCCATTACATTATTAGTCCTGTTAAAAACCTTCAAACAGAAGAAAATACATGCAAAAAAGAAAAAAAAACTAAAAAGAAAAGCCTACTTAAAAAGAATATCGAAAATGTATTTCAGCTCGAAATTTTTATTGCAAAATGTTATAAGAAAAAAAAAAAACCTCAGAAAAAAAAGGGCCGCTGTCGTAGGCGAATCTTTTTGTACGGTCCCTTGAATTTTTCTATCAGTATTTTCTAAATTTTTTCATCTTATTTAATTTCAGAAAAAAAAGGCGAAGAATAAATTTAGAAAATACTAGTACTTAAATTCAAAGGACTATACAAACGCTGAAAAAAATCCGCCTACGACAGCCGCCATTTTTTGTATCAGCGTGTAAGTTTAGCATTCAGGGGGCAGCGGAGGGACTATAACTGCGAGTCCTAGCACGAAGGATACGATAATGAAAAGATTCCTTGTAGCAAATAAATATTAGACCAATATTGACTGCGTCTTTGCTAAATATTGAGACTTTGGCTATATATTGAAAAAAAAAAAAATTCCCCAACAGTTCGTTTTTTAAACACCAGTATTTCAGGGGGGGGGGGGGGGTTGAACTGTGATAAGTTTTAACGGCATTTGCAGCAAAAATAACCTTTTAGTTAGGTTTCTACAAAATTTACAAGATAAATCTAAAAAGAATATTTTTCCTTGAAAAAAGTGGTGTTCAAAAAACGGACGTAGCTCCTGTACTCTCTGGCAAGAGATATTTCGATACCATAAAGCCAATGTAATCGTTCTTTTCTGCGATATTGAATTCCATTGCAAATATTGCAGACATAAAGTCAATATTTCTCTAAAACTGTCTCTCCGAGCTATTTCTCCGGACATTGCGAATATTTCCAACATAAAGGTAAATAAAATTTCTTCAACAAGGAAATTCATTGTAAATATTTCCAATGTAAAGCCCATATTTCTACAATATTGGTATTTCATTGCAAATATTTCTAACATATAAACAACGTTTAAGCAATGTTGGTTTGCTACTACAGATATTTATGCAATAGAATAAAGATATATTAATATATAGAATCCACATAATTTTTCAATGTTGTGCAGGGGCGGTTGAAAAACTAAATGTTGGCAAAGTTCCACTGATGCCAGACCGTTACTTTTTTTTTTTTTTTTTTTTTTTTTTATTCAGATTGATTTTTCTAAAATAATATAACTAGCCTTATTTTCTCCTATTTTAATTTGTAATTAAATTAGACGAATCTTTCTAATTTAGAAAAGTGTTGGCAATCAACCAATCTGAATTTTAAGTAGCGACTGTCAACATTGGTCACATCTGTTAACATTGAATATACCAACAACCGGTTATCTGACCAGTACCAAATGAAAATATTTCGATTCGAACCAGAAATTTTTTCGAAATAAGTTAAATAAAAATGTTAAACAATATTAATAAAAATTCTGGTGGTATTTTTATAAAACTTTAGTAAAATTACCCGTATGTTTAGTGTTAAAGATGAATCTTTTGTGAATTTTCAAGGAAGAAAATCTGAGATAATTATCACTTACAAATGTATTGTAATTATCACTTACATTGTCAATTTTTTTTTTTTGGTTCAAGAGAGTCACGACTTCCCTTTTGCAATCCTATTTTGACGCTGTTCAATGGAATTAATCGAGGATTTTTTTGTAAAATGAGAAAAATGTTTAGGACTTTATCATAGATACATCGCATAGTAGATAAAATCTTGTAACTTCTTTCACAGACAATTGTATTTTTTTTTTTTTTTTAGATACAAGCATGAAGCATAGACAGATCTTGCTGCAACTGTGAAAGAGAAAAAAAAGATTTCACTGATAACTGTGATCACTTGCAAGAAAAGAACCAAATACCATAAAAGCTAATGGTTGATCCATTGGTCTTCAAAACATAGATCCAGAAATAAAAAACCTGTATAGAAGAAACCGATGATGGGCAAGCAAGCGGTCAAGGTCGACATATTAACGATCTTTTATCTCTGGAACAAGAACAGGGAAATATATGAGAAATGTTTTACCGGAAACTAAGGCAATGGGAAGTGTGCCATTCTATTTTGGGATGGAACATAGACGCGATGGAAATTACCGATATGGTAGATTGCAGTGTGGGTGGAGTTTTTATTGCTTTTCTTAAGATAATGGTAATGTTTATACCTGGTATGTAACTGTCTGCAAGAAAATCGTGAGCAAAAAACTTAGTTTAAGTAAAGGGTGCGGGTATATTAGAGACTTAACTAATGAACATGTGTTAAAGACGCTCTTTTGCAGATTTTTCTATCTAGATAAAGCTTCTAAACATCGTTTACTGTGGATGTATGTTGATATTTTTGTTCAACAGTGTTTAATGTTGTATGTGATAATATATGTGTTAAACGCTGACGAAACATTTGTTAAAAGGTTGGAAACTTCATTTCAGGGTCATGCTGCATGTGGGTGGATTCTTAACTCCAGACAGTTTAGATCTAGGTTCACGTTTACTATGCTATTGTACAAAGGGTTACCTTCTACTGCACCAAAAATCTATTATGAAATATGTGTATATGCAACTATAAATATCGCAGTTCGAGATTGTATCTACTGTCAGAGGTATAGAAGTTCTACACATTTACTCGCTTTAGAAAAAAGATTTACTTGATTTCTTCCTTTGAACAGCATCAAGAGGAATTTCAAAAGGGGAGTGGGTCATTAGGGTCTTGATGCTCTTGAACCAAGAAAAAATCCATAAATCAACACAAGTTGTAAGCTATTAATTACAACAATGTTATAAAGGCTTATTTAATTATAAGAATATCGTAAATGCATATTTAATCACAACAAAAACCTTTAGGAAATGCTTAATTGCTAGTAAAATCAATTATTACACAATAATTTCAGCTTATTTAAATATCACACATTTTACTGTGACATTTGTTCCTGCTTTTTTGAAAAAAGTTGATGGATTTTTGCTTACAATGACGTTACTGCAAGATGGAAAATCATTTTTATGTCAAGTCGAGATCGGTATTGAGTTTTAATTGCTGCGACAGATGAAAATGACGTAATTAATGAATAGCGTGTGCTGTGTGTAAAGTAGATTTGTTTCCTGAGAAAGTCTGGAACTAGGTTCACTATTTCATCGCACAAAGGGTTATCTTCTACTGCACCAAAAATCTATTATAAATGTGTGTGAATTTAATCGTAAACATTGCAGTTCCTCAAGACTTGTGATTTTAGCAGCTACGCCGTGACGCACTGATGCATGGTAAGAGAAATTTAGATATGTCACGAAATTTTGTAGAATCATACACTGAATTACGTTTAAAAAGAAAAAAAGTTATAAACTTCAATTCAATGCACAATATTCACCTTGAATAAATAATTTAAATCACAAAATACGTACAAATTACAAGCGTACTCATTACTTAACCCCTACGGGACCGGCGGCTTTTACACAAATTTTATTCTGTTGGCACCACTTTAAAAAAAAATGCTACCTTTACTTAAACTATCACAAAAATGCTCTAATTTGAGAAATCAAATATTACTTTTATTTTTTACTGGTGCCTAAAACAAATTCTGTATGCTCTTTTTGAGGGTGCATATATGCACCCATGGTCCTGAATGGGTTAAAGCTTCCAAAATCCGTTAATTGTTGTCAAGATATTAAAACACTAAAAACACACTCTCCCTAAGACGACCGAAAACGTTTGGAGAGTGTGTTTTTGGTGTTTTTAATATCTTGACAACACGGATTAATCACATAATTTGTAATATGTTTCTGCGGTTAAATAATGAGAAATATTATATTGGGTTGTCCGGAAAATGCGTATCGTTTAAGAAAATTAATTCGCACCGGAAAATTCTATGATTTAATTATTAGATATTAATTCCGATAGCTAAAGTCTAATAATTAACAGGCAGAATTCTCCGGTTAATTTTCCCCAAACGACACGAAATTTCCGTAATTATAATTTTTCGAATTTTCCCAAAAGTCCAACCCAAGACAACAAATTTCTGGTGAAGCTTTACGCACTCTGTGTATGTATATCAATTTAATTATTCCGAGGTGATTTTTCATCGTGTTGGTCTCATTGTTGGATTACTTTTTTCTTTTTAATTTAGTCTACATCCAATCGAATTTCCACAAGTGTATTGCAATGCACTGGAATAACAGCTGAATTCATCTCGAGTTTATTAATGCATGGATAAATATTACTTTCCGAATCTTAGAGAGGTTTTTTTCAAAAACATTTAATACGTGTCAAAGTCACATTCAGAGTATTCAGACTACTAGTTGGTTCTCCAATTTCTACAAAAAAATATATATAGAATTTTCATTTTCTTACGGCATTAGATTCGTTTTATTATTTATGTTTGTTTTCTATATGTTGTATATCCATTTAATCGAAAACAACTCCTCAAGTTTTCTAATTTAGAATCATCAAACTATAGGTACAATCTATCATAGCTTACTTCAGGTGGTTTAATATCGATTATTATCCAAAGATGTCATAATATTTTGTCATTTTACAATAGAAATGGCTGAGGTATTACTCCCCCCAAAAAACATATCTATTTTTTCCTGTCCTTTTATTTTTAGAATAAAACTTTTGTTTCAATTCTTAAACTTATCAACCTAGGCTATTTAGAAAAGGCACAAAGTCTGAGGATAATTTCAGTTAATCTATAAAATTATCTCAGATCCATCATAAATACATTACCTCAAGGTGCTACAATATTTTTGATATTTTACACTCAAAAGAACTTAATACTAGATAAAACACCAAAAATGCCTCGAAAAAGCAACAGCTTTTGAAGTGTTATTATTTTTCGCTTGGACGTATTTCTGTATTTTCTCGTTCTTTTATTTTTATAATAAAACTATTATTTCTATTCTGAAGTTTGTTAACGTAGGTTGAATTTTTAAAAAAGTCACAAAGTCAAACGATAATTTCGTTTAATCTATAAAACTACTAATGTCATTTTCAGACCACTTGCTGGTTTTTAAATGGCAACTAAAAATAGACAGAGAGTTTTGCCACCTTCTTATGGCACTATCCCTTTGAGCGTGTGAGAGCTTTCCTGTATTTTCATAAAATTTTTTCTAAAACTCAGGTTAATTTAATATTCCCTTCGCAGTTTAGTGTTAAGATATAACCTTCCACAGTCCTTCATCTTACAAGGAGATGGCCAAGCTTACTAATCGCAGATTTTGATTTATTTTTATGTATGTTGTAGAGTAGAAGCCCCTTAGTTTCAGGTTCAACGGATTTTATACAACGCTCCTTAGTTCTCGAGAAATAGGGGATCTAATATTATAATGCAACTTAAATACCGTAATTTCCGGCCTATAATCCGCGGATCACACAATCATGTTTTGCAGATTTTATTCAATAATTGAAGTAAAATATTTACAGCGATTTAGTAAAGTTACGTTTTATAAAATAAAATTTCTGGCTCAGAAATTTTATTCAATAATTGAAGTCAAATACTTACAATGATATTGTGAATTACGTTTTATAAAATAAAATTTCCGGGTTGAAACATGATTGTTTGATCCGCAAGTACAGGCCGGAAATTACGGTATTAAAGTTGTGTAATAATATTCGACCCCCCTATTTCTCGAGAACTACCGTAATTTCCGGCGTATAATCCGCAGCTCAAAGAGTCGTTTTTCGACCCAGAAATATTATTTTATAAAATGTAACTTAAAAGATCGCTGTAAATATTTAACTACAATTATTGAATAAAATTTCTGGGTCGAAAAACGACTCTTTGAGCTGCGGATTATACGCCGGAAATTACGGTAACAAGTAAAGATACTATAGTCTGTGGCAGCGAATTTCGATTTTTATAGCTCATTCGATTCGTCTCATCGAGCTAAGTAATTTGCTACCTCGCATATCGGCTATTAAGTTTTGATAATGACAGGGGGCCGGTCAAAGTTTAAAATTTCGTTTATTGAAAACCAGTTGCCGTCAAAGAAATAAGTAAGATTTAAATTTATTTATGGTTCTTACACAGACATGCATTGATTATACTCAATTTTTGACACATTGTTCATGTTCATTCCGAAGAAGTGAGTAAAACAAAAATATTTCTCACAGTGCGCACAACGAGCAAAGGCTTCTTCAGCTGATTCGACGATGCATTCAAAACAACTCTGCTTTCACCATAACTTGCGAAAACCTGCCTGTCAATAAATAGCATAGGAATATTTTATCTGCTATTACAAGTTCTTATAATAACAGCAATAATATAACCTTATAGTAGTTACTGGCAATGTATGGCACTGTAAAAACAATTAGTAAACTTAAATCGAACTTATTTCTTTGAAGGCATCTGTTTTTCACTGAACAAAATTTTGAACTTTGACCCAGCCCCCTGTCATTATAAAAACTCAATAGCCGATATGCGAGGTATAAAATTACTAAGTTCGATGAGACGAATCGAATGAGCTATAAAAATCGAAATTCGCCGCCACAGACTATAATACCTTTACTTGTAAGGAGCGTGGTATAAAATCCGTTGAACCTGAGACTAAGGGGCTTTTACCCTACAACATATATAAAATTAATCAAAATCTGTGATTTATGTAGCTTGGCCCTCTCCTTGTTACATAATTCTTAAAACATAATTTCATTAAAAACAATTTTATCTGAACTCAATTTAAGTTGATTTCGGGAAATAGAAATCTACGGAACGGTCGTTTATATAGGACTAGATTTGTTTTATTATTTATGTTTCTTTTCTTACAAGCTTCCACATGCTGTATACCCATTTCATTGGAAATGACAATATATAGATGTCCCCAGATTTTCCAGTTAAGAATCGTCATACTATAGATACAATTTTCCATAGCTTACGTGAGGTTGTTTGATATAGATCCATTATCTCAATGTGACACAATATTTTAACATTTTACAATCGAAAAGGCTTACTAAAAGGCGAAACACAAAAATTGCCTTGAATAATTAAGACCTTTGAAGTATTACTTTTTTTCCTTGGAGCATTTATATTTTTTCTCTTCTTTTTACCCTTATAATAAAACCTTTCTTTCCATTCTGAAACATGTTAACCTGAGCTGACTTTCTAAAGAAGTCACAAAGGCAAAGGCAAGCGATAATATCAGTTAATCTATAAAACTATCTCAGGTGAATTACAGATCCAATACCTCAAAATGTCACAATATTTCTTCATTTTACGATCAAAAGGACTTACTAAATGGTGAAACAACAAAAATATCTCGAAAAAGCAAGAACTTTAAAGTGTTACTAATATAACTTGTTTCCCTTGGAAGCATTTCTATATTTTTTTTTCGCCCTTTTTACCTCCAGAGTAAAACCTTTCTTTCTATTCTAAAACTTGTTAACCCTTGTTGTTGAACATTTTAAAAAAGCACAAGCGATAAATTCGGTTAATCTATAAAATTACTAACGTCATTTCAGACCACGTGCTGGTTTTTGAATGGCAACAAAAAATACACACATAATTTTTTACTTTCCTACGGCACTAGATTTGTTTTGTTTTTTCTTACCAGCTTCCTTCCACAAGTTGTATACCTATTTTATCAGAAACAGCGGCATATAGATATCCTTAAGGCAAAGTTTAAGGCTCAGGAGTCTGTTTAACCCTACCCAACCGTGTCACAACAACTTTGCCACGACAAATAGAACAAACTCACGTTTCTAGAAAAGTAGCAAGGAAAAAATGGAACAACGCAATGGAATGTGACTTCTATTTTTACCACGTTTTTTTTTTCTTTTTGGAAAGAACGAGTGATTGCGGATTTATCGTAATAATTGTGGATGAATTGTCTAGGAAAGTTTGCATATATAAGTAATGGGTGAATCTGACTTATGTCAAGTAACGGATTTGTATACGTTAAGATAAAGGTGAAGTGGATTAAACCAGTTAAAATTGTATTCGTTTTGGGTAGCACAATTTTATCATAACGTACTTTCTAGTATTCTGTTTGAGAACAAGAGAACTGAATAATAGCGTTTATATGCAAATGCGCCTCAAATGACTCTTTCGAATAATAGAACTCGCATAGAAATATAGATGACTTCGACTTTTAAGATCATGAGTTTGATGGCAGTGAGACATCAAGGAACAAATGGTAGAAAAGAAAACAAGTTACAATAATAATGTAATAAAGAATAATTATGCTGAAATATACAAGTGTATATGCTTGTTGTTGATAAATATTTTTTTATTCTGTCGCGATAACGAATACTTATCTCAGATATTTTTGTATTTCTGTGGCGTATAGAAAATTGAACAATGAATTGGCCATTTTTTTCCTTTTGGCAATCTAAATTATAAAGGTAGACAAGAAACCAATGTCATTATCAAATATATACTACTTTTTGAATAAATCTTGTGAAACCGAATCTTATCTGCAACAGAAAATTTTATAGTACTGTCAAAAGAAAACAACAACAAAAAATCATACAACTATAATAAAAAATGTAACCTGCTAAGACAAAAAGTTTTCTGAAAAAGATTTTTTCCCCACCCTTGTTATTCCGTTTTAGAAGGTTTTTATTTGTGGTGCATTAAAATAGCAATCAGAAAAAAAAAAGAAACGTATTAAGAATAAAAATATTTATAATATTACAGAAACAAATTTAAAATTATTAAAATTCAAATATAATACAAAAAATAATAGTTTTCATTATCTCAACATTTACATGATGAGTTTGCAATATACGGCGTTCAATCATTTGCTATAGTAGCAAAATATGTCAAATATACCAAATCCAAGAAAATGCACCAAGTGTTTTTCCCTAATGGTACCATTTAATTGATTTTCTCTGCAGCGATCAAATTATGAAACATTTTTTACCTATTTTATTTCAAATTTTACATATGCATAGACAGGATAAGTGGTTGTAACTTGTGTTAAGGATTTTGCACATGTTTTCGTTTTAGCTGACTTCTGTAAGCTTCATGGGATACTTTGAAGAATACCAGGATTTATATTTTTTCTTAATCGAAAAGGAAACCCCATTTTAAATAACACTTCAATATTTTCTTGCGAGAATATTTTAAAATAAATGATATTCATTCCGAAAAATGTTAATCTATATAAAAATCATCGGTTTTTTTTTTTTTTTTTTTTTTTTTTTTGTTGTCTTTTATACAAATCTACAATTTTAGACCAATTTGTTCGTACTTGATAAGTTTTAGAAGAGTAAAATTAATGTCAGCATTAAAAAATTATCAGACCACTCTTTACACCTTTATTCAACTACCTGTCATAGTTTATCATTATATAAATCTACTTTTTTTTTTTCATTTTCTAATACAATAATTTGTTTCCTACTGGCACACCCCAAAAAACGGCAAAAAATTAAAAAAAAAAAAAAATAATAACACGTGTACTGTGTTTTTATAAGCAAATAAAAATCAAACTAGCTCGCTTTATTTTAGCATCCGTAAGTGACGTCATTCTGACAAAAAAAATGAGCATTTTTCATATATAAAATTAAAAACTTTTACTGTAAGTGCGTTAAAATGGCATAGTACCATCATTTAAATGTATCTGAAGTTAAAAGATCTATTTACATTCATTTCAGTTTCAAGAAAACAATTCAAATAAAATATAATAATAATAAAAAAAGATAATTTATTAAATATGACGTTACTTTCTATTAAACGCTTTCAATGTGACCTCAAACTGACTCTAAAACATCGCCCCTTGAATACTAGGCCTGAGCGCTGACACAAAAATGGCGGTGCGCGTAGGCGGAATTTGTAAAACCTTTATACGGTCCCTTAATTTTACACCCCAGTATTTTCTAAAAGTTTTCTTTGACTTATTAAATCTCAGAAAAATAAGGGGGAGAAAACTTTTGGAAATTATTGGTATTGAATTTCAAGGGACCGTACACACGCTGAAAAAAATTCCGCCTACGACTGCCGCAATATTTGTGTCAGCGCTTAGCATTCAGTGGGCGGTACTCTAAAACAGTTGCTATGTTTTACTTCCTATTTCGTTTGTATACTACAACTGTATCTTAAAGCTATACGTTATGGATAAATGTTTTAGTACCACTTTAGAAGCAGTTGTAACATTTTCTACGATTTATATTAAATAGATAATGAAACATAGCAACTCTTTATTTAGAGTCACTTAACCCTTTGAAGGTCGCCGGTATATTATATATACCACTTAATTTTAATCCCAAAATGTCACAATGACACCAGAATTTTATAATCAAATTTTGAATTACCCTATATAAAGGAAAGATTTCACTTATTTTAAAATAAATTTGTACGCAAATCCTGGTGTCAACTAATCATTTCAATATTTTAGCTACAAGAGTACTTTGCCCCTGAAGGGGTTAAAAAACTACACATCATGACTGGCGTAATCACTGAAAACGTCTAGAAAGTTATTTCATTTTAATGTAATCGTTGTATATTTAGTTTTTATGAATAAAAAAAAATGTAAGTCTCTATTTAACACTAGAACGACGGTGAGGGGCCATTTTGGCCCCTACCAAAAGAAGAAATGTCGATTTGAACCGGATACTTCTTCACACAATAAGTTAAATATACACCGCACAAAAATAAGTTAAATGAATAACAAAAAAGTCCCAGATAAAAGTTCTGGTGTGAAATATTTTTATGAAACTTGTGTAAAATTTTCCGTCGTTCTAGTGTTAAAAATAATGACATACGAAATAGACGTACTTACATGCTACGCCATTTGGTTCAATTTTTTGGGGGGTTTCCGCATTGTCAGAGAAATATTATACTTTTCTCTTACACGCACTAAAGAAAACGCGCATTCCCATTTTTCAAACTGGGGTATTTTTCTATGATTGCGTCAAAGTAACATAATTTTTGTCTTTTTAACAATTTATTGGTGTGAATGCACTGATCCCGTTATTGTTATCGCCGCATCATTGCATTTTTATTTATTTTATCTGGAAAGCCGCCATGGTTAACACGGGCAAAGCCGGATGGTTCTGCTAGTTTGAATTAAAGTTTTCCTTGGTGCTGTTCTTTGCATTATAATTTATGAGAAAGATTATTTAAAGTTTTGAATCGCGTGTTAAAATATCGTTATGCAAATTGTACATCCTCTTAAATATGCAAACAACATTAACCTAAAAAAAATGAAAAAAATCTCATAGAAAATTACTTTCTGACTGACTGACTTATAGCGCATCACTTGAAAACGTCTCGTGTAAGAGTGGCAATGGCGGTTAATGATATTTAGACGGAAACATTTTCAAAAGCGTGCACTAAAAAAAAAAAAAATAATAATAAAAATAAATTAAATCCATTCGATAATTTTTAACCAATTGTGCCGTGTTTCCAGTCCGCTATTTTTTTTTAAATACAGATTGTTTAATTGCCTCTACTTTTTTTTTTTTTTGAAATAATAAAATAATATTCGAATTATTTAACGACAGATCCAATAAGGTATCGTAAATTCGGTAAAATGATTAGTGTAGCTCATTAAGAATTTTTTATATTAAAAGGTAAAATAACGATCTAAACTTGTTATCTGACTAAAGTTACTTAAAAACTTCTCTATCACAAAAATTGCACTCCTAGTTCAAAATAAATTTAAGTAAACAATTCTGTATAAATAACTAACAGGCCTTGATTAACTAAATGTATGAAGAATACAATTAAACGTGTTATTTCTTCAGTGAAAAAGTCAATTTTTACATGTGCAGTCAACTCTTACCGGAACTTAGATGTGTTAAGCTCTGATTAATCTTCCATAATATGTTGGTTAATTTGACCCAGGTTTAATACGTTCCAGAATTTTTTTAAGAAATAAAATTAAATAGATTTCACGTAGAAACCAGAAATTAAATAAATAATGATTTATCTAATATTTTTTCTGGTTCGAAGCGTTGTTAAACTGTGTCAGATTAAACCACATATTACGGAAGATTAGTGGGAACTTCATCGACTCCAGTATGTCGTCAGTTTGGCCACGCTAATTTTTTTTTCAATTCAAATTGCTTGATTTCCACGACTTGTTTAAACTATTAATATTTGCCTTATTTAATAACAGATTAAATAAGACGAAAATAAAGCAAAATTATACTATTTTTTTTTAATAGGAAGCAATTAAGCAATCTGATTTTTTTTTTTAAATGAAGCGTACTGGCATTACTTGCATTTACCAGTCCGCTACTTTCTTCTTCTTCTTCTTCTTCTTATTATTATTATTATTATTATTATTGCTTGTTTGACACCAATTTTTTTAAGGGAGACCCGTAAGAAAAAACCCAAAATTTTTATTATTGATTTTAAAGTAATGATTTTGGGTTTTTTCTTACTTATTTATGAATTTTGGTGTATTATTTCAGAATCATTTTGTAAGGAATAATCA
Source organism: Maratus michaelseni (assembly GCA_963931845.1). Taxonomy (NCBI): domain Eukaryota; kingdom Metazoa; phylum Arthropoda; class Arachnida; order Araneae; family Salticidae; genus Maratus; species Maratus michaelseni. Next base: position 212,055,556 of record OZ007595.1, read on the forward strand.
GCAAAAAAAATCCACTTTTTATTAACAGGTGTATTTTTTATGGAAATTTTTATAATTTTTTTTATCGAAATATACACTTTTTAAAATTACTACTCCTCATTCAATTTTCTATATTTTGGTATTACTAAAATTTCTTAAATAATATTATGGTATATGGAAAAGACCTAGGGAGAGATATTTTTAATTTTCTTTTTGAATGAGCTTGAAAAAAACAAACAATTAAATTATGCATGGTAAATTTCCTTAAAATCGTTATAATTTTCATGTTTACCAATTTATGTAAAATTTTCAGAAATATTAAGAAAAAATATCTCTTCTTACTTTTGTTGAAAATTTTTCTAAGATTCTAAAACTATAAAAACTTCGTTTCTAAATTATTTTACTACTGAGCCTTGGTGCTTTGAACTTAGGCAAAATATGAAAAAAGTCATTTTAAGAAAAACGCATTTAAAGTATAAAATACAAGAGGAAGTAGTAAAAAAAACTTCTTTCATGTTGAAGCTATTTTTATATTAATTTCTAATATATCAAGACTATTGTTTAAGAAAAACTTTTTATATTGCACACAATAGAAAAAAATTGTAGCCAGTTTTGACTTCGAAGAAAATTCCTCGATTTCCATCGAAGAAAATTACCCTTTTTAAAAATACTACTCCTCATTCAATTTTCAATATTTTAGTATCTATCTTTAGTTACTAATATTTCTTAAATAGTGTTATGGTATATGGTAAAGACCTAGGGAGATATATATTTTTAATTATCTTGGGGGAAAATTTAATTACACATGGTAAATTTCTTTAAAATCGTTATAATTATGATGTTTACCAATTTATATACAATTTTCAGAAACATTAAAAATATATACATCTCATTACGTTTGTTGCACATTTTTTCAAGATTCTAAAAATATAAACACTTTGTTTCTAAATTATTTTAACATGGAACCTTAGTACATTAAACTTAAGCAAAATATGAAAAAAAAAAAAAAAATAACGAAATATAAAATACAAAAGAAATTAGTAATTAGTAAAACAAAACTTACTTTGTGTTGAAACTATTTTTTATATTAATTTCTAATATATCAAGACTATTTTTTTATATTGAACACAAAAATTTTTGCTGCCAATTTCGTTTTCGAAGAAAATTTTTCGCTTTTTACAAAAAAATGTATAAAATTTTGTATAATTTGTAATTTTTTTATTATTATGTTTTCTTCTTTAATGAATCATACTGAAATTAAAAGATTATGAACTGTACCTAACTTTGTAATAGTGTAATATAAAAGTAAATAAAGATGTATGAGCTTTATAAATGGCCGCTAGCCCTTTGAACTCTGGTGAATACAATTAAAAAAGCTCATTTACTACATGCTCGAAGTGTCCCCAAGTTCTGAAATTTTGCATGGACATTCGCAAATATGTATATTATCGTTTTCTGAGATTAAAAAAAAAAAAAAAAAAAAAAAAAAAAAAAAAAAAATTGAACTTTTGATGATTTTTTGCTGAAAATGGGGTTCGGGTCTCCCTTAAAACAGTATAATTCCCTTGTTTTATCTGTCGTTAAATAAAGCGAATATTTCTACTTCAAAAAAGTTGTGGCAATCAAGCACTCTGAATTAGAAAAATAGTAACAAAAATAACGGACTGGTATCAAGTGCTTGTTGCAGGGCTCAAAAATGGTCCGCCAACTGCATACCAATATTTTTTAACAGAATATTTCCTGGTAGGTTTCTACAACATTTCCGCAAAAATTACCTCCAAGGGTGGTTTCTGCGAAATTTGCAAGAAAAACCTAAAAATAAAAATTTTCTAAGAAAATACCGGTATTCAAAAAGCGGACCATTTGGGAGCCCTGTTGTTGGTATTCTTCCGGAATCTGACAATTCAAACATGTTTTGAACCAGAAATTTAAAAATAAAATCTAATAAATACCACATAGGAACAAGACACATTCCCTCAGTGGTGGCTCGTGACTCGTTCTTTTTGGGACACTAAATGCATGGCTGAAAATGTTATTCTTTTCTTACCCTTTTTTTTTTAAAGAAAACTCTTCGTTGGTTTAATGGCCAAATATTTTACTAACAAATAAGGAAAATATTTCTTTTACAAAACAGTGGTAAGACAACAATAAATTTTTCAACTATGCATTTAGTGCTCCAATTAAAGGCAGTCACGAGCTTTTACTACATTCTCTTAACCCTCCGCCTACCAGTCGAGTCCAATGGACCCGACAGGTACATTCAAAATGATTATTCGAACCAGAATTTGTTTCATAAAAGAAGTAAATTGCAAATCACAAATATATATATATATATATATATATATATATATATATATATATATATATATATATATATATATAATTATAATATTTTTGAATTAAAAAAAAAACATATCAAGTTCTTGTAACATTCTAATTAAATCTCCTAATATATATATATATATATATATATATATATATATATATATATATATATATATATATATATATATATATATATATACAGGATGTTCGAAAAGTCTGGAAACGGTCAAATAACTCGAGAAATATACATAGGATTGAAAAACGGCAAAATGCATATTCAATATTTTTGAAAAATCTATTTTGGGATATGAGATTTCCCCCCCCCCCAACTGTTCCCCCCGGGTGGGAAAGGGGGGCAACTTTGAAATATTAAATGATGACCCCCATTTTTTATTGCAGATTTGGATTCTACGGGAAAAAATACGTAACTTTTGTACTGAACATTTTCTTCGAAACATTGTAGATGGCGCTGTAATCGAGTGCAATGCTGTGAGAATCGTTACCATTGCAATGTCTGGAAACGCTCCAATAACTCGAGAAATATACATCAGATTGAAAAACGGAAAAATACGTGTATAATATTTTAGAAAAATGGCAACTTTGATATCCCTAAATAGATTTTTCAAAACTATTGAACATGCATTTTTCCGTTTTTCAATACGATGTATATTTTTCGAGTTATTCGAACGTTTCCAGACATTGCAATGGTAACGATTTTCACAGCATTGCACTCGATTACAGCGCCATCTACAATGTTTCGAAGAAAATGTTCAATTCAAAAGTTACGTATTTTTTCCCGTAGAATCCGAATCTGCAATCAAAAATGGAGGTCATCATTTAAGATTTCAAAGTTGCCCCCCTTTCCCCCCAGGGAGCAAAGTTGGGGGGGGGGGCAACTTTCATATCTCTATATAGATTTTTCAAAAATATCGAACGTACGTTTTGCCGTTTTTCAATCCGATGCATATTTCTCGAGTTATTTGATCGTTTCCAGACACCCTGTCTATATACTAAGTTAAATAGTTTTAAATGAAGATTCTGGTGTGAAATGTTTTTAATCAATGTTGAGTAAAATTTCATTCTAGTTCTTAGATTAAATACATTTTCAGGTTCAAAACACTTTTGGCTTGGATCAGACTCCAGAAGAATATTATCGCAATGTGGGCATCAATGCGGAACGGGTTAAATAAAAACCCATAAGTAATAAGTGAAAAATTTCTAAGACACTTTCACTTCATAATTGCATTTCTGTACAGCAAATAACCTTATGTCGTTTATCATTCTCGATAAGAAAGACTAAAGATGTTGTGATTAGCCTCTTCAAAAAGCGTTAACTCACACATGGAAATCTTGAGAGATCGTTACTTTCACATCATTTTAATTGATTTAAATCTAAACGGTTGAAACATCATCTCATTTACAACTAATGAAAACGAATGATATATTAAATCAAACTTTGCCGTGAACACCTGGAGAAGCGTGAAATTGAACAGTGATAAATCTTCATCTTCACCTCAATAATCATCTTTCATAAATTTAGATTTGAGACAAAAATGAAGAGCTATTTTCTTGCACTGCTGAATATATGAAGCATTATTTATTACTCCATTTCTCTTAACAAGTAATGCCATCTCGAGACCGAAATTTTTCTGCCCCACTTGTGAAGAGGCAACGCGATCCGAAGATCAACGCTTCGGAAGAATTCCCTCAAGTCATGCTAAGCGACAGTAACTGTAACTGTGATCGGGCCTCTTTGATGCCTGAGGTCCACACCATGTATGGAGTCACTCGAGAACTTCGTTAGATAAGTTTGGATTTATGACAAGCTAATTGAACACACAGAGTAAATAATAATTATTTTTTTGGAAAAGCGAATTTCTCATTACCGCAATAAATTTTTCGACGGTATTTTTAAAACAATAAGCCATTAATCTGTAGTCGACTTCGAAATGCGTGATCTTAGTACCCTCTGAAGCTAAGGTTTATGGATATATGGAGTAACTCAAGAACTCCTCTGAATAAATTTGTGTTCGTCAGAAGTTAATTGAGCATATAATGTAAATAATAATTAGTGTATTTGGAAAAAAAGCAGAAAATTACACATCATATGAACATTATTGGCAACAAAGCAAACCATAACCTTATGGGTACCGAAATTTGTGATAATGTCTCTCGGATGTCTGTAGTCGAGCGATGTATGAAGTTACTCAAGAACCGGTCGCAGACATTTAGCCAACAACCAAATAGCCGACAAGACATTTAACAGACATCAGTTAGTCGACAGGACATTTAGCCGGTCCTGCTACGGAAAAGTTTGAATTTATGGGAAGCTAATTGAATGTGAAATGTAAATAATATTTATTTTAATTTGAAAAAGCAAATTTCACATTACCAGAATAAATTTTGCAAAGTTATCTTTAAAACAAGAAGCTATAACATTTAGCCGGCTTTGAAGTTCGTGATCTGTAGCCTCTGATCAAGGCCATTGCTATGACTTATTACATGGGGTGGGGAGATTTAAATTTGCTAATTATCGGCGTGTCGATTAACAGTCTCTGTTTAATGGCAGAAAGCGTATTACAGTAAAATTTGTGAAAACGGAACCTGTTATAATAATTGAAAATTGCCTTAACCCTCCTGCTACCAGGTTTTAAATTTCGACGAGAGTTCTAAGTTTTGCATCATTAACATAGAAATTTAATTCTATTAACAGTAAATCTTAATTTATTCAGTGTTCGTACGTTTTTAGCACAATTTTTAATAGAAATTTTCGCCTTATTTAAATGCAGAAAATTATTACAAATACTGCAATTAAACGAGGTGTCTACAATTTCTGGTATTTATATATTAAATAGAAAAATTCTTTTAAAAATTTGTGGTAAACGCGTACGAACCCAGTTATTTAAGCAATACTTAATAAGCGGTTAAATTTTAACTTCTTCCTATGAAGTGTCAATTTAATTTAAATTATTAAGTTTAAATTATAATTTTTTCTGATTCGAAACATAAAAACCTTCGAAACAAAAACTAATGATGTCAATAAAGACTCCAATGGTGCTAGGATGTTTTAACGATAACATTTCATGGTCCCGACGGGAGGAATACCATACAATTATCTACTAAGACGGAAAAATGCTTGAAACTCGATATTTTTTCCCTAGTGATTCTATTTTCTTAGGTTTTACTGTATATATATATATATATGCAGGGTGGTCCTAAAATGAAATGTCCTGAAATGGGTGGTCCCGGATGAAAGCGTTTCGCTGGCTTGAATCGTCATTCCACGCACGATTCAAGCAATATGCATCGTTACACCAATGCGGGGGTTGTCGACATGCATTTCATGTGTGGGGCTACGCAAGGAAATGGAGCGGCTGCTCAAAGGATGCGGCGCACGTTCAACGGCTTTTGAGCTTGTCGAAAGACTATACTGTACTGTGCATAATACTTCTTCTTTTACTGCTGGAATTCTGCGATATCTTCCAGTGCCCATATCACGCCTGGAAGCATAAAACTATCCACTCGCGCACAACTCCCGATGAAGACGCTCAATCGTTCGGCGACCCGGCAGATTCCTACCCGGGAATCGTTCCATGTACATCCTTTGAGCATCTTCTTGCGCAGCCCCATACATGAATTGCATGTCGGCAAGCTCCGATTTGGTGTAACGATGCATGTTGCTCAAAACTCATGCAGGGAATGACGATTCAAGCCAGCGAAACACTTTCATCATCGAACTCAGCAGCGCCCTCTACTGCCTTAACGCGGCATTTCAGAACCCACATTCCTATACAAAATATGCTTATTTAGGTCCCCTTTACCTACCTTTACATTTTTGACATATATTTTAGGACCACCCTATATATAAAGCAAAACGTTTAACATGTTTGTTTTTGCCAAGTCTAAAAAAAAACAACTTTGTGGGGTAAGTCTTTCGTCTATTGCCTATTGCCTCCTCCATTTATCTACTCTGATGTTTAAGGTTCACAAATGTATGGAGTAACTCAAGAACTCCTCTAGATGGATTTGCATTTGTCATAAGTTTCTTGAAAAAATAATGTAAGTAATAATTATTTTATTTCAAGAAAAGCAAATTTATCATTATTAGAACATGATTTTCCACGGTATTTTTTTCTTTTAAAGCGAACCATAACTTCTTATTGTCTCGAAATTTATGTAGCGTATCTCGACTTATTCGACTTATGTAGATTGATTATCTGTGCCCATTTTAAAATAATTATATCACCGTTGAGTAATATGATGAATTTTACAACTGTTTTAACAATAATTGAATGAAACATTTGGGACGTTTGTCTCCTGTCTTTATTTTCTAAGGTTACATGCACTACAAATAACATGACTATTTTGTTTTCGATAAATAATAGATTCTTTTAGTTTTTCCCTGTATCTTTCAAAGATTTCAGATGTTGTAATTTCATTGAAAACATGAATAAGTAATACCTCTAAGAAATTAGTGCTGTTGCAATCAGTGCGTAACAAATACATTTTCTTTTTTGTTAGTTTTTCGTTCTTGTTTTTAATCAATATTTACGAACCCGTAGTTAAAACAAATACTTGAAAATATTTTTTAAGTTTTAATTTTTAGGGATTTCGCATCCAATTAGCTTAATACAAAAGAAATCCTATACACAAATTAAAAACATCTTTTACTTAAGCAAGGTGTCAAATACATGTAAAATAAAATTTCTAAACTTGACATGTTTCGGTTTCAAAGTATAAAACCATAATCATAAGCAAACAAACATCGTTAAAAACCGTGTTGTGGGTTTTTAACGATGTTTGTTTGCTTATAATTATGGTTTTATACTTTGAAACCGAAACATGGTCAAGTTTGGAAATTAATTTTATTTTACATATATTTGACACCTTGCTTAAGTGTAATATGTTTTTAATTTGTGTATATGTTTTAGAAAAGGTGAAGTTTTATGTTTTTAAATTTTGGAATTAAAAAACAGTTTTAACAAAAGAAATCCTTACAAGTAAGTCGGACAGCAAGATTCTAATTTTAGAACTCAAATATAATTTAAAAAAAAAAAAAAAAGATAATAAAATGCATTATGTTTGTTTCTGTACTTAAATAAATTTCCCACCAGAAATATACAAAGAGATTTGCGTATTTTTTCACGAATTAACCTCTTCCGTTCCTAGTTTCTACAAGTAACGCCTGAGTCTCTTGCTTGCCGCAAAATGAGAAATTTCGTTTAATATTTTCTCACTGTTCTTAAATTTTATCCTAATGCTAAAATGAGAAGGTGAATTGAAATTCAGTAAAAGAATTCTCATCAGACGTGAGAACTTCGCATACAAAAGTGAGATTAAGTAAATAACGGAGCTTTGACAAATAATCGAAAATAATTATTAGCTGTAAATGTGAGAAAAGCACCAGTTAAGTGTTTTCTGAATACTAATATATATATACTTCTCAACTGAAGTTTCAATTATTTAAACTAGATAGATTATAATTAATTAATTAGTAAAATAAATATTATTTGAGTGGGAAAAGTTTTTCAGAACAATTTAGGGAGATGAGATGTAATTGAAAATTTCAAAACGCACATAGCTGAATGTTTTACTTCCTTAGATAAAGTAATGAAATTCAAAGCAATTTATCAAAGTCTTCATTAAAAAATTTCTAAGAAATAGCAACCAGATTAATAAGAAAATGTCAAAAATAATTTTACAGGAAATGTTAATTAAAATTACTGTGTTTAAAATGTATTTATTAAAAAACAAAAATCACAGAATTTTTTTCATGTATACCGCGCACACGTGTAACACGAACACAGGGGTGCCATTTCAGAACTTTCTTGGGAAAGGGGATTTCTTTTGATCTTATTGTGCACATATTTGAGAAACAACTGACATAGTTTTATTCTCATATGTAATTTTAAAATTAGATAAATTACTCATGAACTTTTTGATTACGGAGTAGGGATATTGCACGTCCCAGCGAATATTTTTTATTCTATTCGTAGCACTTTTTCAGAAATAATCTCTACCGTACATTTAATAGTAGGATATTTTAAAGAGATATTTACCACAAAGAAAAGTTTTTGAAAATTATGGTAAATGTTAACTTTTCGCTACAGATTGGACATATACGTCCCAGTGGACTATTTTTTAATTCCATTCGTACAAATTTTTGAAAAATAATCTTTGCCCTTTGGCAGATTATTTTTACACTTTCACTAAGATATTTTCAAGAAAAGTCTACCAGAAAGAATTTTTTTTATAAATTGTGGTACGAAGGAATATAAAAATGGTCATCAGGCCTGACCCGGAATTAAAGAGACAAATGAGGTGTTAAATGTGTTATTTTGAGAACGTTGCAATAGCAAGGTTTTAGCGAATGCTATTGGTAGTTATTAATTTATGTGTTTTAAGCATTTTTTAATAATAACGTTTCTGTTTTACACAAATCTGACAAGTTATTTTACCTTTTGTGTATTTTCTGAAAATATATTTTTGAATTTTTTTGAGTCTGTACCTGTGATTAATGATACCTTCAAGAAAATCCAATTCCTTGGGGAGGGGTATTCCCCTAGCCTCCCCAAAATGGTGAAGTCCTGAAATTGCACAGTATTCTCAATATGTTGCTTTGTGCATTCATAAATTTGAATAAAGAACTGCCACCCAACAATTTTATGCGATGGCTACTGTTCATATATACAGAGGCATTCCAAATTCCCCAAAACTCATGAATTACGCAAACCTCAATTTTTAAAGAAATTTTGAGGGGAGGGGGGGGGGGGGCATGCGGCATTCATGAAAAATACGATTTAGATTTAATAATTTAGGTTTTATATCAATCTGGTTGTTTTATATGTTCTTCCCTTTTTTTAAAAAAAAATTCCTTAATTTTTCTGTTGAGTTACATTGACATTATAACACATGCGTGTCGGATATTTTTCGTCTTTTCAACAGGAAGACACGCCTATGGGCGTTACTCTTACACGTTGCATCATTTAACAACAACAAAAAGAATTCTGCGTTCGTGTTTATATTACAAATGACTGCATATAATAATGATACTATTTCTAATCCAAGGATTCATATGTAACGTAATTACTATGAGGATTCATATGTAACGTATCTAATTTTTTATACAAAATTTCACTCGACGTCGCAAAAAAAAAAAAAAAAAAAATCTATTCATTAATTGATTTAGTTTTAGAAAATGTTTACATTTCTTTTTTCAGAACATTCTTGCTTACCGGAATTAACAATTAAAAAAAGTAGAGGCGCATCTCTCAAGGGGGCAATTGTACTTTTCATGGGAAAAAATTGAGAATAATTGTTAGTTATAATCCAACTGTAGTCCTCATACATAGTTATAGCTAAGAAATATGTATTATCATATGCACATTTTTAAAAATAAAATCGGATTGTACTTTGAAAAAAAAAACGTACTTTTTAATCATTAAAGAAAAATAAGAAAAACGAAAATAAACATTCGAATGGAAACTGTGCCATTTTTATTTATATTAAAAGTAAGCTTAGGGGCCATCTCCATATTGAAATAGTAACAAAATTTAAAGTTTTGATTTCTAACAGCCAAATTTCACTTCATATTTCGATTTTAGAGTAAATTTTAACTTTCATACCAAACGGGAAGACATTCGATCATGGAGTAACGTGTTTTATGTATCACTTTTCTTCACATAGTTATAGTACCGTAATTTCCGGCGTATAAGCCGCAGCTCAAAGAGTCGTTTATCGACCCAGAAATATTATTTTATAAAGTGTAACTTAAAAGATTGCTGTAAATATTTAACTATAATTATTGAATAAAATTTCTGGGTCGAAAAACGACTCTTTGAGCTGCGGCTTATACGCCGGAAATTACGGTTCTGATGTTGTATATGTTAATTTAACATTATTCTTGGATGGAGTACTGTTTTTTCTGCAAATGATAATCACGAAATATTCTTAGTTATCATTTTTTCTTTTTGTTCATAATTGTGGTTGTTATAATTAGTGATAATTTTTAATAGATTTATTAGTTTTGCAATTGATTATATTTATTGATAGATTATCTTTTTTGTTATTTTATAATTTGTTAAAATAACTTTGAGCCGTTAACTGTAATTATACAATAATTTCATTTGCTTGTAAAAATCGTTAGAACGGCCATGAGATTGACACTGCAATGATTAGTGCAGTTTTTCTGTTATTTTTCTGTTCGTTTAAAATCTGTTCATTACAATAGCGTGTGATTTTTTAATGTTTCCTTGTAATTGCTGTTGCGTCTCTCATGTTTTGATTTTCAGAATTTATCCATTCTTAATTCAAATTCTTTCATATGCGTAGTTGATCGGGCAATTTGAGTAAAATAATTTATGCTTCACGGCTTACTTTACTCAAACAGAAATCAATTGCGTTTTACTTATATTATGGACTATGTTTATTGATAACATGTTTCTCAATAATATGTTGATTGATAACATGTTGACTGATAAGATGTTTTCGCTCTTGATAACATGCTTCGCAATATAAGATTCTATTTTTTTTCTTGTAATATTTTCACATTCTGCTCGTGAATTTTTTCTCCTCGTACTTTTATTTCTTTTTCTTTTTTTTTTCAATTTGTGCATTTTTCATTATTGGATATATCTTTATATGTTGTATTATAATTATTGGTTCATTTATATACTGTCGATTTTCCTGTGATTTAATAGTTATAATTTGAAAAAAGTTTTATTATATTACCATTTCAATATATTTCAAGCTTTAAAAATGTACTAATCTACAAACAAATATAGATCAAAATTGTGTGCTCTACTCAATAAAAACTTCTTTTTAAGTTACTTTCTGTCAGAAGACCTTCTTTTTATGAACTGAAGATATTTTTTTCATGAGCTAAATAATTTCATTTACATTTCATAATTTAATTTTCATTGTTAAACGACTGAAACATTAAGAATAAAAATTTTCTGAAAACAAAGGGTATCGACTTTGTATTAATCATAAGTTCTAATATTTATTTCCTGCTTTTTCATACCATTCAGCAGACTTATACTTACTCTATAATGCAATAAAAAAAACTACTTTCACTCAGCTTACTTTCACGAAGCAAGTAAATCTACAGTAATATCAGCCATGTCACAAAATGACAGCTCTTTGTTTCACTACTGTAGTGTTGCCAGTAACTCCTGTGAACGAGTAGAAAATTAACACGTTTTCCACTGTGGTTAATCTGACAGCTGAAAAACTTACTTTATCCGCAAAGTAAACAAACAAATTAGTCTCATGTTAAGCTGTGGAAGTGTCATTTTAGGCTTGTTGCACATGAAGTGTAAAATATCTTTGAAGAATCTCTTTCTGCTTCATTTGAATCTTGCCGATAATGGAAGGCTTAAAATGTGAGGCATAGATTTCTTTATGAGTATGATTTTTTTTCTTCATCTTAAAGGTGAAACCAGTTTTACATCAGCTTTTCAAGAAAGTTTTCGTCTTTTTTTTTAAAGATAGAGATTTTACTCAATAAGAGCAGTATTGTTTAATACTGCTGTTTAATACTGCATACCGGGAATTTTATTCAAGTTTGTAAAAATATTTTACACCACAATTTTTATTTAAAATTAATTTATATTTAAATTTCTTTCTCTAATTTTTATTACATCTATTTTGTGTAAAAATTTCTGGTTAGAATCTTCGAATCGAAATATTTTCATTTGGTACCGGACAAATGACCGTTTGTTTGTATGTTTAGTGTTAAATGTTCATGTATTCTTTAAAAATTTGTGCCAACATGATTTTAATTAAAATTCAGTTCAATTTTTAAATTAAAATATGGTTCTAAAATGTTGTATTTAGAGTAAAAAAATGTACTATAAATATTTTAATAGAGGTTGCATTTAATAAATTAATTTTTCCATCTTTAATAATTGTATTCAAATAAATAAATTTATTGCTTATGCATATATATATATATATATATATATATATATATTATTCTTTTTTAATAAGGATTGAAAGAAAATTATATGTTTAAAACAACATTTAAGACAAAAATGGAGTAACAGAGGTTACAAAGAGAAAATACATTTACTTCAAAACATGAATAATACACATACAATACTTTAGATGCAACATACAAACACAATACTTTAATACTAAACTAATAATATAATAGTATAATAACTTAATACTAAACACATACAATACTTTAGATGCTAACAATCTGATGAAGAAAATGAAAATGGCGCAATATTTCATTCTGTAGGAAATGACTTCTGGAATATAGACAAGTACTAGTGATTTCTGGCAGGCAGAATTCTTACTATTGTTTTATTAAATGAAAATGCAGTTACAAAAGATGCGTCTTTCTAGAACAAATGTTATCTTTTTATTACTTGCCGACTCGTCCCACAATTTGCAAAAAAATTCAGTTGTGGTAGATAGTTCTTAAAATTATCTTACTATAAGCCTATGCCAGAGATTTGTTTTTAAAAAGTGTTACGAATCAAATAAAAAATTAGTCGCTGGGATGTATGGTGTCCGAAATCAAAAGTTTAAATTAAGATGATGTAATTAAGAAATAAATATCCAAATTATAATGAGAACAAATTTATTAAACTATTAAAACTGATAATTATATTAAAACATAAAAAGATTATGTTATTCATGATGGTTAAAAATATAGCTCTTTAAAGTATTATTCTACTCCTATAGCAATATGGCCTAATGTGATCAGCCTTTCCCCTTCCCCCGAAACGAGTAAAGCTATAACAACTGGAAATCGGAAATTTTAAGGGATTCAATACTCTCGTCTTATGAAATAGAAGAAAGTAAAATTTTTGGAGTTTAAATGTTTTTTTCAATCAAAGTATAAATGTCACTTGGCCAGCTTAATTTGATAGATAAAAAAAAAAAAAAAAAAAGGAGAGGAATAGATCTAATTTAGAAAAAAATATAGCACTGAAACAAATTTGCTTAAACCAAATAGTTATTGTTATTTTTTAACACATAACTGAGAAACATAGTAATTACCTCTTTACAAGAGAAAAAAAAAAAAAAAAAAGAGAAAGAAAAAAATAAAGTTGGGAAACATGAGAGCTGACGTAACTTTTTTAGAAATCGGAAATTTTAAAGAATTCAATACTCTCGTCTTATGGATATAGAAGAAAGTAAAAATGTTTTTGGAGTTTAAAATACCTGTTTCAGGAAAGTATAAATGTCACTTGGACAGTTTAATTTGATAGCTAAAGAAAAGAGAGGAATATATCTAATTTAGAAAAGAATATAGCACTGAAACAAATTTGCTTAAACCAAATAGTTATTGTTATTTTTTAATACATAACTGAAAAATATATTATTACCTCTTTGCAAGAAAAGAAAAAAAAAGAAAAAAGAAAGAAAGAAAGTTGGGAAACATGAGAGCTGACGTAACTTTTTTAGGAATCGGAAATTTTAAAGAATTTAATACTCTCGTCTTATGGATATAGAAGAAAGTAAAAATGTTTTTGGAGTTTAAAATACCTGTTTCAGCGAAAGTATAAATGTCACTTGGACAGTTTAATTTGATAGCTAAAGAAAAGAGAGGAATATATCTAATTTAGAAAAGAATATAGCACTGAAACAAATTTGCTTAAACCAAATAGTTATTGTTATTTTTTTAACACATAACTGAAAAATATATTATTACCTCTTTGCAAGAAAAGAAAAAAAAAGAAAAAAGAAAGAAATAAAGTTGGGAAACATGAGAGCTGACGTAACTTTTTTAGGAATCGGAAATTTTAAAGAATTCAATACTCTCGTCTTATGGATATAGAAGAAAGTAAAAATGTTTTTGGAGTTTAAAATACCTGTTTCAGCGAAAGTATAAATGTAACTTGGACAGCTTAATTTGATAGCTAAAGAAAGGAGAGGAATAGATCTAATTTAGAAAAGAATATAGCACTGAAACAAAAAACCAAATATTGTTTTTTTTAACACATAACTGAAAAAAATATTATTACCTTTTTGCAAAAGGAGAAAGAAAAAAGTAAAGTTGGGAAACATGAGAGCTCACGTAAAATTGATTTCGCCCATAAAAAACATAAAAAAAAAAAAAAAACATGATTTTAGAAGAAAGTGTTATTTTATGTTCTAATTTTTTTTTAGGTTGTTCATTAATTCTTTTTGTAAAATGAAGATCTACATGAGGAGTAATAAAAAAAATCTGTGTGTTTCTTATTTTTACATTACAAAAAAATACAATAATAAAATGGACTAGTTACTAGTATGCTGTGGGTATCACAAAACTTTCTTTCATATCATTCTAACAGCGTTTCCCCAATTTTCTTCTCTGTCGTATTCTTTGCTTAGAATTTTCGTACACGAGTACCACCCCTTATCCATTAAACCCGCCTCCACCATACCTGCATGAAAAAAAGTTTTATTTTATTATTTTTTGGGAACTTTAAAATTTGCAGTTTAGGTTAAAAAAAAAAAAAAAAAAAAAAAAAAAAAGGAAAAAAAAAACCTTCACTATACATGGAATAGTTAATAAAATGTCAAAGTTAAGAAAGTGAAATAAAAAAAAATTGAAAAAAAAAAAACAAGTTATCGTAAAAATAATAATATTCTATATAAAATGGGAGGGGTTTGAACCCATTGGACCCACTACTTTCCTATATTCCTGAAATAATAATAATAATAACATAACAGAACATCGCCCTTTCTTGGTTGGATATTTAAAGCCCAAATTGGATCAACACATATATTTTTAATTAATAATATCAAATATAAAATTTTATGCATTTCTATCCAATAGAAAGTGAAATACATCTATTACGTTCGTTCCATAGCAGCGTTCCCTGTAAAACGATCAACATTAAAATTGAATCAGAATAGTTTTTCATGTTAAATATCTTACATATTAAATTTGCAGCAATGCAATTCCATTTCAAAGATGCTCAGATATAGGTATCATGCCAATTGTGAAAAACACTACGTAACAACGACACTTGTTGAGCGATATATACCAAAATCTAATTAGTACTAATTTCTGTCAAAATCTAACTAAACATGAATTTTCATGCAATTAGAGTTTCGTGGATTAGTTCTTGAGTTACAGAGCCTACAATACTCGAATAGTATTCAAAACCTTCTGAAAAAAGCTTAAAAGTCCTTCTTGAAGGCATTCCTCCTACAGCAATATGGCTAAAACTGGTCGATGTTATCCCTCTCTCTCGAAACGAGTAAATCCACTAAATACAGGAAATCGGAAATTTTCACGAATTCAATACTTTCGTCTTATGGATATAGAATAAAGTACAAACGTTTTTGTAGTTTAAATACCTGTTCAACCTAAGTATAAATATTATTTAAATTACTAACAATACTATTACTTCTAATAATAATAAAAGTGCCTCATTGACAAATTTCATTTAAATATAATATCACATAAAAAGATAAAATCACACTTTATTTATTCCTCATTTTTTCCAATTTACAAACACATTATGAAATAAATAACAACAACACTAATACTGAATAACAAAGCTTTGCCGTTCAAAACTCAGGACCATTTCCCTTAAATGCATAACTGTAAACCAGAATGAACAAATAAAAACAACAATATGAGTTTCATAAAATAAGGAATCTGCACTTTCGTTATCTGGTCCCCGATTTCCTCACATGATCATTACCATTATTTATTAATAAATTCTTTTGGAGTTTAAACACCTGTTTTCACCTAAGCAAAATATTATTTAAATTAATACCAATGCTACTACTACTAATAATAATAATAAAAGTGGCTCATTGACACATTTTATTTACAAATAATGTCACATGAAAATAGTATAAGAAATCCACCAAAGCTTTGCAGTTCAAAACTCGGGATGATTTCCCTTAAACGCATAACTGTAAATCAGAATGAACAGATATTCAGAGTTGCCAAGTCTCCGACTTTTTGCACACCAGTAATTTTTTAGAGAAAATGTTGTTATTTTAAATCGTAAAATGCTCCGATTAAATAAAACTACATTTTCTGTACTAAATTACTGGTATAAAAAATGCTGGGGACTTGGCAGGTCTGGATATTAATATCAATAAGAGATTCATAAAATAAGGAATCTGCACTTTCGTTATATCTTCTTCCATTTCCTCAAATGATCATTACCATTAAATCCGACTTGACTTCACATTAGTCCCACATCATACGTTTGGAAGCTATGATCTACACTGATTTATATCATCGTATTACTTTCTAATAGCTAAAAGAACAAGACGTATCACTGCATTCCAACATTCGATATGCCATTGGAGAATTATTAGACTATAACTTTCAATGTCTGGTAAGACATTGCCACCTTTTCCACCTTGTCATAACCGTTGAACCAGATCGAGTGTTCTTATCATCTGTACAACGGAAGAATTGACAGCGGTATTTCTCATTTTCTTCACTAATTCAGAAAATCTTAGTATGTTCTGAAATGTTAAAATTCAATTGAATAGAAATGTATTCAGTTCTTGATTCTCGTAAGAGTATACTATAATAATTTGAAGCTCTAGAACACGTGTATATTGAACAATAAAATACTTATATAATATGGAATACAATATCACTTTAATATATTTTTTAAATCTCAATTCAGTAACTTATAAAGTGAAAATGAAAAAAAAAAAAAAAAAAAAAAAAACAAGTGGGTAAAGTGTGTAAAGATCGCACAAAGGGTTTCGTTTAATATTCCTTTCAAAACACTTTATCCTTCCTTTAATAAATCCAAATAAATTTCATTTTCCAAAAAAAAAAATGTCATGTTTTTTATAAAGTAAAAATTTACCGGTCTATTTTTCTCGTTTTTTCGAAAATCTGAACCGATCCGATAGCGGGCAAAGCCCGCTATTATATTCTGTCATAATAATATCTGTGATGTGGACTAAATGCGATATTAAAAAAAAATCAATTTCAAATTAAACATGTTGTATTAATTGTTGCATGTTGTAACCTTCAAAAAGTTAGACGTCAGATTAATTTTCTTTTTAATTCTCTAATGACGTCATATTAACCTGCTTTCTGTACTTACACATACTCATACTCCTTGTATTACTGAGAAATGTTCGAAAATTTCCGTTTTATTACCAATATGACAGCATATTATTTTTTTTTTCAATTGGTGAAACTTTTTATTTCATTTACATTTTTCACGTGGAAATCTTTCAATAGAAAATTAATTATTGTAGAAATAATTTTGTTGTGGATTTTTAATTGTTGGCACCTGCTATAACGAAAAATGTTTAAATTTAATTTTTAAAAGGCTGTTAGATTTTTTTTATCTCTATATATTAAAATAATACGATTTTTTCTAATTTTATGATTTCGAGCTTCATAATAGGTATTTAGCTATAAGTACGCAAAATTTCATGACTGTGAGTTACATAGTTTCTGAGAACCGGTGCGGTGACAGACAGACAACGAAGCGGGAGTAATAAGGTTTCGTGAGATGAACAAAACCCTAAAAAGACATCTTGAGCGGTGTATACAATTTTTCTATTTTAAATTAGAATGGCAATTTATCAATATAATTTCACCAACTTGATTGATTTGTCCATAGCATATTAGAATAGGCACATGCCTGCGATTAAATAAGGCAAAAGGTTCGTTAAAAAAGTGTGGTAAAACTGTACGCCCCCTAAAATAGTTATATTTAGAAAAATTACTACGCAATTAAAATTTTTGTGGAATCCCTGTTCACTGTAAGTTATATTTAAAGAAATTTTCTCAATGGTGTAACAAGTAAAACAGAAACAATTACATTTGTGTACGACTAAAACTTACCGAGTGATGGTACTTTGAATTTTATAAATTTTCAGCCTTTTTTGGCATGAGAAACGGAAAAACCCATTTTCAGACAAGTGCCTAGCGAAAGACTGCAACTTTCCAATCGTTTCCACCAAGGTCTTGTTTTAAACAAGGATAAAGAAGGTCGCTGATTAGATATAGGAATTTTAAATGGTATTGTCGGTATATATGTAGGTATTATTATGGTATTTTTAATGTTATGTATAGATATTTTAAATGTATGTAATATATGTATTTCAAATTATTGTTATGTATTTCAAATGAAATGAGTGAAAAAGCAAGGAATATTATTCAATAAAGGATGTAAATAAAGGAAGAAAATAATATTAATGTAAATAATAAAAATGCGTGAAATTCAGTAATGTCGCGAACACTAAAACGCATTTATGAGCGCTTTGTGCCATGAATCCCCCCCCCCCCCCCACACACACACAAAGAAGAAAAAAACAAGAAACACTGAATGCTGCAATCTCGTTGCGTAGGAATAGCAAAAATGCGTGAATTTCATGAAAAACAACGCTAAAAAACTTCTAAAAATAACTGAAAAATCCATTAAAAATCACCATCATCAATCACTAACTATCATCATCATCATCAATCATCTAAAAATCACTAAAAATCATCATCATCATCAATCATCTAAAAATCACTAAAAATCATCATCATCATCAATCATCTAAAAATCACTAAAAATCATTATCTCATCCATGGAAAAACGTCCCGAGCAAAAGCAGTGACCTACCTTCCACTTATTGAAAAGAAGACTTTGGTTTAAAAGGTTGCATAGTTGTAGCCTTTTGATAGACGCTTCTGTTTATAGTGCTTTAACACTAGAACGGCGGTGAGGGGTCATTTTGACCCTACCAAATGAAAAAATGTCGATTTGAACCAGATATTTCTTCTTCAAATAAGTTAAATGTACACCGCACAAAAATAAGTTAAATAAATACAGTTGGTGATCAGTTAACGAACTGTTCGGTTTACGAACAGATCGGTTAACGAACACTTTCGCGCGAGATTACATTATTATTTTTATGTTCGGGTAACAAACAGATGTTCGGTTAACAAACACCTCACGAAACAAACCCAAGAAGAAACAATGCTGTGTTTCAGATTCGCAGAACTGTATTTAACCTTCGTACCCTGTTGAAATTTTACTCAACGTTTATAAAAACATTTCACACCAGAATTTGTTTTTGATAATGATTTAACATACTTATTTAACGTAGTTGTCTGTAGCATTTATTTAACTTACTTTATGAAAAAAAAATGTGGTTCCAATTGAATTAAATAAATTATAGAAGTGGGTCGATTCGACCCATTCAGGGTAGGAAGGTTAATTGCATCTATTATCGATTTAGACAACATTTTAACAGTTGTATACTTATGGCCTAATTCATGGACTACGTGGGGTTCGGGCACTACTTTTTAGGGCCACCAAATTAGAATGAACAGATTAAAAACATTAAATTTTATATTTTGTGTCCCTTTTTAAAGAAATATTTTTAATTGGAAATTAATTATTTTAATTGAAATTTAATTCCTAAATTATTATCACTTTAGCTTTATCGGGTCCTGCAGTAAACACGATATTTTAGAGAACTAATTGAGTTTTTGATAGGTCAAAGTGATAAATTGATATGATTTACTGCTGTATGTAGTCAATGAATGTGATCCTAAAAGTTTACAAAGGGCATGTCATTTTTTTAAGTACGGAACGACGCGGATGAAGCCATCAAAATACGATCTGCCCATATTAAATATGGAAAAATTTAGGGAGAATTTATGCTAATTTTTATACACAATTTAGCTTTTAAGAACGAATTAATCGAATTCCCATACAAGTCTATACTAAATCTATGATCGGTTAACGAACAATTCGGTTAGCGAATATTGTTTTGGAACGGATTAAGTTCGTTAACCGATCACTCACTGTAAGTTAAAAGTCTCAAATAAAAATTCTGGTGTTAAATATTTTTCTGAAACTTCAGTAAAATTTTCCGCCGTTCTAGTGTCAAAAGGCTGAAAATCCATAAAACACAACGTTTTTTAACTCAGTAAGTTTTGGTTGCAGAAGAATGAAATTTAGATTTTATTTTGCCTGTTTCAAAAAAAAATATTGAAATATTGACACCGGAAAAAATACAGCAAATTATACATATTAATATAACTGAAATAAAGCAAAAGCATAATGTTTACGTCATGATAATGTATAATCGAGTCATCTAACTGCGCCTTTGAGCCGGTTAGGAAAATTAAAGCATAATGAAGGGTTACCTCTGGCGACCGTTTTTATATCCCATTTGTACCACTATTTTAAATAAATACATTTTGTGGCATATTTCTCTTGCACATGTCGTTAAAGCGTATATCAAAGATTTCTGTTGTTAAAAAGTGGTATTTAGAATAAAAGAAAATAGTCGCCAGTGGCAGATTTGCATAATGTTTATTTACTTCGACTTTGGGAATCAAGCAGAATTACGTTCACTGCCGGCGGTGCTATGTTAAGTATCCGGTAATTATAAAAATTCAGAATTAGAAAGACAGATTTTCGCACGGGCATCGAAATGTTTTCGGACCAATCCTGGTGGTGATTATAAAATGGCGTTTAATGATGAAGTTTTAAAATCCCCGACTGCCGCGCGAAAAACAATTACAGCAGCATTTATTAATCTTAAATAAGACTCCTACGTATCTAAAACCCATATGTTAACACGTTGGTTGACACATTTGCCACAGATTGCGACAAAGTAGCTTTTTTTTCTACAGACTTTTACAAAACGGTTTATATTGTTTACAGAGTTGGTTCACAATTTTCAATCGCGGCAATGATTGTTAATACAAAGTGTTAATTTTATGCATTTTTAATTAAAAAATATCATATCTACTTATTTTTACAAGTTGAACGAGAAACTGAAATCACTAAACATCCCTGGGGGGAAGGGGATGCACGGGTTTATTTTTTTAAATACATGGTAATAAATTATCAATAGTCCCGTTTTATAGCAACAAATTGTCTTCAATGATATTATTTCTGGCACACATATTTGTGTGCCATGGCAATCAGTATGTTAAACTGAACTGTAATTGCTTATGTCATCATCAGCATTAGCAACCGTTTTCAATACATTGCTGGCCTCCCCAGATTTTTCCATTGTTTCCTGTCTAATGCTTTGGTTATCATTAACTTCAGCCACTTTTCTGATTTCGTCGATCCATCTTATCTGATGTCGTCTTCTCAGTTGTTTTACATCTCTGGGATACCACTGTAGGGTATTTGTACTGCATCTATTGCCTTGTCTTCTTGCAATGTGCTCAGCTCATTTCCATTTTAACGATTTAATTCTCTCGATGATGTCAAAAACATTCGTCTGACTTGTTATCCAGGTTATTCTTTACTTTATTTTCCAGTTATGGCCTAGAATACATCTTTCCATACTTAGTTGTGTTGTTTGTAATCTTTTCACCACCCATTTTGCTAGCGTCCATGTTTCTTCTCCACGAGGTGGTGCAGGCAAAACACATTAGTTAAACACTTTTCTTTTCAAGCATAGAAGCATGACTCTTCAGAATAACACTGTTCTTTTTAAAAACACTCCATCCATTTCTTGTTCTTCTGTTGATTTCGTTCATGATGCCGTTGTTCGATACAGAAGAACTGCTTATGTACGTGATCATATATCATATGTAGTTAAATAGCCGTCTACTCAGAAATTTTTAGCTCAAAATCGCATAAGTGTCATACGTATTTCTAAAATATTTTCCAAATTGCAACATTTCATAAATATGTAAAATTAAATTTAAAAAAAAATATATTAAAAATTTACAAATCGTTTTAATTGACATCCAGAAAGCATAATCATTATTATTAATTTAAAAATAATTTATTCTTATATCACTATGTTGTGTTTGTACATAATAATTGTTTAGATTAAAAGTTTGCATACTGGGTGAAAGAATAATCTTTTGATAATTTTAATCTGTTTTTGGATGTATAATTTAATTGAAATATTGTTTAAATATCAACAAGAAATATTTGTAGACTTTTTAAATTTATTATTTAAGCTTAAGAGGGTAATGTATTTTAAATTTAAAACTGTCAAATCTATAAGTCTTCGGTACCATTGAACCGCTATGTAACATAATCAGTCTACGAGCGAAGTGGTGGTTTGGCTTAAAAGTTTTATTCAGATCAACTTAGAAGTTGCATAAAAAATTTAAGAGGAGATGGTAAAAGAAAGCTGCGCCGCCAGACGCCCGGCGCGTAGGCGACCACCGAACCCAAATCCTGAGGGACTTCTATCGCGACAGCAGGATCAGCCTCCCACGGCGCTTCGGCCGGCCAGAGGACCGCATCCTGCGGACCCTCCAACTTTAAACCCACGTGTCGACGACGTAAGTCGTTGCAATACGCGGTAAAACCCAGTAGGGGAGTCATCACGAGACACTTGGGGACGGGCCGGCGTCCCCCAACAGCGTCGGAGCTGGACACCCAGAAGGAAACCAGGCCCTAGACCTTAAGTCGGGTTTTTCCGACACGTACTTGCTTTACCAAAACTCGAAGGATGTGAAAACCTACAGAGGTAGTCACAGTTCCCTCTCGTAGTAAAGAGGAGATGGTAAAATAAAGAATTTTTATATAGGAAGTTAGGGTCGCAATCCATTTAACCCCTTGAGGGGCACCGGTATATAATATATACCACTTTTTAATATATAACTTTGCCACCAGTTTTATTAAATAAAAATATTTAGTATTGTTGTTTGCAGATTGTGAAGGTAAAAATTCATTATTAAAATTTACTGGTGTCGAAACATCGCAAAATTTAACATTTTTAGATCACGTGCTTGCCCTCCAAGGGGTTAATCATTCAAAAATACAGGGTCTCAATGGGGAAATTGCACGTTTTTCAATTTAACTTGCATCTGATAGAGTGTAAAAATACGAACATTTTGATACCATTTTTACATATATTTGAAGCTTGTATAATTCATTAAATCAACTTTTAAAACGCAGTTTTTGCTGTGGCGGGAAAAACCCACGTCACGTGACGAAAGCTGTTCTGACGTCACTGCACATGTAAACAAACCCTCGCTGTATTTCTCGGGGACGCTGATATCTATCCCCAGTATATCTGCCCCCATACGTCACAGCAGAAGAGGATACATATCCAGGTTCACTTTCTTCGAGAGTCGGATATCCGACCCCAGTATATCTGCCCCCATATCAGAAGGGGCCATATATCAAAAACTAGTTCGTGTTACTTTCGTCGAGACCTGGATAACCGTCCCCTGTATGCCTCCGTACGTCATCTTGACGTCATAGCAGAAGGGGACATTTATCAAGGGGTAACATATCCGATGCTTGGACGTTTTACTTTTGAGTAGAGCATTGGATATCCGACCCCTGTATATCTGCCCCCATACGTCATCTTGATGCCACAGCAGAGGGGACACATATCCAGTGCTAGAACATTTTCACGCTCGTCGAGAGTTGGATATCCGACCCCTGTATATGTATCCCCTTTTACAGAAATCCGTAGACGTCATTCAGATTATAACACACCAATTAGATACATATATATACATAATTGAAACAATATAAATATTGTTTGAATTATGTATTGTTACATTTAATAACAATACATAATTGAATTTTGTTATATATAATATATGTATTATGTTTCAATGTATTGAATACAATATATCTATTCAAATTTGTAATGCAAAAAGTATTTTTTTTAATCATTTTTTCCCATTTTAAAATAAGTTATAGTAAGATGGCTAGAAATTATTTTCAAATGAAAAACTATATATATTATTGCTGATTTTACTAGACCGTAATGTATCCAAATTCTTTTGTGTATTCCATGTAAAAACTATAAATGCCAGATATAGCATTTTTTAAAAAAAGGAACATACTGTATAGTATTTCTTACTACCCTTCTCAAATCAAAGGGATGTACTTACTGACATATTTCTGAAATCATTTTTGTCCTGAAACGCATGAAATTGGCAGGTGTTGTTATTCAGAAACTATGTAATCAAAAGACGTTTTCCCTTTTTTTGGTAAAGACAGAAGAACTTTCTTGAAATGCTGTCAAAGTCGGCGTTTAAACCGAATTCCCTACACGGAAGCGCGAGAAAGGGGAAATACTTGTCACGTGAAAACAATTGCTTATCACTCGATAGGTAATTTATTTGCCAAACGCTATTCAATTGCAAATCCCTTCAATAATCAGGCTTGCCAATTTTATACTTTTAAATTTAAATATGAGTTAGAAAATGTCTCAGAAAGTTCCACACTGTTGAGCAAGGAATTTGAAAGCTACCTTAATGACATATATCAATTTTGTGGTTTTTATTTGTCAATATTTTCCCGAAAGTTAGAGCACGAATGGACAGATAGTAAAAAAAAAATCATAAAGTCATGCCTCACACATAGATTATTACACACTTTCCAACACGACGAACATATACATTAAGCTACATTTTACGCTATACCTTTTTTACGCTTGTTTGTTTGTTTAGCCTTGTAAAATGAGTATAAATTCTATACATAAAGTGTTCAATGGAGAACAGAGTATAGTATATATGTGCTTAGCTAAAACAACCCGGATAAAAAATAATTCTGCTCGAGTCATGCGCATATACCAGTAACCTCACTGAATGCGAAATTGGAGAATGAAAATTTAAAACTATGCCAGTTTTTATCGAAGGCGGATTGAGCGGGGGAGCGGTTAGGTGTCCTTTTCCCCTTCCTTCCACCCGTCTTCAACCGATATAATATTTTTTTTTTAAAGTGTCCATAGATTGCGAAACGAAATGGTCGAGTTTTGCTATCTTAGTCTCCGCCCCCTCTCCCCGAAAATGTTTCGTATCTGCTGACTCGACGGTCGAACAATAGTTACTTACTTATGTAGCTGCTATGTGCTCTATGATTCGGACGAAATTTAGACAGAGAGGAAATTTCTGTGGACCAACTCACAGTGGGTAATTCTAAAAATCTAAGTGGTAAATAATCAGCTTTCAACTTATAGTTAGATACCCTATATATTAAAGTAGGAGGACGATTATGGATGTCTGGACATGAATTTAGTAAGTCAAGTTTATCAGAACAGGAACTTTTACATATCATTACATGTGGCTCACAATTAATTTATTTGCACTTCCATTGATTTTAAAGCATTATCATATACTATCAAAACATGTGGCTTTGATCGCGTAATTGTTGAAGTAATTGTGAAGTGGCATTTGTGTGTCGATTTTCATTAGGAAATTTTATTGCCACAGATAATTAAAAAATTACTAATTAAGTCACATTTTGAGCAAACTTCATTCTTATACTGCATTAGACGAACATGAGACTTAAATGAATGAGAAAAACTAAAATTAATTCCAAATAAATGGTAATTGAGAGTATATATTGAAGGTTTTTCGCTCATTTCATGTTTTATTTGAAATTTCGAATTTTTTGTAACCGTTCTTGAAGAGAATTTACATCTTAAATGTAATCGCCGTGCCAAATTTCAAGCTTCTATTTCAACTATATCGCAGAAATCACAATTTTAGAATGTATTTTGTTCCTGCAGAGTTAAAAAATTCTGAATTTTTAAAAACTTTTCTGTGGATGCATTTATGTCTTTGAAGTAAGAGACATGTAAAATTTCAAGTTTCTATCACTAACAATTTCATATTAATTATAGGTTAGTAGGGCTCCTGTGGAGCTGTGCGGCAGGGGATCTGGGGATAAGGGATCGGGGATATGTGCGGTGGTGGATCGGGGATCTGTGGGGCGGGGGATCGGGGCGTCAACTATAAGACGAGGGGATTATTTCGGATTTTTTTTAATTAATTTTAATTGGGGGACTTAGAAAATTTCGAAGCATTTTTTTTTTCGCGGAGAAATATCTACTAGAATACGATGCGAGTTTCAACGGATTCATTTTAGCGAAATAGAAATTTATTTAATTTTAATTTTAATTGAGGGACTTAGAAATTTTCGAAGCAATTTTTTTGTTTGAACAAGAGTATGCAGTATGAATATTAGAGTTATGTAGTAGAAGTGAATGCAAAATAGTATTTAAAATAAATTAAAAATGCTAATTAAAATTACTCATTAAGAGATATGTTAATGAAGGAACTTAAGAATTTAAGCGAGATTATTTTTTCTCAGCTAGAATATGCACTTTGAGTATTAGAGTATGTAGAAGTATGGTGGAAGTGAATGAAAAATAGTATTTAAAAATTAATTAAAAATAGTAATTAAGAAATAAATTAAAAATAGTAATTAAGAAATAAATTAAAAATACTAATTAAAAGTTGATCGGTCTTAAAAATTTTTGGGGTAAGAGGTGGGTTTTAATTAAATGAATTCGATACACATTATGCTAAAAATACAGGGCCCCCATAAGAATTATACTGCACTAAATTTAATAGCTCCCCCCCTTTTTTCCCCCAATAGCCCTTCGATATAATTTAGGCTAACAATACGCACTTCGAAAAATACAGAGTGCACACAAAAAGTATACGAAGAATTTTAACGTTAATGCATAATAGTAAGTAACAATAAATAAATAAGAACGAAAAATGCGTCATAGTATAGTATATAAAACACTTTCCAAATGCAATCGGAATTTTATGTGAAATAAGTAAATAATATAACTTTACTATCTAGTGCAAGTTAGATTTTACTTTCGAATGTTTAAATTTACGTTTGGAGAAGTGAAAATGGATATGAAAGGTAAAAAAAAGGGTACGAAGAATTCAAATGTTAACATAAAATAGTAAGTAAGAAAGTAAACAAGAACGAAAAATGATGCGTATCGGTATAGTTTATGAATCATCTTCCACAATTATCGAAATGATATGTAAATAAAATATAATTTTACCATATAGTGCATTAGTTAATTAAAATAGTTAAAAGTTACAGGGACGCTTCGAAATAAACTGGAAAAAGTTATAGATATCAACCCCTTCACAAAAATTGGAGAGATCTCCTTTTGAATAAATGGCCTAGGGTCCTTCGAAAAAATCCAATGAATTCACGTTACGGAAACCTTTCATAAAATCAGTTAATTAACCTCCCCCTTTTTTCCCCATTCGAAGTGAGGACCGACATTACACTATAGGGGCCCTTGACAAAATAATGGTATACGTACCCTATTTGAATAAAAAGACCCCTTGACAAAAAATCGCAGGAGTCCCCTGTTTGAATAAAAAGTCCTTCACAAAAAATTCGGTCATTATCTATAATAAGGCTTGGAAAGTACTTTGGTATACAATTACTTTGATAGTTAAACGGTATTTTATCGAATATCTGTAGAATTCACCATAGTTTTAAAATTAAATAAAATGCTTACTAATTTCCACGTTTATGTTTTTTGTAACTTGTATAGTAAAGTATAGTAAAATTATACTAAATTGGGTTTTTAGTATTCTGACTTAAAAATTTCTTTTGATTAATGAATAGGATAAATAAATAACTTGCCTGACAAACCTTTTGACTTTGTTTTTATAAAATATGTATTCTACTATTTAGTTTGTCTATTATTTAAAAAAAATGTTTTAAATGTTTAAAATACATTTTTACCATATTAAAACTTATATATAAACGTTTCTTACCTAAAATTTCAACCATGATGTACTGGACTTGACCCAAATTTGAACTTCTGTGGCACTTGTCTTAAAAGGAGTGAACGGTAACGTGTTCGCTTAAATCACAAGACCATGGGATACTGTGACGTCATTTATAAGGGGTATGGTAGTAGACATAATGTATAGGTATAATTGAAATGAACATGTTTCGTCTAATTGATTTTTAAAATAAAATACAATTTAAATTATTTGTTTTTATAATACATAGTGACTGTATGTCACATGGTCTCTAACGTCAGGGATTTTCCACCACGTGGTAGATTAGTAAGATCACGTGATTTGACGACATCACTGATCGCGATAACACTCTAGATAAGATTCACTGATAAGAACACATTTCAATTAATTTCTTCCAAAGCAAGTTTACGACCTAGTTGTAGGGTGCACTCGAGGTAAGTAGATATATAGTAAGTTAGTAGTAATATATTTTTTAAAGTTATTTTTCTTTATGTAGGGGTAGGCAAAAAGGAAAACACAAATTATTGCATTTTAAGTTAAATCTTTAATAATATAAAGACTTCCACCCACAGAAACGCATCCATACTTTTAGTTATTTTCATACAGACTTTAAGATATATGTTCTTTCTTTTACCATAACACATAACATTGTACGCGGGAGGAGTCGACGGCAGCCGAGTATAACGGTAATCAGACTGAAGCAAAGCCCCACGAGTACATTTCAGGAAAGAAGGGTCACAAGGATGGCCTAACTCCAGAGACTAAGCGTAATCCTTTTGGAGATTCGGACGTAGCGGGCGGTAAATCGTACCCGAATCAAAATACGGAAAAACAAAAACGTAAGTTTCTGGTGCAGACGGAGAGGTCTAAGACAGGCACGTCCCATGTCTGAAGCACACACAAAGGGAAACTTCACGGAGACGGGTCGCCCGAAGTTCCTCAGCAGGGGAGTAAACAGAAAGCAACCCAGAGTGCTAGTGAGCGACGTAATGGTTCTGATCAATCCTCTCGAAACAAGGTGAAGCCTCGCAAAGACGGGTAACCCGACGATCCTCAGCTGGGGATTAAACGGAAAGTGACCAAGAGCGCTAGCAAGTTGCGTAAAAAGAGGAAAAAGAAAAACTCTTAGAGCTCTAAGGACGATCGTGAGGGAAGTAAGAAAGATTCGAGGAAGAGCAAAGTCCAATCTCATGATTCGGACGCGTCTTCCGTAGACGATCTTCCAGAAACCCAGCTAGGTGGATTAATGGCTGATGAGGACGGCTCTTGGTCCAAAGTTGTGTCCAGGAATGCAAGGAAGAAACAGCGGGAGATGGATCGGGTGGGACGCCCAAAAGGTGTGAATCCCCATCCAAAGGAATCCGCCCAGAAGGGGAAGCAGAAGCCAAAAGCCAAAGCCAAACCTAAAGAGGAACTAGCCCTCATAGTGTGGCCGAAAACACCGGCCACACACTCTGACGTTTCCTCCAATTTCATTCGGACAAAAGTAACTAGCGAAATCGACCCTATCAAGGCCAAATTCAGAATCAGAGGTATGCGGGATATCTCAGCCTTAGGCATTGTCATTATAACAGACAGCACCGCAGATCTCGAGAGGCTGGAGGCCGAAATAGGGAAGACGGAACTAGTGAGCGATCAATCGATTTCGAGACCGCGTCGACGCACCCCGTTTATCATTGTCTTCGGTGTGGACTCCGATCTATCCAATGCCGACGTGATTCCTGCGATCCTGGAGCAGAATGAGATTCTTCAAGGGGCTTCCCTTGAACTCAGAACTTTGTTCACAGGGAAACGCGGTCGTAATCACGTAATAGCGATTGATGAGAGTTCATATGAGCGTGTGGAGCGGGTTCGCAAATTGAGTGTGTGTTGGTGACAGGTGGACTTCCGGCCAAATCAGAGGCCTCTGATTTGCTATTGTTGCTGGAAGTACTTCCACACACAGAAGGTGTGCCGAAATGTGTCCCTGTGTGGGAGGTACGGCGTCTCGGATCACACAACCTCAGAATGCAGTGTGGACGCGCTCCTGCTGCCCGAACTGCAGAACCAGGAAAGAACGGAGACCAAACGGCAAGCAATTGTCGACCAGTCATGCCGCAGGTTCTAATGAGTGTCAAATCCACAAGTTGGAGGTCGAACAATTAAGAACAGCGTCATCATGGTGATAAACCCGACTTTCACACATCTTAATTGCCACCTTGCTATGGCGGCCGCATACCAACTGGCTCAGGATACTCTGTCGCAAGAGACAGACATCGTTTCACTCAATGAACCATACGTCGGCGGGGGCTCCGTCACCGGTACGCCTAGGGACTACGCGCAAGTTCACTCGGCGGGTAACCTTTTTCGGGCGGCCTTCTGGGTGAGCAAGCGAGTGTCCTTCTGCACGGTCTTGAGACACCCGGATGTGGTGGCCATCCCCTGCAAGTGGCCGAGCAGTTGGGTACTGGTAATAACGTGTTACTGTGTCCCTTCGGAAGATATCAACCTCGTTCTCGAACCGTTGGATACGCTGTTGATGCAATACCCGAATGACAACGTCGTTCTGGTTGGAGAATTCAATACAAAGACCACGATTTGGGGCAGCGACCCACGGATCCCAGAGGGCGATCTCTGATTGCCTTCGCCTCGAACGCAAACCTTGAAATCGTTAACGACCCGGACGGTCCTCCCACATTCCTTGGCCTTCAAGGGAAAGGCTGGATCGACGTCCTTCTCGTCCATTTCTGCGCCAGTCGCATTGCGATTGGAGGATCTCCGACATCTAAAGACTCAGTGACCACCGTCTCATGCTATGGACCTATGAAGGCAGGCTGAGGTCAACCTAGAGGAACCAACAGACGTTGGTTCCCAAGGGACTTAGTCTTGGATGAGTTCCTCCGTGATCTGCAGACAGCGGATCTGAGATGGTACGATTTCGCCACCCCGGAGGAGGGTGTTGAACACTTGATGTCAACTTTGGTGAAGCTGTGTCAGAAGCACAAACGAAGAAAGCTTGTTCGTCGCAAGGGTGCATGTTGGTGGACAACTGCGTTGACCAGCATCAGATCTCGTTTGCGCACGCTGAAGCGGCTGTACCAGAATAATCTGGAGCCGACTCGGAGAGCGACACTTGGCGGCCTCTTTAAGCGTAAGCGAGCAGAATACAAGAAGTCGATCCTGCGCACAAAACGTGCCTGGTCCAGGAAATTTAATTCCGAAGGACCTGTCACGGATAGGCCAGGCCAAGTAGTTGATGTGGTAAAGGGCAAGTCGGGACAGGAGGCGCCCGTTTTGCTGGTCCTTCCCTCCGGTGAGGAAGTCTCCACCTGGGAGAAATCTCAGGATGCACTTGCTAGACACCATTTCCTACAGGCCGCCGAAACCTCGCGGGTCGAAATCATTAGGACCGGCGAACCGGACTGGTTCACATTGGAAGAGCTGGAGCTTGCAGTCGAATCGCTGCCGCCTAACAAGGCACCCGGCCACGATGGTATCAGTTTAGAGATCGCCCGTAAGGTCCTCCAGTTCCATCCTCAATGGTTACTGGCCTTGTATAACCACTGTTTGAGGAAGTCTTGTTTTCCGCGGACTTGGAAGCGGGTGGTTGCTGTTTACTTTGTCAAATCCGGCAAGGAACCGAGCGACCCAGATTCCTACCGTCCGATTTGTTTACTCCCGACCCTCGGGAAGATTCTAGACAAGTTGTGCGCAGCAAGATTGGCGCTCTATCTAGAGACCAACGGTAAGATCCACCCGCATCAGTACGGCTTTCGCAAGAATGTCAGTACCGTAGAGGCGCAACGAAAGGTGTTGCACTACATAGCCGAATCAAAGAGACGTGAAGCTAACACATGTCTGCTTACGTTAGACATCAAGAGCGCTTTCAACAGCGTACGGCGAGCCGCTGTCCTCCAATGCTTGAAGGACTACGGCGTTGAGCCGTATCTCCTGGGGATGATCGACAACTAACCCTGGTATCGTTCGATTATCCTCCACGACGGGAGCACTACTACAACGTAGGCGTGCCTCAGGGGTCGTGTCTCGGCCCGACTCTCTGGCTGGTTGTAACAAACGTCCTTTTGGACGATTTGGATCGCTTGCCAGTTCCAATTGACGAGAAGTGGGCTGTCCAGACCTTCGCTGATGACGTCTTTGTGGTACCACGTCAAAAGGCGGTCATGAGGTTCGCGACTGTGCTCATACCGGTTCTCTCGAAGATCCACAGCTGGGCGATGGGTTTCGTCCTCACTTTCAGTTACGCCAAGTGCTGCCACTCAATCGTTCCTCCCAAGGGCACCTTTCAAGTACCAGCCATCGACGCCCATCCGTATGGCAGGCCACAAGGTAGCACATCGATGGAACATACAGTACTTAGGGTTACGATTGACAGCCATCTTAGTTGGATGCCCCACCTGGACCAGGTTCAGGAAAAGGCGTTCAAGGTACTTCACAAGATGAACCGACTTACTGCAGTGAGCTGCGGAATCAAGCCGCACCTCCGCAAGATGCTCTACGCACTAGTCTGGTACAACGGTAAAGTAGTGTTGAAAAATCGGTCACTAAGCGCGCAGCGGGGTCTACTGCTGTGCGTTACCAAGTGTTACAAGACGGTTTCGACGGATGCTCTAAACGTGTTGGCAGGGGTTTTGCCTCTCGACCTACGTTCAGAGCTGGACCGAGACTTCAAGTCTCTGGCCCGTTGGAATGCAAGCATTGACGGCACTGGGCAACCGGAACTGTCGAGCTGTGGAAACCAACTCTCAACAGAGACGACCTTCGGTGGATCCCATGGACTTAAGACCTCACTCCAAAGACGACGTGTTCCTACTACATGGACGGATCCAAGCAAATGAACGAGACCGTTGGGTGTGCGTTCCTTGCTGTTGTCGAGGGCCTAATCGAACGTGAGAGTCAGTTTCGTCTCACGAATGGTGCAGAAGTATTTGTGGCGGAGGTTCACGCGATCAAAGAAGCAATAACAGACGCCCATCTTTGAGGTCTCAGTGAGCTCGATCTCTACTCAGACTCGAGATCGGTGCTCCAAGCGCTTAATAGCCTAGTGCCAAAACACAAGGCAATTGTTGAGATTAAGGAATTGGTGAAGCAAACTGTAGTCGAGCCTCATCTTCGCTGGGTTCGTGCTCACGTCGGTCACGCATACAATGAACGTGCGGATGCGTTGGACAAGGCAGCCACGACACGACAAACTGTCGACGTGGAGATCAGGAAAACGCGCCGCCAGGCCAAGAAAATTCTTCTGGGTCGGGCCGTAGCATCTTGGCAAGAAAGATGGACCGATTCTGAGCACGGTCGAGCGACGTATGAGGTTTTCCCGCTGGTCCGCACTCGCAGACTGCAGGGAGAATTCTATGTGAACCAGGCCCTTACGGGACATGGCGCCTCCGGCGACTTTCAGAGACGCCTCTTCGGAAACATCTCAGTATATTTCTTCGGAACGCGCGTCAGCACAGTCAGACACTGTCTGTACGAGTGCAACTTCTGGTGGTCCGAGAGAGAAACATTCTTTCCTCGTGACTTCCGGACTCGAACGCTGCATGACTTATGTCTAGACGGTTATTGCTGCAAGGGAGTGAGGCTCATAGTCCAGGACCTCCTTGTTCGGACACTGGACCGCAATCTGGGTCGTCGAAGGGCAGGCCGAAGCACAAATGCTTTTCGTGGTCGCCGACCACGTTTAAATGCAAATCAACCAGCCCGCGGCATTTGCGGCGCTGGAGGTCATGGTGCATAATTAGTGGGTTAAGAGTCCTACTCGAGAACCCACAGGTAAGGTAAACAGGTAGGTATGATTTCCTTATCTCTATGTGTTGTGTTATGTTTTGCATGCAGTAGTGTATATATGTAGTAGTGCATTTATGTCGTAGTTATATATATGTAGTAGTGCATGAATGTCGTAGTTATATAAATATGGATATGATCTCCTCGAATGGGGTCGCTTGACCACGTCCTAGTTTCGCCTATGGGGTTCTGTCTCGCGGGAAACTATTCTAGTGGGGAACAACCTTAGCCAAGGCGTGTCTGTGCGTCAGGAACTAACTTTCTTCGAAGCCCCGGGTTGGCAAGAAGCACCTACTGCTCGCCACGTCCGATGAACTA
Source organism: Maratus michaelseni (assembly GCA_963931845.1). Taxonomy (NCBI): domain Eukaryota; kingdom Metazoa; phylum Arthropoda; class Arachnida; order Araneae; family Salticidae; genus Maratus; species Maratus michaelseni. The sequence continues at coordinate 212,089,385 of OZ007595.1, forward strand.
GTCGCTTCCTCCTTCCCTAGGATTTGATAATCGGAAGGCGTGATTACAGTAATGGGTCGTGGGGTGTTTCGGAAATGGCCTACAATCCGGATCCTCTTATGAGGTTCTGGCAACAAGGCCGTCGGGTCGTCTCTGCGTCCGCCCAAGTGTCAGGTGGTGGTGTCCTGCACTTGGGCTCCACCGCAAGTCGCAGCGTCCGCTGAACTTCACTCATTTGGGTTAGGGTGAGAGGCGCAGGTAGGATTCGGCCCCCGTCTTTCCCCAGGCCAAAGAGCACCACCTTGGAGGTGTCCAGGTAAACCGGCCCTTCTTGTTCGTGACCTCGTATGGGCTAACCAGAGCCCGGAATCCGCTGTGAACTAGACTGCCTTCGGCAGCCGTAGCTTATCATTACAATAACACATATGGATTTTTTTAAATGTATGTCACGTGACTATCTAAAATTATAATAAATTAATTCGCTAATCACAAATTTTATTTCATAACCAATCACCTATACTAATTTATAATTTTTCAACCATGTACATAACCTATAATTATAAAATTCAAATTTTTTGTTAAGGATTCGCCAATAACTCATGCAATAAAACGTTTGCGAAACTAAAAATTGTATATGATCCGTGTTCAATTTGTAAAAAAGTATTAGGTTAGAAACGCACACGTGACCATAATCACCTGTAAGGTGTATACAGAGGAGCTACACATGTGGAATGTAACTTGAACTATAAGCAATGTAAAACAATCCCTGTTATATTCCATAACTTGAAAAATTATGATAGTCATCATATTATAACAAAGCTAGAAAAATTTAAAGATCTTGAAATCGATGTGATTGCGCGTACGCTGGAAAATTATATTACTTTTAAAATCAGAAAGCCAACATGTCTTATTCATAAGGACTTTTTAGTTTCATTCGTTTGCGTCGGTTTTGAGCCCGCGAACTTGAGCTCGAATTTATTATTTTATTATTGATACGCTAACTATTGGGCTGTCCGTGCCCTGATACTTTCTCACTTTCTTATAAATACTATCTATTACAATCACACTTTTTTCGACTCGTGTTGTATCATTCATAAATATTTTTTCTTCTAAAAACACCTCGAAGAATACTTTTTAAAGAATGAAATTAAGTTTTAGAGAATTTATAACGGAATCAAAATAATTATAAAGTTTCATTATAAAAAATTTCAGACACATTGTAAAATAATCTTTTATTCTCGAAGAAAACTTCTTTCACGAAATAGATTCCCTTTTAAATTTTTTTAATCAGGAAAAAAACTAGTTCTATACAAAAAAGAATGTATTTCGAATAGGAATTCCTCTTTAGTACACAATGCTTTAACACATGTACCGAAATTTGTAGAATTTTTCAATGCTGCTATCACTGGATATTAGTTTAAGCTTTTCAGTTTTAAATAGTAGTGAGAATATAAATTGAAAGTGATTGCGTGGTTGTAACCCTAGCAAAATCTAATCATGACTCAATGTTTTTTTTTTAATCTTAACCACTGAATCATAATTGCGTACCTTCGAAAGAGTATTTAAAGAAGAGGTAGGCTAATTTCATTAAATCAACTATGCTTCAGACTTTGCTTTTTTGGAAAAGAACTTTTATTATAAGACAAAGCGGTTTTATTTATATCTCTCTATATACTTGCATGTCAGATATTATAGAGTAAAGCGATTTTGTTTATCTCTCTCTATATACATGCGTGTATATCGCATATCTGATTTTATAGGTCAAAGCGAATTTTTTATCTCTCTCTCTCTCTCTCTCTATATATATATATATATATATATAAAATGTATATCGCATGTCTGATATAGGGCAAAGCGATTTTATTTATCTCTCTTTATATATATGCATGTCTGATATTATAGGACAAAGCGATTTTATATATATCACTCTACATTTGTATATACCTTTGTGTAATAGGTGTGTGATATTTATTTCAAAATAATTATTAATTATTTTGAAATAAATATCACACACCTATTATACAAAGGTATATACATATACAAAATAGAGTGATATATATAAAATCGCTTTGTCCTATAATATCAGATATACATATATAGAAAGAGAGATAAATAATATCACATATACGATATATACGTATATATCTTATATCTATAATCATTTATTTATTATAATAATTTTTTTTTCTTGAAATATAAATTTATATATGTATTCCCTTTTAAACGTAAATGCTTTAATGAAAATTACTAAAATATTCTATCTTCTAAAATATTTTAGGTAGCTTTCAATACAAAAAGCAGCCGTACGGGAAATCATTTATTTAAAAGTCCTGCGCACATGACGGAAAATCCTCTATTTCCACCTACCGCCGACAGGATGCGCATTCTCATCTAAACGAACCTCCGACACGTGTTCACCGTATAGTAGGCATGAAGCGCATGCGCTGCCTTAGTCTTTTAGTTCCATCTTTCACAGGGGAGTCACTCTGTTCAAATAAATCATCTTCCGAACGAAACTCCCACACGTGTCCCCGCTGCCTCCGGTACCATATAGTAGGCGTGACGTGCACGCCAGCAAAATCATTTAGTTCCACTTTCTAACACCAGGGTACGCCATTTGTTAGATTCGAACATCCGACACGGGTACCTGTTGTATCAAGGGAGTTGGATGAACCAATTACCGTCGAAATCGGGCCCATAGAACTCGAGAAAATTATGGGCCCCTGGCGGTGGAAGGTAAAACTAAAGTCTGTAACGCGATCGAAAAGTCGAATTAACCATAGCCCGTCGTGATCGGGCCCGTAGAACCCGAGATAACAAAGCACTGTTAGAGAAAAAAAGCTTGTAGTGTTTCCCGCCAGGGGGCGCTTGATCAAGTGCTCAACAACAATTCATTTACTTTGTTTGTTGGTATGCATCAAGTAAATACGGGTTGTGTACTTTTATTAGGAACATAAATTTAATTTTTACGAAAATCGCTATTTGAAATTTTCGGTATTCTCTATATATAACATTTATAAAACGATACGGGAGAAGCTAAAAATGTTAAATTTCTTAAATGGAATTTGTTTTGTGCAAATCAGAGCAAGGCCTTAACACCCCCCCCCCCCCCCCCCCACCTACCCAAACCCGCAAATATAACGAATAATTTGTTCAAGGAAATCCTCTTCCCCTACATTAACGGGATCATTAAAAAAAAAGAATTATATTTTTCTGATAGTTAGAACATAACGCTAAAATAGCCGCCAGATGGCACCCCTTCCCATCCTCAAATTCAAATCTATATCTTAATTAGTTATATTTGTTCATTAGTAAAAATTGGCAATTATTTCCTTTCATTTTCGCAAAGTATATGGAGGGATCGCCAGAGAAACGAATATCTTTGTAGTTCAGTGTTTAATGTAAGCCAATCCATGTCTGAAACTTTCTCGGATTTTTTTAACGTTGTAAAATGCACATACATGCATACACACATGTATGTGTACATGTGGGGGCATACATGCATACACACATGTATGTGTACATGTGGGGGCATACATGCATACACACATGTATGTGTACATGTGGGGGCATACATGCATACACACATGTATGGGGGCATACATGCATACACACATGTATGTGCACATGTGGGGGAATACATGCATACACACATGTATGTGTACATGTGGGGGCATACATGCATACACACATGTATGTGTACATGTGGGGGCATACATGCATACACACATGTGCATACACATGCATACACACCACCATATTTTTGCAGTTTTTTGTAAAAATTAAGGAAAATTACCGGCCGAATTTTACAAAAATTCCATTATCGGATGTCGAAAATGTTTCTACTTATGATTAAAAATTTCAATCAATATCTTAATTAGTTTTCTTAAAATTCGCTAATTAATAAATAAATTTCAAGTTTGTTCATTTCTACTTGCAAATTGAGAACAGATGTTCTTTTCTTTAGTCATTTTATTAAAAAAGATGGCATTTTCGATGCCATGTTTAATGAGAGTCTAATTAATATCGTGGGTAATTATCAATATATTAGAATTCTGAGTCCCAGGTGCATCAGATCAGGCCTTGTACTACATAAATCTAAATTTTCTTACTTCTAGGTGCGCTACATTTCGTTGGCCATCGTAGACAGACAGACACACAGACACACACAGCAATTTTGTTTTATATTAGTACTAGCTACACTCCCGGCATTGCCCGGGCCAAAGATAATAACAATCTCAGAGCAAGGCGTTAACCCCCTCCCTCCCTATATTCGCAAATATAACGAATAATTTGTTCAAGAAAACCACCTTCACCTACATTAACGCGATCATTAAAAAAATAATTAAATGTTTCTGATAATTAGAACATAACGAAGACGCTACGCTAAAATAGCCGGCAGAGGACAACTTTACCCATCCTCAATTTCAGATCTATATCTTAATTAGTTATCTAAATTTTTGTTCATTAGTAAAAATTGGCAATTATTTACTTTCATTTTCGCAAACTAAATGGAGGGATCGGCCAGAGAAATAGATCTCTTCGTAGTTTAGTTTTTAATGAAAGCAGATCCCTGTCTGAAACTCTCTCCGATTTATTTCACTGGCGCCGGCAGATTTTTGGCAGTTTTTTGCATAAATTAAGAAAAAATACCGGCCGAATTTTTCAAAAATCGCATAGTCGGATGCAGATTTTTTTTTCTACATATGCTCAGAAATTTTCAAATTGATATCTTAATTAGTTTTCTTAAAATTCGCTAATTCGTAAAATAATTTCGAATTCATTCATTTCCGCTTGCAAATCCCAACAGCAATTCTTTTCTTTAGCCATTTTGATTAAAAAGTTGGCATTTTTGATGCGATGTTTAATGAGAATATAATTAATATGATGGGTAATTATCAAAATATTAAAATTCTGAGACTCAGGTACACATGGCTAGACCTTGGGCTATACACACCTAAATTTTCAGACTTCTAGGTGGGCTAGATTTTGCTAGCCATCGCAGACAAACACACACACACACACACAGAGCGAAACTTTCTTTTATTAGTATAGATATATAGATATAGATATAGATATAGATATCTGATATTTGTCATGCTGTAACGCTCTTATTTATGAACCTATTTGGTTGTGACTGAGTATGTGTATAGGACATACCAAGGTCTCAACCGAGTTCGTTGGTCAGCTTCATCCACCATCTTGTTTCAAAATGGCGGCCAGTTAATTTTTTTTAATTTATTAAAAACTCAAAAAGATGAACAAAAAAATTATAAATTTGAAAAATTGTTTCCGTTAAGTGTTAGATTGTGATACAAGGATTACGGATCAGTTTTTGTTTTGGTTTTATCTTTAAAAAAAAAGTATGGCAGTTTGAAATTCTAGGGAGGCTGACATTTTGAAACAACCTTATTTTTGTTATGCTATAACTCTCGTATTTATGAACCGATACGAATGTGACTGATCATGTGTACAGAACATACCAAAGTTTCGACCGAGTTCGTTGGCCAGCATCATGCGCCATCTAGTTTCAAAGTGGAGGCCAGTTAAAAATGTAAAAAGATGTTCTAAAAGATGTAAAATAAAATTATAAATTTCAAAAGTTGTTTCCGTGAACTGTTAGATCATGATACATGGATTCCGGAGCATATTTTGTTTTGGCTTTATCTTAAAAAACGGCTGCGATATAGCTGTTTGAAATTCCATGGAATATGGAAGCTACCTTTTCCCCCCGGTGCAGGCCGGAATGACTTTTTTGAATACTTTTTTCACATTTGATATGAAAATTATAAGTTTTGATTTGACTAAGGGATTTACAGAAATATTTATTTTAAAAAAATTACTAATTTTTTAAAGAACAAATGTCTATTTTTTATGAGTACAGAAACTATGTAATCGAATGATGTTTTATCTTTTTTTGGTAAAAACAGAAATTTCTTTCAGAATATACTTTTTGAAAGTTGGCGTTTTGAATCGAATTTCCGGACGCGGCAGCGAGGGATAGGGGAAAAAGTGGTCGTCACGTGACAACAATCATTTGTAACTTGATAAATAATTTATTTATCACAAATGTAGTACTTAATCCAATTTCCATCGTTTTTATAGTCCGACTTGCAAATTTTATGCGTTTAGGTTTAAAAATGTGTTAGAAAAAGTAGTCAGAAAGTTTCAAGTTGTTCAGGAGGGAATTTGAGAACAACCTTAAATTTTCACTTAATAGTTAGTGAATTTCATACACTTTAGTTTTTCGTGTCCCTGGTAGTCTTCAAGAAAGTATATAGCGTAAAATGTAGATATAAAAAGATATAGCGTAAACTGTAGCTTAATGTATATGTTCGTCGTGTTGGAAAGGGTGTAATAATGTATGTGTGAGGCATGTCTTTATAATTTTGTTTTGACTGTCTGTCCGTTCGTGCTCTAACTTTCGGGAAAATATTGACAAATAAAAACCACAAAATTGATATATGTCATTAAGGTAGCTTTCAAATTCCTTGCTCAACAATGAGGAACTTTCTGAGACATTTTCTAACTCATATTTAAATTTAAAAGTATAAAATTGGCAAGCCTGATTATTGAAGGGATTTGCAATTGAATAGCGTTTGGCAAATAAATTACCTATCGAGTGATAATCGATTGTTTTCACGTGACAAGCATTTCCCTTTTCTCGCGCTTCCGTGTAGGGAATTCGGTTTAAACGCCGACTTTGACAGCATTTCAAGAAAGTTCTTCTGTCTTTACCAAAAAAATGGAAAATGTCTTTTGATTACATAGTTTCTGAATAACAACACCTGCCAATTTCATGCGTTTCTGGACAAAAATGATTTCAGAAATGTGTCAGTAAGCATATCCCTTTGATTTGAAAAGGGTCGTAAGAAATGCTATACAGCAAGTTCCTTATAAAAAAAATGCTATATCTAGCATTTATAGTTTTTACACGAGGTACACAAAAGAATTCGGACACATTACATTACGGTCTAGTGGCAGAATTTATTTGAAGTATATTTTGATCATGTATTTCTTGAACAAATTCAAAGAAAGTTATTTAATCTTTAACATTGCATGAAAGCTAAGAATATATTTCGAAAAACTCATAGTGGATAAATGTAATACGTAAAAATAGTTGGAAGGTGTTTTATAATCTGTGCAATCGACATTATTTTTCGTTATTGTTTTGTTCGTATGTGTTATCAACAGGAATTAGGCACAGATGGAAAATCAGCAATAATATATATATTTTTTCATTTGAAAATAATTTCTAGCCATCTAACTATAACTCGTTTTTAAAAAGGGAAAAAATTATTTAAAAGAAATACTTTTTACATTACAAATTTCAATAGATATATGGTATTCAATACATTGAAACCTAATACATATATTATATATAACAAAATTCAATTATGTAATGTTATTAAATATAACAATACATAATTCAAACAATATTTATATTGTTTCAATTATGTATATATATATGTATCTATTTGGTGTGTTATAATCTGAATGACGTCTACCGATTTCTAGATAAATAAGCAGGGCCGGCGCCAGGGGTGAGGCAAGTGAGGCAGCCGCCTCAGGGCGCACCCCTAGAGGGGCGGCATTTGGCTCGCATATTGTATGTGTCGAAACTTAAGAAAAAAAGAGAGAAGGGATTTTTTTTCTTATTTAAAATAAAAATACGGAGTACATTGCATATAATTACAGTCAAAGAAGTTGCATATAATTACAGTGAAGAATTCCGGTTACAATGTTTTAGTCCACTTTAGTAAATTTTCTTCATGACGATTTTTGAATTATTAGTGATTTTTGACGAGATTTTATTCTCTTGCGTTTCGCGGTGATTTTTTAATATTCGTTAAAGAAATTAATTCTGATTCAAACTTTTAGCCTAATATAGTAAATTTTGTTCTCCGCGATTTTGGAAATTTTAGTTGTATTTAATGCAATTTTCAATGCGATTCTCAGTGTCTTTCCGCGTTCTGCTGCGATTTCTTGCTAATTTAGTAAATTTTGTCCTACGCGATTTTTGAAATTTTTCCGATTTTCAATATAATTTTTAGAATTTCCTCGCGATTCACGGCGATTTCTTCACATTCATAAAAGAAATTCGGTTTCAAATACTTAGCCTACTTACATTTTGTTTTCCACGATTTTCATTGGGATTTTTAGCGACTTTTCGCGCTGATTTTTTTACATTCGGAAAATAATTCCTTTTAAAATGTTTTAACAAAGTGTAGTAAATTTGCTCCTGTGAGAATTTTTAATTTTTAGCAATTTTTATGAGATTTCTAGCGTTTTTTATTTTGTTGTTGTTGTTGTTTTGTGGCGATTTTTTTACCTTAGTAAAAGAATTCCGGTTGTAAAATTTTAGCCCTATATAGTAAAGTTTGTCCCGTTTTCAATAAAGTTTATTCGGAATCCGTACAACGATTTTTGAATTTTTCTATGCGATTTTTAGAGTTTTTTCCCGTTTCGCGGCGATTTTTTGACGTTGTTAAAAGGATTTCGGATTCAAATCTTTAGTAAATTATATAAATATAGTAATAATAAATAGTATATATAATATAAATATAGTAAATTTTGTCCTCCTCTATTTTTTTAATTTTAGCGATTTTTCGCGTTCTGCAGTGATTTTTTTTATATTAGTAAGAGGTATTTAACATAAAACTTTTAGCGTAATACAGTAAATTTGTCCTTCGCAATTTTTGAATTTTTAATGTGATTTTCAACTTGCTTTTTCTGCGTTCCATGGCGATTTTTTGACATTCGTAAAAAGAATTCTGTTTCAAACTTTCAGTTTAATATAGTAAATTTTGACCACTATACGATTTTCGAGTTTTTAGCGATATTTAGTGTTTTTTCGCGTTCCGTGGTAATTTTTGGCTTTCAAGAATAATCCCTGTTACAATGTTTCAGTTCACTATTAGTAAATTTTGCTCTCTACAATTTTTAGCGTTTTGTGGCGATTTATTGACATTCGTAAGATGAATTCGGTTTCAAACTTTTAGCCTTATGTAGTGAATTTTGTTCGCCGAGATTTTTGAATTTTTAGTGATTTTTAATGCAATTCAGAGTTTTTTCGAGTTTTCGCGTTTCTTTGACATTCGTAAAAACATTCGTTCTTTGACATTCGTGACATTCGCTTTTGACATTCGTAAAAAAAATTCAGTTTCAAACTTTTAGCGTATCATATTAAATTTTGTTCTCCGCGATTTTGGAAGTTTTTGTGATTTTTATTGCGATTTCCAATGCAATTTTTCCACATTAGTAAAAGGAATCAGGTTTTAATCTTTTAACCCAATATAGAAAATTTTGTCCTCTTTTCAATATAGTTTATTCGGAATTCGTTCAGCAATTTTTGAATTCTTTTGTTTGATTTTTAGAGTTTTTAGCGTTTTGCGGCGATTTTTGGAAATTCGTAAAATATATATTTTTAAAAATCTCTTAGCCCAATAGTATATTTTGTTCTCTGTGATTTTTGTATGCAACTTTTAGTGTTTTTTCCGCAATTCGCCGCAATTTTTCCACATTAGTAAAAGGAATCCGGCATCAATCTTCTATCCCAATATAGTAATTTTTTTCCCTTTTCATTAAAGTTTATTCGGAATTCGTGGAGTGATTTATATATTTTTTGCGCTTTTATATTACGATTTGTAGTTTTTTCGCGCTTCGTGCTATTTTTTTATGTGTCCGGGCAACGCCGGTCGGGTCAGTTAGTTAAATTATTTTAGTAAATAAAAAAACAATTATTTGTTAATATTAGTGTGCTATAATAAACGATTTTGAAAAAAAAAAAAAAAAAAAAAAAAGGCGAATTAGGATTGAATTATTTATTTCACCGTTGATACTCGTGTTTTTGTAAATATTACTGATGTAAAATTTAATCTTCATGTATACAATTTCAAATGATCATGTAATTTTCAATTCATATCATAATTTTCCTATTTAATTTCAAGAATGTGATGCGTAGTTTGCGTTAGTATGTTTATCTATTTTTGTCTTGATAATGTGATTGCTTTATAATATTGATTTCCGTACTATAGTAAATGACTTCGCCGAAGAAAAATCAAGGAAAATTATATCTTGAAATTTTGTTTTATTTTTAATAAATATTTTATTTTAAATACTACTAATAAGGGATTTTATTTTTGTGCAAGTTTCAAAAAGATATATAACTTGTTATTAATATTATATTATTTATCTATTATATTATTTATCTATTATACTATATTATTAATATTATATTATTTATCAATTATTTTGCTACTTAAAATTTTATACAAATTTTATACATAATTTGATTGTTTTTAAATATTTGACATATTTTACTTAATAATGTATATTTTAAGCTTAGCTTCACCTGATGCATTTTCCAAAGGAAAAGCAAAGCGAATGAGATTTTGAAACGTCAATTTAATTCTTGATATGATGCTTTTTAGGTGCGCTCGTAATTATATAAATACGTAGCACCTATGGTCGTCGTCTGATCCGTCCGTCCGTCTGTCCGCATATACCAGCGCAAAAACTACCCAACCGAATGATTTGAAATTTAATATATATAATCGCTGCAGAATGTTGTCGAGTCATTTCAAATTTTAGGAAAATCGAACCAAAACTTAAAAAGTTATTAATGAGAGTTTTCTTTATTCTGTTAAATTCTATCATACGTAATCTAATATCATAAAAGCGCAAGTCATGCGACTGAGGAAAACAAATACGGACTAACCCCATCTTTTTCCAAATGCCAAGCGGCCATTTTTATTCAAAATTATTTTTTCGAATAAAATGGCATAAAAGTTGCATTTTTAGAAAGATCGATCAAAAAAATTGTTTGTTTGAGAGATGAGTTACATTAAAAAATGTATAGATTCTGAGATATAACTTCAGTGGAAATTACGTTAACTGAATATCTCAATCCATTAGAGTAAACAAACACAGGAGATTCGTTCATTGTGAGTCATAAAAATATTAAAACATGGTGGTAATCATTCACAAAGCAAGATCTCCATGGTGAAAAAAAATTCGCATTTGTAAACGTGGCATATCTAATAAAAAAAATAAAAAAGGCATGCTCATTTTCCTCCTAGCAGACGACATAATTCATTTCACTGAAATAATGAGGATGATTTTTTTTACATTGTGAAACTAGTTATAAAATATACGAACGCACCTGATGTGTCACGTTTAACGTACAATTTCTAACTTGTTTGTAAATATTACTAGAATATGATAAAATTTTTATTCATTTAATTTCAAGTTAAATGTTGTTATATTTTCAAAATAGATGCAAAATTTCTTAAGTAATTTGATTATTTTAAATTTCTTAATTGTAAATTAATTTTATATATACTTGTTTTCTTTTAAATAAATCATAGTTAGCAAAATTAATTTACTTATTCTTAAAACAGTTTGAGAAGTGGTGAAAAAACAATCACGGCATAGGGGCGGCAAAATAATGCTCGCCTCAGTCAGTAAAATGTCTAGCGCCGGCCCTGTAAATAAGGACGTATATTAGTTCACGGCAAAAAATAAAAACTGTACGTAACAGGGGATACATATACAAGGGTCGGATATCCAACTTTCGACGAGCGTGAAAATATTCTAGCACTGGATATGTGTCCCCTCTGCTGTGGCTTCAGGATGACGTATGGGGGCAGATATACAGGGGTCGGATATCCAATGCTCCCCTCAAAAGTAAAAGGTCCAAGCATCGGATATGTTACCCCTTGATAAATGTCCCCTTCTGCTATGACGTCAAGATGAAGTACGGGGGCAAATATACAGGGGACGGTTATCCAGGTCTCGACGAAAGTAACACGAACTAGTTTTTGATATATGGCCCCTTCTGATATGGGGGCAGATATACTGGGGTCGGATATCCGACTCTCGAAGAAAGTGAACCTGGATATGTATCCCCTTCTGCTGTGACCTAAATGCGACGTATGGGGGCAGATATACTGGGGATAGATATCAGGCGACTCGTATTTCTCCCTGTTATTTCCTATGGGGACGGCTTGCTTTACGCTGGACGATTTCTTTCTTTTCTTAAAAATGATTAGTATAACAAATTAAAAGTATTGTAAGTTGCTGTAATGAATAAATAATACTGTGAATTCCAGGTGAAATTTTTATTCCATCGCGTTTCTAAGAATTTTCATTTCCAGATCTCGATGCAGAAATAAAGTATTGGTACAAGTTAATAATCGTACTACAATATTGTATTTTATAGAATAATGTATACTTATCTATCTATCTATCTATCTATCTATATATATATGTATATTGCACAATATAAAATAAACTGGTACAAATAGGATTTATTTCATTAGGGAGGGTGGAGTCAACTTATAACAGGGTTTTTGTATTTATATTTTATTTTTAAATTATGAATTTTGCTTGGTTCCACTATATGTTTTATCTCTTTAATTGTTAAATAAAATATTTTGAAGCTTTGAAAAACAGCTAAAGTTATTAGAAAGAGCGAAACGTGCTAAGATAGCTTTAAGACAGGCTTACAGAATTTTTATATAAATATACACCAGAAAAGTTTAATAAGTTTTCAAAAAATGTTTCCAGGGACCTATCCAGACTTTTCTCACAGGGCTCTTTTTTTGTGAAATTGTGAAAAGTATTTCATATTTGTGAAAAAACTAATTATAATTTTGTGAATTTGAAATAACTGTTATATTCAGCTTCTTGTTTATGAATATTTGACAAAATTCTTTATATATGTAAACGCTAGATAAATAGATTCTTTGATGGCTTCAGTTGTTTTGTGTCAGGTCAGATTTTTCTTTTAAATAATTAAATTTGTAAAAGGTTTAGTTTGGAGATGGAAAAGAATTGTGAGAGGCCTATTTTTAAGACAAAAAAAAATTGTGAAGGGTCTTGTTTTAAGGTGGAATGTATTGTGAAGGTTCCTGTTTTAATATGAAAATTTTTGTGAAGGGTCCTTTAAAGGACTCAATTTCTTCCTAAACAGATCTCTGGTCTACACTACACACAGGCAAAACAATCAAGTAATTATTTTAAATACTGTCAGTTTTGTGAAATTTTCAGAATGTGGGATTGAAGGTTGTATGCTTTATAGAGCTTTGCAGATGAGAGATGATGTTTAGTTTAAAAATTATCTGTTTTATTTTTGTTATAAATTAACAATATTTTTAAGGAAATTAAAAAGGCCAAAAGAGAAATATTATGCAGAAATATAATAATTATAAATGTATTTGAAGCAATGTTATGTAATATTTAAATTTTATTGTTGTTATTAACATTTTAAACGTTAAAAGAATGGTTCTATGTCTATGTTAAATTTTTGTTGCTAAATTAATATATAATCCATACCTTCCAAATAATTAAAAAAATTAATCAAGCAAATTAATGCCTTACCTGTGAATTGAATTTAAAAACCATTGTGATATTATAGCATAATATCTCTCAACATAATGCCCTTCCCTTATGATACTGATGCATTGTTCAATCAAAGAATAAACCTTGAATGATAATATATCTTGATTTCTTTATATGTCACTATAACAAGTTTACGTGTAATGAGATGGCTGTTTTCAAAAGTGAAAAGAGTGGGCTCTACTTCAACAACATATTCAAATTCTCAGCACATCTCGCTCTGTTTTAAAAAAGCTTTGTGCAGTATAATGCTTATTTTCAAAATTAAGGTACTGCTTTCTTTAACAAGCTTTTCAAATATATTCATGATTTTTATTTTTTACGAAAGTTAGAACATTGAGAAAAATAAAGATATAAAATTTTTAGAACCTGATAAATCTTAAAATAGGACATTCTGAGAAACTATATTTCAAACAATCAAAAAGTACTGCATCCATTCAAAAATTATACGTAAGCAAATAATAATAAAACGATAATTAAATTATTTTTACACTTTTCTATATTAATTGAATTATGATTATACGTTTAGAAATCAATTTAGCAATCCTAAAAAGATAGTTTAAATAATGCTTTTTTTTCTTTCCTCTTTCCATACCTTAGAACAGAAAAAAGGCAAAGATTATACATTTATTTTAATAAATTTATTAGCTATCATTTTCTACCAAGCGTAAAAAAAAAAAAAAGCGGTATCACGAATTCCAATCATAAAAGCAGGCGTGATTATCAAAATAAACATTGGATGCTTATAAAAGATGTGTATTTAAAAAATATATTTAATTTAATACTTATTTTTAAGTAAGTACATAAAAAGAGAAAATAAAAGACAATAGTGATAAATTTACTCACGTATGTTGCAGTAATTTATTTATTTTTTTCTGAAGAGTGAATGCACAAATATTATTGTCCGTATTTAATTAAAATTTTTATTCAATAAATCAGTACTAAATAAAGCATTTTTTTTTCTTTTTGTTTCCGGCATTGTTGCTCAAAATTTCGTTTTCTTACAATTAATTTGAGTACATTTTTTATCCGTAATATAACCTGCATAACACGAAATTATATTCATATTAAAACGAATTATTAAGCATTGAAATGAATTAAGAAAATAATGCATTTCAAGAACTATATAAATGCGATTTTACTTACGATTTCTTTTGTAATAAAAGTGTCATTCTTATTTCGTTTAAATAAATCAGAGTAAGTGAACAATATACGTGCCTTTTAGCTTTAGCTTCCTGTATTTTTACCCACATGAAATGCAGTTTTTCTGCTCTAAGAGCAAATTTGAATTAAAAAAATAAAAAACTATTTCCGAAAAACATAATTTTGTATTTTTCGAATCCGACCAACTTCAACACTTTTCTAAATGAAAATTAATGCAAATGTATAAATTAATAGTGCATTATATTTAGATATGATAAAATAATCTTTTGACTTTAATTTTTGTTTTTGTTTTGTGTAAACGAGCCTTTAAAAGATGTTTATAGTACATAGAAAGCAATATTAAACAGCCTGCGAGCACTCGACTCTAAGCAGAATTCCCCGTTTCATGTGTAATGACGTCAAACCAATCCCGTCGCGTTTTCCGATCACGTGGTTTTGTTTTGCTTTTGACGGAGTTAAAAACTCCAATAACTACATAGTTTAAATTATTTTTGCGATTCCGAGTTAAGTTTTGAGGTATGTAAAGTTGTCTTCATCAATTAAACATAAAAGAATGCATAATCTAAAGTGAGTGCAACTTCCCCATTCGATCTGAGTTCGGTAATACTGTTCATGACTGTTCATGACTTTAAAAAAAAAAAAAAAAATGTAGCTATTTACCGATGTTATATTTATATCAGATCCACCTGCTGAGACTTAATTTGTTGATGGATATGTCCTTTTCCTTATCTTTATCTCTTCCATCTCCTCTAATAGTTAACTTTTGCTTCATTTTTTTTTTTTTACAATGGATCAGAATTTTATTGTTTTATAAATTAAAGTTTTAATATTTATGCTTCCTTCAGGTATAATGTAGTCATATCGTCGCTACCATGTCAAACTATCGAATGTGAAAAAAATACATTTTTCATTACTTTTAAAAATGAGCTGATTGTCACCACTAAATTTTAGTAGCATTCTTCACCAGGGTTGCCAGTTTGGCATACTTTTTCATTCAGAAATTTCGAATCCATACCAGAAATTTCAAACAGAAATTTTTGCTGTGTTAATGATAGACATATCGTGAATAATTAAAGTCAAAAATATTTCCTCAAAATTTCCGGTATGAATTCGGCGTCTCAGAATAAAAAAGATTATTAGTATTTTTACTCGACGAAGAATTCTAATAAAATTTAGTGGTGACAATCGGCCCATTTTTAAAAGTAATCAAAAATGCGTTTTTTCACATTTGATCGTTTAATATGGTAGCGACAACTCTAATTTTTCACTCTTTTTTTGTATTTTCAAATATATAATATATATATATATATATAAATCTCATATAATGTCTTACCTTTATGTTTTATCCGTTCATAAAGATTCAGCGAATTGCGCATAGACAATGCATTGTTTAAACACAATAAAGTTAAAACTTCTAAGAACTTGCAGTCATTTGTTAGATCTTATATATATAAAATATTGAGCTTTTTTGAACTATACAGTTCCTTGATAGTCACGACATTCTCAAAAAATCGCACAAAATGTTAAAAGTTAAGTAAAATAATACTGACGAACTTTAACCCAAAGCACTTGTATTAGGGTAAAATGATACATGAAAAATTCTAGCAATAAAAATGTAAATATACTTCCTGTAAAGTCTACATTTTTAATGGCACTTTGTTCTCTTTGAATAAAAGTAAATATTTCTTTTTAATGCAAATTTTTAAGCTTCTTTTTTTGATAAAAGAACAATCGAAACAATTTAAAATGATTATGTGACGAAAACGGAAATGTCA
The DNA here is from genome assembly GCA_963931845.1 of Maratus michaelseni. Lineage (NCBI taxonomy): Eukaryota > Metazoa > Arthropoda > Arachnida > Araneae > Salticidae > Maratus > Maratus michaelseni. The sequence goes on from OZ007595.1 coordinate 212,105,704, forward strand.
TCGTATTTGGAATTTTGTAATAGTAGAAAATACAGTCGTATAGTTCTATATATTTGAAGAAGAAATAGCTCAGAAGGTCTAAAAAAGGCTAAAAAATTGACTATGTTCTAACTAAATTTAAATTAAAATAAGATATAACTAATTCTGTTTCTATGTGGTCGTAGGTTTAAAGGTTTACAGCAGGGGTGCAAAAATCTAGGCACCAATAGGCCGATTCCCACCACTAAATTTTTAGTATTCTTCGCCTAATAAGAATGCTGATAAAATTTACGCGAAGTATACTAATAAAATTTGACGAAGAATACTAATAAAATTTAGTGGTGGGAATCAGCCCATTTGCGCCTAGATTTTTGCATCTCTGGTTTACAGTCATTGACGACCACATTTTTTAAGAGTAAGGTTCGATTTATTTAACCGCAGAAATCTGTGATCAAATAAAGTGAAGATTACAAGTAAAAAAAAGTGGTATTCACTATACTTAAACTATTAAACTTATGATCGTGTGAAAACAGAATTAAGTGTAATCATATCTGAATTTAATATCATATATAATTTTTTTTAAAAATAATATAACATTTTTATGAACAACATTGCAAATAAAAAAAGTTATTGAAATTGATATGTATTCCACAGTTTTTTCCCAGTAAAATTATTTTTCTTCTTTTTCTTTTAAACCCTTTGATTACGGGGTTGGGACATATGCCGTCCCATCGACTATTTCTTTATTTTATTCGCCCCACTTTTTGAAAAGTAATATTTTCTATACATTCATGCTAGAAACAATGGAACAATGTAGTTAGCAGCATGGAATACCTAGTTGCGTACCAACTGAACTTCCAGGTTAAAGGTAATTGACTTGCGAGGCAATAGGGAGCCGTAAAAAATTAAAAAAGTTAAAAATAAATAAAAATATTTAAAAAATTAATAATGAAATAGAAGTATAACAAAAATAGTAAAAAAAAGGTAAATAAATAAAAAAAAAAAAATCCATTAGATCCAAAAAAAATGACAGACAAAACCTACAGAGGGTCGAACCCATCTCAAAAAAGAAAAAAAGTCTCCTTTCAGAGACCCTACATTAAGTTTAAAAGTTACAAAATAATAACAATAAAAAAAATGTCAATAGGCAGACTAAAGTTTTTTTTTTAATACAAAGACAAAAGAATTACGCTAGATTACTGTCAACAGAAATATATGACAAAGAAAATTCTTTTGTAAATTGTGGTACCAATTAATATAAAAATAGTCGCCAGTCTTAGCTTTTAAGCAAAAGATTAAAATCATTATTGTATCGAGCATAGTAAATTTTATTTAATCACATAATTTATCCTATTAAATAAGCTGAATATTACTATTCGTATATAGTGGTAGCTCTTTCGGCCCGCGATTGAGTTGTTGCAAACTTGTAATCCAGAATACAGATTTTCCACCTTTTTCATTTCATGACATTTTTTAACCTATACAGTTAAACTTCAGCGACGCATTTAAATTATGCTCGCATAAATAATAAAAACAATAGAAAAATATAGCGTTTTTGATTTATTTATTAATAATAGCGAAACCTCGCTTTAGAAACAGTCCTCTAAAGCAGATACTTGTTATTTATGGACAATTGTCTGATTCCCCGAAGCCACTGACAAAAAATGCAGCGTACCCCTTATTATAAGGGACATTCAATTAACCGGACAATTTTTCCGGTCAGTTTTTCCGATGTTTTATTGTATAAATAAGTTCTACCAAGACAGATATTACGACGAAACAATTTCTCGTAACTTACAATAAAAAGATATCAATCAAAAGTCTTTAAAAAGTGTATGTCTATTTAACACATTTCAACACAGGGGTTTCTGACAACTCAACTGCGGGCCACCACTATTTTTGCTTAGTAATATTCGCCTCATTTAATGACAGAAATTCAGCGATTAAATAAGGTGAAGATTATACTGTTCAGAAATAGTAATAGCTCTGCGGCAAGCGGTATAGTGTCTGGAAGCTTCTGTTTTAACATCTAATGAAGTATGAGCTTGATTTTTTCTTTCACACTTGTTTAAATTTGGAGGTTAATATATTTTTCAATTCTCACTCCAGGATTTTGGTCATGAGTGACTGCTGCTTTTAAAACAGAAAAGTATTTTTAACAGAAATATGGCTTTGAGAACGAAAATAAGCTATATTTCAATAATTATTATAATTTTTTTTATATATTTGGAAATTAACCTGTGAGAAGTAATAAAAATGTAGCAGTTTAATGGGAAAAAAAGTTCTTCCGGTTCCGGCCTGTACCGGGAGGAAAAGGTAGCTTTCCTATATCTTCGTTTTAAAATTTTAGCTAATGTTACACGAAAACAGCAACTTAAAATGCAAATAAAACGTTTACAAAAGATTCGTTAATACTGAATTTGAATAAGAAATTCGCCAAATTATTGAGCAATAGCCAAATTGGCTTCATTTATGAACACTTATTTGGGTCGCCAAATTTGTTGATATTTCGTCAAATGTCACAAATTTTGCTAATTTTGTCGCCAATTTTGGCGCTAACGTATATGAATATATAGTTTTATGCGTATGATTGGGAAAATTATTACAACAATGAAAGAAAATAATTTGCGAGTAATCGCGTTAATGTGCTGTTTTGTTTCAAAATGTCAGCCACCCTAGAATTTCAAACTGCTCTATCTCAGCCATTTTTTAAGATAGAGGTAAACCAAAAAATGCTCTGGAATCCTTGTATCAAGGCCTAAAACGTAATTAAAAAATAAATTTGAATTTTTAATTTTTTTGTATATTTATTTTAGTTTTAAATTTTTAAATGGCCGCCATCTTGAAACAAAATGGCGGACCAAGCTGGCCAACGAACTCGGTCGAGACATTGGTGACCTTAATACACACAATTAGTTTCATCAAAATCGATTTATAAATACGAGCGTTATCGTATGACATATGTCAGATATATATATATATATATATATATATATATATATGGATATATCTATATATATAAATCAGCATTTGAACGGAGGGCGGTTTTGGGGTCTGGGGGTCATGATCGGTGAAAATATATCAAAATTTTCCGGAACTGCTTTCCTCCGAACGGCTGCAATAGGTAGCTTTATACATTTTTGTATTGAAAGCTACTTAAAAGTATAAAGCTACCTATTGCAGCAGTTCGGAGGAAGCAGTTCCGGAAAATTTCGGTATATTTTCACCGATCATGACCCCCAGACCCCAAAACCACCCTCCGTTCAAATGCTGATTTATATATATATATATATATATATATATATATATATATATATATAATTATAATATCTATGAATTTCAAAAAACATATCAAGTTCTATTCTACTTAAATCTCCAAAGAGATAATCAATGATACTGTGTATACAGAATACCACATAGCTAATAATTAACATGTGCAAACATAATATTACCATAGCTGATGCTTCAATGGTAATTGGCCAAATTTTACTCATACCAAAAGAATATTGAAAAAAGAAATAGAGAGAAACGGGGAAAAAAAAAAAAATTATAAATTGGAGTTGCAATTAAGTAAACACAAATGGATTAACAAATTAAATATGAACCATACACAATGGAAAATTGGACCACATGAGAATTAAATATGAATTGCACATGGAAAAACACATGCACATGTACTCATCAGCCTGGATGCACCCACATGTGTTTTAAATAATAATTCAGTGTTTCATAATTCTACTGGCATAATGCTAAGATCAGTAGAATCATCCAGGTACACTGAATTATTACCAGACAACAATTGGAAATATTAAAATTTGGAAATATTTAAATAGGAAATAAAAAACCATTAAGAAAATACAATATATTTCACTCACATCAATTATCCAAAAAACTGTAATTAACACCTCACTAAATTACCACGAGATAACAGTTTTGAAATAATAAAATTGGAAATATGAACGCGTAAAGTGTAAATAAAATATTTTACTCACAATAATTATACAGAATCCTTAAAATGTCACAACGTCTGCATAATATTCACATCCACATGGCAATGCATCATACATGTTGACTAAGTCGAGTTGAGAGAAATGATTTGTAAGACAAGTTGAGAGCACACTTTTTTTAAAACACAACCCCATAAATGACACCCAATCACAAAATGATTCAAAAACACTCAAAATAATTCTGGTTTTAATACACTTATAACAAAATTATATCCGTGAATATATATTACTCCATCCAATTTTAATTCCTGAAAGTAAAATTAATATACAATCAATAGCTCCCTCTATAGTTAAATTAAATATAATATTAACAATATTATCTACAACTACCTGAAAGGTAAAGTGTCGCCATCTATTGGTATTATAATAGTTCATAATTAATATTTAGTTAAATATCCACTTTATTAGTTACATACTCACTTCATTAGATTTATTTATATAAATAAACTTTAAAAAACAATACTAACTTGTAGTTTTACTTAAAATTCAAATAAAATATAATACTACTATATGAATAAATCTACACAGAATTAATTCAACTTGCACAGCATTTCAGATATTCTTAACAAGAATATATTATGTAAAAGAGATATTATTTTAATTCAAATTATTTTTGCTGCCAGCTGTGTTAATCCACTGATATTATAGACATTTATTAACCCTTTCAGGGGCAAGCTCTTGTGCTCCTGTAACGTTGAATTCCCACCAGAATTTAGGAAAGAATTTAGTTCAAAATAAGAATAAGCAATTTTTCACCTTTTTCTCGTCAAAGTTAAAAAAGTAAAATTTAATTAAAAGTTTCTGGTTTGAATCGGATTAAAATTAGGTGGTATATAATATATACCACCGCCCCTCAAAGGGTTAAATAATTAATGTTTTATTTTTACTACTACTTAAATATATATTAGACTTGTTTTTAAATAATTAATGTTTAATTTATACTACATTGTAAATATATTTTATATTTATAGATTAATTTAAATATCTAATTAAATAATTCATAAACAATTCAAAATATCTCAAAATTTATAATGTTGATAATTAATAGTATTACTACTGTTTTTCAATCAAATTAATGCAATGCAGTAATTAAAATACTTGTTAATTTTAATTATTCATAGACAAAAATAAAAACTATATATATTTATTTTTATATATATTGCAAATAGATATATATATATATATGAGTTATAATCACCAATGTTATCATTGTATAATTTAATTTGTTATTGTATAAGTTAATTTATAAATGTATGAAAACTACACATCAATAATACCTTAAACAGAGGTGATCGGCAACGCACAATCACAACTATACAAAGTATAAATAATGTTCAATCAAATATTAAATTTCCTAATATGTTATAATTGTAATTATGTATGTTATATTTGTAATTTTCTACATAAAGTGTATATAATGTTCAAACAAATATTAAATATTAAATTTCCTAATATGTTATAATTGTAATAATGTATGTTATAATTATTATTTTCTATATCTTTTGTTATATGTTATCGCACACTAAAACAATAATTTATTACATACCATATTTATATTTAAATTATATAATAAATGTTATTTAAAAGAGTTGATGATTGAATTTATCATAAAAATTGGATATCCATATATTTTTGCTTGATCTCGAATATATCTAATATTTTTGTTTTTATTTATATCTGAGCATAAGTATTTTATACGATGTAGATAATTGATAATTATATTTTTATAAACAGATTTATGTAAACATGAAGCATAATTGGTAAAAATATTTACTTTAAATGGGAAATCAAATCTCTTATCATAAATATCAAAAATTAATTTATAATTATTAGTAATATTAATTTTTAAGTCAAGAAAGTTTATATTATTATTAATTAAATCATTTTCGCTTAATTTAAGCTGAGTAGGATAAAAATTGAGTGGTGATGTGCAATTTTTTTCATTGAAATAAAATATGATAATGTCATCAATATAGCGATAAAATACATAATCATTGTTCGGACTTATATTTCTTTCATAATAATACAAGTAAAGGTCAGAGAGAATACAAGATGCGGTTCCGCCCTGCGGAATTCCCTGGCATTGTTTATAGATAATATTGTCATATATAATGTAATTATTATGCAATGTAAAATTTAGTAAAGTTTTAAAAAAATTTACTGAAATATGTTCTTTTAATTTTAATTGAGATTTAAATTCTTTAAATAATATACACATTGTTTTATGTAAGTCTTTTATATCAATGTTATTAAATAAATCATTAAAATCCAATGTTTTTATGAATTTTACCGGATTGATATTATGTATTTTATTAATGAGTTGAAAACTATTTTTTAGGCAATGTTGGTTATTATGTTTTAACGTTATATCATATATCTGCTTTAAAATATTAAGTAGTAAATTGCTTGCATTTTTATTATATGTGTTACAACCGATGGTAACAGTGCGAAATTTAATAGGATTTTTATGAAATTTTGGAATTATAACAAGATAAGGATAATTAAAATTATTACATTTGATTTTTAGTAATTTGTGATAATTTAATAATTTTCTGTTATTTATTTCAATATTTAATTTAGTTTTATTAAAAATATTACTTGTGTTTATATATATATATATATGACCTATGTCATACGATAACGCTCGTATTTATAAATCGATTTTGATGAAACTAATTGTGTGTATTGTATTAAGGTCACCAATGTCTCGACCGAGTTCGTTGGCCAGCTTGGTCCGCCATTTTGTTTCAAGATGGCGACCATTTAAAAATTTAAAACTAAAATAAATATACAAAAAAATTAAAAATTAAAATTTATTTTTTTAATTACGTGTTAGGCCTTGATGCAAGGATTCCAGAGCATTTTTCGGTTTATCTCTATCTTAAAAAACGGCTGAGATAGAGCAGTTTGAAATTCTAGGGTGGCTGACATTTTGAAACAAAGCAGCACATTAACCAATTACTCGCAAATTATTTTCTTTCATTGTTGTAATAAATTTCCCAATCATACGCATAAAACTATATATTCATATCCGTTAGCGCCAAAATTGGCGACATTGGCGACAAAATTAGCAAAATTTTTGACATTTGGCGAAATATCGCCAAATTTGGCAACCAAAATAAGTTTTTATAAATGAAGCCAATTTGGCTATTGCTCAATAATTTGGCGAAATTCTTATTCAAATTCAGTATTAACGAATCTTTTGTAAACGTTTCTTTGCATTTTAACTTGCTGTTTTCGTGTAACATTAGCTAAAATTTTAAAACGAAGATATAGGAAAGCTACCTCTTCCTCCCGGTACAGGCCGGAAGGACTTTTGTAAACGGTTTCTTTGCATTTTAGCTTGCTGTTTTCGAGTAACATTAGCTAAAATTTTAAAACGAAGATATAGGAAAGTTACCTTTTCCTCCCGGTACAGGCCGGAAGGACTTTTAAATTTTTAAATTTTTAAGTTTAAATTTTTAAGCCATCTTGAAACAAAATGGCGGACCAAGCTGGTCAACGAACTCGGTCGAGACATTGGTAAGCTTAATACACACAATTAGTTTCATCAAAATTGATTAATAAATACGAGCGTTATCGTATGACATAGGTCATATATATATATGGATGTATATATATATATATATAAATCAACATTTGAACGGAGGGTGGTTTTGGGGTCTGGGGGTCATGATCGGTGAAAATATATCGAAATTTTCCGGAACTGCTTTCCTCCGAACGGATGCAATAGGTAGCTTTATACTTTTTTGTATTGAAAGCTTACCTAAAAATTCAGAGTATATCTAAGATCTCTTATTGTACACCAGCAGTTGAAGTTCACTAATCTAGGAAGCTAGTTATAATTTCATGAGTAATTTAATACTTTCAATCTATCTTTGTTTTGTCACCTTACAAGGAAGGTCTCAATAAAGCGCATACTCAGAATTTTTGGAAAAAACAAATATTCTAATGAAATTACGCATGTTCTATAACGAACATGGGTAATTTCATTAGAATATTTTTTTAAAGATCACTCAAATTTAGCTGCGGAATCTCAATAGAAAATCTGTAAAAAAATAAAATATTTTCGAGTTTTAAAATTAAATGAACAACGTTAAATAGCCCAAATAAAAATATATAAAATGGAAAACAGCTGTTTCGGAGCCCCAAAGCTCCATCATCAGTGCCAAATTTAAAAGATTAAAACCGATTCAAAAGTTTAAGTCATGTAAATATGCTTGCTTCTCCCGCACGCACCCAAGATTGAATGGTGGTGAGTTTTCCAAAAACAACAGCGGAATCAAGAAACACATGTGACGCAGGAGACCAATGGAAGTGCCCGGCCAGACTAGGCCGAGTTTAACATATATAGGAGGCCGAGTTTAAGCCAGACATTTGACAAATGTCTGGCTACCTTTCATTTAATTCATTCTTTTCGTCCCCCCCCCCCTCTTTCTCCTCCGTATTTAAACTTGGCCAGTCTGGCCGGTCGCTTGTATTGGTCTCCTGCGTCACATGTGTTTCTTGACTCCCCTGTTGTTTTTGAAAAACTCACCGCCATTCAATCTTGGGCGCGTGCGGAAGACGCAAGCATATTTACATGGCTTAAATTTTTTAATCGGTTTTAATCTTTTAAATTTGGCACTGATGATGGAGCTTTAGGGGCACAGAAACAGCTGTTTGCCATTTTATATATTTTTATTTGTGCTATTTAACGTTGTTCATTTAATTTTAATATATCGGCACAAAATTAATCCACCTATTTTAAATACTTTCGAGTATTTGGCGCAAAAATATTCGATTTGGCTAGCAACACTTTTTCCTCGCCAAATGCACGCGATTTTAATGCATTCCTGGTTAAACGAGTGTTTAAATGCGCAGTATTTTGGTAATTTAGAGTAAACTTAAACGATTAAACAGTTTATTTTTTCCCCTATAAGCTTATATAATATATATACAAGTTGTGTGTTGCTGAAGTTATTTAATTTTACACGGTTTCACTGGCTAGATGAGTTTTGAATATATTTTAACAGTAACTGCCCGATTAAGATCTCTCTCATTATACATTTCGATATTGAACAAGTCGTTATTCCCATGGCTAATACAATATTTTTCTCTTGTTCTCTCCGACACTCACAATATCGAAGTCAAATTGACAGTGGTCAGAATCGAACCTTAATTTTTAGTTTTAAGCATTTTTAATCAATTTAAATTTTATTCTAAACCGTTGAATACGATCGTTAATTTTCTTTATATATACATATAAATGTATATTCCAAAACCGTAGTTATATAAGTGTATTTATTTAAGTTATACTTATTTAAACTAGTTCCGAACGAAGAGTATAAAAATTTTTTACTAAAAGAGTATTTATTATAAAAGCGTTTTTTTTTTTTTTTTTTTTTTTTTTTTTTTTTTTTTTTTTTTTTTTTTTTTTAATTGCATTGTGTCACCAAACAGCGATAAATCGCCAAAAACACGAAAATTTTTAAAAATTTTTACGGGCGTTATATCGAGGTTCCGCAGCAAATTTTTTTATAAACGGATATATCCTCATGAGAAGAATATTCTGAAGCTTTTTGAAATTTTTCTGAGTAAGCGCCTATGGAGACCTTTCTTGTTAGTAGTGGTTTATCATCATAAACATCCAAACTAAATTTAATTTGATTTCTTATTCGATAACTCTGTTGGAATACTTGGCAGCATTTTGTCTTAATTGTCTTATCAGTTCAAACAGCTACAAAATAGAAATGTTGTCTCAAAAAAAAAAAGTCTATACAAAAAAGTCTATACTAAAAAGTCTATACTAACTTAAAACAAGAGATTCATATCTGTATTAAATTTTGTGTAATGTAACTATAATATAATATTTTAATTTATAAAATTGTATATTTCGTATCATTTTATTGTTGCAATTGATTTGCAATTCGCTTTTCTTTTTTCTCTTAGAATCTTTCTTTGTTATTCTATTCAGTCGTGTATCACGAATAATTAAGACTTATTTTATCATCTAGGGAGCAGAGCTTAATTTCTAAGAAAAACAGTACCGGAGCCCTAAGCTTCTGCAGTTCTAACAACCGTAACATACCCCACCACCACCACTCCGCCGTTAGTAAAATCTGCATATTTATATTTCATACATTATTTTCAAAATTTAAAGCATTGGTTTTTTTTATTTAGCAAAATAAAAATTTTAAATACATCTGCGTATATTTAGCTAATAAACTATTCCACTTTTTAGGTATTACTACTTTCAGATTGAAACCTTTGCCTAATCTTAATGTTAATTAATCGCAGAATTCTGCGAATAAATAAGCTCAGGATTATGATTCGGAAATAGCGTTAACACAAAAAGAATAGTTCGCAGCTATGCAGAATAGAAAAAGACTATTTCTGTTGACTCTTCATTCTTATAAAATAGCATTAAAATGATTTGAATTGGAATTAAATAAAATTTTTAATTTAAGACAGATTGAGCTCGAGCCTGCCCAAACACGAAGACTAACATAAAAATCGAGCCTGTTTCATCTCCATCTCTTACGTGAGCAATACATTACGTCACTTATAATTGTTTTGATATAAAAGAAGGCAAAAGATTGGAGATGGGAGGGAAAGGAAAGGGTAATTTAGGATTCGTTTTGGATTCGTGCACTGAGCTCAGGAGCACAGTGTTTATGAGCTCCGGTGAATGCTGGCCAATATTTAAATATTTACTGAAAACAGAGAAGTACCGGTGCTAGAGCTCCGGCGCAAATTAAGCCCTGCTAGGGAGTTAGTGTCTAGTTCATCATCTTGGAATTTCATGAGTTACAATTTGATTCCACCAATCTATCATTGTCACCTTAGAAAACGGTTATCTACATAAACATCCAAACTAAATTTAATCTGCATTCTCATTCGCTTATCTCTGTGTGAGCACTTGGCAACGCTTTTTATCAATTATCATATCATTTCAAATAGATAAAACATAGGAATGGTGCCTCAATAAAACTCTTTAGCAAAATTCAAGGAAAGCCGATGCTTACACAAACTGAACAGCAAAGTAAAATAATAATAGATTAACACGTTTGTTACCGAGGGCGCTTAGGTGGCGTTGCTTGGTCACTCAATTGACATTCCAATTTTAATCCAAAATTACGAATTGACACCGGAAACTTCGAAAGAAGGATACTTATTTTATGTAATCACAAGATGTCTGTTATTAAATTAATTAAATATTGATATTAGTGTTTTCTGGTATGAATTCGAAATTTCTAAATAAAATAAAATTCCTGTTAATTTTATGTTAATTTTAACCCAATAGTGAACGTGTTAATATGTTTTAGATTTCTCATAAATTTTAAATAATATGCCATTATTAGTAATAACATCAAGGGCTCCCGACTGGTCCACCAACTGTATACCAATAATTTTTAACAGAAAATTTCATGGTAAGTTTCTACAACATTTCCCCAAAAATGTACCTCCAAAGGTGGTTTCTCTAAAATTTGCAAGAAAAATCTAAAAATAAAATTATTCCAAGAAAATACCAGTATTCAAAAACCGGACCATCTGCGAGCCCTGCATCATAAATTTGACAAAATTTTAATATTTCAGTTTATGTTCAGTCCAGGACTTCTCTTTTCCCCCCTTAGATTTTTTTTTTTTTTTTTTTTTTTTTTTAACCCTTTGAACACTCAATTGCATAAATTCATTCTTGTGTTCAGCAAAGTAAAGATATCTTTATCATCTAAATCTAGGAAGTGATGTCACAATTTCATGAATTTCACTTTAATTCAATTAATTTATTATTGTTTTCTCATTTCAGAAATTGTTTATTGTACACATCCAAACTAAATTTGAGTAAATTTTTTATTCCCTATCTCTGTATGAATGCTGGGCCGCACTTTTTCTTAATTCTCTCTATTAATTCTCTTTATTTCTAAATTATACTTTTTCTTGATTTAAAAAAAAACGAATGTTACCTACAAACAAGAAAGAAAAATCATGCGTAAATCATAGATTATGAAACACTTTCCAACACACTCAGAATACTGTAACAAAACATCACCGTTTAACAAGGTGAAAGATGATATCTAAACAAACAATTTGGAGAACGCATAACACATTTGAACAAGCAGTTTCAGCATTTACCATCTATACTCGGAAAATAATTCGAATTATTTTGTGAAGCCCTATGATGCCCTATGTTCACTATGATGCATGTTACATAGATTTGTCCATATACTCCATAACATGCTAAATTTTAGTTCAGTTAGGAAACGTGTAAAACAATTGAAAGTTCCCCTTAAGCAATTTTCGCCAATAAAAGAAAATGTACTCGAATTATTTTGTGCAACCCTGTATATGATCTATAGAATGTATACACATCAAGTAATATGCAAAAAAAGTAGTTAAATTTAGAAACGCATATCACAACTGAAAATGCACTTCCAGCAATTATCACTCATAGACAGTACTGTAAACGAATTATTTTTTTTTATCCCTGTAAATGAATGATGAATCCTATACCCACCATCTTGTAGTGATGTATATCAATTTCAATATGTTTAAAATAATTTAACACAATTAAAACACATTGCAAACGATTTTTCTCCATAGACCATAATGTTAACATAATACTTTGAGCATTCCTGTCAACGAACTATAAACATTTACTTTTCAATACCGAACTTACCATAGCTTCAATAACATATATCAATCATATGGCAATCCGAGTATATTTACGCGAATTACACTGGGACAGACAAGTAGGTGGTCAGACAAACCGAAGTCGTAAACTCTTTGGAACTATGTTGAAAAGTGTTAAAAAGAAAAAAAAAATGCCATAATTCAACTGAAAAATCGATGTCTAAACAAATTGATTAAAAAAAGTAAAATAGCAGATTTATATCAACATTAAATTCCACATAATATAATTAAAATTATTAAATTATCATTAAAAAATAATATATTTTATATACTTTTATTATTGCAAATGATTTCAAATTAACGGTTTTCATTTTTTTTTTTTTTATCTTAGTCTACTTTGTTTTTCATTCTTGTAACATTGATAATGAAGATTCTTACTATCATCTAGGAAGTTAGTTCATAGTTTGTCATCTAGGAATTTCATGAATTGCATTTTTAATCCGGATGTCATTCTATCGTTGTTTTGTTACCTTTGAAATCTCTTATATTCATAAACATCCAAATTAAATTTTATTTGCATTTTCATTCAATATCTCGGTGTGAACACTTGACAACACTTTTCTGAATTCTCTCATCACTAAGCAGAAATAATATGTTTCATATACTTTTATTATTGAAATTCATTTAAAATTAACGGTTTTTATTTATTTTCGCTTAGTCTTCTTTATTTTTCTTCCTTGTATCATTGATAATGAAGATTCCTATTATCTTTTAAGAAGTTAGTCCATAGTTTATCACGTAGGAATTTCATGAATTGCATTTTAATCCCGTCAATTTGTCGTCCTTTTGTCACCTTTGAAATCGGTTATCTTCATAAACATCCAAATTAAATTTTATTTGCATTCTCATTCAATATCTCTATGTGAACACTTGACAATACTTTTTCTGAATTCTCTTATCAATAAACAGAAATAATATGTTTCATATACTTTTACTATTGAAATTGATTTGAAATTAACGGTTTTTATTTTTTTTTCTTACAGTATTCTTTGTTTTTAATTCTTGCATCATTGATAATGAAGATTCTTATTATCATCTAAAAAGTTAATCCATAGTTTATCATATATGAATTACATTTTAATCCCGTCAATCTATCGTTGTTTTGTCACCTTTGAAATCGGTTATCTTCAAAAACATCCAAACTAAATTTTATTTGAATTCTCATTCAGTATCTCTGTGTGAACACTTGACAACACTTTTCTGAATTATCTTATCACCAAAAAGAAATAATATGTTTCATATACTTTTATTATTGCAATTGATTTAAAATGCACGGTTTTTATTTTTTTATTTTAGTCTTCTTTGTTTTTCATTTTTGCATCATTGATAATGAAGATTCTTATTATCATCTAGGAAGTTAATCCATAGTTTATCATCTATGAATTTCATGAGCTACATTTTAATCCCGTCAATCTATCGTTGTTTTGTCACCTTTGAAATCGGTTATCTTAATAAACATCCAAACTAAATTTTATTTGCATTTCTCATTCAGTATCTCTGTGTGAACATTTGGCAACACTTTTTCTGAATTCTCTTATCACCAAACAGCTAAAAAAAAGGAATGTTACCTCAAAAAATCCATTAGCACAATTCAGCTGAAAAACCGATGCCTACACAAACTGAATTGTAAATTCAAATAGATAATTACATGCTAGTTCCGGCATGAAAAATTGCGTGTACTAAGATGCATCTAAACATTTAACAAGTCACCCATGAATGCTTCAGATTCAATTTTTGTCTCTTTGCCGAATAATCTTTTGTTGAATCTAGCCAAAAGCGAAAAAGGTCCATTAGCAGGGTTCTCTAGAGCGTTTTATTTCATATGCAACTTAACTTTCATAATGTCTTCATTTATCTAGCAGCCGACATCTTGAATTTATTTATAAGATATCCATCTGATATATTCGAATTTTTTTTAAAAAATAAACTACTGAAATAGGCCACTTGACTATATCCTGGAGGCATTCAAAATTTCTAATGTTTGAGGTAGGATAAATAAAGAAGCACATTCTTTAGAAAAACAAAAATCCTCCTGACTTCCTTCCTGACTCAGGTTTGTATAATTTAGAAACTCAAATCTGCTTAACCTGAAGTCAAAGGAAAATTACTTAAGAAAAATAATTTTTACTAGTCTATTAACACTAAACATACAAGGAATTTTAATCAAATTTTATAAAAATACTTCACACCAGAATTTTTATTGAAAACTATTTAACTTTTTTATTTAACTTAATTTTTGCGGGGAGGGGGGGGGTTGGGGGGGGCTATAATTTAACTTATTTTATGAAAAAAAATTCTGGTTCGAATTCGAAGCGACATATTTTCATTTGGTACCGGTGAAATAACCGTTTGATTATATATTTAACTAGGGGGCTCAGCCCCCTACTCGCTAATGCTCGCCAACCCCCCGTGAATTGCGAAGCAATTCACATTGAGACCGCTACGCGGTCACAGCTCGCTCGCCCCTTTTTTTCAGCAATTCTAGCCGGAATAAGTTCTGCCATAAAACATTTGAACATATGAAATTGACATTTTTTTTTTAATGTAAAAAACTAATTCTCCGTTGAAAACACAACTGAAAATGCATTTATTTGGCGCTACCAACGGGCATATAAATCATTTAAGTACTATGAAAAAAGGATCTTTTGTACAGCACGACTTAAATTCATTAAAAAAAAAAAAAAAAAAAACTACGTGATAAATTTCGTTCGACATTTTATTGGTCTAATTGATTATAGATTTTTACAAAAGAAATTATTTTTTACTTCATCAATACGGCAACAAATGGCGGCAGGTGCAATCTAGACAGTTGATTTTTTTTCCTCCGACTTTTGTGTGAGTGAAATTCGTAAATGAATTCTAAATAAGAGTTGAGAATTCATTTGAAATTAACGATATTGCTGATAATTAAAATGAGGAATCATCTCAGACGCTTTGGATTACGTACATGTTATTTTATTTTTAATAATTGCTAGTTTGAGTTTCATTCTATGGTTTCACTGCTCTCACACTGACCAAGATATTCGAGGAGGAGCTGATCTAACACAATCTACTCTGTTCATTGGTCTGAGCTCTGGAAACAATAGTTGTTGCCAAACCATAAGTTACAAATTCAGCCCTATTTTCGCGCCACGTAAGACAAATATATATATATAGATGTTAAAAGTACTACTATTTCAACAGTTATAAGACTTTTTGAACTGTTTCACCATCTTCCAACCATAACATTTATTAAGACTCTTGCATTTACAGACTGATTTCTTCATCTTCAACAAACTTAAAAAGTATTTATGAATTCGGTTTGCTTGTCTGTCCGTGCTCTAACTTGCGTAAATATACTCGGATTATCATGCAATTGATATATGATATTGAGTCATACTATGGCATGTTCGGTATTGAAAATGAAATGTGTAGCACTTATAGTTTTCTTACAGGGACACTCAAAAGAATTCCGTTACATTACGGTCTATACCGGGAAAAATCATTTGTGCTTGATTTAAATGGTGTTACACTATTTCAAACATATTGAAATGGGTGTATATCACTGAGGTGTACTGCAAAAGGCTTAGTGTAGAATATGGTATGCACAGCACTTATAGTTCCTTTACAGGGACAATCAAAGGACTTCCGTTACATTACGGTTTATGAGGAAATATCGTTTGCGGTTTATTTTAATGATTTCAAATATATTGAAATTGATATATCTCACTGAGATGCATTACAAGAGGCTTACTAAAGGATATTGTGTGTATGACATTCATTCATCGTTCCTTTATAGAGAACGATAACACAAAAGAATTCGGTAAAAGTACTGTCTCTTAATAAAAATTGCTGGAAGTGCGTTTTCAATTGCGGTACGCGTTTTTAAATTTATCTAATATTTCGCCCATTGCTTGGTATATATAAATTCTATAGATCATATATATACAGGGCAGTATAAAACATCTCGAGTACATTTCCGTTTATTGGCGGAAATTGCTGAGGGAGAATTTTCAATTGTTCAACTGTTCTGTGTTTCCTAACTGAACTAAATTTTAGCATTATATGTAGTATATATACAAATCTATTTATCATATATACAAGGCTGCACAATATAATTTTGATATGTTTCCATATATTGTTGGTATTCCTGAAATTGGGTTTTTAAATGTGTTATGTGTTTATCAAATTGTTTATTTAGATATTATCTTTCATCTTATTAAACGGTAAAGATTTCTAAAATTGTTTTGAAAGTGTTGGAAAGTGTTATCTATATATCTAGTGTTATCTCATATATAATCTACGCTTGATGTACGATTTTTCGTTCTTGTTTTCTTTCTTTTCGTTTTTTACTTACCCATCATATACGTAGTATAGGGTAAGTCTTGTAATCGTTTTAAAAATCAAAAAAAAAAAAAAAAAAATGACGGATTTACACGTTTCAGCCACTGGAGATTCCGAAAAACATATTTTTAGAAAAAAAAAAAACTGCCGTCCGTCTGTCTGTGTGTCTGTAAACACTTATCTCCCGAACAAATTGACATAGAGACTTGAAATTTTGTATGTACTTAGTATGTAATAATGGGAAGAAGCTTACTGAATTTCAATAACCTCGATTATCCGGAACTATTTTTTTCGGATTCTCGAAATATTCGTTCTGATAAAAGGTATATAAAAATTTTCGAAATTGTTTTTTTTTTAAGGAGTGAATATAAAAGGCAATAATAATAAAAAAAAATTTTGCATTAAGAATGAAGTCGATCGGATAATGAATTGCCGAGATATTTGTAATCACATTTTCCACACTTATCGATTTTTCATAACCCTGTATTTCATACAAATTTCAATCAAAGATATATGTTAATTAGTAAAGAGACGCTTAATCCGACGCAGTAAACTGTTAGTTAATAGGATTATCGTTTTTAGAGTTGTAAGGATGTTTCTTTTAAGCAATTCAGTAATAGAGCATTTAAAGTTTATGTCGTCATCAATCCAGGATTTTATTTGAATTGCAATGCATTTTATAAATAGTTTACACATGTTTTATTTTCATATTTTATATTATGCATATCCATGATGGGTAAGTATTACGGTGGCCCCCAACGACTAATTGAGAGGATGAGTTGGAGTAGGGATTATGTTATTATTTTTTTACAAAAATACTAAGACTAATATTTTGTTTAGGAAGAGTTTCTATAAAAAAGCTTCTTTTCTTTCATACTTATACCATTTCTTCTCCTCCCGCACACCTCTTTTTCTTTTTTTCCCTCATGAAAAATTACTCTTAATGTTTCTATCATTGGCGGTCATCTTACGACCGAAGACAGAGAGGGACTATTTGGGGATGCTTGTAGAAAAGATTCTTTTGTGGGGAGGTGAGGGGAGAACAGGACCGAAAAAGTGAAAGAAATTTGCGAGGGGCTTGCAAAATTCCATACTTGGGGCTTTTTATTACTCTCTGGTACGATTCCCTTTATTTTATATATTACAGTAAAAAAAAATTATTTACGTGTTAAAAGTAAGACACGAATCGTGACACGAATCCCCATGATCATAAAAAAAAAAAAAGCGATTAAGGTGATTCTCAAATGACTTGCTCAACAATGCGAAACTTTCTGATACATTTTCTGACTCGCTTTTAAACGCAAAGGCATAAAATTGGCATCACTGACTATTGAAGCGATTTATAATCCAAATGATGGTCAGAATGAATGATTTTGATATTCGAATGAATCATTCGGGCATGCGCAGAAACTTCAAACAATTTTTATTCAATTACTTCGAGGAATTTTGAAAAAAAAGTTTAAAATTTTAATTAGAATTGGATAAAGGGCGAGATAAAACTATTTAAATGTCTTTCGTTTTGCAAAATTTATGGGGAAAATGTATTAAAAGGAATGGAAATAACTGTGCTTTCCCTTCTTTTTTGTTTACAAAATCTCTGGTAGTGACTGATAAAAAGGAAAATACGAATTATGGCAACTATCCTTTTGAGCATGCCCGAATGATTCATTCATATGAAAAAAAAATCATTCATTCTGCCCATCACTAGTTAGAAGTGACACGTATAATTCTTTTTAGGCTGTTCTCAAATCCAAACTGGCTACTTTATGACATATTTTTTAATCCATTTTTGTCCGGAAACGCAACAGCAAACACTCCATAAAATTGGCAGGTGTTCTTATTCAGAAATTTTGTAATCGAAAGACGTTTTCCAGTGTTTGGTAAAGGCAAAAGATCTTTCAGAAAATACTGCCAAAATCGGCGTTTTGAACCGAATTTCCGACGCCACGCCGCATCAGCACGAGAAGCGGCAAAAATGTTTCATCACGTGACACGAATCCCTTATAACTCGATAAGTAATCTATTTACCAAAAATGGAAAACTCAATTTGGATCATAAATCGCTTCAATAGTCAGGCCTGCCAATTTTATGCCTTTTGTGGTAAAAATGAGTCAGAAAATGTGTCAGAAAGTTTCGCATTGTTGAGCAAGTCATTTGAGAGCCACCTTAATCGCTTTTTTTATGACCATGCAAATCAACAGTTTTTTTAATGGTAATTTTGTTCCTTAAAAAAAAAATAACAATAATACTTATTCGATTATGTCTATGCGTCAGGGACTCTTTTCCTCGCAGTCCCGGGCTGGAAAAAGGACTCTCCCGCTCGCCGCGAACTAGTCGTTTCCTCCCTCCCTAGGACTCGACGATCGGAAGCCGCGATACAGTAAGAGTCGTTGGGGAAGTTTGACATATGGCCTAGGACCCGGTTCCCTCTTTGGGGTTCCGGCTACGAAGCCGTCAGAGTACTCCAGCGTCTCACCAGGTGTATTCGTGGAGGTTTCCTCTGATCTTGGGATCCACCGCGTGTCGCAACGACCTTTGTCTTCAACACGTGGGTTCAATGGGAGTGATGCGCATGGGGCGGTGCTCCCACCGGTCGCAGCGCATACAGGAGGACCCTCCTTGTCGTGCGCGTTAAAAGTCCCCCAGGACTTGGGTGCGACGGTTGACGCGCCTGACGAGTGCCACAGCTCAGTTTTATCATTCACAGAACGTGTAAAGCAAATTCCACTATTATTAGCTCCGAATTGATAAACAGAAGAACAGGCAGGCAAAATACACTTTTGTACATAGCACGTTCGGTGGTCTGCTTTATTAAGTATAAATCCCTTCTTAAAAACCAGTCATATCGCTAAAGCTGAGAAGATTCAAACTTGCAAAAGTTGACTGCAAGGTTTTATGATGGCGGAATACAAGTACTACAGGAATTTGCTAAAATTTAGTAAGCACAGAAAAATTCTTAAAATATGTAAAACTTTTGTGTAGTACAGTTTTTATTGATTTCGGAATAATATTGAATCATGAACTTGCGCAGTTTTTAAAATCATTGATTCAATTGTATCATTGCATTTTCCCATCTCTACGTACGTCTTCTTATAGCCTCCTTCTTCCAAAGGTTAACCCTTTGATTAAGGAGTTGTACGACATATCGTCGCTACCATGTCAAACTATCGAATATGAAAAAAATGCACTTTCCATTACTTTTAAAAATGGGCCGATTGTCATCACTAAATTTTATTAGACTTCTTTGCCTATCAACAATACTAATAATATTTCTGTAAAGAACAGGGTTACTTTTTTGACCATTTTATATTCAGCAATACCGAATACATCCTGGAAAATTTGAGAATTTGTTTTTTAATTTGAGTAATCACCAAGTATCTGTCATTAAATAAATCAAAAATTTCTATATGAAATTTCTGGGATGGATTCGTAATTTCTGAATAGAAAACGAGGGCAAACTGGCAAGGCTGGTGAAGAATACTATTTACAGTGGTGACAAACGGCCCATTTATAAAAGTAATGAAAAATGCATTTTTTCACATTTAATAGTTTGACATGGCAGTGACGATATCTCAGAGGAGAGCATTTCTGCGTAGATGTTTATTGGTTTGTTGAATGAGGTCATATATATTTTTTAAATCGCAGGTTATTTATTTATTAAATGGTATTTTTTTTTCAACTCATAATTGCACTTTGTCAAGCTATACCATTTCCTGTTACGACTTTGTCTAATTGCCAACTTATACTGTTTTATGTTGTGTCTTTGACTTAATTTCTTTCTAAACGTAGAATTAAATTATATTTTTTCTCTCGTTTCTTATATCCAAATTCGAAATATCTCATGCAATTCAAGTACAACTCACTGTGTTAAGATGTAGCTATTTAGAATAACATAAATACTGTTTATTTTTCTATCGTTGTCGAAAAGCTTTGACTCAATCAGGTCAAAATTGTTCCTTTTTTGAATTATTTATTTAAGTATAAACACTACCACGGTTTGATGGTATGAAAACAAACCAGGAGCTATTAGTTAAACCAGGAGTCGGCAACCTATTACAAGTGTTGTGCCGAACTTGTATTAAAAAAAAGAAAAGAAAACACTTCATGCATCAAGGCAGTTGTACTAAATTTTTGTATGCATGTAAAGTACATTATATTCGAACTTATAAACATTGAATATTATCAAATCATCAAAATAAATCTCTTAAGGGTGTACTACGTTATTTTCAAAATAAGAAATTATGAAATATGTGGGTCAATTAATTATTATTTTTATCAACGACAAGATAATAGGTAATTTATTCCTTTGAACGCATGTAAACGATTAATTCAAATTTTATTTGACAATTTGAAAACGAGGCCAAACTGGTAACACTGGTGGAGAATTATAATAAAATGTAGTGGTGACAAGTGGCCCATTTATTAAAAGTAATGAAAAATGCATTTTTTCACATTCGATATAGTTTGACATGGTAGCGACGAGTCCATATGTCGTAACAGCTACTATTTCTTTATTCTATCCACACAAATTTTTTAAAATAAATCTCTGCCATAAAAGGATACTTTTGCAGGAAATCTACCACTTTTTTTTTTTTTTTTTTTTTTTTTTGTAAGTTGTGTTGCGAGTGAATATCAAAATAGTCGCCAGTCTTAGCTCGTAATCAAAAGGCTAATAGCTTTCTCCTCATAACCAGAAAAGACCTACATTAATCTTTATCGCCTTAATTGTCTGCAGCCTATGAGCAAATCTTCATTGTTTATTTTTTTTTTTTTTTTGGGGGGGGGGGGGGGGGTTCATGGTTTCCTGCAATTGTTTGTTTTGGTGCTGCATGTATTCGAAATTTTCTCAGTTAATTTCCTAATAAAATGCTTTCAAAAATAGTCTGTATGGTTACTTCCGAAAAGTAATTCTATAACTTCAACAGCCATCAACTCATTTCTAAGCTTAAACCTTTTTGATACACCTTTATTAAAAAAAAAAAAGTACCGCATCCAGAGGGAGAAATATTCAGGATGCCACTATTTCTGAATAGTAATCTTCGCTTTTCTTAATCGCAGAGTTCTTCGACTAAATAAGATGAAAATTACTGTTCGGAAACAGTCATATCTTGACTCCCTCGCTCCCCTTCTTCCTGTCCGTACGCCACTCTAGAAAGAATTATGCATTATTATTAAATGAATAATTTACAAATGTGTATGATAATATTTAGAGTCTCGTGAATTTTATTTCTTGTTGCTTTCTTTTAAGCTGGGAGAAATCGCGTATACCCAAGGTATGAATAGTTTTTACTTTGTCACCAGTAAATACAAAGAATGATCGTCACTTTATTTAGTCGGAGACAATTGGTACAAATTCTACGATAAAGTACGTTGCAAATTACTTTTCGAAAAATAGTGGTGACAATTGTAACAAGTGGGTAAGTATGATCGAAGATCGCACAAAGGGTTTCGTTTACTATTCCTTTCAAAACACTTTGTCCTTTCTTTAATAAAACCAAATAAATTTCTTTTTCAAGGAAAAAAAAATCATGATTTTTATAAAGTAAAAATTTACCGGTCTATTTTTCTCGTTTTTTCGAAAATCTGAACCGGTCCGATAGCGGGCAAAGCCCGCTATTTTACTCTGTCTAAATAATACCTGTCATGTGGACTAAATGTGATACTTAAAAAAAAAAACAATTTCAAAATTAAACATGTTGTAATAGAGACATTCAAAATGTTAAAATATGCCAATATTTCCATAATCGGGCTTTTATCATGATTCAATACGTTCCTCAAACTCATATAACGTTATAATCACTTGCTGACGTCATATCTACTTGCTTTCTCTATTACTCATCTTGATACTCTCTTTGTATTATTCTCAAACATTTGAAAAAGTCCGTTAAACTTCCAATATAACGTCAGATTAATTTTCTTTTTAATTTTCTAATGACATCATATGAACCTGCTTTCTGTACTTACACATACCTTGTATTATTGAGAAATGTTTGAAAATTTATGTTTTATTACCAATATGACGTCATATTAATCTTTTTTCAGTTGGTGAAACTTTTTATTTCATTTTCATTTTTCACGTGGAAATCTTTCAATAAAAAATTAATTATTGTAGAAATAATTATATTGTAGATTTTTAATTGTTGGCAACTACTATAACAAAAATGTTTAAATTTAATAGGAAAAGGCTGTTATATTTTTGGTTTTTTTATTTCTCTATATTAAAATAATACTTTTTTTTATGATTTTGAGCTTCATTGTAGGTATTCAGCTCTAAGTGCACACAATTTCAAGCCTGTAAGTTAGATAGTTTCTCAGAACCGGCTCTGTGACGGACAGACGGGACGAAGAGGGTTTCGTGAGATGAACGAAACAATAAAAACCGTACGCACCCTGGGTATGTCATACACCGCACGACTGCTCCCAGGTTAAATTTTGTCTTGGCGAGCGATCGAAACAGCGCACAATGAAACATTATGGCCAAAATCCGCGACATTGGAAAAAATTAAAATATATATATATCACTCAAAAAACTTGATGAACGTGTTCTATACATTCCAGAGTTTATGAGAAATCAATGAACGGAACAAAAATACAACAGTTACTTTTAATAAACCTGCTCATTTTATGAAATTTTGCATAATTTTGAAGTTTTGTCAAATTGTTTAGTTGGAATTAGCAATTGATATTTCCCTTTCTAAGTTTTTTTTTTTGGTCGTTTTACGCCATTTAATGAAATAGAGTTTGGTTCTTAAATTTAATTTTCGT
This sequence comes from Maratus michaelseni, assembly GCA_963931845.1. Lineage (NCBI taxonomy): Eukaryota > Metazoa > Arthropoda > Arachnida > Araneae > Salticidae > Maratus > Maratus michaelseni. Next base: position 212,129,451 of record OZ007595.1, read on the forward strand.
AGCGTTTTTTATATTTTGTTTAAAAAAATACTTGCTTTCAAATGTAATTTTTACCAAGACAGGGATTCAAAAAAAGTTCCGAATTGTTACAGTAAAAAACGGGCTTTGTTCTCTTTTTTTCTTAAGTATTGGGTGAGAGAAATTCATAATAATCACATCCGCCCGGGGTTTGGTAGGGACGCGAAACTAATTAAAACTCCTTAACACGTTCTAAGTTAATTTTGCAGCCGAATTTTGAAAACACCAGGTTTAAACCCAAAATTCTGAATTTTCTCCGTTTTGTCATAAAAATTTCCCAATTCTGACATCAGATTCACATTTTTCACCTTTAACAACATAAATTTACCAAATATCAAGCCATTTCAACGACTTTTACCAGCTCTACATCCGTGAATTTAGGAATATTGGGTTGTTCAGAAAGTTTCTTCCGATTGGGTAAACTAATTCTTAATTCATACCGGAAAATTCTACTCATCAATTATTAAACATCAGATCGGAATTAATCTCAAATAATTAAATGATAGAATTTTCCGGTACGAACCAACTTTCCCAAACAGAAAGAATTTTCAGAACAACCCAATAGATAAGGACTTCTAACGAAATAGTGTTAATATCGAGTCGCGACTTTGGAACTAAATGGCAGCCGCGCGTTGCAACCACCTACAAACAACAAACCGAAACTGTCACCAACAATGTTCTGACATCCAGGAATGCAACAATAATGCTTTCCACTCATTTATAGTCAAAAAGTATATACATATACTATTAATATTTAATTAAAATAAATAACAATATGACAATAAAATTCGTATATCGGATACCTAATACCAGACGCAAGCAAACGATTTGAAGAAGCAGACGATCTGATACAACTGTCCTACACTGGTAAATTAAAGGATTTCACATGTGATGAATGTGACAAGTAAAATATTCTGGAAATGTTACCTGAATATTAAGAATAGCGAAAAATCTGATATTTTGGATTTGATACATGTGGATATGTGTGGTCCTATGTAAATTGAATCATTTCTTGACATTTTTTTATGATACTGGTAAATTTTTCTGACAAGTTTTTATTTATTTTCTTAAAAATAGAAAGGAAATTATTAATAAATAAAATAAATAAAAATTATGATTTGAAACATTTTTCAAGTAATTTTCTTCTTCGAAAGGCTATTTCGTCAGAAGTCCATGTTTATGTCTACATCCATGTCCAGAAAAACACGTATTTCGTCCCACTGTGCAGCGGAATGAGCGTCCCTCTTCCCTGCTCATAGCTTCTCATATATTTGCCAAAGAAATGTGTGCTATTTACATAACTGGATCTAATTATCGATAATTTACGGGTTATTCAAACCCCCCCCCCCCCCCCAAAAAAAAAGTTCGATATGTACTTAAGACATCATGGACAATAATTTTTTCTTTAATTTGAAAATTTACGAACTTCTTATTAACCCTTAACTACTGTTAACGGTCTCACAAACCACTGCTTTTTTCAATGTTCACAGTTTAACTTGTATTTTCCAGTTTAACCCCTTCAGGGGCAAAGTACTCTTGTAGCTAAAATATTGAAATGATTGATTGACACCAGGATTTACGAACGATTTTATTTTTAAATAAATAAAAGCTTTTCCTCATGTATCTCATAAATTCAAAATTTGATTATAAAATTCTGGTGTCATTGTGGCATTTTGGAATTAAAATTAAGTGGTATATATAATATACCGGTGCCCTTCAAGGGGTTAACTATAGATGCTAGGGTTATTTTGTTTTGTTTGGAGCAGTAGTATTACCGCTACAAGGAATAGGTAAATTTTAATTACAATAGTCCTATACAAAAAAATTAGTACAGAAACAGTATCCTATGAGATAATCGAGACTTTTATTCATCTTTCAATCAAGCGGTCTCACCGACATCTCACCGTAGTGTTGCGACAATTTTTGTCACAGCAGTTAAGGGTTAAGAAACAAACCCCTGGAAAAGAATTTTACTTCCCAATGCTGGAGAGAATATGTATAAACCATTGAAAATTGTATTTTGCCATACGTTCTATAAAGAAAGCAAGTTGAAAATGTAAAGATTTTACTATAAGATTTTTTTTTTAAAACTAGTATTTGGCTTTTGAACTTTTGCAGCTTCCTCATTCATATGCCAAACAAATTGGTTCAACAATTTTTGATACAACATCCATTCTGTTTCAGTCCATCATTTTTTTTTTTTCACGAAGGTTCAAACAAAAAGAGAAAGCTTTGTTTAAATGAAGACAATAAAACTTAACAAGATTCTACATAACTGTGAATTTGTGCATAAGTTGCACAAATGACTGGATTTTAAACAAATGACTTCAACTTTAACTTTCCATTGTTTATAGAATTTCTGTAATTACGCCAATATTCATAAAACAGGAAGAGGCACATCAAATAAAAAGATTCTTAAAGATTACAGCACTGGAAATTACAGCGTAGCGATTTGGAAACAAAATGAGAACCCAAGTGCCCGCGCCGCTCTGATTGCGACAAAATGATCTTCATTATTGCGAAGACCCTCCAGGAGGAAGTCAACTTCTCGGTATAACACAAGCTGTTGCCAATCGACGGTTTCTAATTTCTGAAAAACGACAAGGCCATTGAGTTGCCTTGTCAAATTGGGTGGTTTTAGGAGAAAAAAGTATTATTTTTGGTCAAACGTCACAGGCTGTCAATATGTGACAAATGAAGATTGGAATTGAATCCCGTCACAATTGAAAGTCAGTAGACTCGAACGGATTCATGATAACGTTTTGTCACAGTGAAATTGTTTCGAAGAATTTCTCCATTAGAGAAACAATTGAGATGACACGTTCTTAATCCTTGTTATATGAAAGTTGAACTTGCGTTGATCATTCTGAAAGAATTTAATTTTCTCTGAATTTTAATAACTTTTATTTCTATAAAGTATGTGTCCATATTTTGGGCGCTTAAAAAAAAAAAAAAAGTGAAAGTTTTACGAAACACGTGTATTTTTAGTTAAAACACACAATAAAAACATGAATTCAAATAAAATTGCAATGGAATTTTAAGTAACTTTTTAAATTAAGGCAATAATTAGTCAAAGTTTAGTAAAAATTAACGTTTAAACCAAACCTTCTATTAAAAAATCTAACCAATATATTAGTAAATCACGTACCTGTGTTATGAACCAAAATACTTACTATACAACTTAAATTTACTAACATATACCAAATTTTGTATACACAATCTGATTTTTTTTTTCAATAAAAATAGCTCTTAAGAGCCTACATCAGTCATGCGAAAAAACGCGCAAGCTAATATTAAGTCTATGAGAAGGTTCTTGGTAGATTTCTCGCTCGCATTTTAATATTTTTAAATGATGTTTTTTGCATAGGATAGCTGAGGTCAATCTCAAACGTTGTTAGTTTTTACTTTTTTGATTTTGGTTCCAGTTTTTTTTTTTATAAAAGGGTACTTTCACTTTCAGAACCTGTTCCAACCGGTTACAAAATTGAAAATGTCCGCTTATAATAATAATAATAATAAACTGTAACCAAAATCAAAAAAGTAAAAACTAACAACGTTAGAGATCGACCTCAGCTACCCTATGCGAAAATCATCATTTAAAAATATTAAAATGCGAGCGAGAAATCTGCAAGAACCTTCCCATAGACTTAACATTAGCTTGAGCGTTTTTTCGGATGACTGATGACTTAAAAGCTATTTTTATTAAAAAAAAAAATCAGATTGTGTATACAAAATTTGGTATATGTTAGTAAATTTAAGTTGTGTAGTAGTGTAGGCTCTTAAATTAATAAATACATGCCAGGTATATCATGATTCAAGACATACCAATAGATGAGCAGAACCTTGTGACAAAATTTTATTTCAGTAACTGAAAAACGTTTTAAGAAATGAGATTTTTCGTAATTTTTTTTAGGTCCCTTCCAGTTTCAGAAAGTTTAGTTCCGGTTTATAATTTGGGCTAGACCTTTGCTTCTAATTATCGCTGAACCAAAAGTAAAGCATTTTTGGAATCCTAAATGTTTGAACTTTAATTTAAAATAATAAAAAAATTTCAAAAATTTTGTCAAAAATAGCGATTTGGGGGTAGGCACATACCTTAAAACTCGAAGTGATATACAATTAATTAAATGATAATATACTAATTGATAATGATTTTCAAGCTGCATAGATTTTTATCATAAATATTTAATAGAATATTTTGCCTTAATTAATCGCAGAAAAATATTACAAATACTGTTATGAAACAAAGCGACTACAAACAGAAACAGAAACTGTTTATTGCTTCAATGGGATTCTCAGTTGTAAAACAACTCCACTTCCTGTATATGAGTAGTTGTATATCACATCATCGAGGAGCCATGAGAAAAAAAATATAAATGTAGCATATTAGCATAAGTCCGCTATTTAAATATTACATAAATATTTTCTGATCTCAAACAGTGGTGTACTCCTTAAATTTTTTAAGGAGTGTATGCACCTTGGTAGAGGTAATTATAATTGAGTACCAGTATTTCTGAGTTATTCGCCTTATTTAATACGAGAATTTAGCAAATGACGGCAAAAATATAGATATGACCCTTAAACAGTGTTGCCAATTGGGCAAGGTTTTTAGGTGCGTTCGTAATTATATAAATACGTAGCACCTATAGTCGTCGTTTGGTCCGTCCGTCTGTCCGTCCGTCTGTCCGTCCGTCCGTCTGTCTGTCTGTCTGTCTGTCTGTCCGCATATAACAACGCAAAAACTACCCAACCAAATGGTTTGCAATTTAAAATATATTATCTTTGCATAAATTTGTCGAGACATTTCAAATTTTATCAAAATCGAATCAAAACTTTAGGAGATATTAATAAAAATATTTATTAAGAAATTCGATTTTTTTTTTTAAATCGGTGCTTTTTTGTTGTTATAGGAGCTTCCGATGGATGTTAAATCGTCAGGCGACCGAGATACTTATTTTATTACAGAAATTAATCTGCAGACGATATAATTCATTTCACAGAATTAAAAATCATCAAGATCTGAATATTTATATAACTAGCTGATACATATATATCTGAATATTTATATAACTAGTTAAGATATTTGTATGAACAGTGTCATAAAATATATACTTAACTAGCTGTTTAACCCGTTCTACGCACGGGATATCATGAATTTAATTCTAAAACGTGCGTACGAACGCACCTCGTTTGTAACATTTGACGTACAATTTCCAACTTGTTTCTCTCTAGAATGCTTCTAACTTTTTCGAAAAGTATTATTCGCCTTATTTAAGATGCCATTAAATAAGGCATACATTTTTGTGAATGAAAATTCTCCGCTGAACTGGCAACACTGCGTTTAAGCGCAATTCTCTCTTACGGAAATTTTATTGAGTACCACTGGACTAAAAGATACCAAACCCACTCTTTTCAGATGATCTGACAAGTACTTTTGGGCCAAAAAAAGTTAGTTAGTTTAAGGTTTAAGGTATGACATTTTATGTAAAAACATTTCTAAAATACCCGTATAAATTTCTATGAGGTTGTAGTGGACTAGCAACTGTTTTAGAAAGGCATTCAATTTTTTTTTATTGTGGACGTCACAATCTAACATATATGTGTGCGCAACAGAGACCTCTGTACTTTATTTTACTTTAACTTTCGAGGGATGCATGTAGCCTTCGGTATTTGTGTTTTTTCTGTGTTTCGCAGTGTTTTTATGAAAATTTTGGCTTCTCTGGTCACTCAGCAATGGTGTATAAGCAGGGATGAAAGTGTGTTTCATCGGATTTCGGTCGGATCTCGCCTCCAAGATATTCTAGACCTGCTCTAGCCATGAAGGCAGCAATAGTTTCCTGAAACGGGGATTGTATAGAGTAAAGAGTAGCCTTTTTAGGGTTTCGTTCATCTCACGAAACCCTATTCGTCTCGTTTCTCTGTCTGTCTGTCACAGAAACTGTATTCAGTTCTCAGAAACTGTATAAGTTACAGACTTGAAATTTTGTGTACTTACAGCTGAATGCCTACTGTCACGCTGAAAATCATAAAATCTTGAAAATGTCGTATTATTTTGATATAAAGTATAAAAAACCAAAATCTAACAGCCTTTTCTTATTAAATTAAAAAAAAATTTCGTTATAGCAGTTGCCAACATTTAAAAATTAACAATAAAATTCTTTGTACAATTATTAATTTTCTATTGAAAAATTTCCACGTGAAAAATGAAAATGAAATAAAAAAGTTTCACGAATTGGAAAAAAGATTAATATGACGTCATATTGGTAATATAACAGAAATGTTCAAACATTTCTCAATAGTACAAGGAGTATGAGTATGTGTAAGTACAGAAAGCAGGTTAATATGACGTCATTGGAGAGTTAAAAAGAAAATTATTCTGACGTCATATTCGAAGTTTAACGGACTTTTTTAAATGTTTGAGAATAATACAAAGAGAATATCAATATGAGTAATAGAGAGAAATCAAGTAGATATGACGTCAGCAAGTGATTATAACGTCATATGAGTTCGAGAAACGTATTGATTCATGATAAAACCCGATTATGGAAATATTGGCTTTTAACATTTTGAAGTTCTCTATACAACATGTTTAATTTTGAAATTGATTTTTTGATTTTTTTTTTAAATATCGCATTTAGTCCATATGACAGATATTATTATGACAGAGTATAATAGCGGGCTTCACTCGCTATCGGGCCGGTTCAGATATTCAAAAAAACGAAAAAATAGACTTCATAAAAAAAATGCCTTTTTTTCTTTCTTTTTTTTTTTTTTTTTTTGAAAATGAAATTTTCTTGGATTTATTAAAGAAAGGATAACGTGTTTTGAAAGGGATATTAAACGAAACCCTTTGTGTGATCTTCAATCACACTTACCCACTTGTTTAAGATAGTTTTTTATTACATTTTAAATAAAGATATTTCGCAGCCACGGGTTGCAGTTAGTTAGAAAAGTGTGGCTTGTGTTTGACAAATTTGTGAAGTGATTCTGTTTTAGCTGAAAGCATTGAGAGTTTCTTCTGGACTTCGTAGTGGACTTTTATAGCAGTGCTCTGGGTGTAAGTTGATTTTTATAGTTATTTAAAGGGAATTTGCGTATTTGTAACTGATTTCTTGGGAACATTGTTCGATTTAGGCAAAATTTTTGGAAGGACTCTGCTACAACAAGTGGCGTAGCCAGAGAGGGTGTCCAAATGCTCTGGAAAACATTAATATTATAAAATTTTCTTCGCCTTCAGTATCGCAGAAAATTCTCCGATTAGATAAGGCAAAAATATTTTTTATAAAATTAGTGTATCCAAACCATCTGGACCTCCACCTTGTCTACGCCACTGGCCACAACCCCATCCAATTATTTTCAATAAAAATTGTTTAAACTTTAAATTCTTGTAATGACTGAACTAGTCTGGGGCTGAGGTAATCTCCTCGTCACGAGGTGATCTATGAGTGAAACAAAACATTAATATTGTATCGTTAATTATTCTAATTAAACATCGCTTCGGCTAAATTTGTCAGGCAACTTTTATATTGTTCATTTCCCCCCTCCCCTTTATCCCCCCCCCCTTGTTTTTTACAAAACATCATTTTCTTACTGAGGTTTAATGAAGGTAGAATTTGATTCTCACCTTTCTATATAATAGAAAAATGTACACAGAAAGAAAAACCCGTAAAAAATATATGGAGTTAAATTTGAATACACAAATTTTAGGATCAGTTTTCAATTATAATCAATTTTATTTATAAAAAATGAGTAAAAAAGGTTCCTTTGTTTTTAAAACTACAGGTGCAATAAACATGTCACCGGGGCACATTTTTTTTAAGAACCTGCAACTGTCTTTAATTGCAAAACTTCCTCGCTTACGAATTCCTTACATTATCGTAATTTTAATAGTCGTTTCTTATACGACTACATTACATGAATTTCAAACTATTTGTAGAAAAGGACGCATAAAAACCTATGCATTTTAATTTTATTTAAAAAAAGAAATTCAGATTTTTTTCCGGTGTCTGTAAAAAACTTTTAAAACATATGATCTACTTTCGTTGAAATAGTTTATAGTTGTCAAATATAAGCATCTTATAACAAGAATTAGCATACGAAAGTAGACATGGAAAGTATTTTCCTTCAATTATAATATTTTTTTAAAAAGAAATTACACTTAAGACTGTGATTAGTTGAAGTGAGTTTTAATGATGTAACATTATTTCAAACAGAATGAAATTTACATCTATATCATACACCGGCATTTATGATTTGCGTCCAATTGCGTTTCAGTTGCAATACGTGCACATATTGGATACTTTTAAAACAATTAAGTACTTTTGGAACGCCAAATGGCGTATTTCAGTGAATATGATTTTGCACAATAGAGTGTTTTTTGTGATAGATTTTAAACTCCTTCGGGACCAGCATTCCATACATGAATTTTACTAAACAGTTACTGCTACTTTTTTAATCACGAAATGCCCTAATTAAATAACGAAAATATTACTCTTTTTTTATAAACCAAGCAAATTTCCAAAAACAATTGCTGTACACACCTTTTGAAGATGCATATTTGGGTGATTCCCCAATAAGTGGGTAATTTGTGTCCCTCTGGGTTATATGCTGTATTTTGTCATTTATATAGTTTTTAGGCCCCGTATTTAAAAAGTAAAAACGGAACCATCATAAGATCACTCCTGTGTCTGTCTGTCTGTCTGTCTGTCAGAGTCATTTTCTCGTAAACTATGGGTCGGGGAAAGCTCAAACTGGGGAAAGTTATAAAGCTTTTTTACCCACATATTTTCAGATTACTAGCCATTCACAAATATAGTTAGGGAAAATTTAGGAGGCAAATTATGTTACTTGAAAAAGAAAAGTTTTCTTTTTGTATATCGTGTGGGGTATCCTGTGAAAGATCTTGTAATAACGAACTCCAAAATATATTTGTTTTAATTTTAGGTATTATATTTTTAGAGATATCGTCGAAAATGCACTGCAAAAATATGCCCCCCCCCCCTCTATTTCCGAATAAGCGGAAACTAAAATTATGAAAAATTTAGGGGTAGTAGGAGTTTATTTAAACCTTGCAGGAAAACTATAGCGATTTTCCTAGTTAACATAGTTTTTGAGAAAAACGCATTTTTCCGTTGCACATAAACTTTACTTTTTGGACGGCTAGTGAAGATGTTGATGGTCGTTCGATGTACCTATCGAAGCAGAATCATCCCAGGATATTTCATAATAATTTTCGAAAAAAAATTGTTGGTAATTCGTCGAGATATTAATTAAGTTACTTGAAAACAAAATTCTTTTTTATGTATCATGTAGGGTATCGTTCGAAAGATCTCATAACATCAAACTCAAAAACATGTTTGTTTTAATTTTAGGTATTATATTTTCAGAGATATCGTCGAAAGTATACTGGGAAAATATGCCCCCTCCCCCCCCCCTATTTCCGAATCTACTGAAACTAAAATGATGAAAAAATTAGGAGTAGTAGAAGTTTATTAATTAATAAATAGTAGTTAATAAATATAATGCACGGAACCCTTTGAGCGTCAGTTATACTTGCACTTGACCGATTTCTTTTAAAATGTTTTTAATGTCGCGGATTTTGACCATTTCGTTCTACTGTGCCACCAATAATTTCTAAAAGTTTTCTTCGCCTATTTTTTCTGAGATCAAATAAGCCAAAGAAAACTTTTAGATATTATTGGTGTTAAAGTTCGAAGGACCGTACAAACGCAGAAAAAAAAAATCTGCCTTCGACAGCCACTATTTTTGTCAGCGCGCAGGCCTAGGATTCAGGGGGCGGTGCATCAGTGCTGAGTGACGTCAGTTTCGGCCTCGACTGAGCACCAATCACTGTCAGCGCCATCTATTGTTTGAAATTCGAACTAAAATCCAGAATCATAGTAAAAAAAACTCCTGAAATCATACATAACCCTTCTGCAAGAATTTTTTTAATATCTGTCACCGTTTGCAAGTTATTGAGTTTTAAAATCCATCAGTCATTTTTGGGACACCCGGTATCTATGTCATGGAACTATGAATAAAGAAGAATTGACATATCCTCAAGATGTTGAAGCTTCAACTGTAATCGGTTCTGCAAGTGCTGGTTACCTCTGGAACAAACTTCCACCAACAATTTTTCTGTTTTTAGACGGATATATATTTTTTGTTTCTTACAGTGTAATAGATCTATATATAGATTCCTTTGTGTAAATAGAGTTGATAGCATTTATTAGGTTGATATTTTCAGAAATCGACCTATTCCAATCACTTTGTTTATACATCTTTCTATGTCATGGAAGTGTGAATAAAGAGAAATTGACATATCCTCAAAATGTTGAAGTTTCAACTGTAGCCGGTTCTGCAACTGCTGGTTACCTCTGGAAGAAACTTCCACCAATAATTTTTTAACAGAATTTTTCTCCTTTTTTTTAACACCTTATTCATGCAGAATGTCTGTCATAATTAAGGCAAAAATATCTATTCGTTGTTACTGGTGGAAGTTTGCCCCGTCGGTGGTCGGGCCCTGTTGTTCCGCCATATTGTGACTACAGAAATCCTACTACTGTCAATGTCAGTGAAAGAGATTCTTATACCGCCGGTGCAAACTTCCAACAATAAAAAAGAATATATTATAAATATTCATAATATAAATATATAATAAACATATAATAATATCAAATAATACTACACTTCATGTCTCCTTCTTTTTATCCTATCTATATTTCTCCATATATACAGGGTGAGTTTGAGCTAATCTGCCAAACGAAAGGAGGTGATAAAAGAGCCTATGTAGATCTTAAAACACCATAAAATCCCTATCGTATCTCTAACCGTTTCCGAATTGTGGTGGATAGAAGACAATGCTCCAAGTCTGTCAATGTGTCAACAAAATCCATTTGCAAGGGCGAAACTCATCTTCGAGCGATCAACTCATCACTCAAGTGATCGCCAGCCATTCCAAGCCAAGCATTTAAGCTGAATCGTATCCGGAAAGATGAGTTTTGAACTTGCAAATGAATTTTGTTGGACGTAATGATGCCAAATGTGGTAATTTTAATATACTATTCCATGTGATTTCAGTGATGAATTTCAAATAAAAGGCTAAATTTCTCCTGAAGTAGAGAACCGATTTGGTTTACTGTAGGCATATTTGAAAACTCGTAGAATGGACAAGTTTTTGGCAAATTTGTCCGATTGTAACCAGAAGGGTGTTTGCGATCTTGCCAGTTATTTTGGCGACAGTTTGATTTTGCCCTTCACCAATCTTTAAGCCTACGCTTTAGCTCGGCTATTTACGGCTTTAGCTCGCCGTTAAATCCAGAAGTTCTGATGAAAATGGTGTCATCGTCTAGGAATTTGTCTGCTCTTTCCAAGTATCATTATACTATATCTTATTTTGCGTGTAGGTTTTACAGAAACCTCACATATTTGGGTTTTTTTAGACTTGATGCATTTTCTTCTACCCACCATAACTCGGAAACGGTTAGAGGTAGAACAGGGTTTCTATGGTGTTTTATGATCCACATGGGCTCTTATATCATCTCCTTTTGTTTAGCAGATTACCTCAAACTCACCCTGTATAATGGAAATCTTATCAACACAATATAACGTCCGAAATACTTAACCAATTCGAACCTAATTTGCCAGTGTAACGATCTTGCCAGTAACTTGTAGATAGTGGCGTAGCCAGGGAGTGGGGTCCAAATGTTCAGGATACCAGTAATATTGTAAAATTTTCTTCCCCTTGATTATCGCAGAAAGTTCTCCGATTAGATAAAGCAAATAAAAACTTTATAAAATTAGTGGTATCCAGAGAATTTGAACGTCAACCCTGGCTACGCCACTGCTTGTAGAAGTTTGTTATTCAAGCATGTAGCACTTATAATTCGTTTACAGGTACACACAAAAGCAAAACATGCAAAACTTTTTCATTACGATAACATCCAAAATACTGAACCAATTCGAACCTAATTGGGACAGTGCATTGATCTTGAAAGTATCTTGGATGAGATTGCTAATCAAGTATGTAGCCTTTATACGCAAAAGCAAAGCATGTAAAACTAGTCATCACGCTATCGTCCGTGATATTGTGCCAATTTTATTGATCTTGCAAGCATCTTGGATGAGTTCTTTAATCAATTAAGTAGCGTGTTGGCTCGTTTACTTGGACACATAAAATTTTTCGATGGAGTTCGCTGATTGGTTTGGATCAGAAACTAGTTTGAGCATCGGAAATATATAAAAGCCTATGGGCGATTGTAAAACAATTTTTTAACATTTTTATATAGTCGTCTCACGTCCATTTAATAAAAGTTGGTAAGCCAAATTCAAAATTTCCCTGCAAATTACCTTTCTCGCCAAAATAGCAAACATTAAAGGAGTGATACCGATTTGTTTAATTTGTGTTAAATCTAATGTAAGTGTCTTAAAATAAAGAATTATAAAGAAGTTTTATTTTTTTACAGAGTCGCAGAAAATAATTGGAATACTTTAAAGAGAAAGGAGATTAAAATTAGAAAAAAAAAATAAAGATTAAAATTCTAGAGAAAAAAAAAAGAGGAATAAAAAGACAACTTTTCCCCTAGTCCTGCATCAGATAGGGTAACCCGATTTTATATAACCCGATCCAACCCAATAAGTCGTTTTAGTTTGGGCTAGAGCCCTCCATCGGGTTCGGTTTTTTGATTTTACCCACGGTTCGGGTCGTGTCGGGTTGGCGGTAATTTTTTTCGTTGAGGGTCTGGTTAACTAATTGTTTTGGACTCGAGTTGAGTTTGATTCTTGTGTATCGGTTTCGAGTTAACCCGATTTTTCAAAAGAAAATCCGGAATACAGTTTTAGATCAAAAATTACATATTTGAATATGAATGGCTCTAAATTTTCCAATTAAATTTTCAACAGGGTTGAAACTACGCCATAAATCTTTAAATGGCACCACAAAGAATATGAATATCTTTTCACTTTGCTAAACAGCGTACAGCCAACAGAGAAAATAGTGTGTCCAGACCGGGGATCGAACCCAGATATCTTGGTATAGGGCACCGAGTGCTTTTACCATTTAAGCTATCTGGACGACATCCAGTCTGGCATTTTTAACTTGTATGTACGTTGGCAAGGCTGCAAGTTTGCAGCGCAAGACGGAATGTCATACATGAGCACATTATTCGGTGGCTTACATTATCCGATGCTGATAACTTATTCGTCTCATGTCAAAGCCATTAAGCCTAGTCAGATAAATGGGAAACTTTTCGCAAGTTGAAAATAGCGCCATCTAGCGGATGGGATGCTTGCATTCGGCACCAAGAATATTTTAATAAAATTTTGCGTCTAAAATTAAAGCTTAAAATAAGGAGTTCATATTTTCTAAAAAAGTCGTTTGTAAATTCCGGTGTCAGTCAGTAATTTCACATTTTACGAACAGAATTTGTCTGTGTTGGAAAGGGTTAATTGCATAGTGATGTAAATTTCCATCACTTTTTATTTAACTTTTAATAAATAAATCAACTTCTTCGCCACCACTATATTTATATAGAAATATTAATCCAGTAAATTTCCCCCTTTTTTTTTTTTGCATTATAGTTTTAGCTTTAATGTAAAAGATCCCAGTAATTAGCAAGCTTTTAAAGGAAGTGCAAAAACAAAACATCGATACAAACGATAAAAATCGTATAAAATATCGATATAAATAAATCGTATCGTTTCTCTGCGACGCACTTCTGTTTCGCCTTCCTTCCGCAGCAGATGAAGTGGCGCTAGTGTCCCCGCTAACAAATTTAACACTATCTGACTGGGCTTATTATTTAATGGCTTTGTCTCATGTACGCCACTGAATACTGTGCTCATGTATGACACTCCATCTTGCGCTGCAAAGTTGCAGCCTTGCCAATGTATATATAAGTGAAAAATGCCAGACTGGATGTCGTCCAGATAGCTTAAATGGTAAAAGCACTCGTTGCGCTATACCAAGGAATCTGGGTTCGATCCCCGGTCGTGACACATTTTTCACTCTGTTGGTTGTACGCTGTTTAGCAAAGTGAAAAGAAATTCACATCCTTTGTAGTGCCGTTTATGAATGACTCTTTACATGTTCATTTTTAGATGTTAAAGATAATTTTGAAATAAAAGATGAGATATCATTATAGATTATTTTTTGATAATTACATTAAATTGCGGATTAATTTTCTTTGATCGCGGTATTCTGGTCGTGTACGGGTCGAAGTACGGGTTTAGTTTCAGGTCGGATTGCAAATAGACGATTTTTTTTCATTTTTTGTCGGACTCTGGTCGGACTGCGGATTAGCGAAATATCTTACTGTCGGTGTCGAGTCGGTTTGCGGGTTAACTTTACATAGATATTGCGGGTTCTTTTCAGATACATCCCGACCTGATTCGTCCAGGATTAGAGTTTTTTATTTTTTTTTGCTCGAGTATGGTTGACATTAATTGTTTGCGGTTTGGGTCGGGTTTGGGATAGGTTTTGATTCTTGCTGATCAGGTTTAGGTTAACCCGATTTTTTAAAAGAAAGGGCAGACTATTGTTTAATATGAATATATGTATTTGAATATGAATAAGTTTGTATACATTAATTTTCTATATGAAGGATAAAATTTGTAGACTATTTTTTCATAAGTACATTAAAATATCGATATTATTTATATCGGATTTCGGGTTGGGCTCGAGTGGGGTATCATCTGACCAAGGCAGGACCCAAATTTCATAAAATCTTCAGTCTGTGCCATATTTATTCGGTTGACATTTTGTTCGGGTAAGCCCACCCGGATAATTAACGTAAAGAAAATTTACTCTACCATTCGATGCATGAGAGAAAAAAAATGTCATTTAAGCTCGGTTTTTCCAGTATTCATTATACAACAGAAGAGGAAAATCTTTGCTTGTCACGCACGGAGGGAGAAATTGCACTCACTTCTTAAGTTGATTCTTCTTTTTAAAATTTGGATAAGGCGAGTTTTTAAACTCACGAGGTCATATTATAATTATGATACAGGGTTATTCTTAATGATGGACCCATTTTCAAAAAATTGTATTTATTAAAGTACAAATCCAAAATGAACAATCTTTACACCATTGAAAAGAGGAAGTTTCAAAGTTTTTTAAGACATTATAAATGTTCAATGTGTCCACTGTTTGCTACGCGGCAAACATCTACGGGATAGCCAAACTCGTCCCACACAAGAGAAAGCGTATCTGCTGTTACTGAGTGCACGACTTTCAAAGCGGTGATGGTTCCAGAGGCGGCCGGTAGAGGTCGCGCGGCAATAGGCCACGATTTCGTTTCACTGTCAGTTGTGAGTGAGATGGCTACTGTGGAGCACAAGGTTTTCTGCGTTCTTGAGTTCGCAAGAAGTGAGCAAACGGTGGGCACATTTAACATTTATAATGTCTTAAAAAAAACTTTGAAACTTCCTCTTTTCATTGGTATAAAGATTGTTCATTTTGGATTTGTACTTCAATAAATACAATTTTTTGAAAATGGGTCCATCATTTAGAATAACCCTGTATTATAAATGGCTGTAGTATCATATTATTATGATATAAATGAATGCATATTATCAGGGTTAACATTGTGTAGTAAAGATCGTGTTATTTAATCACAGAATATCTGTCATTCGGCCGAATATTACTATTTGGAAATAATGGACCTTATCAGCAGATCGTACACTTATTTCAAAAGAAGAATTATCGTTTCTTGATGACACGACAACGCATATTTTTAGGTGCGTTCGTAATTATATAAATACATAGCACCTATTGTCGCCGTCTGATCCGTCCGTCTGTCTGTCCGTCTGTCTGTCTGTCTGTCTGTCCGTCCGTCCGCATATAACAACGCAAAAACTACCCAAACGAATGGTTTGAAATTTAAGCTATATTATCTTTGCAGAAATTTATCGAGACATTTCAAATTTTATAAAAATCGAATCAAAACTTTAAACGATATTAATAAAAATATCTATTAAGAAATTTGAATTATTTTTTAAAAAATCGGGGCTTTCTTGTTATAGGAGCTTCCGAGGTTTAATCGTCAAGCGATCGAGATACTTATTTTATTACTACAGAAATTAATCTGCAGACGATATAATTCATTTCACAGAATTAAAAATCATCAAGATCTGAATATTTATATAGCCATAGCTGCCAACATTTACGTATTTTTTGTTACTACTAAAAATTAATAGAAAATTTTGTCTTATTGAATCATATGATTTCGGTCATTCAATAGGATAAAATTTACTATAAAATTTTAGTGGTAGGAAAAAAGCGTAAAAGTTGGCAGCTATGCATAGCAGTACGAACGCACCTCGTTTGTCACGTTTGACGTACAATTTCCAACTTGTTTAAAAATAAGTTCGCGTTTCTTATGTTCGCGATCCGAATACGTTAAGTGCCACATATTATTACTCTGTGATACAATTATGATTCAATTGCTTTTCAATTCCTCACCTTTACTAAAAGAACTTTTACAAATTTGTCATTATCATTTCTTTTTCTCATTTTGACAGCTTTTTATCTTTGATGTCGCCGAACTATATTTAACAATTCAACAAAGAAATACAATTCATCAAGATTTGTCAAAAAATAAAAAAAACATTTTTCATTAAATCCGCTGAAGAATCTCGACCTCATTAATTCCTTTATTTTTTTATTTATTTATTTTTTTTTTTATTCGGTTTCAAATCCTTTCTTTTTTTCTTTCACTTGACATGATTATGCGGAAGCCATATCATACGGACTCCATTACCCCAATAATTATGGGAAACGCAGAGCAATCTTTCAATCAAGGTTCAAATCTATTGAACAAAAAAAATCTTTCTGTTTCCAACTGAGATTTTGACAAATTGTTTATGGGTATCGGTCTAAGCTTACGTCAGATAAGTATCGCTAGATGAGTTGCGTTTCTGAACGTTTTTCACAGTTCACTACTTTTCACTTACGTATTTTATCCATTTTTCAAAAATTCCGAGAGTTTCATTAAAGTTAAGAGTACGTTTGGGAGTATCGCGCACTTATTCCAAAAGTGACACTATTCTAAGAGTGATATCTTTCGGAAAAGGCGAAAAACGCTTTCAAGCATGAAAAGAAATTGTTTTCTAAGTGAAGTAGATTTGAAATTAACTAACAGTGTTCGAATTCAAGGTGAAAGTTGTATAACTTATAACCATTACGAACTTAGTTACAAGTGTTTGATGTAGTGATCGGCATAAAGAACCATTTTGTCATTAGAAAGAATCATTCGGGCATGCGCAAAAGCCTAGTTACCAACCTTAATTTTTTTTTAAATCAATTACCATCAGAAATTTTGTAAAAAAAAAAAAAAAAAAAAATACTTGCCAACCTTTACCTTTTTTTAAAAATCAATTATGAGGCTTTGTGGCTTTTTAATTTAATTCTAATTAAAGCGAGAACGAAAAATAGGGCGTCGAGCACAGATTATGAAACAATTTCCAACACATCCAGTAAACTGCAACGGAACTTCACCGTTAAATAAGGTGAAAGAAAATATGTAGTAAGACAGTTTAGGAAACATATAACCACGGATGAGATTTCTCCGCTTTTTTGCATATCAGTATAATCTTAGAGAAAACGTTGATCTGTTAAATCGCAGAATGTTCCAATTAAATTTAAAAAAAACATTTTCTGTAAGATTATACTGATATGCAAAAAATCGGAGAAATCTCATCCCTGCATATAACCCATTTAAAAACCCAGTTGTGGGAATTACCTTCGATAGTCAAAAAAGTAGTCTAATTATTTTGCGCAGCCCTGTATATGATCTATAGATTTAGGTACATACTACATAGCATGATAAAATTTAGCTCAGTAAGAAAATTCACATTTAGCAATTTTCGCTAATCGATCGAAATGCACTCGACATGTTTTGTACAGCCCTTTATATTATCTAAAAACTTTTGTACACACCACATATTAAGCTAAAATTTAATTCAGCTAAAAAACGCATAAGGCAACTTAAAACGCACTTCCAGCAATTACCAAACCATTTCGTGCCATAGCTGAAGGTCTAGTGACTATCTGTGTAGATTTTCACGTCCGGAGGCGTTTGTAAAGCAATTGCGTTTTCGGTAAACCGGGATACGGGCTTAAGGTCCGGCACTCCTATGGGTGTCCGGTACACGAAGCTTCTGGGGGACTCGGATGCGTCCCCAAATGTCAGGCGGCAGTTTTCTTTATAGCGTCTAGCCCCTGCACTTTGGCCCCGATTTCAAAAAACGGATCACTTTGCGCGCATGCGTGCTTGTCTGATACTTTAAAATTTTGCTCTAAACCATTTCAAAATCAGTGCGTATAGCTCTGTGGTATGTCATTTCTCTTCCATTCAGTGGTCTTGAGTTCGAATCCCAGCGGCGGAAAGTTTTATTTTTCAGAATTTATTTGAGTTATAAAAAATAATTTGAATAAAAAAAGTGTAAAGTTTCCATTTTTCAACATATAAGCGATGGAAAGTTTGAAACAAAATGGAAATAAATATGAAATTTGGTTATAAATGAATTTCGTACATTCTAGAGAATGCTGTACAGCGAGTTTCATGCGTCCAGTGATGTTTTTTTTTCTGTTAATGTACGCGAAGCGTACATACACAAGTTATTGACCGCGGCTTGAATGAATTTCGTGCATTCTAGAGATTGCTGCAAAGCGAGTTTCGTGTGTCCAGTGATGTTTTTTTTCGGTTAATGTACGCGAAGCGTACATACACAAGTTATTGACCGCGGTTTGAATGAATTTCGTGCATTCTAGAGATTGCTGCAAAGCGAGTTTCGTGTGTCCAGTGATGTTTTTTTTTTTAATGTTAAAAATTGTTTTTTGGATGTTAAAAATTCGCTTTAAAACGCTATAAAATCGTTAAAAATCCTTAAAAATTGAAAAATCCGGAGGAAAAAAAATGTATTTTAGTAAAAGTCTGAAATTGAATTTCTTTAAGAATGTTAAAAAAAAACTAAAAATAATCAAAATTGTGATAGAAAATATTTAGTTATATTACGCTAAATGTTTTAAATCAAAATCCTTTTACGAATTTAAAAAAACTGCCGCGAAATGGAATAAAATTAATATGAACCTTTCCACTCTCTCGCAGCAGATCACGGCGCGCATGCACGCAGAACGATCCGTTTTTTGAAATCGGGTCCAAAGTGCAGGGGCTAGACGCTTGTGTTTTCCTTAGTACAAGGCTCTGCTGTTGTAGCGACCAGTTCGTCTAGTACTTGAGACTGGACAGTCCGCGGTCAAGGCCGCAGCGTAGCCTCGGTCCCGTCTGATGTGTGGCGCATTTGGGTTCTTCAGAACCTGTATTGGCGGGACGGTCGGTCTTCGGCCTGACAGTTTTACCAACCATAAACGACAATGTATCTTGTTTTCATAATTAGAAATATCCTTAAGCAATTCACTCCTATAGTCAGTAATACTCGCGATTTCCGTTACGTATACAGGGCAATTCGAGTATATTTACTAGAGTTATAGCATGGACGGACCGACAAACCGAAGTTGTAAACACTTTTCAATTAGGTTGGTATATGATCAACAGAACTTATACACACCACGTACTATACAAAAATTTAGTTAAACTTATAACGCAAACGAAAGTTGAAAGCGTACTTGTCACACATAGATTGTAATTAACCGCGCTAAGAATGTAACCGAATTCTTTTGCGTGTCCCTGTAAATGTAACGATTAACGCGATGCACATCATACTTTTCAGTGAGCAATTTATAGTGCACCTCAGTAACGCATATAAATTCTATTATGTTTGAAATAGTGAAGCCTCATTAAATTACACTGCAAACGATTTCCCCCCCGTAGAACATCGTGTAACATAATTTTTGTGAGACCCTGTAAAGGAAGAATAAATGTTTTGCACCCAATATTTTGTAA
Source organism: Maratus michaelseni (assembly GCA_963931845.1). Taxonomy (NCBI): domain Eukaryota; kingdom Metazoa; phylum Arthropoda; class Arachnida; order Araneae; family Salticidae; genus Maratus; species Maratus michaelseni. Next base: position 212,149,370 of record OZ007595.1, read on the forward strand.
AAAGGATGTTTTAGTACGCTTCATAATTGTATACCAATATCATCATGTTTCAAATGGCAAAACATCCTCAAAATGTACTTGAAGCGATTTTTTCCCGTTAGCTGTAATGTAACGGAATACTATTAACTGCCCCTGTAAATATATTATAAATGATACACACTTCATTTTCTATAGGGATCATGCATACTAAACGTCAATAACATGCAAAAAAATTCAGGGCAATTCGAGTATATTTACTATAGTCTGTTCAGGGAAAGGAGATAACGAAAGTAAACAAACGGGTTGCAGAAAAATCGCCAAGGAGCCACACATTTGGCACAAATCCCTAGGTTGGCGAATTTTATTTTTTATTTCGATTTGTTAATTTTTTAAACATTTATTTTGATAACTATATGAAAACAACACAAGTTGCTAACTGACTTACGTCGAGATTTTAAACAAAAATGTAAAAGTTTAAGACGTCAAAATATAAATTATTCTCTATTTATTTTAAACAGCGTTGAATTCAGACATATTTTTTCCTGGTGGGATTTCTGTGCCTCTAGGCGAGACATTATATAGTTTCGGGGGGGGGGGGGGGGGGGATTATACTTTTTGACCATTAAAAGTATAAAATCTGAAATATTCCGGGAGGGGACATTTTAATGCCCCTAACGGAATTTCCTCCCGGGGCAAACCTTCTGAATTCAACATTGTTATAAACCATCATCAGGAGTTAATTTTGTTAAATACAAAATAGTACAAAACTATTTATATCTTACATTATTGAAGCCCACTTACCTCATAAATCATTCAGAAGATGAAGTTGAAATATCAGAACTATTAGAATCTAGATTGATTACCATGGAATCTACTATATTATCTATAGCATTATCTAAATCCCACATTTGTTTTTCCACTGTATTTGTTACATGTTGAATGCATCTTTTCCATTCTTCAGTGCCAATTTTGCTGATATTTTGAGAGAATATATATTTTACATGAGGCATTTTGAATGTTTTTTTTTTTTTTTCGCAACGAAGTTCTTTATTTGTGCCCAAATCAGTTCAATAGAATTAAGCTCGCAATGATAGGGGGGGTAATCGTAAGACAGTTTTATTTTGTGCTTTTGCCATTTCATCGACAGCTTACTTGTCATATTTATTTTTATTTTGCTTCACTAACTGCAACAGTTCCGCTTTTAACATTCCGTCCTCAAAAGGGATATTTTTTGTTAAAAGCCAATCAGCAATTTTTTGTTTTCTCCACGAAGTATTCGGTATTTTTTCTGATTTTCGGGAATGATAAGGAGCATTGTCCATTACTATCACACAGTTATCTTCCAGTCGAAATAGGATATCACCAAACCACTTTTCAAAACGTTCTGAATTCATGTCTTCGTGATAATCTTTATTTTTATTTGATTCGAATAAGTCAAGCCCTCCATCCACGAAACCAGAATCGCTACCAATATGGGTAATTATCATCCGTTTTCCTTTTCCGGAAGGAGATTCAAGTTCCGTTTTATATACATTTAAAATCATATCTTTCTCCACCTTACTCAAAGCTTTTCTTTTTACTCTCTTCTTAGGCGGGCTCAAAGAAGAATTTTCACACTCCATTTGTGTATATAAAATACCAAATCAATCGAAAAAAATCGTCAATTTTAAAAGTGAAAGACAAAAAACAAACAGCCGTTTGGGGAAAAAAGCAGAAGCTGAAACAATTCAGACAGTGAGTTTGGCGCTTCTGGCACAGCGCCAGGTTTAAGCATCGCCAATCCGCATGTGCATTTGTTTACTTTCGTTATCTCGTTTCAGCGAACGGAGTATAGGGTTATAGCATGGATGGACAGACAAACCGAAGTTGTAAACACTTTTCAATTAGGTTGGAAAGTGTTAAAAAGGAACTTCTGTTTTTCTTTTTCTTTTCTTTTCTTTTCTTTTCTTTTTTCTTTTCTTTTCTTTATTTTTACAAAATTTCTGGAGAATTGAAAAGTACAATAGCTTAACAAGTATCCTTTTATTTCTATTTTCGTACAAAATTTCTGGGGGAAATGATTTAAAAGTAAGAAGGTTGACCGCTATGCTTTTGCGCATGTCCGAATGATTGATTCGAATATCAAACTCATTTATCCTGCCCATTACTAGTTTGATGATTTGTAGACAGGGTCTCAGCGAGAGAGGCTGCGGGCCCCGATAGTGATTCGAATATGAGCCCTTAAGTGTGTTACTATATATATATTTTTTTTATAAACTTCTTGAATAATAATTTTAAAAAAAGTAATATAATTTGTTTAAAATTTAAATGTCGCTGCATTAGCAAAATATTCAGGGAGAAAAGGTTTTGTGTATATATTTTTTTTGCTATGGCGGGGATTTGTGACACTAGGGGCTTCTGGCATTTCGCCAGCTTAACGTATCTATGTATGTATTACTTACTGTTAATGTCATTTATCAGTAGATGGATATTTTTTTATTGTTTGTCGCCTGTATAATAATATAACAATACATGCATAATTTATGCGATTTAAGTTCTGACTTTTTAATTTCTTTACCTTGTTAGGCATTTTTACTTGATAATTTTACGTAAAAAACAGTATAAGCGTCCATTTCTTTGCTGTTTTATTTCCATAAAAATAATAGCACCATAGGTGGGCCCTTTAAGGGCCTCGGTAATTTGTACCGGCTTTACACCCTCCACCTCCTCTGCAGACCTGTTTATAGATAATAATACTTTGTATAGCTAGAATTGAAATTTATAAAAAGGTTATTTTTAAAGATATATGTAAATGGGTTTTTCAACACATGTTGAAGCATAGTTTTGTGATTCGCACGTTTATGGTAATGTTTGTGTGTGCATACGTGCGTAACACTTTGCAAGTAAAAAAATTCACATTTTACTTACCCTTTTTTTTATATTATTTATTTATTATACCGATTTTAAATACCAGTAATTCTGTAGCAAAAAAAAAAAAAATCGTGATAGGTATTTCACAACATTTACAAATTAAATTAGCTTATACTGGGGTAAATTTCTACAAAATTTGCAAATGAAGTCTAAAAAGAAAATTTTTATCTTAAAATAATAGTATTTAACCCCTTCAGGGGCAAAGTACTCTTGGAGATAAAGCATTGAAATGATTGATTGACACCAACATTCACGGACGGATTTATTTTAAAATAAGTAAAAGCTTCTCTTCATGTACCTTATAAATTCAAAATTTGATTCTAAAATTCTGGTGTCATTGTGGTATTTTCGGATTAAAATTAAGTGGTATATATAATATACCGGCGCCCTTCAAGGGGTTAAATAAGAGTGAGAGCCTTGCGGTTACCAAAATGAAATTTATAGATGCAAAATATCATTAACAGTTTACTAAGAGTCGATTCATGTAAATAAACCTCTTTACATTTTACTCATTACATAAAATAAGTTTCAATTTGTAAAATGTCATAAAATTTTACGTGAAATTATGATTTACAAATACTTGAAAGTTAGAAAAAAAACTAATTTAAATTCAAAAGGACACTTTCATTATGTATAATTTACCAACTTACGAGGAACTGAATAATTAAATTAGATAATTAATAAAAAATAAAGATAATACTTCTTTTGTTTATTAATAAGTTTGATAACATAAAGATAACTATGTTGAGCATTAAATCAGCAAGTCACATATGCTATAGACATAGATAATTTATTCTCATGAACGGATGAACGATTTGCTAATAATCTCAATTATGCTTCAGCTGTAAACTATAATCATGACTCCGTGACATAGCGGAATATCCATAAAGCATTATGTCATGTCTGTTGTTTTGAATAAGCTTTTTAAGAAATAACACTCAATGATTATGACTTGCGCATATTGCACGATTGAAGGCGATCGGATTTTTCATATTTGAAATTAATGCATGCCCTAACCCAATTAGAATATTCGTGTTCAATGAGTGATACATCAAGATACATTTCGAAAACATCAAAATCACGAGCATAACTTGACATCAGGAAAACAAATGCTTGTTTGTCAGCAAATCATAATAAAGTAGGTAGAAATTCTTCACGATTTTGACAGTGTATCGGATTGCTTCCTTTCACAACATTATAGTGTATATAATTATTGCAATAGTTTTTCGACATTCGCAATTTGAAGTTCGCTTTATAGTTTCTATTTTCAGTTATTTTGAATTAAATTATTATTGAGGGCGTGCACAGGCACACACATAGCATTCTACAGATGTGTTCTCAGGGCGTAAATATTATATTATAGGATTTACCCATAATTTATTTTTACTCATTTTAACTTATTGTGTACCATCTGGTAGGAAATTTTATGCCGATTTCAAATCTTCAAATTGCGTTTAACATAATGTCGACGGGAGACGACGAATTCATGTCCTTTAAAAATACGTTATTCAGACCACTGGTAGTACTTTTGTATTTTATGTAATACATTATTTCTCAAAAAAACTTAAACAATATTCGTATTTTTACAATTGGAGCACTATGCATATAAATTCTTCGAAACAATACCAATATTATATACATTCATTTATAATATAAAAACGTACTGATATATTTTTTTTTTTGTAAAATAATATAACATGCGAGAGTATTGCTTATAGGTGTGGCTACCTGTTTAAAATACCAAAGCCATCCGTCACTAATGTGTTAACACTAAACATACGGAGAATTTTACTCATGTTTTATAAAAATATTTCACACCGAAGTTTTTATTTAAAATTTTTTAAGTTGTTAATTAAATTTAATTATGCGTGATTTATCTTTCATTTCTTTTCCGAAACAATTTCTGGTTCAAATCGACATATTTTCATTTGGTACCGGTCAAATAACTGGTTGTTGAAATGTTTAGTTTTAAATTACACAACACATTGGTGACGTCTAATTTTTGGCTTTTAAGCAGAAAGTCCCGACTATGAGCGCTATTTTTGCATGTTGAAGCATTTAAAAAATATATATTATTGTGTTTAATTGTGTCTGAAATTAATAACTTCTTAAATTGCACTTAAAAAAGTTATCAGGCGTATTGTTTATGTGCTTTAATATAAATAAGGCTATACTTTATACAGGGTGTCCGAGACAAAACGCCCTAATTTTAAACACTTATACAGAAGATAAGAAACAACCGAGACAATTTTGTTAGGTGGCACATGGTAGCTTAGATGTGGAAATCTACATTATGTAATAGCAATTATTTTTATTTCAGATGCTGAAAATCGAAAAAATCGAAAAATAAAAAAAATGACAACTAATTCGGATAAAGCACAAACCGTGTGGTGGTATTCAGAATTGTGGTTCATTGGTAGGATGGAGAGCCTTCACACTGGCATTTGGGAGTCCAGAACACATTGACTGCCGAATTCCCACAAAGACCACTTAGACGTCCTCCGTGCCACTCGTGGTCATATCGTCGCTACCATGTCAACTAAATGTGAAAAAATGCATTTTCCATTGCTTTTAAAAATGGGCCGATTGTCACCACTAAATTTTATTAGAATTCTTCGCCAAGTAAGAATGCTAATAAAATGTCTGCGAAGAACAGCGTTGCCAACTTGACTTTCTTATTAATTGAGGATGCCGAATTCATACCGGAAATTTTGGGGCAGAAATTTTTACTTTAATAATCACGAAATGTCTGTCATTAAACAAATCAAAACTTTCTGCTTCAAATTTCTGGTATCAATGCGAAATTTCTGAATGAAAAGGGAGACCAAACTGACAACGCTGCTGAAGAATATTATTAAAATTTAGTGGTAGTAATCGGCCCATTTTTAAAAGTAATGAAAAATGGATTTTTTCACATTCGTTAGTTCGACATGGTAGCGACGATATGTAGAAATGATGTGATTGCACAAACAAAACTTCATAACTATGTGTATCCATTGTTGTATTCAATCTTCTTAATGCAACGATTACATGTTGCATTACAGACTATTCAAATTAGGGCATTTCGTCTCGTACAACCTGTATTTATATGTAGAATAAACTAATTGTATAAATACAAATATCGTGCATATTTGTGAAAAATAATGTATTATATGGTATGCAAAAGTACCACACGTGGATGGAATTGCACACATCCGAAAGACGCGAATTAGTGCCAACTGTTACGAATGTGTTAATTAGTCAAAAGGTATGGAAAAAGGAAAAAATAGTAAAATATGTCGTACACAAATTAGAAACTTATTCCACATTTTTGGAGTGTAACAAAATGAAAATGGTAAAACAAAATTCATACTCTGAAAAAAAAAAAAGATCTTCAAACAGAAGCGTGTACTACCATAAAGTCTCATATTCAATATCAAATAGGCCATCTCTTGTTATTTTATTATAAGACTGAATCGTTTAACCCTTTGATTACCATTGGTCATAAAAATCCCCCCTGTAAAAAAAAATAATAATAATAATGATTGTTTTTGACAGAGTTAACAATACAGTATTCAAATAAGGCAATCGAATTGCTCCATCATATGCCAATTGTTTTTGGTGGGTGTTTTCTTTAATATTAAAACAGCTTCCCTTGCTAAAACATTAGCGCTAAACACGTGCTATTTCTTTATTTTTAGAATTTCCTGCGTTTTTTTATTTTTATTTTTTATTTTTTACTCTCAAAAAGATTAATACCCTTTTCTGAAAGTGAACGATCTGAATTCACCCATATTCAATATCAAATGACACTCCATATTTTACTCACAGAGGGAATTTGTGTAACGCTACTGTTGAGAGGAACACGTAGAATATATTGTTTAATTTAATAACCAACTAAACTATTAACTAACTAGAATTGCTAATTAAATTAAACTACAACAAAATTTCACAAAATTCAGATTTTTTTTTTTTTTTTTTTTTTTTAATGTGAATGAGACAGCCGAGAATGTATTCGGGAAAATATGGCAACGGCGAGAAGAAAATATTCCTGGCATGAAAAATGTTGTATACCAGATATTATTTGACAAAACAAAAATATATTTACCCCCTCCCCTTCATGACTTTTTCATGATAGATTTTATTCATTTCTTACCTAAGGTAATATAAATAATAACATTTTCACGTTTTCATTGTTTTGTAGAATGCTCGACAAATGTTTTAATTTTTCATTTGATACAGTATTTTTTAATTATTATTTTAAAACTGTCTCTCTTAAAAACGATACGTGGTGGAGGAATTTCGATGATATGTTTAGAATAAAAAAATGTTCGTACGCACCACAATTTTTTAATAGAATTTTTCGGCTTATTTAAATGCAGAATTAGTATTACAAATTTGCAACTAAAATTTCTGCTATTTAAATATTAAATAGAAATTTTCTAATCAGAAAAAGCAGAACCAGACTACTTGGAAATTTTAAGGGGTGTAAGCACCTTGATAAGACGAAAAAGTATAATAAAAATTGTGGTAAAAACGTACGAAATCTGAAATAAAACTTGGACCTATTAGAAATTTTGCTAAAGTGATGAATAAAGACGGTGAAGGATTTGAATATTTGATTTGATACACAAATTTCAACGCAAGAGTGAGGCCAAAATAAAATAAAGTATTTTTGTTGGACCTCGAATGGAACAACTATTTCATGATATTAATTCAAAAAATAAACGGCACTTTTCGGTTAGCCGGGCGCCAGTGACATATGTACATATATATATATATATAATTTTCCAATAAAAAATTTTACCATTCACAAGACATATAAATATAATCGCACACTTGGACGTAAAATTATTAATTACAATTCTTTTGCAAAAAATTTAGTCTCTTCAAAGAATTACCCATGTTATTGTAATGACCCAAAATATCAAAAGTATATAAATACAACACATGGTCATATCATTACTGGTGATCTTAATATTGTAGAACAACCTATTTTACAAAACTTAATGCATAATGGCACAAAATTTCGTCTTCCATATAAGTGTAATATCAAATCCATAGTATTGCAGTTTATTCAAGATATTGATTTGTTTATATATAAAATTGCTGTTGATTACAATAAACCAATCGAATATTTCAGTGAATGGAGATTTTCTGTAATTGATAAATTAAAAAATGAAATTATAAAAAATTATCATCATATTACACATGCAGCTTTTAAAAACATAAATAAACATATATCAGAATTACAAAACAAATTTATAATTACTTATGTAGATAAATCTCCAAATAATTATGCTATCATTTGTAAAGAATACTATAAAGTGTTAATTCACAATGCAATCAACACAAGTAATATTTTTAATAAAACTAAATTAAATATTGAAATAAATAACAGAAAATTATTAAATTATCACAAATTACTAAAAATCAAATGTAATAATTTTAATTATCCTTTTCTTCTTATAATTCCAAAATTTCATAAAAATCCTATTAAATTTCGCACTGTTACCATCGGTTGTAACACATATAATAAAAATGCAAGCAATTTACTACTTAATATTTTAAAGCAGATATATGATATAACGTTAAAACATAATAACCAACATTGCCTAAAAAATAGTTTTCAACTCATTAATAAAATACATAATATCAATCCGGTAAAATTCATAAAAACATTGGATTTTAATGATTTATTTAATAACATTGATATAAAAGACTTACATAAAACAATGTGTATATTATTTAAAGAATTTAAATCTCAATTAAAATTAAAAGAACATATTTCAGTAAATTTTTTTAAAACTTTACTAAATTTTACATTGCATAATAATTACATTATATATGACAATATTATCTATAAACAATGCCAGGGAATTCCGCAGGGCGGAACCGCATCTAGTATTCTCTCTGACCTTTACTTATATTATTATGAAAGAAATATAAGTCCGAACAATGATTATGTATTTTATCGCTATATTGATGACATTATCATATTTTATTTCAATGAAAAAAATTGCACATCACCACTCAATTTTTATCCTACTCAGCTTAAATTAAGCGAAAATGATTTAATTAATAATAATATAAACTTTCTTGACTTAAAAATTAATATTACTAATAATTATAAATTAATTTTTGATATTTATGATAAGAGATTTGATTTCCCATTTAAAGTAAATATTTTTACCAATTTTGCTTCATGTTTACATAAATCTGTTTATAAAAATATAATTATCAATTATCTACATCGTATAAAATACTTATACTCAGATATAAATAAAAACAAAAATATTAGATATATTCGAGATCAAGCAAAAATATATGGTTATCCAATTTTTATGATAAATTCAATCATCAACTCTTTTAAATAACATTTATTATATAATTTAAATATAAACATGGTATGTAATAAATTATTGTTTTAGTGTGCGATAACATATAACAAAAGATATAGAAAATAATAATTATAACATACATTATTACAATTATAACATATTAGGAAATTTAATATTTAATATTTGTTTGAACATTATATACACTTTATATAGAAAATTACAATTATAACATACATAATTACAATTATAACATATTAGGAAATTTAATATTTGATTGAACATTATATACACTTTGTATAGTTGTGATTGTGCGTTGCCGATCACCTCTGTTTAAGGTGTTATTGATGTGCAGTTTTCATAGATTTATAAATTAACTTATACAATAACAAATTAAATTATACATGGATAACATTGGTGATTATAACTCATAAACATATCTATTTGCAATATATATAAATATAAATATATATAGTTTTTTTTTGTCTATGAATAATTAAATTTAACAAGTATTTTAATTACTGCATTGCATTAATTTGATTGAAAAACAGTAGTAATACTATTAATTATCAATTTTATAAATTTTGAGATATTTTGAATTGTTTATGAATTATTTAATTAGATATTTAAATTAATCTATGAAATATAAAATATATTTACAATGTAGTATAAATTAAACATTAATTATTTAATAACAAGTCTAATATATATTTAAGTAGTGGTAAAAATAAAACATTAATTATTTAATAATATGTCTATAATATCAGTGGATTAACACAGCTGGCAGCAAAAACAATTTGAATTAAAATAATATCTCTTTTACATAATATATTCTTGTTAAGAATATCTGAAATGCTGTGCAAGTTGAATTAATTCTGTGTAGATTTATTCATATAGTAGTATTATATTTTATTTGAATTTAAAGTAAAACTACAAGTTAGTATTGTTTTTTAAAGTTTATTTATATAATTAAATCTAATGAAGTGAGTATGTAACTAATAAAGTGGATATCTAACTAAATATTAATTATGAATTATTATAATACCAATAGATGGCGACACTTTACCTTTCAAGTAGTTGTTGATAATATTGTTAATATTATATTTAATTTAACTATAGAGGGAGCTATTGATTGTATATTAATTTTACTTTCAGGAATTAAAATTGGATGGAGTAATATATATTCACGGATATAATTTTGTTATAAGTGTATTAAAATCAGAATTATTTTGTGTGTATTTGAATCATTTTGTGTTTGGGTGTCATCGATGGGTTGTGTTTTAAAAAAAGTGTGCTCTCAACTTGTCTTTCAAATCATTTCTCTCAACTCGACTTAGTCAACATGTATGATGCATTGCCATGTGGATGTGAATATTATGCAGAAGTTGTGACATTTTAAGGATTCTGTATAATTATTGTGAGTAAAATATTTTATCTACACTTTACGCGTTCATATTTCCAATTTTATTATTTCAAAACTGTTATCTCGTGGTAATTTCGTGAGGTGTTAAATACAGTTTTTGGGATAATCGATGTGAGTGAAATATATTGTATATTCTTAATGGTTTTTTATTTCCTATTTAAATATTTCCAAATTTTAATATTTCCAATTGTTGTCTGGTAATAATTCAGTGTACCTGGATGATTCTACTGATCTTAGCATTATGCCAGTAGAATTATGAAACACTGAATTATTATTTAAAACACATGTGGGTGCATCCAGGCTGATGAGTACATGTGCATGTGTTTTTTCATATCCAATTCATATTTAATTCTCATGTGGTCCAATTTTCCATTGTATATGGTTCATATTTAATTTATTAATCCATTTGTACTTACTTAATTGCAACTCCAATTTATAAGTTTTTTTTTCCTTTTTCTCTATTTCTATTTTCTTTTTTCAATATTCTTTAGGTATGAGTAAAATTTGGCCAATTACCATTGAAGCACAAGCTATGGTAATATTATGTTTGCACATGTTAATTATTAGCTATGTGGTATTCTGTATACACAATATCATTAATTATCCCTTTGGAGATTTAAGTAGAATGATAATAGAACTTGATATATTTTTTGAAATTCATAGATATTATATATATATATATATATATATATATATATATATATATATATATATGTATGTATGTATACATACATACATATATGTATTATATATATGTATGTATATACAGGGTGTTTTTTTTTTTTTTAGACCGGCGACCAGGTCCCTACCTGCCAGGTTTCCCTAGCTTAAACGGGTTTAGTGCCTGGTACCGGGGCGCGTAGCACCACTGAAGAGATACCGCGTAGCGTCTGGCCGTTGCTGACAGGACGGCTATGTGGAGGACTTAGTTTTGTTTCCATTTTGTTTTGCTGCTAATTGATGTTATTCTTTTTATATGGACCTGTCATCGTTATGCGAGTTGGTCTCGTAATTTAGAGCCTTGATCAGGTGACGAGACCTTCACCTGATTAGGCACCCCCAGAGGTATAATTCACAGGGATATATACAGGGTGTTTCAAAAATGACCGGTATATTTGAAAAATCAATAAAAACTAAACGGGCAGCGATAGAAATACACCGTTTGTTGCAATATGCTTGGGACAACAGTAAATTTTCAGGCAGACAAACTTTCGAAATTAGTTACAATTTTTAACAACAGATAGCGCTGCAGTCTGTAAAAATCTAAACCACGATATTTTCCACATATCCACCATGCGCAGCAATAATATGGCGTAGTCTCTGAACGAAATTACCAGAAACCTTTGTAAACGTGTCAGGCGGGATGGCTTCACATGCAGAAGAGATGTACTGCTTCAGTTGTTCAATTGTTTCTGGATTGTGGCGGTATACCTGGTCTTTCAAGTGTCCCCACAGAAAGAAGTGACAGGTTTACCATGGTTTCTGGTAATTTCGTTCAGAGACTACGCTATATTATTGCTCCGCATGGTGGATATGTGGAAAATATCGTGGTTTAGATTTTTCTAGGGATTTTTCCAGACTGCAGCGCCATCTGTTTTTGAAAATTGTAACTAATTTCGAAAGTTTGTCTGCCTGAAAATTTACTGTTGTCCCAAGCATATTGCAACAAACGGTGTATTTCTATCGCTGCACGTTTAGTTTTTATTGATTTTTCAAATATATCGGTCATATTTGAAACACCCTGTATATGTATATGTAGATATGTGTGTGTATATATATATATGTGTGTGTATATATATATATGTGTGTATATATACATGTACATATGACACTGGTGCCCGGCTAACCGAAAAATACCAAATAAACTTAATGTTGTCTAGAAAGTATCACGAGACGCTGTTGAAAAGTATGTAAAAATTGTTTTAGAAGAGAAAGTCGCAAAATTATAAACAAAATTGTTTAGAATTTACTGTTCTCATTTAGGGGATTGAATGCAGTATGTTTCTAAATCTACACTTCCTAGTTTTTTTACGGAATTATATTGGATGTAGATGTTAGCTGAAATGGAAAAGAGGTACAACTGTAAATAGAAAAAAAAATGACACTTATAGGTAAGATACCAAAAACAGAATACATGAGAAAAAAATCCCTGACGCCTCGGCCTACAGGCACAGGTAGATTTCGAAGACGCAGACCGTGGGGCGCCTGTTTGTTGGGAATTGCAGAAGAAATGACCTTTTTGCCATGATGAAAATCTGTTATACATAAATTTTTGGTCCTTTTCCTAGAAGTAATATTAACTTTAAACGGATTCGATACGTATCATAATTAAGACGCTATGGGTTTTTTCTGTTTTCACAAAAAGCCCCCCCCCCCATCCCCCCCCTTGATTCGATTTTGCCCATTAACGAACTTGACCGAGATTTTATACCCCTTGATTTTATGTATCATTTTGGAAGAGATTTGTAAAGAATTATTCGAGTTATCGTGTCCATAAAAAAGTGACATAGATAGATAGATAAAGTTTTGAACTGGGGGTGGTTTTGGGTTCTGGGAGTCATGATCGGCGTAGATCTGCGAAAAATTTTTCAAAAATTCCAACTTAGGGGAGAATGTAATAAGTAGTATTTCTTACGAAATCTACCTGAAGTTAAAGAAATGACTTTTTCATGACATATTTTATTCAGTTCTTAACTAAGGAATAATATAAATAATAATTTTTTTCACGTTTTCATTGTTTTGTAGCATGCTCGGTGAATGTATTAACTTTTCATTTGATACTGTATTTTTTTTTATTATTATTTTAAAACTGTCTCTCTTAATAACGATACGTGGTGGATGAATTTCGATGATATCGTCGCTACCATGTCAAACTATCGAATGTGAAAAAATGCATTTTTCATTACTTTTAAAAAAGGCCGATTGTCACCACTAAACTTTAATAAAATCCCTCGCCAGAGTTATCAGTTTGGCCTCGTTTTCTATACAGAAATTTAAAATCCATACCGGAATTTTTAAATAGAAATTTTTACTTTATTTAATGACAGACATCTCATGATTGCTTAAAATAAAAAATAATTTCTCAAAATTTCTTGTATGAATCTGGCATCTAGAAGGCCAAATTGGCAAACTTGCTCTTCACAAAAATTTTATTGGTATTCTTCTTAGGCGAAGAATTCTAATAAAATTTAGTTGTGCATGACAATCGATCCTTTTTAAAAGTACTGAAAAATGCAATTTTTTCATATTCAATAGTTTGACATGGTAGAGACGACATGTTTAGATTCAAAACTGTAAAATTCATAAAGTTCACACGCGATCTTCAAACAAAATGTTTTTTTTTTTTTTTTTTTTTTTTTTTTTTGCCGATTAGTGACTTGGTCGGACGACTTCTTTTATATCCAAACCACAATTTGCAAAACTTTTTTCTTGCTGGCAGATTTCTTTTCAAATAGTGGTACGAATAGAATAAAAAATAAACCAATGGGATGTATATGTCCCGACTCGTAGTCAATAGTTTAAGAGCGCTATCATAACTTCTGTGTCGTATTTTAAAAAATAATTAACCTATTTTTAACACTTTATTCACAGGCTATTGGAAATGTTTTCAAATTGTTTTACCCAGCACTAATACAACTCTTCCGTCTTTTTCAGGATCAGTCCCTATTCTTATAATTTTGCACCGTTTTGAGTGTTAGGAATTTACTTGTAATTTCATTTTTGGACATATTCTTCTATATATCGTAGATACAGAAATGGGGTGAATTTTTTTTTCTTCTCTTTATTCGTCGCTACCATGTCAAACTATCAAAAGTGAAAAAATATATTTTTCATTATTTTTAAAATTGCATCACTAAACTGATTGCACCACTAAATTTTAATAGTATTCTTTATCAGGGTTGCCAGTTTGACTTTCTTTTCATTCTGAAATTTCGAATTCACACCATAAATTTCAAACAGAAATTTTTGCTTTATTTAATGACAGACATTTTGTGATTGCTTAAACTAAAAATATTTCTCTCAAAATTTCCGGTATGAATTCGCCATCTCTAAATAAATAAGAAGGCCAAACTGGATACCCTACTCTTCGCAGAAATTTTATTAGTATTCGAACTAAACGAAGAATTCTAATGAAATTTAGTAGTGACCATTAGCCCATTTTTAAAAGTAATGAAAAATGCATTTTTTCAGATTCGATAGTTTGACATGATACCTTTTTTTTGCGTACGTTTCTCATTGGCTCTTTTGCTAAGGTTGACTCGGTTTTGTGCTCAGAGAGTAATTGGAAATATATATTTTCGGGTAACTACTAACTTTACTAATTTCATAATGAATCAATATTGTAATTGGAACGAATAAAAACAAGTCATTTCGACCTAAACGGAAGAGTAGATTAATGTCTCTGTTATTATTTTATTTAAAAGTACATACACCAGATTTAATACAAATTAAACAAATTGGTCTTACTCCTTCTGAGTTCGCTATTTTGACAAGAAAAGTAATTTGTAGGGAAATTTTAAATTTGGCTTACCAACTGTAATTGAATTAAACATGAGGAACCATATCGAAAAATTAAAAAAGTTTTTGAAATCATAGTTTAAAAAATCCCTGACGGCTCGGCCTAGAGGCACAGGTAGATTTCGAATACGCAGACCATGTGGCACCTGTTTATTGGGAATTGCAGAAGAAATTACCTTTTTGCCATGATGCGGTAGTTGGGACCGCTCATAATCTTCCATAATCATTGCATTTAGGCATCTTCAAAATTCTAAACTCCTCTCTGCATCTTAAAATCTCACATATTTCATGTTCCAACATTAAGAACTTATAATTTAACTACACTCCAATGGGGAAACTCCAAAATTTTTTATAGTTTCTCTCAGAGTCAATGCCCTTTTGTCTTCTCTACATACTTTAATCAATAACTCATAGCCATAACTATTCATCACATACCTCGGCTGGCCTCATATTCTTCATACAATCTTAAGCCCATAAGGCACCCTTATTATCATAGTATAGATATTGTCAATAACCATCTCCCATGAGAATATACACAATCTACATCTTCCTCAATCTTAATAATAATAATCTTAAGCCCCTAAGGCATTCTAGATCTCATAGTTGACTAATTGTCTTAATATCCTCACATCTTACGTTCTCTTAATCTAATTTAATAACTCTTGCATCTTTTGTATTAGTACTTACAGTCCACCTGCCTTGACCGGAGAGAGCCCCCCACGAACCTCTAGCTTTAATTAGATTAAAAAAAAATATATTTTTAAAATCCATAGTCTAGAAATAGAGTTATTACAGAGCACAAAGAAGAGAAAAAAAAATTGAAAAATGTCGAGCGACAATAAAAAACGCACCGTACACTCAATGAATAATGAAACGGATGGTTCCGACTCACCGGACTCTGACACCTCCAATATATCGAAACAAACAACAACATCTATAACATCCAATGCATCAAGAACCAACCCAATAAAACCAAAATCTACCAAAAAAGAAAAGAAATACATAAAATACAACCATATAACAGCTACACGAATGAATTTAACACAACTCTTACAACAACACAATGACTTCTTGAGAAGAAGGGATAGAGGTGACGCAGATGAAGCAGCTTCATACAAAGAAGAACTGATGGAAAGACTGGAGAAATACGACGAGAATATCAAAAACATAGAGAAAGAGATAAAAGAAATGAAGAAAAGCGAACAAGACCAACTACAAATGCAACGAGAAATAACTGTTGAAAACGAAAGGCTAAAAGAAGTCATAAAAGCAAGTGATATAAACACAGAAATAATAAAACAGAAAAACGTAACACAACAACAAGAAATGGAAACGATTAGAAAAGTGAATAGACAACTGCAACTACAAATCGATGAACAAAAAGAAGAGATACCAAAATTGAAAGAAGAGAACAAAAAACTAAGGGAAAAAATAACCAATACAACCAAAATTCACAAACACACACAAACACAGATTGATGAAACAGAGAAAAACAGAAAAGAACACCAAAGAATAAAAGAAATGTCAACACAGATAGAAGTCCAACTAAAAGCGATAGCAGACTTAAATAAAGAAATCACACATATTAGCAAGATACAGGAAATCACAAAAGACCACCTAGAAAATCAAACTGAAGAGAACAAACAACTACAGACACAAATAAGAGAACAAGCACAAAAGCTAAGAGAAGAAGAACAAAAGCTAAGAGAAGAAGAACAAAAGCTAAGAGAAGAAGAAGAAATAAACCTAGAAGAAATAAACCTTGAAAATCTGAAAATAGAATACGCGAAATTAAACGAAAATAACAAAAACCTAAGACATGAAATAAAACATCGATAAACAGAAGTAAACAATAGAACAGAAGAACTGCAAAAAGTATTTGAAATGTTTAACCACATAAAGCAAGAAAAAGACAAGAAAGAAAAACGTAATACAGATGAAGAAGAGGAAATCACAGTAGAAAACAACAACAACACAACATATGCAAGAATCACACAAAAAGAAAAGATAATAGATACGATGCAAACAAAAACAGCAACATCATCAGCAATACTTGTAAGAAGAACAAGGGACACAAACCTAACACTACACAGCATCCGAGAAATACTTAACCAGGAAGCAAGAAAACAAATAAATCTGCCACCAGTCCAATGCTTCATATCACGAGACAAAGAAACACTAATATTCACGACAGAAACCGAAAACAACATGAACAAGATCACAGACTTCATAAACAAAATACGCAAATTAAAAGGAATAATAGAAGTTACCACCAAACCACCTAACAACAAAAAATTAATAATACTGGGTATACCAAAACAAACTACAGAAGAAGAAATAAAACGAATATTACAAGAAATAAACAACAACACCTCCATAGAAACACACAAGATAATAAATAACCCACGTGCAAAAACAAAACAGATGGTGATCCAAACCAATGCACAGCAAGCTATAAAACTACTAACAATAGGAAAAATCACCATCTGTTTCAACACTTGTAAAATAGAATCATACCGTCCACTCATCAGATGCAACAACTGCCAGAAATACGGACACACAGGAGATCGGTGCAGAACACGCGCAGTGTGCGAATTCTGCACCAGATTCCACAATTCAAACTTATGCCCAAACAAAGACTACCCACGCTCACACCGGTGCATACACTGCAAAGTCGCAGGCAAAGATGACTATCACAGAGCCTCCTCAAGTAAATGCCCGGTATACCAACATTACCTGAAGAGAAGAAGTGACACAACAAATACACGTAACTACAAACATAACATCCCAACATAGTCGATCCGATGACGCAAACAAGTAGCACAGGCAACAACACCCAACAAGACACACCTACAGATAACAGCCAACACACAGAAGAAGACATCCCCAAAAATACAATACAAGAAAACGACACAATAAAATGCATCCAAATTAATCTACAGGGTTCCAAAGCAGCTACAAGCAACCTGATGGGCAGAGCCAATCAAGAAAAAATTACCATTCTGCTCATACAGGACTATTACAAACACAAAAACATGATCTGGGGAGTACCATCAAAAAGATGGCAAATCTTCGAAAGTAAAAATAACACAGCAGCAATAATAATAACAAGACCGGACATAGAAGCACTACACTCATATACAGATGAAAACTCCAGCTTCACAAACATAACCACAACAACAGGACACATCACCATCGGATCGATATATTCAAAACCAACATCAGACATAACACAAGACATGAAATGGATCGACAATTACACACCACTACAGAACATCATAGTAGGAGCAGATCTCAACGCCCGTCTCTCCTTGTTGGGATACCTCAAAGAGGACAGTAGAGGTACCCTCCTAACATACCTAATAATGTCAAAAGGACTAATACTAATAAACGACACGGAGGCCCCAGAGACTTTTGTTGGACAACCAAACAGGAAGTGCTCATGTACGCCTGATGTGACGTTATGTACCGAAGATGTGGCAGAAACAATCCAATCCTGGAACGTAGACGTCACTAATGATAGCCACTCAGATCTCAGGTATATCTATTTTACAATTAAACTCCAAACAAAAAAAATAGAATTAGAAAGATACAAAACTAAACACACAACTTTTAAAAAATTCAACAAACATATAAAAAATAAGCTAATTAACTTACAAACAAAACTACAAGACACACTTACACAAGAACATCTAGACACCTGGTTAGAAAACTTTAACGATACAATAACAGCAACAGCAAATGAAACACTAAAAACCAAAACACTCAAACTCTACCCAGAATTCAACTGGTGGAACAACAAACTAAAAACACACAGAAACAAAATTTCGGCACTCAGAAAAAGGTTTAATAAAACAGGCGAAACTAAATGGAAAATTCATCTTAACAAAGAGAGAGCCCTCTATAAAAAACATATTAAATCAGAAAAACTAAAATCGTGGCAAACCTTCTGCACACAAACAAAAGATAAATTTGGCCAAACCTTCAAAATTGCAACATCCAAAAACATAACTAATAAACACTTTATACACACAACACTAGAGGACTCTCACACATACGCGACAAAATCAGATATCTTTAAAGATCTAATAACACATCACTTCCCAGTGCCTGTAGTCACACAACAACAACTAACAGACCTGACAACGGGAGAAGACGCACACTCTACATCCCCTCCACTATTCACATTTAAAGAAATCAAAAACGCAATAAAAGAACAAAATAATCTTAAAGCTCCCGGCTATGATAAAATAGACGCATTCATCATAAAATACCTACTCAAAAACTTTAAACACATAATAAGAGACCTACTAAATAAATGCCTTACCCTTAATCACTTCCCAACAAACTGGAAAATAGCCCAAGTAGTATTTTTCACTAAGAAGAACAAAGACCCAAAACTACCTACATCATATCGCCCCATCTGTCTCCTCCCGATGCTCGGTAAAATACTGGAGAGGCTCCTAAAACACAGAATAACACACCATCTAGAAAATCTAAACTATCTTCACCCATCCCAATATGGATTCAGAGAGGGCAAAAACACAACACAACTATTAAAATTAACACACACAAAAATAAAAGACCTCCTAAAAACATATAAATATTGCATCCTAATATCATTCGACATAAAGGGAGCCTTTGACAGCATAGACTGGCAGGTACTGGGAGAAACAATAATAAATTCTCCACTTCCCACTTATATCAAGAAACAACTACTAAGTTTTCTAACCAATAGACATGTAATAACAGACTACACAGACAACACATCAAAACGAAAAGTCCACCAGGGCTGTCCACAAGGTTCGTGCCTTGGACCCCTGCTGTGGCTACTCATAGCTAACAAAATACTAATAGAGTTCTATAAAAAATTTAAAAACCTTAGATGTTTCTGCGACGACTTTAACATGATAATCCATGCGAACAGTCGTCGCGATCTAGAATTAAGAGCAAACAAAAGAATAAAACTATTCCTAAACATATGCAACAACTTAAACCTCACACTATCTACAGAAAAAACAGTATACATAATGTTTGGTAACAACATCCTAAAAGCCCGCCCACCAACACTAAAACTTAATAACACTACAATAAAACAAGTAGAAAACATAAACCTCTTAGGCATAGTCTTTGAACAAAAACTTATATGGCAAACCCACCTCCAAAACATCAACAACAAACTATTATCAATAACATCTTCAATCAAAAGGGTTTTTTCGGCAAACTGGGGGGTGAATCGAGCATTCCTCAGAGAATGGTACCTCACCGTGCTTGAAAAAATCATTGATTACGGCTCAGAGGTGTGGTTTGACCATCTACGAATAATCGACAAGAGAAAAATCCAATCAATTCAAAGACTATGTCTCACATCCATAACAAAATGCTACAAAAACGTATCAACACCGTCCCTACAAATTCTGCTCGGAATACCACCGCTACTCATAACTCTAGAATATAAAAACATCAAAAATAATATTAACACGAAACAAGGAATCCTAATACACAATAACGAAATAATAACAAAAGAAAAAATAGAACAAAAAATCCATAGATATCAAATAAACCCAGAAAACCACATAAATAACTTAATAACGACAGAATCCATAATAAAACAACACAATACAATACACATCTACACAGATGGTTCAAAGATAGAAACAAACACGGCATGTGCATTAATAGCTTTTAAAAATGATATTAAAATCCATGAACAAGTACACAAGCTACAAAACAACAACACGGTATTCCAGGCAGAACTCCTAGCAATAATAAACACAATAAAATGGGCCATAAACCGAACAGAATCAATATTCCAAATTTTCAGCGACAGCCAATCATCAATACTAGCCTTAACTAACATATTCCCAACAATCCAGAACATATACGACATACATCAAACAATGAAACAAAACAAAAACAAACTCTTTTACCTCACATGGGTGAAGGGCCACGCTGGGAACAAGGGAAATGAGCTTGCAGACAAACTGGCAAATGAGGCTGCCAATTACTGTGATCACCCATTATCCAGAGACTTTAAACACCCAAAATCGTACCTCAATAAAATAATTAAACAAAGTCTCCTGGATAAATGGCAATATAACTGGGACCACTCGGAAAGTGGCAGACACACATACTCATTAATACCGAAAGCTCATTTCTCACTCATATGTAGCGACAGGGTCTAGATGTTCTTTCTATCAGGCTGTGGTAGCTTTCCATCATTTCTACACAGAATAGGCAAGAAAGATGATGACCTCTGTCAATGTGGTCAACATGGAAACCCGACTCACTATCTTTTTGGTAAGTGTCGCTACATGAAACATAAATTCCCACAAGACACAAGTAAAACCTTCCAACAAAACATAATGGAAATCCTCAAAGACAATACTAAACTTAAAAAACTATATGAAAACTATAACATTCTAAACGAAAAATACTCATTTATCAGATACAAATATCTAACTTAAATAAACTTAAAATAAATAATTACATCTCAAATTTAATAAATACCTGTGATCAAGACTGCACTATCAATAACAAATTGTAAATACTAACCGATAAACTGTAAATAAGTAATCAACTCATCTTAAACTGTAAATATTATATTTATACTCAAGAATAATGCAAATGTAACTTCAAGTAATAATCAAATCAACTAATATATATTAACCCCTTATAATGCCCACCCTCTTGCCAACTGGCAAAAGTATGTCAAATAAGATCTTCCATAAAAAGAAGAAACTCAGACAATATGCCATGTGGCATTAAATAATGCGATTATCTTGCCACTGGGCAATAGTATGTATAAAAGAAAAGAAGAAACTTCAACAATATGCCATGTGGCATTTTAACAACTTGTCTAAGTCCGAATGAGGACTTCAGAAATTGTAACCCTCAATGTAAAAAGCCAAAAATTTTTTTTTCAATAAATCAGGGCCGGCTCTGCCTGGGGGGTCTTTCGAAGGGCGTTCCCATGACTGAAGACGCTAGTAGTAGCTATTTTCCTACCTCAGGCTTTGGGGCTTGTCCCAACCATATGCCAAAAGCGGGTTCCTGAGGTGGGGGCTTTCAGTAACTTTCAGTTGGGACCGCTCACTTCGAATCCACCTCTGTCTGTAGGCCAAGCCGGCAGGGATTTTTTTTTATTATTTATCTTTTTTTTCTGCAAGGGTTGGTCCTATAAAAAACTTGTCAGTATAAAAGTTGTATATAACATAATGAGGATTTATAATACATTAAAGCGGATTTGATATCATGGGAATTGAGAAAGTTATGAATTTTTTTCTTCTCAAATCCCCCCCCCACCCCCGAGGCCATTTTTAATGATATCAAAAATCTGTTATACATAAATTTTCGGCCTTTTCCCTAGAAGTAACAATAACTTTAAACGGATTCGATACGTATCATAATTACGAAGTTATGAGATTTTTTCTGTTTTCACAAAAACTCCCCCCCCCCATTTCTCCCCACCCTTAGTTCGATTTTGCCCATTGACGAACTTGACAAGATTTTATGGCCCTTGATTTTATGTATCAGTTTAGAAGAGATTTGTGCAGAATTATTCAAGTTATCGTGTCCATAAAAAAGTGATATACATACATAAAGTTTTGAAGTGGGGATGGTTTTGGGTTCTGGGAGTCATGAGCGGCGTAGATCTGAAAAATTTTCCAGAAATTGCAACATAGGGGAGAATGTAATAGGTAGTATTTCTTACAAAATCTGCCTTAGGATATAATATATTTCTAAACGAGATTCAAATTCAAATCATTCACTCAGTCAATGGAAATTTTTAATGTTTCACCTAAGAAAGTAAATATCTTTTAAAAAATTTAATGAAATCTAAGAATTTTAACACGTATTAATAATGAACTCACATGTGGCCATACATAATGTTATTTTCAAAGAGCCATTATTTTCAAACGAATTACCGAGTCTTCTTGATTGATGCCCTCATCTAAGATATTTTACCTTAAAAAATAAAAAACATCCTGCTCTTCACCGGAAAGACTTGTATAATCTAATATCATTAAAATGCACCGCAAACGACTTTTCTTCATAGACCATAATCTAGCAGAATTCTTTTGTGAGTCCCTGTAACCGAACTATAATAACTACATACTTGATTAGAGAAGTCACCCGAGTTACTTGCAAGATCAATACACTGTCCCAATTAGGTTAGAACTGGTTCAATATTTCGGACAATTTTTGCATTATATATAGAGAGATAAGTATATAAAAGAAATTATTGCAATAGGTCGATTCCTAAATAAATCAACCTAAAATTATGGACCGTATTTTATTTTGTGACAGGTTATTAAGAGGTCTTTTAATTCTTTTTTTTTTTAATGATTTAATAGTATATCTAGATCTATGGTAGAAAACTCTTTACAATATATTTTTACACTACTGGCATTAAAATTGCTACACCAGGAAGACGGCACGCCACGCACGTGTATTTGCATGACAGATAACATGCTGTACAATGATTGTGCATATACAAATGATTAGCTGTTCAAAGCATTCATGTAAAGCAGCGGCGCATTTGAACGTTATTTTTGGGTAGGAAGGTTGTTGTTATGCCTCGTGTAGAAAGTAGAAATGCCTACCCGCACGTGTCTGAGTTAATCGAGGCCTACCGGAATTGTGGTTTATCCTACTGCAGTATTGTTGCTCGCGTTGGTCGAGATCCCATGACTATCCGCAGAATGTGGAATCGATGGGTTCATGACAGTCATGCTGAACGCCGTGCAGGATCTCAGGGCCCCCCCCCCCCTCTCTAAACGCTGAGAAGACAGCCATGTTATCCACATGGCCTTAAGGGATCGTACAGCCACGTCACGGACGCTGCATCACAGACAGGAGCGCCTCCAATGATGTGATCAGCGATGAACCTGGACGAAGGAATAGCTTCACGTCACATCGTCTTTTCAGACGAATCCAAGCAAAATCCAAGACGAATATAGCATCATGATGGCCACATCCGTGTTTGGCGGCATCGTAGAGAACACTCATTGCTAGCTTGCATTCGACATTGTCATACTGGCCCATCACCTGGATTGATGGTATGGGGTACCACTGGATACAGGTCTCGACCACCTCTTGTTCACATTGCCGGCATATTGAACAGCTGTCGTTACATTTCTGAGGTGTTACAGCCCGTAGCTCTGCCCTATTTTAGAGGCTTCTGTAACTCTACTTTTCAGCAGAACAATGCACGACCGCATCTTACTCGTACTCTCCTGATATTCCTTGATCAGGAGAGTACGGGCAACATGCGGCCAACCATAGTGACTGTCACGCCACCACTTACCAGTCACTGCGGTCGATGAATTGTGGCATACTGGTGAAGCTGCATGGACTGCTGTATCCGTACATGACATCCAATTTCTGTTCGACTCCATGCCTATGCGGATAAGTGCAGTTATTGTCGCCAGGTGTGCTGCTCTGGATACTGATTTCTCAGGATCTATACCTCCAAATTTACTAATAATTTAATGATCTGAACATTTATTATGAACATATTATTAATGAACATTTAATGATAAATGTTCTTCCCACTATAATATATTTGTCCAATAAATATCATTCTGTTATTTGCATTCCTTCCTAGTGTAGCAAATTTAATGACCAGCAGTGTGTTTAATTATGCATGTGTTTTTAAGATTTTTATTATCTTCACGGGTATTACGACTAAGAGGACGTTAAGAGGCTTCTTCACTCAGACGAAAACACCCGTTCGCTAATATTAATCCTATGGGGGAAGCAATTTATGATATCTCGTTCGCATTTTAATATTTTTAAATGATTTTTTTTTTGCATTGGATAGCTGAGGTCAATCTCTATGCACGCTCTTTTGTACTTTTTCGATTTTTGTTGCAGTTGTTTTTTTATTTATTGAGGATACTTTCACTTTTGAAACCGGTTCCGAAAGGGAAAGTATTCTAATAAAAAAAAAACTTGTTATCAAAATCGAAAAAGTACAAAGAAACGTGCATAGAGATTTACCTTAGCCATCCAATACAAAAAAATATAATTTAAAATATTAAAATGCGATCGAGATATCGTAAATTATTTCTCCCATAGGATTAACATTAGCGAGCGGGTGTTTTCGCCTGAGTGAAGTAGCCTCTTAAAATAAGGACTTTTGCAATTCCCTTGGAAGCATTCGTCAGTTTCCAGGTATGTAGAGTTAAGAAACTTTCACCGAAAGAAAGGGGACCATCTAAATGATATCGTGCTTCCCCTAGAATCAGAGGTTAATTGGGTCCTGATTCTTGGTCTAGTGTTAAAAAGTGTTGCAGAACTTTTGCACCAAGCTGAAGCTGTATTACATATCTATAAATCTATATCTATGAATTACAGGTGCAAATTTTATATATAAGAATATTTTTTGTGCCAGAAACACGTGTCATGTTACTTTAGGAAATATTTAATTTAGATACATTTTGAATAAGAATTTATAAAGTAAATATTTACTTTTGTTCTTATGCATTTATTTATTCTTTTTTAATTTTTAAAGTGACGTTTTCATATTAAGATAAATTATAGCTGGAACTGGAATTATTTTCATACAAAGGAGTAATATAAAACATCATTTAATGTAAATGAAAATATTTATGACAAAAACGCACATTTAATAGTTTATAAGGAGAGATGGTGAAATAGATCAGAATGTTAGATATTAAACTTTCCTTCTCTTCATACGTGAATTCTTGAATCCGACAAAGGCATCGGGGCATCCATACGCCCATCACAATGAAACATATCTGTGTACACTCTGATAAAGTTCAATTCTACATAAAGCACAATCAGACATTTCACAGCCGACAAAGAAAATAAACAAAACCTCTATTCCACCTTTGCGCAAAGAAAGGTAAGCCCCCAGAGACAATGAAACTATCTATTTCCGAGCCACTGGTTAGGAATAAAAAATTCCAATGATATCATGTAAAACTTGGGAAAGAATGATCTTTATGCTAATAACCTGACCTTTGTTACCATGGCATCAGCCAGACATGGTAAATGACTGACAAATAAACTATCTGTGAAGGCGTATCTCGATTGGGTCAACAATAACATTTTAATGCAATGTCGAATATTCAAATGGGGCATTCTGATCGAATGTCTTCATTTTGTGTTGTTGAAATCTTCTTTTAAAAGTTCATTATATAGTTAGATTTCCTATGAATGTCTCTATTAACTTTTAAGAATATTGCGTTGGCGATATTACGATGCATTGAAGACCGTGATTCAGTCACAAGTGTCTTCTGAATTTGTAGTAAGTGAGAGAACTTTGTGACATTTTGACTTGAAGGAATACCAATTGCTTTAACCGTAACTGAGTAGGTTAAAAAATAAAACATAACAGACGACGGCCGGCCTTATACTCAGAGACAGATACCTACCAAATCTGGCGAAATTTTTTGTCAGAAATTTAAAACTCTTACCAGAAAATTTTGAATAATAATTGATTTTTATATTAGGCTCATTTTACATTAATCTTTCAAAGAATAAAAAAATTAAAATATAAAATTGTTAAATAAAAGATTAAAATATAAACATAGAAAATTTAACATCTACCTTATCTCAAAACCTTCCACAAAATTAAAAAACATAGTATGTAGAAAAATAGATCCAATAGAACCTGATCAACTTTCCGGTGCTTATGAAATCCCATTCACCAAGGAAGATGGGAGATTACAATAGTATATAGGTATGACAAACAGAAAATTTAAAACGAGAATAATAGGACATATGGCAAATATCAAATATGACAGAAGAACTACTGCCTTAGCTAGAATACATAGAATAGAGCTGTTGCAGATTGATTTAAAGAACAGTAAAATAATTTTTCCGTCAACAGTTTATTTCCCATCCATTATCCGTGAATCCATGAATATATTTGCGAAACAATAACATTTGCAACGAATCAGCTTATTTGGAATTACCTAAAATTTGGCACGCGATGCTTTACAAATTAAAAAAGCAATTAAAATAAAAATAAAATAATACTTTTCAAGCTTCCCCGTTTGTCTAATTTAAGCACCTGCTTACATTGGACATGTGTTCTCGTGATTTATGTTTATCATTTTCAAAAACTTTGCGAGAATATTTCATTTATCATTTTGATCTGAAGAGTCGCAGTTTGAGCGAAGGAAACATACGTGGGTCATTCCATGGTAACTTACGTTACATTTTGAATAATTTTCTGTAGTAATTTTCGTAATATAACACTAAAAAATATTCAAAATGTAATGTTGATATGATTTGTTAAATAAACCTATACAAAGAAAAATTTAATGAAAATTACTTAAATTTAGTGCTATTTCTTGAACTCTGAAAATTATATTTAATATGGTAACTTATGTTACTGAAGAAGGAACGAAGTTACCATAATAAATATAATTGCCAGTGTTCAAGAAATATCACTAAAGGTAGGTAATTTTTATCCAAATTTCACTTTGGATAGGTTTAATTAACAAATCGTATCAACATTACATTTTCAGTATTTTTTTTTATGTTATATTATGAAAATTATTAAAGAAAATTATTTTAAATGTAACGTAAGTTACCATGGAATAACCCATGTCACCTATATTAAAAGGTATTTTTAAATATTCTGTGTTAAGTTTTTTTTCACTTTAAGCAATAACTACACTTTAATTTAAAGTTAACAAGTGATTTTATTATATTATTTGGTACCAATTTATTTTTATTTTAGTAATAACCAGAATTAACAATAAAAATGGATCCAAGTTTGTTTTATGGAAAACGCAAAAATGATGAATTGAGTTGTTTTAATATAATGTTGATGAAGTAAAATTTTAAGTTGTAACCAAAACGTGTTTTTTATTCCTTTTATAACTCATCAGAAATATAAAATTAGAAATTAATTTCAAAAATATAAAAAAACATGCTTTATCTAGGTGCCATAGAACAATATGTAATGTATGTTACTGGAGTGCAATCAAAATTAATATGCTTTAAATTTAGATTTACATATGACCGCTGGCGGTACACGTGGCGCTCAACGTGTTAAGCATAACTCAGAAACTACTTAGCTTCCAGAAATCTATTTTTATTAAAATATTCATAAGTTACAATACTGTTTTTTTATATTAATTTCATAATCTTTAAAGTCATATAACTGGAAAATGCGACGTGATAAAATATTTTTGATTACGTTTTCTGTTTCGACATTAAAAATACTCTATAAAACACCTATTGACTTACCCGTTACGAAAATCGTGTAGAGCTGTAGACTATTATTATTAACACTAGAACGAATGGAAAAGTTGTTTAATTTGGTCAAACAGATTGTGATTTGTTTTTAGTCCCTTGCCTTTACTTTATTTTATTTAAATAAAATTTCTAGCTTTAAAATATTTATTTGACTTGGATCATATCGACCCTTGTGGTCACTCTACTAGTGTTGTGTTTAAGAATTAACTGTTAGTGAGTTTTTCTTTGCATAGGTATTTGAAAATTTTCCTTGAAATGGTATCTCATTAAACATGCAAAATAATATTTCATTCAAATTCTATAAGTTGCTTTTTCTTCGTGATCTAAAAAAGAACCTATACCAAAATATCTATAAATAAAAATCCAAATTCATTATTATATGCGAAACTTTATTATATATGGAATTTATTTTTTTTTCTAGTTTTCAAAAAGTGATAAAAATACAGTTAGTTTGAAAGCCATAGAAATTTTTTTTACACTAAATTAACGTTATTTAAATTATTAATACACAAATTACGCCAGTGTTTAACACGAACTGTATATAATGCCCAGCTCATTTGGTATTGTTTTGATTTATTGAAATAAATTGCATAGCTGCCAACTTTTACGCTTTTTTCCTACCACTACAATTTGATAGTAAATTAACTGATGACTAATGTAAATTTACCGAGAAACTTTATTTTTACCGAGAAAATTATGTTTATTTTCTGTGTTTTTTGCAGAAATTTACAATAGTTTAATCGAGTAAAAAATATTTGGTATTTCGGAAAGTTCTTTCCGTTTAGGAAAATTGGTTCGTACCGAAAAATTCTATCACTTAATTATTAGACATCAATTCCGATATCTATTATCTAATAATTGACGGACAGAATTTTCCGGTACGAATTGGTTTTCCCAAACGGAAGAAACTTTCCGAACAATCCAATATGTATACTATATATATATTAAGAGCTATTAGAATATCAACATACCCTCAAAAAAGGCAGGTTTATGGGTTAGTAGTTTTCAAAACAAAACACATCGCCCAATTTCTTTCTTCACCCATCGTGGTTCCGAAAATTAACAGCTGTTGTCGACATTTTTTAGAAGTTAAATCGAAATTGCTTGATAAACATCTCCATTAAACCTTCTTTAGTTGTTTACCCGCAAAAATTGCTTGCCTGCACTGATTCACACGAAGTTTAAAATCCTGTTACAGTAAAATAAGGCAATATCTTCAAAAGAATGATGCAACTGAACTTCAATTTCAGAATATCATTAACCACTTAATCTTTAAAAATAACTTATGCTTAACAGTTTAAAAATTTAAAATGGGTGAAAATAGCTATTTGTAGATTGAAATATCGTTATCAGGTACGTTACTGTTTTTATAATCATGTTTCCAGAAAACGTAACAATGACTTGCGTTTAATATAGTGGTTTGGACGCAGTTATTTGGAAATAAGTCTTGTAGACGTAAGAATAAACAAGTGGGTAAGTGTGATCGAAGATCGCACAAAGGGTTTCGTTTAATATTCCTTTCAAAACACTTTGTCCTTTCTTTAAAAAATCCAAATAAATTTCATTAAAAAAGTCATGTTTTTTATAAAGTAAAAATATACCGGTCTATTTTTCTCGTTTTTTCGAAAATCTGAACCGGTTCGATAGCGGGCGAAGCTCGCTATTAAACTCTGTCATAATAATATCTTTCATGTGGACTAAATGCATTATTAAAAAAAAAATCAATTTCAAAATTAATCATGTTGTATAGAGACCTTTAAAATGTTAAAATATGCCAATATTTCCATAATCGGGTTTTTATCATGACTCAATAGGTTCCTCAAACTTATATATTTACTATTCTCTATTACTCATATTGATACTCTCTTTGTAATATTCTCAAACATTTGAAAAATCCATTATGACGTCAGATTATTTTTCTTTAAAATTAAAAATCACGTTTTATTAAGCTGCTTTCTGTATTTACAACATACTCATACTTCTTGTATTATTGAGAAATGTTTGAAAATTTCTGTTATATTACCAATACGACGTCTTATTAATCTTTTTGTTTCAATTGATGAAACTTTTTATTTCATTTTCATTTTTCACGTAGAAATCTTATAATAGAAAATTAATTATTGCAGAAAGAATTTTATTGTGGATTTTTAATTGGTGGCAACTGCTATAACAAAAAATGTTTAAATTTAATAGGAAAAGGCTGTTAGATTTTTGTTTTTTTACCTCTATATATTAAAATAATACGATTTTTTCAAATTTTATGATTTTGAGCTTCATAGTAGGTATTTAGCTATAAATACACAAATTTTCATGCCTGTAAGTTATATAGTTTCAGAGAACCGGCTTAGTGACGGACTGACAACGAAGCGGGAGTAATATGGTTTCGTGAGATGATCGAAACCCTAAAAAAAATCTTTTATTTGAAAAATTTGACGCCATGTTACTTCAGCTGTTTTAACCCTTAATTGCATAGTTATGTAATTTCCATCACTTTTTATTTAACTTTTAAGAAATAAATCAACTTCTTCGCCACCACTTTATTTATATAGAAATATTAATCCAGAAAATTTCCCGTGAACTATGTTGCTGAACAAAGTTAAAAATCTATATTAAAATTTCTGGTGTCTAATATTTAATATATGTATAAAAAAACACAATTGTAAAAGAAAAACTCATGCAAAGAAGGATTAATTTTAATTAAACGTACGAAAACGTACAATGAAAAAATAAAATTACGCCCCTGACTAATTCTGCTTCAAATCTTCGTATAAAACAATACCAGTTAAAGTAATAACATTTAGATTTTGAATATCAATACAATACCTAATTTTTATAAAAAATATTTTTACTCTACGTTCTAATTTATGCTCAAACAGTCATTCAGGCCAAAAATTTTGGAATTAAAATGGGTTAAAGTTTTGACCTTCTACTATTAAATTACTTTTACTCATTTTTACATATATATTTTCTAAAATAATAATCTTATCATGTGACTTTTTCCCTTGTTATGATCATAATTTTATGTTATGAAATTAATAATCGAAAAAATCATCAGTTACAACCTATGAAATTTTCTACTGCTTTGGATTTATACACGTTATTGCTTCATACACAAGTATACAAAATTTCAACCTTTTCGCATGAAAAACTTTTTTAGTTATCCCTAAAGAATGCTATCATAACACAGGCTTAGGGAAGGATGTAAACGTTGAAATAGTGAAGGATTTGATATAAATTATAATACAACGTATAATTAATATTTTTCATCACAGAAAATTTAGAAATTTTTTCATGTAGTTTCGGCTGCTTTTGCGATAAAAGCAAATTGCATAAATTGCATAAATTGCCAAAAATATTGTAAATTTTATTATTATGATTAATAATAAGTATTATTTGACTGCAATAAGTTGACTTGTGACTTACGTAATTTTAGATTAATTTATTCGTTGATATGGCAGGGTTGCATCTGACAAATCTTTTTTTACTGTTTTGTCTACCACTAATTCAAAACAATAATCTTCAACGATTTCTACTATGGAGTTAGATTATTTTTCTTTAGAAATAGTGATAGGCAAAATAATAAAAATATAATCGGCAGTGGGAGCCATGATCTGGTGACAACTAGAATTATAAACTAATATAACCTAAAATAAAGTAAAACTAATATAACCAAATATAAAATAAAGTGTTTGCCTTCACCACATAATCAATTTAGATGCTTTCTTCCTTATAACGCAACGGAACTCTTCAAAATCACAAGTCAACTTATCGCGGTCGAATAGTACCCGATTTCAATTTTAAGAGAACGCCTGAAATTGGCTTTTTATAAAGCAGTTAAAAACTTAAAGCTGATCGTAGTAACGTCATGAAAAATTCTATTTAGGCTAATTGAAGAGTATAGACTTTTTATTATTATTGTGTAAGAATTGGGGATTATTATTAAAAATATAGATAAAGTTTTTGTTGATTTAAATATAGAAATAACACAGGAAGCATAGAAAATCATATGGAAGTAGATGTTATTCTTTATCAACTGGTCCCGTTTTAACTTTCTACTGTTATTTCTGGCCGAATTAATGGGCAGTGTTCACTTTTTGCCCCAATAACTTATATTTAACATGTATATTTAGAATATATACAATTTAAGATAGAACAGTGTGTAACGTTCAAAATATTTGCCCACGGTAAAAATCTATTGAATTTTCTACTATGATACTTATCCATCGATTTTGTTTATTTCCTGTAATTAGTTAATTAATTAATATTTATCTTTTGCACAAACAATGTTATTTTTACATGCACATTAATTTTTTTTGTTTTAAATTCTAAATATATTTTAATTAAAGAAATATATTAAATTCTTAAGTACATTAATATTTTACTTTTAAAATATTTTGTCAAAGTACAAGATAAGAATGAAATTTTTTTAGTCTATGACGTTTTAGAGGACGAATTCAGACTCATGTCGAAGAATTTGAAATTATTTTTCAATAAAATACTTACGAGGTTTGTACCAAAAGTAACGCAAAATTTGGCATAAACTTTTTTATTAAGTGGCATACGTCTTTCTAATTCTACATGTTTGCAGAGCAACTCTTTCTCAATACAAAGGTACTCCCCAATATAGTCTCCATCACCAGTTATGTTATGATATAGAATCATATATATTTTATGTTTTATTCTAAAATTTAATTTTCCTATCTTAAAGTTTCTCTATGTGAATTAATTTCTGCATTCAAAATCTTTTTATTCTTTAATCCGAAAAGCAATCATTTTTCCTATCTAAAATGTTCCCAGATATTTCTTCGTAACATTAAATGTACGTTACTCTCCTGTGGTTTCAATTCGGAATATTAATGTACTATGCACATGACCTTAACATATGCTGTTTGTCTTTCTTCGTATATTGTGTTAAATGCAGGCGCCGTTTTCATAAATTGATTGCTGCATAAGATATGCAATATCAACATTTTTGTGTTCGCTTCTAATAACACGTCTAACTTTCTCAAAACAACCTCGGTTTGTCCGTTTAAAATCACCAAAAGTGATAAAGAGCGAATTTATGGTGTGCCTTTTTTTTTCTCATTCAAAATTCTTAATATTGGTTTATCCCTGTCAAAAGTTTGACGGTTTAAGCCTGGCTGGAAATGTAAGGTTTGGCATGTTTACATCTAACGTGTTGGCGATAATGCATCTGAAAAGTTAGATCAGATCTTCTCTATCTGTTTAACAAGAAGGTCGATTATTTTAAAGGTGTAAGAGGACCACACTTGCCTTTCTAGATGTGTCGAAATGTCCGAAAATAAAGAAAATTTTCAAGTGAACGTCTCTTTTTAACTTTTGTATTTTTGTGGACTGTTTCCTATCAGGAGGGGAACCTAGGATTACAGTGATGAACACAAGTGTATTTAAAGATACGATCATTTTCTTCTCCGATAAGCATTCTCTTATCATTTTGCAGGCGAACTCCACCATAGATGTATTTGCGCCAACGTAGAAACCAACTTTCGAATCATTTTTGAAAACATTCAGGTGTGGATTGTTGTACCCATTTCTTACAGGCACATTCGCCTCGTCGGTGTCATCAAATTGTTATCCCAGAAAGTCTCTTCCTTTATAATTACTACCCTTCTTTTTCATTACAGGTAATTAATGGTACAACCAGGGTCGCCAAATCTGGAGAATTTTTTTAGTTCAGAAATTCTAACTTTTGACTAGAAAGTTTGAATAGTTATTTAGATTTATATAATAAAACAACCAGTTGCCGAACTGTTTATGTCGGTTAAGGGGCTTCCGAGTTGCAGACAAGTTTACGCCCAGTCTATTTTTCTGTAGAGTGTCTTGTATTAAATTGAACCGTTGGAAAATGTTAAAATGTAATATTAACTACAAAATAAAAGGACAATTAAAATAAAATAAAATTATTATTCAAAATTTTCTGGTATGAATTCGGAATTTCTGAATAAAAATCCGTCAGATTTGGCAACAGTGTTGCCCGTCCGCTACTTTTAAAAATTTAAATTGTTTCATTGCCACCACTTTTTCGAAATAGTATGTAATTAGTCTTGTTTTCATATTATTTAACATGTAATTAAATAAGATAAAGATTACTATTTCAAAAAAGTGGTGGAAATCAAACAATCTCAATTAAAATAAAAAAGTAGCAAGCAGACAACTCGATACACAACAATGCACACCTGGATTTTTTCAAAGAGGATTCAAGAGTTGGATTCAAAGTTAGCGCAAATGCATCGCTTGTTATATACACAAACTGAGTAGTACCGTTTATACTCGTGTATAAGTCGATCCCTTAATTCGAGAGAAATAAAATGAGAATTCCTTTCAACAGCAGCAATTCGATTTAGAAATGCTCGTATTGTTTAATCGAAGCGATTTATTTCGTTTTCCGTGATTAAATAAGGCAAAGAAAACATATTTAAAAAATGCTAGCATTAAAACGGAAAAACATTTTATTTTTCTCAAATTTTGAGGTCGGCTTATTCACGAGTATATACGCTATCTTTGTATTGAGAAAGAGTTGTCCAACAAACTTGTATAATTAGAACGATGAATGTCAAATAATAAAAAAAATTACTTTTGCATTACATTCGGAGCAACCCTTGTATATAATTCTGAAATAGCAAAAAAAAAAAAAAAAAAAAAAAAAAAACGCGGGAGTAGATTGAATCGAATTTTTGTATGAAAATTTTCTTTTGTTCTTGTCATTTTTTTTTTCATAATGGGATATTTATCTTATATAATAATGTCATATTTAATCTTTCTGTACAATGCATATCACCATTTTGCCCTTTTTAACGCTTCCCAACATTGCTGAAAAGTGTTTATGAATTCGGTTTGTCTGTTTGACGTATGTCTACCTATATTTGTCTTCTGTCTGCCGTCGGACCGTGCTTTAACTCGCGTAAATGTACTCGGATTGATATGCAGCTGACGTGTGTTATTGATGTTTACTGTGACTTGTTAGGTATTGAAAATGAAGTGTGTAGCATTTATAATTCATTTACAGGCACACTCAAAAGAATTACGTTACATTACTGTCTATGGGGACAATTTCTTTGTGGTGTAGTACTTAAATAATGTTACACTATTTCAAACATATCGAAATTTATATATATCACTGAGGTGCACTACAAGGTACTTTCTATGGAATAAGGTGCGCATAGCATCCATCGTTCATTTACAGGGACACTCAAAACAATTCAGTTACAGTACTGTCTATCAATAACAATTGAATAACAATTACCGGAGGTGCGTTTTTAAATGTGGTACGCGTTTTTAAATTTAACAATTTATGTGTATATTACTTGGTGTGTATAAATTTTATAGATCACATACAGAGCTGCATGCTTCCAAATTTGTTTGTTGACGGAATTTGCTGAAGGGGAATTTTCAACTGTGCTATGCGTTTTGTAAGTGAACTAAATGTTAGCATAACTATGTATTATAGATACAAATCTATAGATCAGATACATGGCTGCATAAGAATTCGGATACTATTTCGACTGTTGATGGCAATTGCTGAAATTGTGTTTTCAAATATGTTATGCATTTTCCAAATTGTTTATTTAGACAGTGTTTCCACGAAATTATTTTATAAGTAAAATATATAGCATTTTATTGTCAATTCCCTAAAAAACAAGTAACAATTTCATGGATCAAATCGCAAGTGGATCTGAACTTTATTTAAAAAAAAAAACAGTCATAGTACATTAGTAGACACGGTAGCTTCCCATCATTTAAAAACAAAATAGGAAAACGCTCCTCCCCAACATGTATATGCTAAAAAAACTCAGGAACGGTTTTACATTACATATAAGGTAATTGTCCTCTAATGAGACATACTTTCAGTTTCCATAAAAATGTCACAGTGAGACAAAATCTGAATATAATTTTGTTTGATCCCTTAAAGTTTAAACTATGATAAACTAAAAGAAAATTACAACATTCTGAATAAACACTTCTCCGTTATTAAAAAGGATCTATGATCCTTTTTCCTACATTTATAAAGTGCTTTTTAATAGAATATATTTTGTTTTTGAAATTTGTATATTATGTTCACATACTGATCACATTTTTGTAGTCATACTGTTCCTATTTCTGCTTACTGCTTGAACCATGCAAAATTACTAGTTCTGTTATGATTAAGTATTCTTTTCATAAATTTTCTAATTACTTTCTTTTATACTTTTTCTTATATGAATTTTTTTTAAATACTAAGAAATGTTCTCAACTAGTATTGTAAAAACTAACTTTGTACTAATTTTATTTTAATCTCTAATGTAATATTCAAAATCTGTACTCTAAAATATGTATTTTCAATAAACATTTCCCCTTGTGGAGAAAAGTTCCTATGCTTAACTGCTGGATCTCCACGAGAGGATGATTTCATTTCATTGTTTATTTAGACACTGGGCGGGGCTAGTTGAGCTTAAGCCGAAAGGTAGGCCTCCCGCCCGATTTGACTCTGACCTTGTTTATTTAGACATATAATATTTCACATTATTAAACTGTGAAGTTTTGTTACAGTATTCTGAATTCGTTGGAAAGTGTTTCATAATCTATACTTGACACATGATTATTCTATCTTATTTTAACAATACACTTGAAACCCAATCTTTCCACCCACGAAGCCTTAGATAAGGATTTCTGCTTCAAAATTGGTTGAGTACTTCTCAGGAACCGATTACGAGGCGAAACAGTTTGAAACCCTCTGAAGTCCATAGAACAACCGATATGTTATCGATTTTCAATTATTAGACAGTATAGAATGGCATCACTTGAGCATATTTAATTCCGCACCGGAAAGATTCACACGAATGACACCAGTCATAAAGTTAACCTCAACCGTAACGAGATACTTTTCTTCCACAAGCATCTGTAAAAGACATCGGCAGAACCATTGAGGCATTACAACATGCTGTCATCGTTGAAATAAGATGTCACCTTTTGCGAGATCTTTTTATTTTTTAGAGCAAATCTGAGAGAGACAATATGTAGAGAGGTATTATCAAATAAAATACTTTTAAATGTACAAGTTTAGTCTATGTAGAACATTAGGTTTATGACATTTTTCAACATTTTGAAAATTAAACAGATTAGTACATATCTGCTAAGCTTCCGGATTTTTTTCACGTCAAATAAACATAACCTAAATTTTATTTAATAAACAAAATCAATTAAAAATAGCACATAGAAACAGAAAACATTTTATTAAATGCATTATATCTGGTTCAAAATACACTGAAAAAAAAAAAAAATGCTGATTTTACAGTATTACACTAGCACCCCAGCTGCTAGTATTATACCGTAAAATTAACAGTAATAAACAGTAAAATAAGCAGTAATACGCTGCAAAAATAGATGCTGATTATATTTGGGTGCATACCGCTCATCAGGTGACACTGTCATGCTGTGATTTTCACGATAGCTATATCACAAAAACTAATGCAAGGAATTTCATCAAACTTAATATTCCGTTAGACCTGGACATACATAGATGCTGATTAGGTTTGGGAATGTACCGCCCAACAGGTGGCGCTGCCATGCTGATGTGTTTTTCACTATTCCCAGGGTAGCTATACCTCAAAAACTAATGCACGGAATTTCATCGAATTTTATAATCTGTTAGACCTTGACATAAATAAATGCTGATTCAATTTTGGCTTTGATCACTCTACAGGGGGCGCTGCAATCCTATGCTTGGAGAACGATTCCAAAGCGGGCCCACAATCAATTGATGCAATTTAGGAAACGTGGTTTGCAGTATTATCAACTTCATTCTTCTAACTCTCATACACTTTATATCTTATTTTCTATTATGCAGAAATGCACCAAATTTTATGTTTGAATTTAATGATGAAAAATATATATGTTGATCTAATTTTTCAATTTTATACCTAACAGGGTACGCTGTTATTCTTTTTTTTTTAATTCACAAAAATGGCGACCTTCCTAGGCGGATTTTCTTCAGCGTTTGTACGGTCCCTTGAATTTAATTACCAATAATTTCTAAAAGTTTTCTCTGATTTTTCATAGATTAAATAAGTCAAACAAAACTTATATAAAATACTGGTGTTTTAATTCAGGGGGGGGGGGGGGGGGCTAAAAAATCCCGCTTATGACAGCCTCCATTTTTGTGTCAACGCTCAGGCCTAGTATTCATGGGGCGGTGGCTAATTTTGCTTTGCGTGCTTTATTCATTTTTAAATTTTTCCATGCTAAAAGAATGGGTTTAGGTTTGTCATATACGAATATTGATGAGTTGAAATTTTACAAATTCATTAAAATATGTTTCAAATGATTATCTTTGATAAGCCCTAGTGTATACACAAAGTAACTTTTATGTGTCGCCCTATTACACAACTTGAGACGTTAAACGCACTATTTTCCACATGCTGTAATGAATAATGAACCGTGAATGTAAGTTACAGTAAAACTTGCAACAGCAGAATCGCAAGGAACCAGACAAATTTAAATTTGATGGTCATTAATTGAGTAGTTTGAACTGACAGACCATCTATCGCCTTATATGTATTAGAATAGCTTATCAGCAATACAATATACCAATTCACCAAGTTTTCAATACTTCATTTAAAAGCCTCTAATTAAAAATTCAAACCTTTTTCTAATGATACTTTCAAGTTGTTTAACGTCAAATGTTGTTAATCAAATCTTTAAATCTGATGTTCAAAACAGTCTAATTAAAAACAATAAAATAAAACATCCTTCGTAAATTCAAATATCCTGATTTTTTTTCTGTTCATTAATAGACATGAATAAATGGAAAAAAAGTTATAATAATAATAAATATTTATATAAAAAAATAAAAATCGTGATATTTCCTGGGATATTTTAACTAAAGAAAAACATTGCTGGTTGAATCAGACGTGTATTTTATCAGAATTAGTGACAGTCGAGTGAGAAATTCTAATCTATTTCTGATCTAAATTTTTTCAGAGCATTCATTATTGGATTCAATTTCATTTTCTCATTAACAATGGGAAAACATAATCTTCTGACATGTTTTAAAAATCTTAATTAATCATTCATGGAATTGTATCTGAAAGGCGAAATGAATATTAGAAAATGATTACGTACGAATTGCCTGACTTACGGTCCAATTACTTTGATTATAAAAAAGGGAAAGAGAAAAGGATTTGTAACACGCAATTCTGTATCAAATGAAGAATTCTATTTGAAAGAATGATTTTAGTATTATTTTTAATGAGTAGCTCCAGAATACTATAGCTTTCAGACAGACGAAAACCTTTTTTGCACTTACATGTGGTATCTTAAGGTGGACTGAATGTTTTTAACGCTATGTTGCACGGATTTTTCTTTTGGAAGAATGTTTTTCTACTCATATTTAGGGTGTGAGATACCAGAAATTTTAAAGAGAAATTCTTTGGCTTATTTAATAGCAGAAGATTATTAGTATATTTCATCAGGATTAATAACAATCGAATGAGAAATTCTAATCTATTTCTGATCTAAATTTTTCCAGGGCATTCATTATTGGATGCAATTTCATTTTCTCATTAACAATGGGAAAATATAATCTTCTGACATGTTTTAAAAATCTTAATTAATCATTCATGGAATTGTATCTGAAAGGCGAAATGAATATTAGAAAATGATCCCGTACGAATTGCCTGACTTACGGTCCAATTACTTTGATTATAAAAAAGGGAAAGAGAAGAGGATTTTTAACACGCAATTCTGTATCAAATGAAGAATTCTATTTGAAAGAATAATTTTAGCATTATTTTTAATGAGTAACTCCAGAATACTATAGCTTTCAGACAGACGAAAACCTTTTTTGCACTTACATGTGGTATCTTAAGGTGGACTGAATGTTTTTAACGCTATGTTGCACGGATTTTTCTTTTGGAAGAATGTTTTTCTACTCATATTTAGGGTGTGAGATACCAGAAATTTTAAAGAGAAATTCTTTGGCTTATTTAATAGCAGAAGATTATTAGTATATTTCATCAGAATTAATAACAATCGAATGAGAAATTCTAATCTATTTCTGATCTAAATTTTTCCAGGGCATTCATTATTGGATGCAATTTCATTTTCTCATTAACAATGGGAAAATATAATCTTCTGACATGTTTTAAAAATCTTAATTAATCATTCATGGAATTGTATCTGAAAGGCGAAATGAATATTAGAAAATGATCCCGTACGAATTGCCTGACTTACGGTCCAATTACTTTGATTATAAAAAAGGGAAAGAGAAGAGGATTTGTAAAATGCAATTCTGTATCAAATGAAGAATTCTATTTGAAAGAATAATTTTAGTATTATTTTTAATGAGTAGCTCCAGAATACTATAGCTTTCAGACAGACGAAAACCTTTTTTGCACTTACATGTGGTATCTTAAGGTGGACTGAATGTTTTTAACGCTATGTTGCACGGATTTTTCTTTTGGAAGAATGTTTTTCTACTCATATTTAGGGTGTGAGATACCAGAAATTTTAAAGAGAAATTCTTTGGCTTATTTAATAGCAGAAGATTATTAGTATATTTCATCGGAATTAATAACAATCGAATGAGAAATTCTAATCTATTTCTGATCTAAATTTTTCCAGGGCATTCATTATTGGATGCAATTCCATTTTCTCATTAACAATGGGGAAATATAGTCTTCTTACATGTTTTTAAAATCTTAATTAATCATTCATGGAATTGTATCTGAAAGGCGAAATGAATATTAGAAAATGATCCCGTACGAATTGCATGAGTCCAATTACTTTGACTATAAAAAAAGGGAAGGAGAAGGGGATATGTAACACACAATTCTGTATCAAATGAAGAATTCTATTTGAAAGAATAATTTTAGTGTTATTTTTAATGAGTAGCTCCAGAATACTATAGCTTTCAGACAGAAGAAAACCTTTTTTGCACTT
The DNA here is from genome assembly GCA_963931845.1 of Maratus michaelseni. NCBI lineage: Eukaryota > Metazoa > Arthropoda > Arachnida > Araneae > Salticidae > Maratus > Maratus michaelseni. The sequence continues at coordinate 212,190,695 of OZ007595.1, forward strand.
ACATGTGGTATCTTAAGGTGGACTGAATGTTTTTAACGCTATGTTGCACGGATTTTTCTTTTGGAAGAATGTTTTGCTACTCATATTTAGGCGGTGTGATACCAGAAATTTTGAAGAGAAATTCTTTGGCTTATTTAATAGCAGAAGATTATTAGTATATTTCATCAGAATTAATAACAATCGAATGAGAAATTCTAATCTATTTCTGATCTAAATTTTTCCAGGGCATTCATTATTGGATGCAATTTCATTTTCTCATTAACAATGGGAAAATATAATCTTCTGACATGTTTTTAAAATCTTAATTAATCATTCATGGAATTGTATCTGAAAGGCGAAATGAATATTAGAAAATGATCCCGTACGAATTGCCTGACTTACGGTCCAATTACTTTGATTATAAAAAAGGGAAAGAGAAGAGGATTTGTAACACGCAATTCTGTATCAAATGAAGAATTCTATTTGAAAGAATAATTTTAGCATTATTTTTAATTAGTAGCTCCAGAATACTATAGCTTTCAGACAGACGAAAACCTTTTTTGCACTTACATGGTATCTTAAGGTGGACTGAATGTTTTTAACGCTATATTGCACGGATTTTTCTTTTGGAAGAATGTTTTTCTACTCATATTTAGGCAGTGAGATACCAGAAATTTTGAAGAGAAATCCTTTGGCTCATTTAATAGCAGAAGATTATTAGTATATTTCATCGGAATTAATAACAATCGAATGAGAAATTCTAATCTATTTCTGATCTAAATTTTTCCAGGGCATTCATTATTGGATGCAATATCATTTTCTCATTAACAATGGGAAAATATAATCTTCTTACATGTTTTTAAAATCTTAATTAATCATTCATGGAATTGTATCTGAAAGGCGAAATGAATATTAGAAAATGATCCCGTACGAATTGCATGAGTCCAATTACTTTGACTATAAAAAAGGGGAAGGAGGAGGGGATTTGCAACACACAATTCTGTATCAAATGAAGAATTCTATTTGAAAAAATAATTTTAGTATTATTTTTAATTAGTAGCTCCAGAATACTATAGCTTTCAGACAGACGAAAACCTTTTTTGCACTTACATGGTATCTTAAGGTGGACTGAATGTTTTTAACGCTATGTTTCACGGATTTTTCTTTTGGAAGAATGTTTTGCTACTCATATTTAGGCGGTGACATACCAGAAATTTTGAAGAGAAATTCTTTGGCTTATTTAATAGCAGAAGATTTATTAGTATGTTTCAACAGAATTAATAACAATCGAATGAGAAATTCTAATCTGTTTCTGATCTAATTTTTTCAGGGCATTCATTATTGGATTCAATTTTATTTTCTCATTATCAATAGGGAAAATATAATCTTCTGACATGTTTTAAAAATTTTAATAAATCATTTATGGAAGTGTATCTGACAGGCAAAAAGAATACTAGAAAGCCCCTTTGTTGAATGAATGTTTTTAACGCTATGTTGCACGGGTTTTTCTTTTGGAAGAATGTTTTTCTACTCATATTTAGGGGGTGAGATACCAGAAATTTTAAAGAGAAATTCTTTGTCTTATTTAACAGCAGAAGATTATTCGTATATTTCATTGGAATTAATAACAATCGAATGAGAAATTCTAATCTATTTCTGATCTATTTTTTTCAGGGCATTCATTATTGGATTCAATTTTATTTTCTCATTATCAATAGGGAAAATATAATCTTCTTCCAGGTTTTAAAAATTTTAATAAATCATTTATGGAATTGTATCTGACAGGCAAAAGGAATTCTAGAAAGTCCCTTTGGGGTATGATCCCATATGAATGGTCTGACGTTACGGTCCAATTACTCCGAGTATATAGGAAGGAGAAGGGGATTTGTAACACGTATCAAATGAAGAATCCTATTTGAAAGAATCATTTTAGTATTATTTTTAATTATTAGCTTCAGAATACTATAGCTTTCAGATAGACGAATTTTTTTTTTTTTTTTTTTTTTTTTTTTTGCATTTACCGGGTCTCTTAAAGTGGACTGAATGTTTTTAATCAAACATTGCACGATTTTTTCTTTTGGAATAGTGCCTTTTTATACTCATACTTAGGGCTACGCTCAGAAAAATGACACTTTCAAATCTGAGTAAATGGATGTTTTCATTTTGTTTTAAAACTTTCTGTTTCAAATAGGACTTTCAATTCTGAAATACCAGAAATACTCAGAATATTGAAACATGGACATACGCAAAACTGTTCACATAGAGGTCAGTTCATACTCATTTTTGTAACATGGGCATACTCAAAAATGGTTAGAATCAGTTCAAGCTCATTTTTGAAACATGGCAATACTAAAAAATGAGCACATAGAAGTCAGTTCATACTCATTTGAATGAAATGCAATATTTCCATTTTTCAGGAGAAAAATAATTGTGGCGTTAATGGGTTAAAATGTGTCAAAAAAATTTAGTCACTTAAATTTCAATATCCAGGGAGCGCTTTTCATTTAAGAAATATACTGATAACAATCGAATTGAAAATTTGTATAATTCATATCTCCCCTTCCCCACATAAATAATAAAGTTGTACAATCTTAACCACCATCTAATTGACCAAATCTATCCGAAATCCCGTTAAAAATTCCCAATTTTCTCAGCAACAAATTAATGAATCCTATAAAAAGTATCAACATGCGTCCGAATCATTCGATCACTTGCATTTAAAATATCACACTCGTGTGATCTGTATGGCGAAGTGGATAAGGCGATGAACTTGTAACTAGTAGGACTCGGGTTCGATGCTGGCTCTGAGTAAAAGCGTAAATTTGATTTATCCTCCCATAATTGTAAATAGGACCAGAGATGGCAGCACTAGTGCTTTTATTCTAGCTGTTGTTTACTGTTGTTTGAAACATGGACATACTCAAATATGAGCATATGATGTTTTATTCTTGAGTGTGTACACGTTTTTTTAGAAATTGGTATATACTTGTTTAAAATTTGAGTAATTTTGATTCGGAGCCATTTTGACTACGCGACATACTCAGATTTGAGTATTTTTTGCTCAGTTTTGGAAATGTCGTTTTTAGAGTGTAGATAACAGAAATTTTAGTCTGTTCATACCCGAGGTATAAAAATGTGGAATTTTTTTTTCCCTCATAAGAACTAAACTGTTTAATTTTTTTTATATTTGACTTCACCCCAATATAGAACATTTTGCGCGTTTTATTCATAGCATTTATGAGCTCAAGATATCTTTTCATTCTAAGTCGATACTGATCTACAGCGACTATTTTTCTGTACATCATATACTTTTAAGAAAGGAACACTTAAGAGCCTACATCAGTCATGCGAAAAACGCGCAAGCTAATGTTAAGTCTATCGGAAGGTTCTTGGCAGATTTCTCGCTCGCATTTTAATATTTTTAAATGATTTGTTTTGCATAGGATAGCTGAGGTCGATCTCTAACGTTGTTTGTTTTTGCTTTTTCGATTTTGGTTCCAGTTTTTTTTTATATAAGGGGGCTTTCACTTTCAGAACCGGTTCCAAAATTGAAAATATCCACTTATAAAAAAAACTGTAACCAACATCAAAAAAGTAAAAACTAACAACGTTAGAGATCGACCTCAGCTATCCTATACAAAAAAAAAAAAAAAAAAAAAAAAAAAAAAAAAAAAAAAATCATTTAAAAATATTAAAATGCGAGCTAGAAATCTGCTAAGAACCTTCCCACAGACTTAACATTAGCTTGAGCGTTTCTTCACGTGACTAGCGTAGGCTCTGAAGGGCTGTAATCAGTCTCATCGAAGGTCAAATAGTCACTTTATTGTGTCCCGACACTATATTTTTATCACTGTAGCTGAAGGCTGTGGGAAAGACCTTTAGTACGATAACACCGTGTATGCTTACCTTCATATATACATACCTTCAGATTGGTTGATTAGTAGGTGGCGCTACGGTCATCTTTTGCACACGAAGGTTAAGCAGACTAGGACTTTCGTTTAAAGTGAAATCCGACCCATTACGTGCATCCATGACTGATTGCGATTCGAACCCTGGATCTCTTGTCCAGTAGCCAACGCCCTAACTACTGGACAAACAGGTGGACTCATACCTTCAGAAACCATTCCTTCATTATTTTGCTACACCAATGATTTGGATATCTATGAATTAACACATTAGACGAATAATAAAAGCATATGCTTTCTTGTTCTTTACTGGTTAAATAATTACAAATTTGAGAACAAATACCAAGCGTATGGTATTTAGATTATGTCATATTTACACATTTTATATGATGTATAATTATATGGCATATACAAGGTGGCCATGATTAAACTGACAGTACTCAGCGTGTTCTGTAGCACGATGTAATTGCGAGAATAGAGCCAAATTTTGTAGGATGATTAAACAAGACAGAGGACGAAAGATTCCACGGAAAATATAGTTCCAAAAGTCATCACTAGGGGATATGTGGCGCTATTTTTATGCCGGAATATTTCGTCATCCGTATTGTTCCATCATCCTACAAATTTGACTCCATTCTCGCAATTAGATCGTGCTACAGAACACGCTGAGTACTGTCAGCTAATTACAGCCAGCTTGTACATTATATTATATACTAATGAGGGAACCCCTTTTGGTGCAGCTCACACCTGGCCTTGAGACCTGGTGCATTTTAAAGCTCTATATTACGAAGTTTGAGAATGGATAAAATTTTTCTGTTAAAGTCTTTTTATTATTTTTTATTTTACAGCAGCATAACTTTCTGAAAATACAATTTTCGAGATCACTTATCGGGCTACTAACACAGAATTTTTTTTGTTTTTTGTTTAAGTAGTTAAAAATACAAATTAGTCAATAATAAGTATACAATAGTGAAACAAGTTTAAATTCCTTGAAGAACCTACGAATTTGATTTTGAAAAATTACAACATTACCAGAGGGCCCGTGCGAAGATTTCGCACTGAAATCTAATATTTTTAGGTACTTCTCTATTAACCTGTCGACCGCTTTTCATAACAAAAAACTACCGACAAACTGTAAGATTAAACGCCAAAAATGCAGTCCCATTTACTTGATGTCAGAATCATTATGCGTGTTTGTTACGTCATCTAGTGGTATTACATTCGACATTTGCGTGTATTTTTCATTATGTTTTACTGATTTAGTAGTTATTTTATTAATTAAAATAACAATTGTGTCCTTAAATTCTTATATTTTATTTATTTTTTGATATTCCAATGGCAACATTATGCGTGTTTGTTACGTCATCTAGTGGTATTACATTCGACATTTGCGTGTATTTTTCATTATGTTTTACTGATTTAGTAGTTATTTTATTAATTAAAATAACAATTGTGTCCTTAAATTCTTATATTTTATTTATTTTTTGATATTCCAATGGCAACGTTCTCCCGTTTATTTGGCGATAGTTTTTTGTTATGAAAAGTGGTCGACGGGATAATAGAGAAGTATAATTTTTTATCAATATGTAATATTTATTAGATGCAGGTTTAAACTTCTAAAGAAAAAGCAAGGATAAAAATATCTGCAAACAACATTTAGTTGTTAGTCAAGCCAGAATATCATCTAATTTATTCCATCAAAGTTAGACTAAAAACTGATCCAAGATTGCTAAAGGCACGCGCGAGAAAAAAAATTAACAATCGTAGTTTGACTGCATTAGAGGATGACGTCATCCGCTTCGGGAAAACCATGGGACTTAGAAATATCAATCTAAACATTTCAATTTCAATTTCGCTTTTTAATCATAAGTATAAAATAAACCCGTGCGGTGTTTTTTATAATAATTGCTATGAGCATCATATAATGTGGTATTTTATTTTTTTGGCAACAATAATTTCAGGAAAACCTTTCATTTCTTTCATGAAAACAATCCCGATTTAATTTTTCAATTTCAGCAAATTTTAATCAAAAACATGTTTTAACGATTTGTTAAGTGGGCTATGTCAGAAGCCTGTTCTAAAACCTTTCATATGGTATCTCATTCGTTGTTCTGCGTTTCATATTTTCTGAGTAAAAGGGATGTTGACAGGAGAAATAATATATATGATGATAATTGCATTTTTGGTGGCCCGAAATTGGTTTTATTGTTACCGTAGAATTTTCCCCTACAACGCTGGTGGAATGTCATAGTCGTCTGTGTGTGAATAAGTAATGGTTTCAATTCGTAGCGTCAGATTTGGCAACTTAACTGCCTTTTGGCGTGAAATTAACAATTAAAAATCCAATAATAAAAAATTCAAAGTATAAAAAAATATATAAAATATAATTTTAACAGAGAAATTTTATCGGTTCTCTAACTTTTATGTATAGGGCTACAAAATGCATCAGGTCTATGTGCGAGGTGCACCAAAAATGGTTACCTTGTAAGTCATGCCTGATTCAGTTTAAACATAACGATTTTTTCTTTTTTTTTGGAAATGGGGGGGGGGGGATATAACCGATTTCAATCCATAAAAACAAATGCAATCCTTTCCGATTTTCTCAAACTATATTGATATTCAATCAACATAGTATGTTTAGGTTATCTAAAGCACCAATTTAATGAATTTAATGAATTTTTTTTTTCATTTTTTTAAAAGCTATAAATCCCAAAACAGTAAATGGTATTACATTTCGAATTATTTACGATTAAATTCTGTTTTTTAATCTAATTCAAACCTAAAAAATAAGTAATTTTTATTCCATAAGAAAATTTATAATTATTTTTTGGTAAAGATAAAAGTGATTTCAATCAATAACAGCAAATTCTATCCTTACAGCTTTTCCAAGATCTTACGCTAACATCCAATCAACATAGTATTATTGAATTATCTAATCAAAAGCACCAATTTAATCAATGTAAAGAGTCTAAGAGATTCATATCATACTGAATTCTCCATTCGTACATTCGAAATTTTTGAAGATCGCAGAATGATAGTCATTGTAAATTTTAGTCGCCCTGTAGATTGTGCGACATATTTACGTGTTTTATGCCATTTATAATTATGTATCATGTGTCTTATAAAACCATGCCTAAATCAATTTATACCCATAAATGTATTTTAGTTATTGCATGATAATGTTTCAAATTGTCTTTTATCCAACTTTTTAAACTTACTTTAATCCTAAACCGTAAATGCATAGCCATTAACTGCCACGACTTTTTGGCACCATTTTTTCGAATAATAATCTTTACTCTGTTTTAGCGCAGAAATCTACGATTAAATAAATTGGAGATAACTGTTCGGAAATAGTGGTGGCACAAAATCGTAGCAGTTGGCAGCTATGTAAATACTATCTATCTATCTTACGTGACGTATTAGTTTGATATTGTCATTAAATATGAATTAATTAATTTCTGCTATTTTTATAATATATATATACATATATATATGTGTGTGTGTGTGTTTATACTCTTGTTTTTTCATTTGAATTTATCATATTTCTTTTCTTAGGATTACATAATTTAATTTGTAATTTCACTCTCTACTATTTGGTGTAGTGATTTCATTGTATTTGGTCAATATCTTATGTTTCAATGGATTAATTGTACAAAATGCTTATATATATATATATAACCATTAATGAAACATTACAGAAACACCAACAGAAACGTGAAATTATGATTTAGTAAGTAATAATTTATTGACAACGAAATTGTAACCCCCACACTATGAATATAGATATGAAATACATATTTAAAAGAAGAAGAAATAAATTAAAAATTGAATGAAATAAATTGAATGAATGAATGAATGAAATTTGTGGAATTTATACAGAATTATCAAGTCCCAAATGCATAAATACCACAAAATAAAATGAAATGAGTGGTTTCATTATCATATCAGCGTTAAAATTGCTAAAGAATATGATTTTGTGACGACCACTCATAGACATAGAATTAACCTGTGAAAAATTCTTAAAGTACAAAAAATAAATACAATATTAATACAATATTAAAAAGGATAGAAACCTTACCCATAATTATGAGAAAAAAACTTGATATTAGATCTTAAAGTACTAAAAACAATGAGATGAAGATGGATGTTGGTGCACAACATTGACTAGATATATATATATATATATAACTAATATATATATATATATATATATATATATATATATATATAACTAAAAAATTCTGGTTGCCAATTGGCAGTTGATAATCAAAATTAAATGAATGTGTAACATACGTATAACATTACCACTGCACTTGAACGGGTATTAAGTGAATGTATAACATACCACCGCACTCTTGAAAAGGTTTATAGAGTTCAAACTTAAAAATTAAGCCGTCTTAATTCCGTGGGAAAGTTTAGAAAGATAAAAGCTATTTCAATCAATAACAGCGACTGTTATCCTTTCAGCTTTTCCGAGATCTTATGGCAACATTCACTCAACATCGTGTTTCTGAAATGTCTAAAGCACTCATTTTGCCAATAGAAAGAGTTTAAGAAATTCATATCATACTCAATTCATATTCCCTCAAAATTTTAGAATATCGCACAATGATAGTCATTTTGTAAGTTGTAACATAACTTTGCCGTTAAATATACATTATTAACTTCCTGTTCTCTTTTCGTTGGAAGAAGTTTGGTAACGTAAAATTCACTGAACCGTGAATGAAGTAACAAAACTCTGACAAAATATCATCTTCTTACATGGTAATTTAGAATACTCAAAATATAATGAGAAAAATTTAGAATGAAAATGCAATTAACTTTTCTTCTAAGAATGAAGAATTGTAATAAGTAACATCGTTGTCTAGTTCGAAAGCTAATTACAGCGTACCAGGATTCTACGGCACAATAAAAATATTACTGCACATTTAACCCCTTGGCGACAAGTGTCACATATAAGGGGTACGAAATTCTTGAATTTGAACTACAGTCTTTCCAAACAGAAATTTTTGCATTGTATAATGACGGATTTTTAGCGATTAAATAAGGAGAAAAATTCTATTAATAAAAAAAAAAAATTAAAAGAATTAAAAGCTTGTCGCAAAGGGGTTAAAATCATGTATTTTTTTTTCTTAAAATACTAGAAAATGAACTCCTATTCCCGGGCTCCCACTCGGTCTTTTTTTTTTCTTTTAAGTAAAATCTTCTGTTTAGATTTTTCTCTTTCAAAATTAATGCTGAATGAAGAAATCAAAAGAAAGAAGACGATGAAAGTAGAGTAATCCCTTAACATTCGCGAGAGTACCGTTCGAGGAAAACCTCGCGAATGTCAAATCCGCGAAGGTTGAGTCCATTTCTCTGCAGTAAAAATGGAGTTACGTTTTATAAAATTTTAACGAGAGTGGCATAGCATTTCCAAAAACAAAAATATATATCTATTAACAATACGTAGAAGGTGAGTGTACAAACATATTCATAAATATGGAATTTATTCATTGACGGTAATTTAAATTAACTAACTGGAGAAATAATCACAGCTAAAAAAGCATAGCTTTTTGTATAAAGTAATTTTGACTCTCTCTATTCGCAAAGAGATGATAATGTATTAGTGTGTCAGTATGCGGTACAATATTAAAGTACGATATTTAGATACAAATAAATGTTTCAGAAAAGCTTTTATTTTATATCTAAGTGCAGCTTCAGCCTCATCTCTACGAGAATCCGCACATTTTAAATTAATAGATTGAAGATGTCGTTACCTTATCACTTCTAATAGCCCCATTGCAATGAGTATTCTTCTGTCATTATTCTGCTTTCCTACAACGCTCACTCCTGTTGCAGTTGACAACTGAAAATTGATTTGTAAAGATACTAAGAAAGCACAGGGGAAATAATCTTTAACCACTATAAATCTGAAAATGAAAAACATAATTAAAAAAATTCGTGAATAATCAAGTCAGATTCATGCGAATACTAAGTTTGTCCTCATTTTCATATTCGCGAATAATCAAAACTCGCGGATGTTAAAACCGCGAATGTTGAGGGATTACTGTAATTGCAAATTACTTTTATTTTATCCATTGAAAGTGACTGCAAATTACTGATTTACAACATCAGGGCATTCGACACATGTACTCTGCACTCATGTATTGCACACATTACCAGATATCCATAACGATTTTTGAAAATGGATTTTCACTGTTATGTGGTTTTTGTTTAATTGCTCATTTAGATATCTCATTTCATTGTATGAAAAAAAATGAAATTCATTAATTATTTTCTCTTGGTTTTGGAAAGTGTTTAATAATCCATGGCTGCATTATTTTTCGTTGTTGTTTAGTAATAACATTTTCCAAATGTCTTCAAAAGAATTTTCCCTTAGCAAATTATCTTATTAAAAGTGCACAAAATAACTACTGACAGAGTTGCTAGATTTCAGTTAATTTTAATTTTTGCCTTTCAAATAGCTACTACATTTTTTTTTTTAACTCAAAAATAAATTTTCCTACAAAAAACAACAAAAAAGATTAGGCAAAGATTTCTAATCTTTTTTTCTGTGATGCAAAAAAGATTAGGCAAAGGTTTCTAATCTTTTTTTCTGTGATGAAAAAAAGATAAGGCAAAGATTTCTAATCTTTTTTCTGTGATAAAAAAAAAAAAAAAAAAAAAAAAGATTAGGCAAAGATTTTTGATCTGAAATAATAGTGCCACACTCTTTGGAAATTCTAAGGAGTATACGCGCATTGCAAGTATGCAGATTGGTTTTGTAAAATTAAAATCAACCCTTCAACAACAAAAAAAAATATTTTAACGTCCAATTATTATTTTAGAATGGTTTGTGTTTGTAGGCCACAGGAGTTTCAAAGGAAATGGATACCAGATTTCTCCTAAAATAATGGTCTCCATATTTAAACACAATATTTCTTCATTAAATAAGGCAATAATTTCTTTACGAAAATACTGGTATTAAAAATCCCTGAGGTATGGGCGCCCTGTAAAGATTTACGGAAATTGAATTCCACTGTTTTTAATAGTAATCTTCGCCTTATTTAATCGCACATAATCTGCGATTGAATAATATGAAACTTACTATTAAAAAATATTGCTAGTAAATGTCTTTAAACCATTAAACCTAATGCTCGTGTAAAAACAGATTTAGGTGTGCATTTACCTGCAACAAATATGTTGAACTCAGTGCATTAATTATTTTGAATCATTCACAAAACCATTCAGCAGTTTAAAATTTATGCAAGTAATTAAATGCTGAACTACATCCAATTGTAACAAAAATATTGAAATAATTGGATTAAATACTCCGCATCATTCATAAAATAATTCATCAGTTTGAAATTTACCCAAGTAATTAAATGCTAAACTTCATTTAACAATAACAGATATGTTAAATTCAATGCATCAATTAATCAAGTTACAGATATAAAAATAGTTTATAATATAACGTTTTGTAGTTTATAGTACAATTAATACCATGACCTTCATATAAAAAACTTCTTAATTCATGATACGCTCTAATTCTGAAACGAAAATTAACATTAAATCTAGAACTGTGTTAGCAGAACTTTTAAGGTTTTTCTGCTAAAAACTTATTCATATATTTCAGGAATTCCGTGCCATTTGCACATAATACTTTACTCGCTTGTGTCGCTTGTTCTATTGTTACGATCCGTTGAAGTTACATTAACATACAAGAACGCAACCTATGCGTTATCTTTTACAATGACTCCAAGGAATATGATGAATCTAATGTTTTTTTTTTATATCACATCGTACACAATAACCTCACCTTACTAAGATTTTTTTTAAACCCTTCCAGGTTTAATTATTAGGTGACTTCGTAATTATAAAAATACGTAACAGCTATAGTCGTCGTCTGGTCCGTCAATCTGCCAGCATATAACAACGCAAAAACTACCCAACCGAATGGTTTGAAATTTAATATATATATAATCATTGCATAATTTTGTCGAGTCATTTCAAATTTTATGAAAATCGAATCAAAACTTAAAAAGATATTAATAAAAGTTTTCTTCATTCTATTAAATCCTATCATACCTAATTAATTCAATGATATCCCATGATAGGTAATGATTCTAGGCTGCCATGGTGATTACGCCCTATTTAAGATGGAGTCATATTATTTCCGTATTACGGAATTTAAAAACCGAATTTGTATTCATAAAATAAAATTAATATCTATAATATGAAAATCTGCAGATAAAATAATTTTTGAATTAATGCATTGTTGCATAAGAGCGCAACAGCTATTGCACCAAGATCTGAATGTTTATAAAACTAGTTATAGTGCGAACGCACTTCATTCGTCACGTTTGACGTACGATTTCCAACTTGTTATTTTTTGTTGTTTTTGTTGTTTTTGCCTAATCTTTTTTTTTTTTTTTATCACAGAAAGAAAGATTGGAAATCTTTGCATGATATTTTTTTCATCACGGAAAAAAAGATTAGAAATCTTTGCCTAATCTTTTTTTCATCACAAAAAAAAGATTAGAAATCTTTGCCTAATCTTTTTTTTTTCATCACAGAAAAAAATATTAGAAATCTTTGTCTAATCAGTTTTTATCATCTCAGAAAAAATCTTTCAACGATTAATCGCAGAATTTGTAAATTTTTTATGCGATTAATTAAGGCAAAATATTATAATCGAAAATTGTTCTAGAGCAGTGTAGAAAAGCATTGTATTGTACTCACCGTGATAATTGCCAATCTCATGTGAAATTGTTCAATTTGATACCACGCAGTTGCCAAGTCAAGTCTGGAGGATTTTTTATTCAGAAATTCCGAATTTTTAACAGAAAAGTTGAATAGTTATTTCTTGGTTAGTTTTTGTGAATAAAATAAAATAAAATTAGTTTAAAATTTTTCTGGTATTAATTTGGAATTTCTGAATCAAAAATTCGTTAGATTTGGTAATACTGATCCCATACAGTCCCAAAAACACTTTTCTATATAATTTTTCTACTTCAAAACGTGCTTATTTGGCATGCATCAAATTGAACAGTTTTACCTGTTATTTGCAAGTATGCATATGTTTTTGCAACTTTAATTACCGAAGATAACGAAAAATATTTCAATGACTACCACCTACCGAATTTTTAACAGAAAATTTGAATAGTTATTTCTTGGTGAAACAGAAACAGAATAATGCTTCAATGGGATACCCAGTTAATAATAACTCCACTCCCAGTTTATGAGTAGTGGTATATCACATCTTGAATAAAATAAAATTAGTTTAAAATTTTTCTGGTATTAATTTGGAATTTCTGAATCAAAAATTCGTTAGATTTGGTAATACTGATCCCATACAGTCATAAAAACACTTTTCTATATAATTTTTCTACTTCAAAACGTGCTTATTTGGCATGCATCAAATTGAACAGTTTTACCTGTTATTTGCAAGTATGCATATGTTTTTGCAACTTTAATTACTGAAGATAACGAAAAATATTTCAATGACTACCATCTACCGAATTTTTAACAGAAAATTTGAATAGTTATTTCTTGGTGAAACAGAAACAGAATAATGCTTCAATGGGATACCCAGTTAATAATAACTCCACTCCCAGTTTATGAGTAGTGGTATATCACATCTTGAATAAAATAAAATTAGTTTAAAATTTTTCTGGTATTAATTTGGAATTTCTGAATCAAAAATTCGTTAGATTTGGTAATACTGATCCCATACAGTCATAAAAACACTTTTCTATATAATTTTTCTACTTCAACACGTGCTTATTTGGCATGCATCAAATTGAACAGTTTTACCTGTTATTTGCAAGTATGCATATGTTTTTGCAACTTTAATTACTGAAGATAACGAAAAATATTTCAATGACTACCATCTACCGAATTTTTAACAGAAAATTTGAATAGTTATTTCTTGGTAAAACAGAAACAGAATAATGCTTCAATGGGATACCCAGTTAATAATAACTCCACTCCCAGTTTATGAGTAGTGGTATATCACATCTTGAATGAAATAAAATTAGTTTAAAACTTTTCTGGTATTAATTTGGAATTTCTGAATCAAAAATTCGTTAGATTTGGTAATACTGATCCCATACAGTCATAAAAACACTTTTCTATATAATTTTTCTACTTCAAAACGTGCTTATTTGGCATGCATCAAATTGAACAGTTTTACCTGTTATTTGCAAGTATGCATATGTTTTTGCAACTTTAATTACCGAAGATAACGAAAAATATTTCAATGACTACCACCTACCGAATTTTTAACAGAAAATTTGAATAGTTATTTCTTGGTGAAACAGAAACAGAATAATGCTTCAATGGGATACCCAGTTAATAATAACTCCACTCCCAGTTTATGAGTAGTGGTATATCACATCTTGAATAAAATAAAATTAGTTTAAAATTTTTCTGGTGTGAATATGGAATTTCTGAATAAAAAATCAGCCAGATTTGGTAATACTGATCCCATACAGTCCCAAAAACACTTTTCTATATAATTTTTCTACTTCAAAACGTGCTTATTTGGCATGCATCAAATTGAACAGTTTTACCTGTTATTTGCAAGTATGCATATGTTTTTGCAACTTTAATTACCGAAGATAACGAAAAATATTTCAATGACTACCACCTACCGAATTTTTAACAGAAAATTTGAATAGTTATTTCTTGGTGAAACAGAAACAGAATAATGCTTCAATGGGATACCCAGTTAATAATAACTCCACTCCCAGTTTATGAGTAGTGGTATATCACATCTTGAATAAAATAAAATTAGTTTAAAATTTTTCTGGTATTAATTTGGAATTTCTGAATCAAAAATTCGTTAGATTTGGTAATACTGATCCCATACAGTCATAAAAACACTTTTCTATATAATTTTTCTACTTCAAAACGTGCTTATTTGGCATGCATCAAATTGAACAGTTTTACCTGTTATTTGCAAGTATGCATATGTTTTTGCAACTTTAATTACTGAAGATAACGAAAAATATTTCAATGACTACCATCTACCGAATTTTTAACAGAAAATTTGAATAGTTATTTCTTGGTGAAACAGAAACAGAATAATGCTTCAATGGGATACCCAGTTAATAATAACTCCACTCCCAGTTTATGAGTAGTGGTATATCACATCTTGAATAAAATAAAATTAGTTTAAAATTTTTCTGGTATTAATTTGGAATTTCTGAATCAAAAATTCGTTAGATTTGGTAATACTGATCCCATACAGTCATAAAAACACTTTTCTATATAATTTTTCTACTTCAAAACGTGCTTATTTGGCATGCATCAAATTGAACAGTTTTACCTGTTATTTGCAAGTATGCATATGTTTTTGCAACTTTAATTACTGAAGATAACGAAAAATATTTCAATGACTACCATCTACCGAATTTTTAACAGAAAATTTGAATAGTTATTTCTTGGTGAAACAGAAACAGAATAATGCTTCAATGGGATACCCAGTTAATAATAACTCCATTCCCAGTTTATGAGTAGTGGTATATCACATCTTGAATGAAATAAAATTAGTTTAAAACTTTTCTGGTATTAATTTGGAATTTCTGAATCAAAAATTCGTTAGATTTGGTAATACTGATCCCATACAATCATAAAAACACTTTTCTATATAATTTTTCTACTTCAAAACGTGCTTATTTGGCATGCATCAAATTGAACAGTTTTACCTGTTATTTGCAAGTATGCATATGTTTTTGCAACTTTAATTACTGAAGATAATGAAAAATATTTCAATGACTACCATCTACCGAATTTTTAACAGAAAATTTGAATAGTTATTTCTTGGTGAAACAGAAACAGAATAATGCTTCAATGGGATACCCAGTTAATAATAACTCCACTCCCAGTTTATGAGTAGTGGTATATCACATCTTGAATAAAATAAAATTAGTTTAAAATTTTTCTGGTGTGAATATGGAATTTCTGAATAAAAAATCAGCCAGATTTAGTAATACTGATCCCATACAGTCCCAAAAACACTTTTCTATATAATTTTTCTACTTCAAAACGTGCTTATTTGGCATGCATCAAATTGAACAGTTTTACCTGTTATTTGCAAGTTATGCATATGTTTTTGCAACTTTAATTACTGAAGCTAACGAAAAATATTTCAATGACTACCATCGATTTAATAACTACTTATAACATATAATTTTGACCCAGAATTTTATTTTATGCTGTGGATCCTTTCTACTTTTTTATTTTTTGTCAAACATTCCGTGTTATTATTTTTATAGGACTGATGAAAGTCCAATTTCATTATCTGGAAGATGAGTTTTTTAATGGTAAAGTTTTATCGAAAAAATAAATAAAAATAAAACTACCATTCAAATCCATGCAAATGGAACCGTGGGAAATGACTTAAATATGAATCAGAGATACAACGAAATTACATAATGATAATAAAAATCGAACATCTTAAGTTGAACACCTTCAGCGGCAAGTTATCATTAGGGAGGGGAATCAGATATCCAAAAGAATTATGCTTTTCGTTAGATGATTTTTTTTCATTGATTGAAGGAATTTTGTTATCCATGTACGATTAAGCGTTCTTTTTTTTACTGGAAATTCCGTTACGGTTAGCTTCAGGTACAGACACAGTTACAGTGTGAAGAAATAGTTATTTTCATATTAATCGAATAGAGGAAAAAAGGACGAAGAAGAGTTGTCTGGTTCATGACACATGTTTGTCACCTTTTAGATTACAGATCATTTAATGACTATCTGCCATCTTAATTTATGCAAAAATCTCGGGTCAATGTATTATAATTATAATCAGGAGTGCAAAAATCTAGGCGCCAAAATTTAGAGGTGGGAATCAGCCCATTGGCGCCTAGATTTTTGCATCCCTGATTATAATTTTGCTTTTTCTATCTGTTATTATTATTATTTTTTTAATTTAAATCCCATTCCAAAATTTTATTTATTTATTATGTTTTGTTTTATTTTACTTTTAAATATATATTATTTATTTATTTATTACTTTTTACTTTTTTCAACACTTTACAACATAGTTGAAAAGTGTTTATGTATTCGGCTTGTCTGTCTGTCTGTCCATGCTCTAACTCGCGTTACACAATTTCAAACATACTGAAATCAATATATATCACTGAGGTGCACTACAAGAAGCTTACTATAGAATATGGTGTGCACAGCACTTACCTATAGTTGCTTTACAGAGACACGCAAAAGAATTCCGTTACATTACGTTTAGGTTTATTTTAATAAGGTTTCACTATTTCAAACACATTGAAATTGATATATATCACCAATGGGCATTACAAGAGGCTTACTATAGAATATAGTGTGCATGTGCATAGATTGAACTCGAGCCTGCCCAAACCCCGAGACTGATCTAAAAATCGAGCCCGTTTCATCTCCATCTCTTACGTGAGCGACACATTGCGTCACTTATAAGTGTTTTGATACAAAAGAAGGCAAAATATTGGAGATGGAAGGAAAAGGAAAGGGTAATTTAGGGTTCGTTTTTCGGACGCGCTATTGCACTGGGCTCAGAAGAGCAGTATTTATGAGCTCCGGTGAATTCTGGCCAATACTTAAATATTTACTAAAAACAGAGAAGTACCGGAGCTGAGCTCCGGTGGGCTCCAGCGCAAATTAAGCCAAGGTTCATGGCTATAAATAAACAAGTAAAAAAATAAATAATAATTAGTCTATTGAATGCTACATTATGCTATTTCATTTTTAACTTTCAAAATACATAGTGTAAGGAAAGTACACTCTAAAAAATAAATGCGTAAATTTAGACATTAAAACAGGTATACTGATGATAGAAAAACGATTTGTCATTATGTGTAAAGTGGCGTGTAATTACATTCCTGGTGTGTCAATTTAAAAATACACACTGCCCTGTGTATTTTGATGATATTTCTATCGCCTGTGTATTCCTTTGTTTTTTATGACCTGTGTATTTTCTCTTTAAGCTGCTGAAATGTGTAAAACGTTAACACATAACTCTGAAATACACAGTTTAATGTGAAATTCAAAACACACACTGTCCTGTGTATTTTGATGATATTTCTACCTTCTTCCTCTTGTGTATTCCTTTGGTTTTGATGACCTGTGTATTTTCACTTTAAGCTGCTTAAATGTATAAAACATTAACACATAGCTCTGCAATACACAGCTTAATGTGAAATTCAAAACACACACTATCCTGTGTATTTTGATGATATTTATACCTCCTATGTATTCCTTTGTTTTTGATGACGTGTGTATTTTCACTTTAAGCTGCTGAAATGTGTAAAACGTTAACATATAGCTCTAAAATACACAGTTTAATGTGAAAATTGCACATAAGTACACACATTTCTGTGACATATACAAAACGACAGATTTTTGTGTACATTGCTTAACCTTATAGTTTGGGTTGTAAATTATGAACTAAATATTTTATGGTCGCAAAATAAAATTGCATAAAGATCAAACTCACACGCTTTGTGTGTTTGTTCTCTTTCTAGCAGATTTGTTTTAAGACCACAAAACAGTGTACCCACAATTTACAAGAAACAGGATCGTCTGTAATTATATTTAATGCATGAAATCTTCCTGTTACAGTTGTTTTGGGGTACTAAAATCGTACAGTCACAATTTATGCATAGAACCTGTATTAATTTGGATAAATACACTGTAAAAAAAATCGTTAAAGGGAGCCCAAGACACAAAAATCTTCACATTTTTTTAAAAATATTTTATTGTATTACAAAATTTTCCGCTTTGTTTCGCTTAAAATGACATTTAAATCATGGTTCTATCTTAATTAGAACAGGATATATTATTTTTTTGTTTCCAAAATCTTGCTTTCAAGTAGTGGTTGTCATGGAAACATATTTGCGTTATTCTGCATAACGGGTTTTTCAACAATTCTCGTCTTTAAATTGTCATAAGTCACGAACCGTTAAAGATAAATGGTCTAAACTTGGAACATGTTTTTTTTTTTCTTTTTTTTTTCCCCAATTACGTTATTTTATTTTTGATTCAGCAAATTTGAAATAAAAAAAATATTTACTTTTGAAAATATGATCTTTTAAAAATAAGTTTCATCATTTTTTTAAATTTTTACTTTAAATATTTAAATTTTTTTATATCAATATTTAATTGCCTGTATAATCTGGATTATACAGGTATAAACAAATTATATGGTTACTAGTAGTTACTATATAATAGTAACTACTAGTAACTATAGTTACTAGTAACTAGTTTAGTTACTAGTAACTAGATTAGTTACTATATAGTAACTAATATATACAGCGGTGGAAAAAATTATAAAGCCACTTGAAAATATGATATAATTAAAAAACAAAATATAGAACATTTATGAAATTTCATATATATATATATATTATATGCTACAAGGAAGTAAAGAAAAAAATAAATTCATTAATAACTACATTAATAAAAGATTAATAGACTTAAGAAAATTTTCTGTACAAAGAAAGTTGGAAATAATTATAAAGTCGATACATGTATTTCATCAATAATCGATGTGAGACCCATTTTTTTCGATGACTTTGACTAGTCTTTTGTTCATTGAATCTATCAGACCACACAAAGTACTTGCATCAGTATTATTCCAGCAGTTTTTAAAAGCATTCATTAAATCTAACTTTAAATTGAATTTTCGTCAATTTTTGTAAACATTTCGAGCTAAAATTCCCCAATGATTTTCTATTACATTCAGATCGGGTCTATGAGCTGGCCATTGAAGGCATTTCACCTGATTATCTTCCAGCCAAGATTTAGTTGACTTCGAAACATGAACGGAAGCGTGGTCCTGCTGAAATGTCCAGTCTCCTGAAGTTATAAGAGGAGCAAATAGGTAATAAATTATCTCCTAACATTTCTTGATACATAACCCAATTCTTTTTGTTATGCATGAAAACAATTGGAGTGGTTCCACAGGCAGTTAATGCAGCCCAAACCATTACCGAGCCACCTCCAAATTGACGCTTTGAAAAAATATCAGGCTCCTGTCGTAAATCATGCCAAAAATATTTATAGCCGTTGGGTCCATCGAAATTAAATTTCTTTTCATCGGAAAAGACAACATCTCTCCAATTTGTGCCTTCGGTTACATGTTTTCGTGCAAAGAAGCGAGAATTTTTGTGGTACTTAGAAAGAGGTGGTTTTCCTTTAATTTTTTTAAATTGAACAATGGGATTGTTACTTAAAGCATTTCTTACCGTTCGGCTTGTACATGGTAATTGTAACTGTTCTTGAATTTGGGCCTACGACATTTTTTGTCCGCAAACTGGCTTCCGGATTTGTCTTGATTGCCTTACAGTTAAGGATTTCGGCCTTCCTGTATGCTTCTTACTGCCGTAATCTTCGGGATTTCTGAGAAAACTGTTTACTGCAGCCTTGGACCTTCCTATTTTTCTTGCAATATTAGAACCAGACATTCCAACTTCATTTAAAGTGAATATTTTAATTTGCTGACCATCGGATAACTTTTTACCTCTTGGCATTGTATTAAACAAACCAAATACAAAATGAATGCACGCAACGCGTTTACATTTACCTAAACTTTCATGGCGACCTATTTTCTTAAGTCTGGCATTATGCCAAATGAGGCTAGAATCATCGGCTTTATACTTTTTTACAAGTTGTTTGTCATTGATTGTAAGAAATTAGCAAATTTATGTTCCCCCTTCCGTTTTGCCAAATAAAGTTTATGTGTATTATTGCAATGTTGATCATGCAAATGAAAATAGAATTTGCGTTATCAACAATTACATTACTTTTTGAATTTTGTAAATTTTTCTATCGGCTTTATAATTTTTTCCAGCACTGTAGTTACTATAGTTAACAAGTATAAACAAATTATATGGTTAACCATTATATTAAAAAAAAAAACCTCAAAATTCTAAGTCAATAAATAAAAATGTTTCTAAAATGTGTTCCGGACTCCCTTAAAATACGGAAATTATATTGACAGTCGTGCCAGCAGTACTATTTTCTTAGTTTATCGAATTTTTTTTCCCTCAGGCCTTCAATCATCACTTTTCAAAGATGCATTTATTTCAAGAGGAGTAATTCTCTATTTAATTCAATCCACAGTAAACAAGCAATACTTACCCGGAACGGGATACGAACGGATAGGGAACCGTGACTTTTCAGAGCACCAGCTTGACTATTCAGCAAGCCACGTTTTCATGTATTGTTGTTTATTGAGTGCACATGACTATACATATTTCTGTATAATATTCTGTCGTTACACTTGTACCTGCGTAATGTTCTTATACATATTTCTGTGTCATATTCTATTCTTCACATATTTCTGTGTAATATTCTCTCGATACACATGTATCTGCATAATGTTCTTACACATATTTCTATGCAATATTCTGTTCTCACACATATTTCTGTATAATATTCTCTCCTCCCACATACATCTGCGTAATATGCAAAATACACTAATTTCTGTGTAATATACAAAATGTGTAAATTTACAATAACACGTTAATTCGAGTAAATCCATACATTTTTCTAAATTTGCACACTTGCCTCAGATTTTGACGGGATAACAAATTACACACTTTCATTAAGCAGATAAACACACAGAAATACTGGTAAATAATTGTATACGACAAGAGTGTACATTTAAAGACAAGAATAATTTTACAAATTTATACATATACTTATGTAAAAATAACTAATTTGCGCATTTATTTTTTAGATTGTATTGTATTCCTGATTTGTACGCGTGTGTGTGTGTGTGTGTGTGTGCAACACTGAAACGATACTTCCGATTGAGCTTTTATTCGGCGAATATGTTATAGACTACTGTCGGAAGAACTGTAATAGAGAGATTTCGGCTGACAAATCGGCCGACGATTAAGTACTTAATCTATTTTTAAACCATTTTGCGAACGATTCTATTTTATAGGGAAAAGCACAATGGAAATGTGGCCCAATATAAGTGATAAATATTTCGGCGATGTAATCAAGCCTAAGTGGCGTAGAGGTAACATGTCTCTAGTTTTAAAACGGGAGGTCCAGCGTTCGAATCCAACCAATTCCATTGCATCAGAAATTTATATGTATTAACCCATTTTCGGCCAAAGGTGCGTAAACGCACCATTTCAATAAATACTTTTTTATTAACACTGTGACATATATATTTTTCACTAATTTTATTTTTCTGCTTTTTTTAAGGGTTCTGGAGACATCTATAAAATATTAGTAATTCAATTGAAGTAATCACTTTCTGTTGGGAAATATTCAAAATACGCTGGTTTTTTACTTGAAACGGTTATTGACAAATTCGACTTTTTGAAAATGTATAATTATTCCACTTGAGATTAATCATATGTTTTTATAATGGAGTAAAGTTGCAAGTTCTGTAAATAAAGTAAAAATAAAACAAATGCCATAAGAAAACTTAAAATTTTTTATTTAAATTTAATAATAAATTATTAATAATAAATTAATGATGGTAACGTCAAATTAAATAAAATATTATTTTTCATGCACGAAACTTTTTTGATGTCTTAATGAATGTAATTTAAGCAAATTTCAATGCAAATAATACCACATTTTATAAAATTTCTATGCTTGGCCGAAAATGGGTTAAAAAAAAAAACACTTTTTTCTTTTTAACTTTCTAGACACATACACCGGAGTTCAGAAAGTCGAGTGAATTCATCCCAATTGGTTGGTTGATTTTATGACGGCCGGTTATCTACATGTGGGATATAGGCTCTAGGGGGGAGTGCCCTCCATTAGGCTCTTTCTAAGGGATCCTAACCCATATTTACGGCAAGGTTCGAAGAAAACCACGAAAAACTCAAAACGGGATTCATCCCAGATTTTTTTTTTTTTTTTTTTTTTTAAATAGATGTAATTCTGAAAAATACTTCATGACTGTAGCATAAAGTTTTTCAAACATTTTCTTTTATTATTATTTAAAGCAAATTAATGATTTGGGACCACCCTTAGTAGTATAACACACTTCGTTATACTGGGTGCATACGGAACTTACTTTTGATACCAGTCTTTCCGAATAGTATTCTTTGCCTTATTTAATCGCAGTATTTTTGCGATTTTTCGAATTTTCTGTGATTAAATAAAGCGAAGATTACTTTATTATTCGGAAATGGTGGTGCGTACACAATCTTTTATATGAAAAGCAAACATATACACATACGTACCCTGACATCAATATTATATAAACTTGCATCAATTTTAACTATAGTCAAATTTGTGAGATGTTACCGTAATTTCGCGCGATGCGCTTTTCTTAGTTAAGTCTTTTTCAAACCGGCCTTTTTCAAACCAAATCAAATAAGTGCTAAGCATAGAACTAAGTCACATTTTATTTAAAATAAATTCTGGTAGGAAATCCAATATGTCTGAGGTGCGGCGTATACTCGCGAAACTACGGTAGTTCCTGTTTGAGGATCAAGCATATTTCTATAATCATCTTGAAATCATATAATTTAGTTATTTACAGGATACTAAAAACAGCATCTTTGTAATTTTATCTCGCCATCATAGGTACATTTATAGCATTAATTTCTGTGATCATGTTAATCACGTTAATTTGGCAACCATAATTATTACTTTTAAAATCTCCACAAAGCAAAAATTTTAATCTGTTTTAAACTAATGTTTTCGGTGTGCCAAATGTTCACCAACCCTTCACTTTTTCAAAGGATTAAATTTGGATGTCTCAAACAGCAGTGTTTAGTTTCTTCTGTTTAAAATGATCTGTGAGCCGAGAATTAAACAGGTTAATAATTCTACATTAAACGTGACAAATGAGGTGCGTTTGTACTATAACTAGTTTTAAAATGTAAAAAAAATCATCGTTATTATTTCAGTGAAATGAATTATATCGTCTGTTATGACCGAAATGAGCATGCTTTTTTTCTTATTATGTATGCCACGTACATCATATGCGAATTTTTTTTCGACACCAGACAGCACTGCAAAATTCATCATGGAGATCTTGCTTTGCGTATGATTATTTTCATGGTTTAATATGTTTATGACTCATGATGAACGAAT
Organism: Maratus michaelseni; assembly: GCA_963931845.1. Taxonomy (NCBI): domain Eukaryota; kingdom Metazoa; phylum Arthropoda; class Arachnida; order Araneae; family Salticidae; genus Maratus; species Maratus michaelseni. The sequence continues at coordinate 212,214,637 of OZ007595.1, forward strand.
CTCTTGTGTTTATTTACTTTAATGGATTGATATATTGGCTGTCAACCTAATTTCAACTTAAAGTTATGTCAGAATCTATACATATTTTAATGTAACTCATCGCTCAAACAAACTATTTTTTTGAACGATCTTTCTAAATATGTAACTTTTATGCAATTTTATTCGAAAAAAACCAAATTTGAATAAAAATAGTCTACTTTCATATGAAAAAAGAAATGGTTAGCCCGTATTTGTTTTCCTCAGTCACATGACTTACGTTTTTATCATATAGATTACGTACGATAAGATTTAATAGAATGAAAAAAAACTTTTATTAATATCTTTTTAAAGTTTTGAGTCGATTGCCATAAAATTTGAAATGACTCTACAAAATTCTGCAACGATTATATATATTAAATTTCAAACCATTCTGTTGGGTATTTTTTGTGCTGTTATATGCGGTCAGATGGACAGACGGACGGATCAGATGATGACTATAGGTGCTACTTAATTATATAATTACGAACGCACATAAAAAGAAAATAGAGAAAGAAAGGAAAAGAACCCAATCGTATCTTTCATAAGATTAATCACATAATCAGTTTAATTTTTAAAACATACCAAGAAATTTTAGTCATAAGAATTAGCTGAGACAAAGAAAAACAAGAAAGAAAAATCATGCGTCAAGCATATATTATGAAATTTTTTCTAATTTATTCCGAATAATGTAACAAAACTTCATCGTTTAATAAGGTGTAAGATGATACCTAAGAAAAAATTTAACAAGAACGAAAAATCATGCGTCAAGGATAGATTATGTAACACTTTCCAACACTTCCAAAATAATTTTACAAATATTTACCGTCTAATAAGGTGAAAGATGATATCTAAATAAACAAGGTCAAGGTCAAACCGGGCGGTAGGCCTAAATTTCGGCTTAAGCTGAACTAGTCCCACCCATATCTAAATAAACAATTTGGAAAACGCCTAACATATTTCAAAATCAAATTTCAGGAATTACCAACATTATTCGGAAAAATATCCGAATTCTTTTGTGCTGCCTTGTATAAGATCTATAGATTTGTATATATATATATACTACACAGAATGCTAAATTTTAGTTAGGAAACGCGTAGTACAGTTTAAAATTCCCCTTCTGGAATTTCCGTCAATAAACGGAAATGTACTCGTGAACTTTTGTGCTGCCCTGTATATGATATATTGAATTTATACACACCAAGTAATAGACAAAAAATGAGTTAAATTTAAAAACGCGTTCAGAAACTGAAAAGGTACTTCCAGCAATTATTGTTAACAGGCAGTACAGAATTTTTGTGCATTCCTGTAAATGAATCATGAAAGTTGTACACAACAATATTCTATATTAAGCCTTGTGATGCAACTTAGTGATATATATATATATATATATATATATATATATATATGTGTTTGAAATAGTGAAAAATTTATTAAAATAAACCGCAAACAATTTTCCTCCATAGAATGTAATATAACGGAATTCTTTTGAGTTTCCCTGTAAATGAACTATAAGTGCTGTGAACACCATATTGCATTATAAGCGTCTTGTAGTGTACATCAGTGATATATATAAATTTCAATATGTTTGAATTTGTGTAACATCCTTAAAATAAACCGTAAATTATTTTCCCCCGTAGACTGTAATGTAACGGAATTGTTTTGAGTGTCACTGTAAAAAAAACTATAAGTGCTACACACTTCATTTGCAGTATCGAAAATGCCATAGTAAACCTTAATAACATATATCAATTGCATGACAATCCGAATATATTTACGAGAGTTAGAGCAAGGATGGACAGACAGACGGACGGCAGTGTTATAGACATCCGGTAGACAGACAGACAAACCGAATTCATAAACACTTTTCAATTATGCTGGAAAGTGTTAAAAAGACGATACCTCTGGGGGTGCCAATCCAGGTACAGGTCCCTCATCTGGAATTGGTTTAAAATAAGGAGACCAGCTCTAGAAGTCTAACTTATCTTGAGGCTCTGGCACCCCTTCATTCAGAGAAGTGCCATGGCACTTTCTCTGACACGACAACAACAACAACAACAGTGTTAAAAAACGCATAAAACATTTAAAAAGTCAATTTCGGCAGTTACCATATCTATGGTCGCAACATTATTTTCAAATTCTTTTGTGAATCCCTGTATATAATATATCTATTTTAATATATACTACATACTATGCCAAAATTTAGTTCAGTTAGGAAACGCATAACACAGTTAAAAAGTCCCTTACAGCAATTTCCGGCAAGAAACGGAAATATACTTGAATTCTTTTGTACATGTCTGAGTATGATCTATATAACTTATACACACCAAGTAATAAGCAGAAAATTATTAAAATTAAAAACGCATATACCACAACTCAAAACGCACTTCCAGCAATTATCGCTCATAAACAATACAATAACCGAATTATTTCGTATGTCCCTGTAAATGAACGATAAATACTATGTACACCTTATTCTACCAGTAAACGTCTTGTAATGCACCTCAGTGATGTATATATCAATTTCAATGTGTTTAAAATAACGTAACATCATAAAATACACTGCAAACAATTTTTCCACATATACAATAAAGTAACGAAATTCTTTTGAGAGGCTCTGTAAACGAACTATAAATGCTACATACTTCCTTTTCAATAACGAACGTGTCACAGTAAATCTCAATGACATATATCAATTACAAGGCAATCAGACAACATGTGCACGAGTTACAGCTCGGACAAACAGACGGCCAGACAAAACGAATTCATAAACACTTTTCAAAACTAAGTTAGAAAGTGTTAAAAGGGTACATTTAAAAAATGAAGGACATGTAACTTCACAGCAGGATTATTAAATCATCGAAAGCCTTTTTTTTCATAATGAAATTACCTTAACATAAATATTTAATCTTTGGATTCAGGAAATAAATATATTCTTATCGTCGTATAATCCACCGAATCATGTTTCGATTTTATTGCAGTACGCTGTCACGACAATAATAGGAAGAAAAAAAAAAAAAAAAAAAAAAAAAAAAAAAAAACTTATTTTTTGAATTTGATTGAATTAATTGAATTTGATAGTTTGAAACGATAAATTAAATTAATTAGTCCTTGAATTAAAATAAAATTTCAAGGTATTTCGAAATACTGAAAAAAATATATTGTGATTTTTTTTTTTTTTTCGATATTACACATTACATATTACACAGGGTTCCCACAGGACCGCTTTCTAAATATTAGTATTTTGGATGTCAATTTTCCGTGGTAAGTTTTTACAACACTTACAGCAGAAATAAAATGTTCAATGTAGGTTTTTCCAAAATTTGCATGAAAAGTCTAAAAACAAGACTTTTCTTTGGAAAAAGTGATATTCAAAAAACGGATCGAACGGTCGCCGAGAGCACATATATGACACGTTATACTATTCGTCGCTACCATGTCAAACAAACTATCGAATATTAAAAAATGCATTTTTCATTACTTTTAAAAAATAAGCTGATTGTCACCACTAAATTTTAATAGTATTCTTCACCAGGGTTGCCAGTTTGGCATATTTTTTCATTCAGAAATTCCGAATCCATACCTGAAATTTCAAACAGAATTTATGCTGTATTAGTGATAAACATTTCGTGATTACTTAAAGTCAAAAATATGTTCTCAAAATTCCCGGTGCAAATTCGGCGTCTCTGCATAAAAAAGATGGCCTATGTGGCAACACTGTTATTCACATAAATTTTATTAATATGTTTTCTAAGCGAAGAATTCTAATAAAATTTAGTGGTGACAATCGGCCCATTTTTAAAAGTAATGAAAAATTCATTTTTTCACATTCGATAGTTTGACATGGTAGCGACGATATGAACCAGTACTGAGTAAATATAGGGTGTGCCAAAAGTCTTCGTACAACTTCAAAAAATTTATTACAAAAAAATAATAGGCCTACAGCAAAAGTAATTACAGTAGTACATAGAGTAACTTAAAAAGTTTTTTTCTACTACTAGTATACTTGTACTAGTACTAGTACTTATACTATAGTACTTTTCACCAACGCTGGCGTATGATCTTCATTCACCTTCACGGCATGGGAGAGTTTTTCTATTGTAACGGGTTCTAAATTCCCCAGTAGATTAACTTTTTTCCCACTACATTTGAGGTTGTTTCAACCCCATCTCTCAACCCCGCTCACAAAACAGAAGTGAAGTAGAGAAAAAGAGATATCTACGATTTCCAGAGAAACCACTAAGGGTCACTATGAAGGGCAAGCGTCTATTCTAAAAAAATGAAGTATAGTACTAGTATACTTGTACATAAGATCCTTTCGTAGCACGAAGAATATCAAGTCGATATTCCAATTCCATCCACATGCGTTTCAGCATGCTAACATCAACAGTAGTTACAACTACTTACTGTTTGTGAAGTTACTGTTTGGTAAAAGTGAACAGTCTCGTGGAATTGAAACAAAAGATCCAAACACTTGTAACTACTGTTGATGTTAGCATGCTGAAACGCATGTGGATGGAATTGGAATATTGACTTGATATTCCTCGTGCAACGAAAGGATCTCATGTACAAGTATACTAAGGTAGTAGAAAAAAAAAATTAAGTTACTCTATGTACCGTTGTAATTATTTTTGCTGTAGACCTATTATTTTTTTTGTAATAAATTTTTGAAGTTGTACGGAGACTTTTGGGACACCCTGTATAATGTCAATTCCAAGGCCCCTAAAGCTACGAAAAACTATAAGTCCACAATAAGATCATTAAATCGTCGGAAGCTTTTCTTTTGCATAATGAAACTATCTCGATATGGATCTTTAACCCCTACTTTCAGGAAATGGATATATATTTATTGCTTTATTACCCACCGAAACATGTTTCGGTTTTATTACTGTAAGCTATCGCAACAACAATAACAAAAAAAAAACTATTTCAAGTTCCGACCTTCTCAGTCCCTCACATTACTGACCCATCATTGTCCGAGGCCTTCGTTAGTTGGAAAATGAAGGAAACAAACAAACATCAAACCGTAAGTCACATTTAACGGCCACGGAGAAGAAAATAAGATATCAATATCGTAGTGATGACTCCTCACCTTACAATAGCCGCCCCATGGAATGAATGGTCAAGAATCTGAAAATCTTCTTTCATCCCAGTGTCCGTCAGGATTTCTGTAGGATTCTACGAGCGAGTTATTGATTTTTTATCCGTAAGTCATCGATATAGGTCATTCACGTGCTATGAAGCTTTTAATGCTTTCTATTGTTTGCTATAAGCTTCTTTACCAATGTGGTATGTTGAAGAAGGAGTATTAATATCGTTCATCTGGAATGTGGGCTAATAGTACAAGCCACATTGGTTAAAATAATAATAATAAAAAAAAAGAAAGAAAAAAAGAATGTAACAATACATTTTCAAGATTATGCTCCTTTGTTGAGTAGGTTTACTTCATGATTCTTGCGAGAAAAAAAATCTCTGAGGATTATTGAGGGGCTAGACGGGAAATATATCTATGAAGGTTTAACCCTTAATTGCATAGTGATGTAAATTTCCATCACTGTGTATTTAACTTTTAATAAATAAATCAACTTCTTCGCCACCACTATATTTATATAGAAATATTAATGCAGTAAATTTTCCGTGAACTATGTTGCTGAATAAAGTTAAAAATCTATCTTAAAATTTCTGATGTCTAATATTTAATACATATGTATAAAAATACAGACTTGTAAAAGAAAAACTCATGCAAAGAAGGGTTAAAACTAAATAAACAAATTTTAAAGTGCGGTAAACTCAATGAAACATACGTTTTATTTACAAAAGAATGCGTTGTTTAACGCTGTAAATTGCTAATAAAGGCTAAACTGCTTGGTGTTCTGCAACATCTCTTGATAATTTTTTTTTTTAGCACATAATCTTATTCGTATCTTCAGAGCCGCAACAGCCCTATTTGATGTCTGGTGCAAGGTAATTTCATGCGTAATTTCTTGTATGCAATTCAAGTAGTTCCAAAAAAATTCGTTAAAATACGTTAATTTGGCGTGGGAATGGCGTGGTATGGAAAATTCGCCGCTTTGATTTACGCTTAATAGAAAACTGGAACTAGTGAATTTATTTTGAAAATTTTGAATTTTATTTTGACGTAAATTTTGATTGAAAAGGATCACGGTCCATAAGCCGTGTTTTTGGCCCATGAAATAAGCCTAAACTCGATTTTGTTATACTGACTTAATTATTTCACTTTTTAACATTAGAAGGCTTATCCTGTACGATTTCAACAATAGTTTTTGCACTTTGATCGGATTTATAGGACTTACACAAGCTCAAAGTTCGTATTATTCGTAGTTTTTGATGAAAAATACACAATTTCTCCTAATTTTACCTCAATTATTTATATGAGCGCAATCGTGCAACACTTTCTTCTTTACATATTTTATAAAATACATCAAAATGTACAATATATGTAAAAATAAAAGTGTTGCAAAGTCGCGCTCATAGCAAAATAAAAAAATATGTATTAAAAATTGAGGTAAAATTAGGTGAAATTGCTTATTTTTTATCAAAAAGTACGAATAATACGAACTTTGAGCTTGTGTAAATTATATAAATCCGAATAAAATGCAAAATATATTGTTGAAATCGTACAGGATAAACCTTCTAATATTAAAAAGTGAAATAATTAAGTCAGTATAACAAAATCGAATTTTAGTCTTATTTCATGGACCAAAAACACGGCTTATGGACCCTGATCCTTTTTTAAAAAAAGCCATGCTGGACCACCCAGTGTCTGCCAGTCAATTCACAATAGACCTTAAGGTATAATAGAACAAATTCGTATGACCTGCCTTTAATATATTCCTTAATAATCACAGTTCTTTAATAACCACCGTTCTTTATAACTACCATAGTTGTTGTTTTTTTCTATTCAACGAAGCACGTCACAGTAATCACAGGTAGAACAGAAGTAAATGCAATCCTTCTTTTAATTTATTCCCCAAAGATATTATTTTTCTGTAACGTATCAAAGAAATAAATAAATGAATAAGCTAAATCAGCTTTGCTGAAATCGCCAAACACGGACATTGGCCCTTTTATATAAAGATATAGATGCATTTTTTAAATACTAATTGCTTGTTTAAATTTTACCTTGTCTTTTTTCTAGAAAATCAAACTTATTATCCTGTTTTATTTCTTGTAAAAACTTATTGCCCTGTCTTATTTCTAGTAAATTAAACTTAGACAGGGTAATTTTCAGTGATTATGTACCCTATCTTATTTCTAATAAAGCCCATTTCCTCTCGTTCTGTTTCTGCCAATAATAATAATCTTTTATTTACTATATAATATATATATATATAACTCGGGTTCTACTAAACAGATAACAGGACTTACTCTGTTAGTTCGGTAATTGCTTCGGGAAGGTTTTAGTGTATAGAAGAACGTTCTACGTTGCTTAGTTAACCCTTTGGGTACAGATTTATTTGATTAAAAAAAACATACCAAACAGACACACCAGAAATTTGGAAAAAAAAATTCTGTATTTGTTGACAGATATTGCCTGATTAAAAAGAAGCGAGAAGTACTGTTTGAATTTTCTGATATAAATTTGAAATTTCTAAAAAAAAAAAAAAAAAAAAAAAAAAAAAAAAAAAAATATCCGTGGACAATACTGATGACGAGTCTCAGTCGTGAAATGTACCCAACAGGTTAACACATTTACGCCTAGCGTCCCAATCTTGGGACGCTTTAGTAAAATGGGAAAAGGTGCATTTCACACCACTTTTTTTTTTAAATAGAAATTTGGTGTCTTATTAAGTTGAAATGCATTATGAAAGAATTGCTTTGAAAAAAAAAAGTTCTACTAAACGGATTTTGGTGACAGTTGCATTGTTAGCTAGAAAACTTTTCGTGGATGGTTTTAGTATATTAATTACGAGCAGGGAAGACCGAGCTATGCTCGGTCAAAATTAAATTTGAGTTCAAATATCATGACCCATGAACAAAATGACCCACTAATTGAATTTTCTCGAACATGTGACTTAGCCCAACAGTCTTCTCGTGCCCGAAAACCATACGATGCAAAATTTAGTGTAAATAGTCTGAGCCACTTTTAAGATAAAATAGCTTGACCCATAATGACCCACTATTCAAAATTTCTCGAACATGTGACCTAGCCTAATAATTTTCCTGTTCCCTAAACCTGTAGGATGCTAAATTTATTTCAAATCCTCTGAACCGTTTTTAAGATAAAATAGCTTGACCCATAATGACCCATGACCAAAATGACCCACTAATTGAATTTTCTCAAACATGTGACCTAACCCAACAGTCTTTTCATGCCCGATAACCATAGGATGTAAAATTTAGTGTAAATAGTCTGAGCCGCTTTTTAGATAAATTAGCTTGACCCACAATGACCCAGAAATGACCCACTAATAGAATTTTCTCGGACATGTGACCTAGCCCAATGATTTTCTCGTGCCCGAAACTCGTAGGATACAAAGTTTAATCAAAATCGTTAGAGCCGTTTTTTAGATAAAATTAATTTGACCCGCGTTGACCCAAAAATGACACCCTAATCGAAACCTCTCGAACATGTGACCCAGCCCAATAGTCTTTTCGTGCCCGAAAATGGTCGGATAAATTTCGTCAATATCGTTCGAACCGTTTTTTAGATACAATTAGCTTGACCATGACCCAAAATGACCCACTAATTGAATTTTCTCGAACATGTGGCCTAGTCCAATGGTTTTCTGGTGCCCCAAAACGGTAGGATGCAAAATTTCCTCAAAATCGTTAGAGCCGTTTTTAAGATAAAATTTGCATATATATATAACCACACACAAGATTTGCTCATATTAGAATATATGATAATTCTACGTTGCTTAGTTATAGAGCTATGGGGGAAAGTTCTATAACCAGGTGAATACGATTATGAAATACAGGTGTCCCTGGCTTAGTGCGATTTCAGTTAGTACGATTTTCAGTTAGTGCGATAATCTTTTTTTTGTTGTTGTTGTTAGTGCGCAAATCACGAAATGGGTGATCCCCCCCCCCCTCCCCGTCAGATGGCATTGAATTTTCAAAAATGAAATTTGTAGAAAATGCCGAATAAAGAAATAACAGTAAAATAATTCTATGAATCTTTTCAGAAATTAGAATTCCCGAGACTGCATTTGATATCTATATACCCATAGACATCATTGGTAGTATGCAAGTGCACCGAGAAATAGGAAAGCAAATTTTGTGTTACCACAAGATGTATTCGAAAAAGAAGAGTAGAAAACTGTGCAATTGGCAACTGATATGTTTTCGCTTAAATAAATTAAAATGTATGTAAGTATTAATTAATCAACTTGTACTTTTATAAAATAACAGTAAGGTTTAAATCAAATTATGTATTTTTTTTTTTAAATTAACCTAATGGTAAGTAAGCTAATATTAATAACTTACACTGCAAAAAAATTTTGTGCGCGGTAGCGTATTACTGCTTATTTTTCTGTTTATTACTGTTAATTTTACGGTATAATACTGGCTGCTGGGATGCCAGTATTATACTGTAAAATCAACATTATTATTATTATTTTTTTTTTTTTTTTTTTTTTGCAGTGTAAAGAGCTGTAGTAATGTAGAAGAAAAAAAAAATAAAATTAACTTTTAAATATTCTCGATTGTTACTTATTAAATTAGCTCACATACATACGTTAACTGAGTTCATGAAAATTAGATAAACTTTTCATAAAGTTTCAAATCAAGCTGTAATATGTACTTTCTAACAATAATACATAAAAACAATATTGTAGTCCATTATTACATTGCCTAATGATGTATATTGAGTTTTTTACAAAACTGATTATATAATACCAGTGGACCAGTGCGAGGATTTCGCAATGCACTCTACTATTTTTAGTAATATCTAATATTTTTTAGATGCAGGTTTAAATGTCTAAAGAAAAAATAAGGATAAAAATATCTGCAAACAACATTAGTCAAGCCAGAATATCACCTCATTTATTCCCTCAAAGCTACAGAGTAAAAACTGATCTAAGATAGCAAAAGGCATGCGCGAGGAAAAAATTAACAATCGTATTTTTACTGCATTAGAGGATGACGTGATCCACTTCAGGAAAAACATGGGACAAAGAAAAATTAATTGAATACAAATACAATATAATTTAATCTAATATAACAAAGTATACTTTTTAGGCTACACGTGAAATACCGCTGCTTCGATCGGTCGATCGATGTTGTCTTTCTCTACTAAACATTTCAATTTCACTTTTTAATCATAAATATAAAATAAACCCGTGCGGTGGCATTATCCTTTATCTTTTTTGTACTATTTTTTTTTTTATAATCATTGCTGAGCATGATATAACAATGATGATTTAATTTTTAATTAACTGCAGTTTTTAATCGAAAAACATGTTTTAACGAAATGTGAGTGTAGTATGTCAGAAGCCGGTTCAAAAACCTTTCGAATGATACCTTATTCATTGTTGTACGTTTTGTAAATGCATAGAAAAAGGGATGTTGACAACAGAAATAACATATATGTTTATATATTCAACTTTGGTTTTGGGGCCTAACAGCGCCTTTATTGGATATTTCTCATTTTGATGCTTGCTTCACAACAAAAATTTAGAAGACTGGCTCTTTTCCAATTTTGAAGATGTTCCAATCTTGATCTCGCGATTCAAAATATTTATAACTCGTGCATTTAAATCATGGATAATAATAGTGCTACAACGTCAGTTTGATGATCTTGCACGTACGTCATACAGAAAATGAAGTGTTTACACTGAAATCCTACATATATATATATATATATATATATATATATGCATACATACATATATATATATATATATATGCATACATACATACATATATATATATATATATATATATATATATATATATATATGCATACATACATATAACCATTAAATAACATCACAGAAACATCATACAACATTTAGGGGGGGGGGGATATTAAATTACACGTACCTGTTTGAACAGAATCGATAAATATATAGAGAAAAAATAAATGAATAAAATTTAAAACAAACAGAATATAATACAGATTGGGGGGAAAAATGAAAAGAAAATTAAAAACCTGAAAGATGAAATTCAAAACTATAATAAAATGTATCCAAAATTAACAAATAAAAAAAAAGTGAAATTTTGAAATATATAAAAAAAAATTGAAATTATTGTGGAACCATGGCAGATTTATCAAGCCCAAAATACCATAAAGTCCTCAAAAAAATGTATGATTTCATCTTTGTACGAACTATTAAGTTTAAATTGTACAAAATTTGGGCAATCATATATATACTAACTAGTTAAAAATAAAATATTTTTAGATGTTGACAATGTGTTACCATGATAAATAAATATACCTAATTCCACGAAGCAACTGTCTATTCGTTCAATATTTCACAATTTTAATAATTACAATTATCAATACAATTTTTATAAGCTAATATGTAAAGTAAAGATAAACATTTCAACAAACGAACCAAATTTATCTAGATACCAAGACGATATATATAATTAATTACAAGGTCACTTCTGAAAGAATTCGGTCATTTGGTTACTACAAATATATTACGACTGTGCAAACGACGGAAATTTGCTTATCACTAAGTTTGTTTTAAGCAGTAAATACATAAATCAACGTCTTAAACCGAGTTTCAATGCTAGCTACAATTCATTTTAAATTAATTGTTTACATTATGAGTTCATCTGCATTTACATAATACACGAAACCTGCTTTCTGATCTAATGATACGCTATCGCTTTAAAGAGCTTCTAATGCTTTACTCTGTGGACATCATAGATAAGGATGCCACGGAATATTTCAGCAGGTTTGAATTTTTGTTCTGCTTTGTATTGTTCAGTAAACGTAATATACCGTTTTACATTCAGCTCCTCTGAACAATCAATCATTACTTGTTTCATGCTTTATAAGTTTTCTTTCTTATGAAGTAATGAGAATGTATTCATCGTCGTTGTGTCATTTGGGTTGGACTATTTTCTCGTTTTTAACTACCCATAGTTGGGAAATGAGCTTGTTAAGTCAAGACAATGAAGCACGCATACATTAATGCTGGCTACATATTTACCTTTTCTAATAAAGCGTGAGATCTTAACAATAATTATGTCCCACACTTTGATCAATGCTTGCGAACATTACGCGCCTGTGTGCAGGACCTGATTATCGACTAGGCAAACTTCCACCATTTTTTGAAGAGTAATTTTCGTCTTATTTAATCGCAGAAACCTGCAAATAAATAAACAGAAAGTTAATTTTCTTAAAAAGCGGTGGAAGTTCGTCTAGGTGGTAATCAGGCCCTAGTTGTGTGATGAGAAAATTTCTTTAACCCTATACTAAATAGTGATGCATCTGTGATATTAAAATTCCATCCTATACTAAATGTCTTCAGGTCTATGCCACCGAGATTTTTGAATAGCAATTTTCGCCTTATTTAATCCGAGAAATTAGGTGATGAGATAAATCACAAATTAAAGCTTAAAAAATAGGGGTACTTAGCTCTAAGTATGTGTATTAAAAAAAAAATGCAGCGTATAACTGCAGTGAAGGATGTTTCTGGAGGATTTAGAGAAAATCGAAACTTTCGGCCTGGTAAATAAATTATAAATTTAGCTGCATACAGGCATCAGACAACAATCAACAAGAACCGACCTGTGACGAAAATGATTCCAAAGTTTAAACATTCTTTTGAGTTAAGAAAAGCCTGAAAAGTGTACCCAAAATAATATCTCACAGACACGTAAAAATCGTGACTAAAAAATATTGTTCATATTTTTTAATCTTATCTGAATTGCAAATTGATGAGGTTTTTAAAATGTCATCTCTCTATGCAATGCTTTTAAATAAGGTTATTTATTGGTGAAAGCTTTGAATTTCTAACTATTTCTATTAACGTTTGGTAAACAAAGGCTTAAATAGTTTTAAAATGCAAATTTCACGAATATAATTTACATTCTCAAAGTTCATGACACCCCATTTCACCCGTTGGTGGCAAAAGCAGAGGAAAAGTAGAGTTTTCAGGATTTGTATGTACACTTAAGAAAAATTCCGTTTCCCGTTAAAAACTTTTATTGTGGAAAAAAAAGAGCTGAAGTACCAAAACACGCGGTTTACTTTATTATTAAAATAATCTGCTGATTGTAGTTTAACTTCAATAATTGTTCAGCTGTTCACCATTATATGGCGATATGTAATAGCCAATTAGAAAGAACAATTCTATGCACTCTCAATACGCTGTTGTAGAGCTCGATGGTATTCGCCTGTTTGTCTAGTGGTTAGATTCCTGACTATATATCAAGAAGTGTCGGGTTCGAATTCTGGTTCAGGTTTGGATGTCCGTAGTGTACCTTGTCCAAAGTTAAACATAGTTCCCGGTCTGATTATCCTTTTTTTGCAAAGAATAACTGTAGCCAGATTAATAGTTCAACATTTTGCCATAGGTTATAGTTAATGTTACCGCTTTATCACTTGTTTTTTTATTCAAAACACCTAACTGACACCTCTTTGCTTTATTTAATGGCAGACATTCCCTGATTAAATGAAAAGAAGATTACTATTCAAAAGTTATGATAGGTGATTTGGATTAAAAAGAAGTGTGCTAAATTGGCAGCACTGATTTGCGTTCATCATTTTACCTACTCATGGTTCAACTTACACAAGTTTATGGTTAAACTGGAGAACCAAATGTTAGAAAAAAGTTTCATAATCTTATGGTGGCAATTTTTTTGGTACTATAATTTGCTGAATTGTTGAACCAAATATTTAACAATGCATTTGAATACGTTGGGTGTAATTCTACTATACGACATTTAGAAAAATTAAGTAGTGTTGGGTTTATATTGACGCATGGAATCTACTGTGTCACGAAAAATCTAATAGCGAAATCCAGTCATAAATAATAATAATAATAATAATAATAATAATAATAATCCCGGAAACGGGCGTCAAAAATTATCTAAACTAATGGTTCCAAACGGGGGCGTGCACCCCACAGGAAAGCAATTTTAATTTTCAAAGGGAGAGCATTTCCACATTTGTTTTTAACCCATTCTCTGTGAGTTTATTTTTGTCACTTTTGGTAAAGTAAGCAATATTAATGTTGTATACTAAAAGTTAAAAGCTATAGATGCAGGGGCGTAGCTACCGTGGAGCAGTTGGAGCAAACTGCTCCAGGCGCACGAATCATAAGGGCGCAAAATTTGAAAGAGCGAAGCGAAATAAATTTTTGTAAAAATACTTGTAATTTTTAAAAAAAATTAGATTAACAAGTTATTATGGATGGATAATACTTGTTATGATCTCATATTCCTATGATATTTTACCTTGTTTTAGCTTTTGGATCTCAACTTCCTTGATTTGAAACACGCACTTGTATACTCGTTTAAAATAAATTACTTCAATTCGCGAAGTTTTAATTCACACCACCACATTGCCACCTTAAATAACTTCTCTAACATCATTCCAGTATGTCTGATTTTATTTTCAATTTTATCGACAGCAGAAAGAAGATTTTTTAACTTATTTTAAACGCGTAGATACATTTGATGACTAATTCTCGTCATACACTAACTTTTTCCAAATGCAAGATGCGAAATCATTCGAGTTAAGACTAGAACCTTCACATGGATCAATTATATTAAGGGTCTTCACCCTGTGGACCGTGTGGGTTACCAAGTTACCACTATTATATGGGAAGAGATGTGCGTTCCACGGCCCGATACCAGGACTGCCGCAGTCAAAGGGTTGTTAAGAAGCAGAATGCCACAACATCGATTTAGTTCTTTGGTCACGATATTAATTTATTAAAAAAAAAGTAGTGTCTTAATTTGATCTGGAGGAATTTATTGAACATCTTACAAACAAAAAACCGAGAAAAAGAATTAGATTTTTTTTTTCGTGTGGAAATTAAGCATGCATTTGTCAATTACAGTTTATAAAATAAGTAGACAGCGTAGGATTTTGGCATATGCCACATGGTCCCTGTTTCCAGGACGATTTTTAATTTAAAGATAAGGCAAATTTTAAACGAAGATCATAAGCATTTTTTATCATAAAGAGAGAAAAGGTTTTTCTTATAGAAAAAAAATTATCGTCACATGATTAAACGAAAAGGAAATGTTCAGCTTCTCAAATGCATGAAACTTCATGATATTACTTAGAATTTAATCTAAAATTTGACTATTTTTACCGAAATAAAAGCATGGTCATGCTAGAATGGCATTGTCTTTTTAAAAAACTTGATTTCTATGAAGAATTAATGATTAATTTTTGATGATTTTACATTAACTTAAAACTCCATTGTAAGAGCCCACTTATACTATGATTTTATTTTAATAAGAAACTTCTTATGCACGGAATTTTATCCAAGATATACTCAATATACGCAATAAATCTTGAAAATCATGTGAAAGCTGAAGGATCTATGGTGTAAAGTGAAATTTATTTAGAACTGAAAATAAGTAAAAGTAAAATAGAGTGTAATTTTTTTTCAAAAAGACTTTTTTTAAACTTGAGACGTATAAGAATAATTTCATATTTTTAGGATTAATATTGCATGATAAAATGAAATGCTTTGTAGAGAAAAAACGATTTTCTCAGAAATATTGCTTTTTAGTATTAACTAGCTAACACTCCCGGCATTTCCCGGACCCGTGATAATAACCTTAAATATACTTAAAATCAGTGTTGAAAGATTTTATATTTTTAGACGAAATTATTCCCACACGAATCTAACGTTGGGGAACCCACTGCCTTCGGCAGCATACACCCTCGAATTTATATGATTTCACATTTTAAAATGAAAATCTATTCAAACAAACCTAGGATCGGAGGCCCCACTGTCTTCGGCAGAGTACACCAGGCGTGCTACGCACGGTCTGGTCTGTTTTTGCATAGGAACCTCGAATTTGTATGATTTTATATTTATTAAACGAAAATGTTTCCAAGCTAAGGGGTCCCGCTATAGTGCTTGCTGGTTTAATTTCTGACGCTTAGATATATCAAACTTTGAATTCTGACACACTCTTTTAAAATGCGAAAGAATATCTCCCGGTGTATTGATAACACGTGTTGAAAATGTGGAGGTTTTCCTGGACATATGCAGAAACGAAAACCCTTCGGAAAATGTTCAAAATCACAATTCTCTTAAAAGGGAAAACTCTATATTCAAAGGCACCGAGAAAAAACAAATGTTTGTGGAATCCGTGAAACGACTTCAAGAAATTAATTTTTTTGAAATAGTAAATTTTGTTAGTTTTTGAAACCAAAGATATTGTTAGAACCGAGAAAAGACCGAGAATAAGTGGGTATCTTCTTCGTCCGAAAAAAGGAAATAACGTTTTAAAATTAGAGTAAAAACATAAAAGATGAAAACAAATGACCATCAACCCTGATTTTTTTTTTTCGAAATAGTAAATATTATTATTTTTCAAAACCAAAGATACCATCAAAACCAGAAAAGTACGGTGAATAAGAAGATATTTTAAATCCTTGATATTTTCGTTCGAGTAGCATATGCGGTAGCTTTAAAATGTAGAAAAAAAAAAACAGAAAAGTTTTGAAAAGGAATCTGAAGACACGAAAATAACTTGAAATCAAACTTCGGCATTTTATATATTTTTAAAGTAAATATTATTATTATTATTATTATTGTTATTATTAAAGACTGTTAAAAAGGGAAAGATACCACGAATAAGTGGGTATTTTTTCTTGTATTTTGTTTTGGGAAGCGGATGCGACAGTTTCAAAATGCAGAAAAACGGAAAACTTGAAATAAAAATGTTTTTTGAAATACTAAAAATAATTTTTTTTTTTTAACAAAAGATACGTTCGAACTTGGAATGTAAGGCGAAAAGTTTCTTGTTTTTCTTTTCTTTTCTTTTCTTTTCTTTTCTTTCTTTTTCTTTTGTAACTGTGTGAGGGATTCCGTGATTGTGATTTCAAAATGCATAAAAAAACGAACGCTTCGCTTTCATACTGCAGGAAGATCCGAAAAAACCCGTAAATGCACAGGCACAATTCGCAGAATGACGGAAACTGGCCATTTTGCGATGTTCTTTAGAGGTTTTAATTAATATCTCGGTTAAATATCAAAACTGGAAAATCTGAGCCTCAGACGTATTAAGTCCTGTCTTCGTCTATCCTCATCCAAATTTTCGGACCTCTACATGCGCTAGATTACGCCAACAAACAGACAGACGGATTTGTTTTATTAATGCAGAGAGTATGCTGTGCTTTATATATAGTTATTAAAAGAATCGTTAATAAACCTGTGAGAAATACTTTAAACAATCATGTTTCACGTGAATTCATGTTTTTATATTTCATTTAGAACTTATATTTTTAAGTATACTCTGCAGGTTGTGGGCAAATGGAAGTTTCATGGCCCCCTTTCCCATTACAAATTTCATTAAGGATTATATCTAATTCGGGGGCACTCTAATTTGAGGGATGCGAAAAAATGCTAGGTTCTCCCCATTATATAATTATTATGGACCTGTCATTGTATTTTAAAAATAAATTTCAAGTACAAAAAAAGAAAGAAGAAAAAAGATTTTCACAATTTGTGCAAATACTTTCATGAGTTTTGGAAAAGATAGGGGGGGGGGGTGTCGCGGTTTGAGCTTAGTTATAATATTATAGTTAGGAGGTCCACGTAATAATACTGTGCCTAAGCCCTCAAATTTCTTTCATTGGGCTTTGACAAAAATCTGAATGTTAAAGATACTTTTTTTCTATAGTTATAATTACAATCACTACATTGTAATGATGTATAGGCATGTATCTTTTCTTCTTTTTCATCGTTTTTACTTTCCATCGAAATGCTTCAAGTAATATGCTGTCAAAATTAAAAATTTCTCCACGATAGTGTGTTTCTCCATTAAAATTCTAAAATCAGAAATTCTTGAAATGAACAAGAAAAGTTGGCAGGTAGCATTGGGCTCATGGTCGCATATAAAACGTAAATCCGGCCCCATACGTTGTAAATATAAGTAGATACTCGGTACTTGATGAATTATAATTTATTTTATTATTTTATTTAAATTTATTGCGTTTAATATCTTACTGTTAAATTTCCTAGAATTTAGAATAAATTAAGTAAGTATTTCAATAGAAAATAAGTAATATTAAAGTTCGTACGTATGCTTTACTTTATAATATAGCAGCATTTCCTAAAAGTAAATTTTTCCTTATTTAAATGCAAGATTCTGCAATTAAGTAAAGGAGAATTTTCTTTATGGAATTAGTGGTATCCAAAAGTAAGCACCCGTACGAATCCTCTACATGAATTTTATACCTAAAATAAAACAAAAATTTCCAAAAATTCCTCAGAGACAAGAAGGCGCATTAATTTTTTTTGCTCCAGGGCGCTGAATATGTAGCTACGCCACTGTATAGATGCAGACTTTTAAAGAATATAATAAAATAAGTTTTCTATTCAATTTTCAAAAAAAAAATTTTTTTTCATACATTTGCACACGTTTTGACGAGATTTATATACATTCATTACATTTAAAAGCTTTTATAATATTGGATGATACCCGTATTTCTGTTCGCTCTGCAATACGTTACATGAAGAAAGTTTTACAAATAAATTTACTTAAAACTGCATCTACAGCTGACTGTCTTGAACAATCTAACCTAAAACAATATTTTAAATTTCTAAACGAGATACAGTGATCTCTCACTTATACGCGATGTTCATTAATTACTTTTTCATACCACTATTTTAAAACAGGAAAATTCGATTTATAAATTCTGCGATTTAAAAAGATGAAAATTACCTTATAAAAAACTGGTGCGAATAACAGATTTCCGTGGATCGCGTATAAGTGAGAGATCACTGTATTACTAACCATATAAAATTAATAAATTTACAAAACGGGCATCACAGAAGGAAATGGGTGAATATTAAATTTCGTATGCATTTCGTGCAGTCCTCATATACATTATGTAGATATAGCACATTATGACATATAAATTTTAAAATTTTAAATCAATTTATACACGGAGTTCAATTGGAGATAATAGATCCGAAAAGCCTGCTAACAGAGAAGTGTATTATCTGTAATCAAGGCTTTACAAATTTCATAAAACCTGATAGTCAGCAAAAGAAATTTCTAGAAAGCACAAAGGGTTCTTTTTTTTTTCTTGTGAACTAATTTAGAAAAAAGTAAAAAACAAGTTTAGAATTATTAGTTACATAGTTTACAATAGTCAATAGTACTCAAACTTTTCAGAAACCAAGTTTCATATGGAAAGTTATCAAAATTATATAATCTCTGAAGAAAAAAAAATAAATACTATAACGGATGAATTAACAGCATGTTCGGAAAAATGCTTGGTGCCGAATGCCTCAAATATCCGTGTAGTTGAGTGCTACAAAAAATCTACATGTGATGATGTGCATTTTTTTCGCATTGTATCCAATTTTAGGTGCCACAAAGCCTGAATTAACACTATTTCTTACTGTTTTATTGAAACCTGCCCCTCCCCCCTCACACACACACAGACTTTAATTACTTGACATGCTAGTTGGCTAGAGCGGAAAAGAATGCCGTTTTCTGTGCATGAGATGGAAAATGCTTTTTAAACTTGGTTCTTCCATTAAAAGTATGAAAAAGAGAAATATTATTGCTTGCTGCGTACTACTAGAGGTGGGAGAGAGAAAAATGCTGTTTGTGCTCATTTCATAGTTCAATTTTTGTTTAAAAAAATAACAATAAATAAATAAAAACAATATTTATTCTCAAATAACAAAAAAAAAATGCCAGATTAAATAATTTAGTTGCCAGTGACTACCTAGTGACCCCATTTGTCAAGCTCTGTCTGTAATTAAAAAAAAAATAGCTACTTAAAATTAATAATGATGAGAATCTAGAAAAGCTCCTTTTGTATTGTGTTATTCATAGAGCGTCCAAAAGCTCCCCATCTATTCTTAATTAAATACCAAAATCAATTATAGAATGTAACAATGCTTTTAAATTTAATGTCGAATGTGAGAATACTTCTAGATAAAATGGTGAAAACTACGTTGCATTCATAGAGTTATGTTAAAAATATATACTTGTGACAAAATTTTATCGCTTTGGTTAACTAACAATTTCTAAAATGATTTGTCATTGTTAATGCCCTTTTAGGCTTCTCCCATGTAAATAAGAAATACAATTTTAAATAATTAGAGTTACTTGTTACAGGGAGAGGGGGGCATCGTGATTTTAGAGATGGCTAGGTGGGGTGTGGTCAGTGATTAGGCACCGACACGTACAAGTCTCCGACGCCTTAATTATAATCAAGTACGGGGTACTAATTCCAGGTATGACGATTTATCATATTTCATTGTGTCATGAATAAACTATGTATTTAATAAAGTTTTAGGGCATGTACAGCATAGCCCAAACTATAACTAATCTAATTAAACTAAGCTTTAAAGTTTGTCAAAGGCAAACATGAATATTAGTGTTAGATCCACACGATCTAATATAAATTAATTATCTTTCATTAAGCTTATTTAAGGAATTTTGTAAAGAAAATGAGATTGTAATTTCTAGATTAAGTTAATTTCTTTTCGTAAGCTTTTGTAAATAAATTTTAATATCTGTGGTGTGAATAAATAATTAATTTAAATATTTTAATTCTCTTTATATGCCACAATATATGTAATCCATTACAAGAGGGAACAATGGTTACCTTTGTAGGTCTCCACATCAATCGAGTTATGGTAAAGCAAGTGCGGGTCGGGTAAACCCGACTTAAGGCCCAGGACCTGGCTCCCTTATGGATGTTCAATTCGGAAGCTGTTGGGGGACTCCGGCCCGTCCCCAAGTGTTTCGCGGTGGTCTCCTGATGAGATCCACTGCGTATCCCAGCAACCTATGTCGTCCACACATGGGTTTAATCGGAGTGATGCGCAGGTGGCGGTGCTCCGACTGTCGTATCGCATACGGAGATCAGACTCCGGTCGTGCGAGTTATATGTCCCTCAGGACATGGGAACGCTAACGGGCGCTACTCATGGCGCCTAGTTTTACCACAATATATGTATCATATTTATTTTGTCACTAATCAATTATATTTCTAGGTATTTATTTTTGGGTAGACATTTATGTACTTCTTCCTGACGTTTCTTATAGTATTTTAAAGGGTTTTGATTTATATATTAATTTTAATATTAAATTGAAGGCGGATGATTCATAAATAACAGGACTTCTAAAAATCACAACGCAAATTTTAATTTAATTTTAACTGGAGCGTTGTCTTATTTTATCCCTTTTGTCTTGCGTTACCTGTTATTAGAATTTAGGTTACGATCACATTAATTTAATTTATTATTACTTAAAAGGATTGGGAACCACTGATCTAGACGATTGCATAAAAGTATAATTTATGTACAATTAAGTTAAACACAAAATTAGAACAAAAAAAAAAAAAGATTTTAATTTCACAATTCTGTGTTGTGTAAAAATGTAATAAGCAAATGACAAATTAATATATATTAACTAAATAATTAACGTGACATTCGTTTTTTACATTTGCTTAGCTGACTCGCTACGCGTTGTCCGGGCCATAGTAATAAATTTAAACAAACCTCAAGTTTGAATGAATTTAAATATTTATGCCGATTTTGTATAAAATTATATTGTTAAAAGAAAAATTCGCAAAAATATAGTGATATTTAGCGATAAAAGCGCTCATAAAAAGACATGTTCTTGTTTTTTTATGTTGTGTCGTTTCATAGTTTTTAAAAAAAAAGTTCTGGTTGCCCGAACACTTTGAAATTTTCATCCGTTATAAATATAAAGGTTTCACAGCCCGTGTAAAAATTTCGTGAAAAAAAAAATTGTTATCACAGTTGTAAAAGAAAGATGTTTTCTTCTCCCCTTTTTTGCTTGTTTGTTTTTCCGTTGGCTCCTTTAACATAACACCAAAAAAAATAGTTCTCATCTTCCGAACTCTCTGAGATTTTAATCGGTTATAAATATAACTGTATCCAAGCTCTCTTTGAAATTTCATGAGAAAATAGGCATATTTAATAGTTAAAACATGAGTCGAAGCAGAACAACGCCACATCAAATCGCATTTTTTTTTTTTTTTTTTTTTTTTTTTTTTTTTTTTTTTCTGAAAATTTTTCAGATTCAATTTATTTTTGTAAGTATTTCCACACGTCAGAATGTTTCGGAATTTTTTTATATGATGAGTCTACCGAGAGGCACTAAAAAGGTTGTATCGAAATACGGACGTTTAGTTACTTTTAGCGTAAAATAACGATCGTCTCCATGAGGTGCGAAGTCGGCAGTGTTTCTGAACGAGTTAAAATTCATATTTTTAAAACCGATTGCACTGTCAATTAGAAAGAGGTTTCAGCTTTAAAGGGCTACTTCACTCTCGCGAAAACACCGGCTTGCAAATGTTAATCTTATGGAAGATTTTTTTTTTATACTATCTCATTTTCATTTCAATATTTTAAAATGATTTTTTTTTTTCCATTGAATAGTTGATCTCTGTGAAGGACGTTTTAGATTTTGTTTGCAGGTGTTTTTTTTTTTTTTTTTTTTTTAATGAGGATATTTTTACTTTCGAAACCGGTTCCGATCTTTCTGAATTTGTCTTTCAATTTTAACTGTACAGAACGGTTTGGTTGAAATAAGCCGATTTAAAAAAAAAAAAAAAAAAAAAAAAAAAAAATTGCGTTTGGTTTTTTATTTTCTCCCAATGCGTAAATCGAGTTTTAAGCATGCTCAAGCCGGCTCGCAAAGAAAGAGGTGAGTTTTTTATTAATATCTCGGCTAATTATCAAAATATTAAAAATTTGAGACTCAAGTGCATCAGGACATGCGTTGAACTATCCTTACGGAGATTTTCAGACTTCTAGGTGCGCTAGATTTCGCTAGCTATCGTCGACACACATACAGAGAGAATGGTTGCTTTTGCCCGGAACCCAATTAACACAGGGAGAAACTTCCACCAGTAATTTATAAGAGTATCTTTCGTCTCATTTAAAACAAAATTTATGCATCTTGTAAAGGTTAAATTTTCTCCTTTGGTAATCCGGCCTCATTTTTTTCTTAGTTTTTTACGTTTCCTTTAGTAATTAATCTAATTTTTTTATTTGTTTTAATGCAGTGGTGCTCACTGCTTTTTTCGAAAAATATTCTCACACCGCTATCTGCAAAAAAAACCCTTTAATTTTTTTTTTTTTTTTTTGAAATTCAGCGATTAAATTAAAAAAGAAAAAAAGTAGTAAGTGCGGACCACGTAGTGATTACCACTGTTTTTGCGAAGGTAAATTCTCCGATTAGATCACACTTTTGATGAATGAATCAAATGAAAGAAGAAAAATTTTTCGCCGTACCTCTTACCGACATGTAACAACATGTTTTATATCTTGAAACATGTATATATGGTGAAAGATGTACCATATAATCTGGCATATAGCGCGCAACTCAAATGAACACATTTTATTACACCCAGATATTTTATTTCATATATAAAGTTAAATAATTAGAATAAAGCAATAAGTAACATCTCATGCAATAGGGTTGAAATATAATTGTTTGAGATACACGTTCTACGCAGAAATATACGGTATGTAATATGTGTGAGTATGAGGTAAAAAACATTAAAGTATGCAAATAATTTTAATTTAAAAAAGTATTTATTAGCCACTCTAGCACATAAATAAAATCTACTTATCAAACATTTTTTTTTTTCGTATTATGTTTATTGTTCTCAAATTTTTAGCGAATAAAAAGTGTAAAATAAAGTTTATACATTGAAAAATTGTTCTCGAAATGGGAACACTACACGCTACAGTAATGTCTTGGTTGATATCTGTTAACACTATAGTGCATGAATTTTTCTTTTAGAATTATGTTTTTTTTTTATACTAATATTAAGAATTCGACACCAGAAATTTTAAGATAGATTTTTAATGTTATTTAGTAGCATATTTATGTAATTTTTACAGGATATATATATTTCTATATAATAAATATAGTGGTTGCAAATAACTTGATTTTTTTTAATTAAAAGTTAAATAGAAAGTGTTGCCAATTGGCTACACTATGCACTGTAGGCTTAAGAAATGCAATAATGAAAGGATAAAGGTTCGAGGTGTGCACATTTCATATGTACAACACGGTGATATAAAGATATGTTTATGCCTATTTGTATGCTTACAACTTGTTACATGAAATCCTTTTAATGGGTATATCCCTTTTTGAATGGTAAACAGATTCAATGTCACAATAATGTTTGACCCTAAACTTAAGAAATGTGGCCACATTACATATGAATGCTATTTTTTTTTTTTTTTTTGTACATTTTATGAGAATATAAAAGGCCAGAATGAAACGACAAATTATATTTCAGCAACGTCTGACAGATTTCATTATTAAAGTTTGACGAAATGACTTCTGTTCAGCTGCAAATAAAAACGTGGGTTGTGTAACAAGTTTTCTGCCATCTTGGGAACTTGAACTTGTTTATCGTACAACGTGCTTGTCCCTTGTTCCTACGTTGTAACCGCCTTAGAGTAATAACTGTATATGAACTAAACAAAACAAAACAAAACAAAATATCTTGAGTTAGGCATAAATCGTGACTCACTTTCCTGTCACCTTATATATTACCAATGGGTAATACAGAGTATAAAATTTTAATTGAGAACCGAGAGCCCATCCCATATTATATTAGGAAATAGAACGCGTCAGAAGCAATTAAAAACAAGTGGGTAAGTGTGATCGAAGATCGCACAAAGGGTTTCATTTAATATTCCTTTCAAATCACTTTATCCTCTCTTTAATAAATCCAAATAGATTTCATTTTCAAAAAAAAAAAAAAAAAAAAAAAAAAAAAAAAAAAAAAGAAAAAAAAAAAAAAAAAAAAAAGAAACGAAAAAGTCATGTTTTTATAAAGTGAAAAATTACCGGTCTATTTTTCTCGTTTTTTCGAATATCTGAACCGGTCCGATTGCGGGCGAAGCCGGCTATTATACTCTGCCATAATAATATCTGCCATGTAGACTGAATGCGATATTTAAAAAAAAAATCAATTTTAAAATTAAACATGTTGTACACCTTCAAAATGTTAAAATATGCGAATATTTCCATAATCGGGTTTTTATCATGATTCAATACGTTTCTCAAACTCATATATCTACTATTCTCTATTACTCATATTGATACTCGTTTTGTATTATTCTCAAACATTTGAAAAATCCTGTAAACTTTCAATAGGACAACAGTTTAATTTTCTTTTTAATTCTCTAATGACGATATTAATCTGCTTTCTGTACATACACACAGTGGCGCAGCCAAGGGGGGGTTTGGGGGTTAACCCCCCCCCCTCCCAGAGCTAAAAAAATTACTATAATTGCCGCTTATATGAATCAAAACAACTAAAGTTAAAATTAAGTTTTTTTGCCTTTCCGCCTTGGCAGAATCCACCGCTTTCTTAAATCAAATTCTATACAACAATGTGATTCAATTAAACGGCGAAAATTCTACTTAAAACTGTGAAAGCGCATATTACACGCATAGGTTATGATTTTTGGACTGCGTCACTTTGTCGAGACGTCTTATAGTAAAAGATGGGTCATATACTCTCACAGAGACGCTTTGAGTTATATAGTATATACAGTGGTCTGTTTTTTAATTGCATTTACGTCTTTGTTCCACGTTCGAAACAATAACAGATCATCGAATTCCAGAGAAAAAAAAAACATACACATTGTAAGTCTATCTCAGTTTCAAGTGGCTTTTTTTGCGTTTTTTGCTCTCAGTTATATCTAAGACCAAGCTATGTGCGTACCCAGGAAAAAAATCTTTGCAAAAGTAAGAATTTAAAAAAAGTACTTAAAGTTATAAAAAGCTATTTTTCGATTATGAGCAGATTTTTGCAATCGGTGTTTCTTTCGAATCATTTGTTTCGTAGGGGGCCCAGGGTTCGGAAAAACTACTTTTTGTTTGTAACGAACTACAACTACTTTATAAAAAATGTAGTTAACTACAACTACAACTACTTATTTTTAAAAGTAGCGACTACAAACTACTTTCCAAAAGTAGTCACTACTTCGCTACTTTAGTAATCATCGCTAATTAAATACACCGCAAACGATTTTTCCCGATAGACCATAATGTAACAGAATTCTTTTGAACGTCCCTGTAAGCGAGATATAAATGCTACACATTTCATTTTCAATACTGAACATTCTATGGTAAACTTCAATAACATAAAACTTTCATGGCAGTCGGAGTATATTTATGAGAGTTAGAGCACGGACAGACAAACAAAGCAAATTCATAGAACCTTTTTAATTATGTTGGAATTTTTTTTTAAAGAGGAAATTTGAAAACAAAAATTGTAATAATCTTACACATTTATGAGAGTGATGTAGCACAGTAGCGCTTAGAATCCTGCATCGGGTCGGGTTACCCGCTTTTACCCCGACCCGACCCGCCGTTCGGGTCGGCTATATTTTCCCGTTGCGGTTCGGGTTCGGGTCGGATTGACTTCAAATTTTTTGTTGCGGGTCGGGTTGGCTTTCATTCTTTCGGGTTCGGGTTGGCTTTTTGAATCTTGCGGGTCGGGTTCGGGTTGACCCGGTTTTTTAAAAGAATGTCCAAAATATTTTTTCACATTAAAAGTCTATATAAACCGCAGATCACAGTTTCACAAAAGCAAAATGCGTGCCTGTCTGTTTTGTTAATCTTAGAATTCGTATCAGGAA
The DNA here is from genome assembly GCA_963931845.1 of Maratus michaelseni. Taxonomy (NCBI): domain Eukaryota; kingdom Metazoa; phylum Arthropoda; class Arachnida; order Araneae; family Salticidae; genus Maratus; species Maratus michaelseni. The sequence goes on from OZ007595.1 coordinate 212,241,437, forward strand.
GTTAATATAAACATACTTTTTCAACTACTGGTACGATAATGGTTATAACGAATGCTCCTGCACAGCTGAAACATTTCTGCTGAATAGTTACAATTCTAATTCTTGATACTTCTAATTTTGTTATGGCAAAAAACTGTCTGATCGACAGGAAGACAGGAAACGATTATTTAGCGTTTTGCTTCTTATAGTATTTCGTTATAAATGGAAGTTTTGAAACCGCAACTAATTTTAAACAAGTTGGAAATTGTACGTCAAACGTGACAAACGAGGTGCGTTCGTACTGTAGCTAGTTATATAAATATTCAGATCTTGATGATTTTTAATTCTGTGAAATGAATATCGTCTGCAGATTAATTTCTGTAATAAAATAAGTGTCTCGGTCGCTTGACGATTTAACATCCATCGGAAGCTTCTCTAACAAGAAAGCACCGATTTAAAAAAAAAAAATTCAAATTTCTTAATAAATATTTTTATTAATATCTCCTAAAGTTTTGATTCGATTTTAATAAAATTTGAAAAGTCTCGACAAAATTCTGCAAAGATAATATATCTTAAATCTCAAACCATTCGGTTGGGTAGTTTTTGCGTTGTTATATGCGGACGGACGGACGGACGGACAGACAGACGGACGGACCAAGCGAGGACAATAGATGCTAGGTATTTATATAATTACGAACGCACCTAAAAAACATTTAAAGATTAGATTTTTAGTTGTATACCGTTTAGAGTCCTGCATCGGGTCGGTTTACCCGCACCCGACCCGACCCGGCTCTAGATTTTTTTTGTTGTGGATCGGATTCCGATCGGGTTGACTTCCACTTTTTTACTGTGGATCCGGTTGAATTTCTTTATTTCGAGTTCGGATCGGTTTCGGGTTGGGTTTTGACTCTAGCGGGTAGGGGTCGGGTTGACCCGAATTTCAAACGAATGTCCAAAATATTTTTTCAGGTTAAAAATCTATGTACAATAAGACCTCCATTCTGGTTTTTCTTCCAAAAGGCGGCCACCTCTATTTAGCGCCACTTTTTAATTCCTAAAATTTATATATTTGAAAACGCTTATATCTCTGAATAGCGGCCACGTCTAAATCTAGACACACGTAACATGTGCAGAAGATTTTTTTTATATAGAAATAAAAACAACTTAAAATTTTTCTATTTATTTGTATGCTTGTGGGGGGGGGGGGGGGGAGAAGAGTAAATTATGGGAAGTTAGGGGACAATTTAGATAGTTACTTATATATTATTATTAGGTAGAAACAAATGTGGACATTTTTTTTAAATAAAGAGTTTTAAATATTTGAAACTGTATGCTGGAGGAGGGGCAAAAAGGGAAGCGTAAATTTTGGGGACAAGGCAATAATTTTTATTTGTTGTCATTAGACAAATGAGTGAAAGATTTTATTTTTGTATAAAAATAAAGATTTAAAAATATTTTTAACTCCTTTGTATGCTACTATGGGGAAGCGTGAATTTGAGAGATTAGAGATAATTTAGAGGATTTATGTTTAGATAAATCCATTCTTTTTCTTTTTTTAATAAGGATTTTACATTTCTTTGCTTGCTGGGGGTGGGAGGCAAAAGGTAGAAGAAATTAGTCAAATAAAGATTTAACATAGCCAGACGACTATATTTTGGAAAAAAAAAAAATCGTAGTCGTATAAAAATACATTATATTGAGAAGATTTCTATGGATTTAAATAACAGTACACGAAGTTTCTGACACCCAAACTGTGAAAATCACAGCTAATTTGTGACTGTGCCCGTCGTCTATGGAGAAATATATGACACTGCAAATGAGATTTGTCGCTGACGTTCGCAAATTGTTGCAGAGAACATATTTCGCACGAAAGAAACGAGTTATAATCATGTGATTTGAAGATTGGGACCTTTTTTCCTCCCTCCGAAAGTAGCGTCGATGCGCGCTACAAACTACTGATATTTTGTATCGCGCTACTCGCTACACTACACTTTTTTAATGTAGCGCGCTACCCTACAAACTACTGGAAAAGGTAGCGGCTACTGTAGTTTCGCTACTTGTAGCGCGCTACTTCCGAGCCCTGAGGGGGTCTGTACACAAATTTAAAGACTATATTTCATTTGTTGGTAATGTTGCAACGAACTCTTGCTTATGATGGAGATTCGTATATTTATCGTTAAAATTTTATAAATTAGTTGTGGTTCCTCTTTTAGCTATTTTTAATTCTATCGCGCTTCTAATATTGTAAGCGCTGTTTAAATGAATCATAACCAACGTAATTGCGGAGAAAAGCATTATGATTTCATTCATTTAAAAGACTTATTCCATTAACCGATGATTCATATAACCGGCGACCATCTTTATTATAAACTCAAACCCCCCCCCTAGAACCGAATTCTGGCTGCGCCACTGCATACACATACTTATACTCCGTGTATTATTGAGAAATGTTTGAAAATTTCCGTTTTTTTTACCAATATGACGTCATATTAATCTTTTTTTTTCAATGGGTGAAACTTTTTATTTCATTTTCACGTGGAAATCTTTCAATAGATAATTAATTACTGTAGAAAGAATTTTATTGTGGATTTTTAATTGTTGGCAACTGCTATAACGGAAAATGTTTAAATTTAATAGGAAAAGGCTGTTAGAATTTTGGTTTTTTTATCTCTCTGTATTAAAATAATACGATTTTTTAAAATTTTAATATTTTGAGCTTCATAGTAGGTATTTAGCTATAAGTACACAAATTTTCATGCTTGTAAGTTATATAGTTACTGAGAACGGCTCTGTGACAGACAGACAACGGAGCGGGAGTAATAGGGTTTCGTGAGATGAACGAAACCCTAAAAAAATAGGATCCATGATAAATACTTATAAAAATTTAATTTTCATAAAAAAAATTTAACGATACAAGTTTTAACCCATTAACCGCCAAAACTATAAAGTAGGGGTTATCAATTTTTTTGCTGAGAGTCGTTTGCCACCACAAATTCCGAAATATGATCTTGCTTCATTTAATCGCAAATTTTCTGTCATTAAATCTGACATTTTTTTTTAATTCTACACAAGTGGTACAGGGTTGCCAGAGTTTGGCCTTTTTTTAAATTCAGAATTCCAAATTCATACTGGAAATTTCTGAAGTAGAATTTTTACCCTATAAGAGGTCCAGATTATGTTCTCTCATTATTTAATACAAAATTTACACCTACAAATTTCTGGTGCGAATACAAAATTCTGAATTTAAAAAAAGGCCAACCTGGCAACCCTGTAGTGGTAGCTAAGGTAGTTAAATTAAGGGGTTATACCTACCTGAAAACTTAAAGAAAAAATGCATTTTTTATTGCATTTTCTGAAAGTACAATTAGTAAAGAATATTCAGTTACATTTTCTAGTCGATCCGATAAAAATTAAGAAAGTTACGTCGCTTTAAATTACTTTGTTATATCATACATAAATCATAACTTGAATTTTTAAATATGATTATCTCAAAACTGTGTTTTTAAAGTCGGTGATCATACGATAACTCGGGCAAATCTCATACCATCTTTTTCAAATTTTGACGAATTTTGAACAAGAATATTATCTAGAGAGTAATCGTTCCTTTTGCGATCTGATGATTTTTTTTAAACAATCAAATAAAAAAAAAAATAAATAATAATAATAATAATAATAATAATTGATACTTTAACTTTGAACGCCAATCGTTTTGTTCAAAATCAATTTTTCCAAAAATCGAACGGCCCCACCAGTGGCTGAGAGGTTGTGCTCTCGAAGCTGGTAGACGGGAGGTGCTGGGTTCGATCCCAATCGCGCCCGTCGGCCTAATCGCTCGGAGTTTTCGTGGTTTTCTTTCGAGCCGTGGATCTTCTCCATGCGTAAATACGGATTAGGTTCCCTTAGAAAGACCCCCACGAAGGGCACTCCCCCCGGGCCTATATCCCTGGTGTCGATAATTGGCCGTCAATAATCAACCCAACCCAACCCAAAAATCGAACTATTACTCTCTAGTTATAAATCTTTGAAGTAAAGAAATGAGACATTTTATAATTTCAGATAACATTTGACAGAGTTTCGGTGATCACTGTGGGCGGCTACCAGAAAGTCACCATCTCGGGAACGGGTCTTCTGGGGACAACCAACTTTATTTCGTTATCAGTTTCTTACTTTAAAGTGTAATAAACAAACTACAAAAAAGAGTTTTTCAAATATCTTCTTTCATTTTACTGAAAAAAATTCCAAAAATACACGTTTTTTAGCCACACACAGGGTGGCTTATTCTTTCAATCTCTATCATTTTTCATGTTTATGAAAAGTCACAGCAATCCATCGTTGCCACAGATTAATCTCGGAAAATGAAACATTTGAAGTTACTTAAAAAATTAATAACTCGAAAAGTATTTGTCACAAAATTGTTTTACAAACTGCGTTAGAATGGTAAAAAATTGTATTTTTCTTGATATAAATTTCAAATCTAATGATTATGTCGTTTTTCAAAGATTATATTTCAAAAATTACAAAACTTCACAATGGAGTACCGTAGCGAAACTTTTACGCGTAAAAAGATAATGATAAAGGCATTGTGGCTCGACGTGTATCGTGTATACTGGCCATAGCATGAGTAACGAATTATAGTAAACTTATTATTCTGTTAAAATATAAAAGTGAATTATGTATATACATTTTTAAAAAATAAAGAAAAACATTTTATCACAAACATCAACAAAATTTTTTCTTCTATTTATTCCCTTATTCCAAAGATATCGTTTTATCGTCTGCTGCCATAGCAACATGAATTAAATTTCATTTAAAAAAATTGCTCAGTGGTAGAAAAATATTTTTCTAAATCGAATGGTTATTGAACAACTCAACACTTTAACAGGGGAATTTTTATTTGTTATTTAGATACTTTAAAATTGTTTGTTGTCATTGCGTTTTTATTCTGAGTTACAGCTAGTTTATTTATTTTTTAAATAAAAGCCGTGTGTGGTAATCTATATTCGGCCTTATAGCAGAATTTTCCCCTCTTGTTTTTTTTTTTTTTTTTAATCTTGCTGTTTGACCGTTGCGTCAACGCAATACCAGCAGATAATAGGTTAAACACTCACAAGGTAAACACTCATAGACGAAAATAATGTATAACATTTATGTTATACCAACAAGAATTTTTCAGATATGTGTTCTGTATTATAAATTAACCCTATCACTATGTCCTGGGGTCCACGCGAACCCCAAGCACTTTCAACAAGTTGTCAAAAAAATCTATCACTCACTGAGTAGTTTCAGCCGGTGACATCTCATATCATAATGTTTGTAACACAAGGTAAAAATTAAACTGTACACATATAAGTGGTACTTGTTTTTTTTTAGGTAGCTTTCAATACAAAAACGTATAAAGCTACCTATTGCATCGGAGGAAAGCAATTCCGGAAAATTTCGATATATTTTCACCGATCATGACCCCCAGACCCCAAAACCACCCTCCGTTCAAATGTTGATTTATATATATATCTGATCTATGTCATACGATAACGCCCGTATTTATAAATCGATTTTGATGAAACTAATTGTGTGTATTAAGGTCACTAATGTCTCGACCGAGTTCGTTGGTCAGCTTGGTCCGCCATCTTGAAAGAAGATGGCGGCCGCTGAAAGTTTTAAAACTAAATAAATATACAAAAAAGTTAAAAATTCAAATTTATTTTATACTTACGTGTTAGGCCTTGATACAAGGATTCCGGAGCATTTTTTGTTTTACCTCTACCTTAAAAAATGGCTGAGATAGAGCAGTTTGAAATTTTAGGGTGGCTGACATTTTGAAACAAGACAGCACATTACAAAAACCAACGATTAATTTATGAGTTTTAGTGAACGCGATTACTCGCAAATTATTTTCTTTCATTGTTGCAATCATTTTCCTAATCATACGCATAAAACTATATATTCATATCCGTTAGCGCCAATTTCTCGCGAAACTTGGCGACAATTGGCGAAATATCGCCAAATTTGGCGACCAAAATAAGTCTTTATTAATGAAGCCAATTTGGCTATAGCTCAATAATTTGGCGAATTTCTTATTCAAATTCAGTATTAACGAATCTTTCGTAAACGGTTTCTTTGCATTTTAGCTTGCTGTTTTCAAGTAACATTAGCTAAAATTTTAAAACGAAGATATAGAAAAGCTACCTTTTCCTCCCGGTACAGGCCGGAAGGATTTTTTTTTAAAGAAAATGTTATTTTATTTAATCTAAATTTTTGGTGATTAAAAATAATAATTTATTTTGTTCAAAGATAGTGGCGCGAAAAAAGCGTAAAAGTTGGCAGCTATGCTATAACATATAACCAATATTCCAAAACGGATGCACACATTTCTTCCATTATGTAAAAGAATTGTCGCACTGCGCATTTTGTACAAAAATTAAAACGCATGGAGTATTTTAAAGATGTATAAATAAACTGTCAGAAAAAATATGTTTTGAGAAAAATGCATTTGAAATACATTATAATATATGTTATTTGTATTTTTTACCTCAAAAAGGGATAAAAACACTCTTTCTGCCAAATATAAGACAGTATCTTTTTATTTTTAAATTTTTAGCACGTTAATAACACAGAAACAAAGAGAAAAATATATTTTTTGTCAATTTTTGTTTATTTCGAATTTTACAGTCTCCTTATGGCCAAATCAAAATAATAATCAAAATAATTGCCCCTCAAATCCAAACTGACTATTTTCTGAAACATTTTTTGTATTTCATTTTCATTCGCGAAGCATAATTTATGCATAGCATTAAATAATAGACATTATTCTCAGTCTAGTGGTACAGTCAGTAAAAAAAAAAAAGATACACCTGCCTTTATTCACAGGT